>OY294045.1:69620509-70087290 GCA_958510825.1 Brachypterus glaber | reverse complement strand
GAAGCAATAGATTAACCTTCAATATTATAATCTATTTATACAGAGCGGTCCAAAAGTCACCCCCCCCCCTCTTAACTTTTGAACGAGTTTAGATATCGACTTCAAATTTAAAACTCTTAAATAAGACAACTTAAACTATCTTTAAGCATATATTTGATTTGATAAATACCAATAACCTTATTGCTACATTATATTATTATTGCTATATTTTCGGTAAATATTGCTAAAACAGTTTTCTGCTTGTATTTCTCAGTATTGTAAAAATTATAATACAGTGCGCTCCAAAAGTCACCCCCCCCCCTCTTAACTTTTGAACGAGTTGAGATATCGATTTCAAATTTAAAACTCTTAAATAAGACAACTTAAACATCTTTAAGCATATATTTGATACTTTTATCTCTTAAAATGTGGACAGGGGGGCATGGGGCGACATTTTTTTAAATGGAAAGGTGAGTCGTGTGATACATCATTTTAAAGCTTATAAAATTCTCCATTTAACTGTAATAGCAATAAGGTTATTGGTATTTCGGACATAATATTTAAGATAAGATAACATTCTCATATTGGAGTTTTGATAAATCAAAATTAAAAAATGATTATGTCTACTCCAAAGTTTTTTATTGAAACATTTTATTTATAAAAAATAGCTACAATTGTTTCGACCCTTGAATTTAGGGTCATCTTCAGGCTAGAAGTATAAAAACATGTAAGGAAATTACCTAATTACAAATTGGTTAAGCTTACCTAAAATAGTCAAAAAACTAAAAACAAACAACACGGACTACATTATAAACATACACATAGCTTACTGATTTTTTAAAAATAAGTTTACGTACAGACATCTATTGGACATTTAAATAAATTACTTAAAATTTCTTAAAATAATAAAAAGATTTTTAGTATTGATATCTACAGATAAGAGGAATTGATTAATTTTCATAATTAAGAATGAAATCGAACGTATAGATGGCCTAGCTTAAAAACAATTTAACTTAAATAAATTAATTTAAATATTAAAAAATAATTCTATGAATTACTATTTATTTAATAGGGGTTTGAGGAAATTTGGATTGGAGTTTAGGATTTTATGGAATATACGTAGATGTTGGAACTCTGTTTGTTCATTGATTAATTTGTTGCTAAAATATTTTTTATGGTAGGTAATAGTAAATTGTTCTAGTAAGTCTGTTATTCTATTGTTACTGGAAATATGTAAAATGTTACAATCACCGTCAAAAGAATGATTTTTTAATAAAATGTGGTTCGCGAAGTTTGATTTGAGTTCCAACCCATTCAAATCGACATAGTTGTTTTTTAAAAGTTTTAAATGTTCATCTATTCTAGTAGAGACTTTCCTTTTTGTACTTCTAGCCTGAAGATGACCCTAAATTCAAGGGTCGAAACAATTGTAGCTATTTTTTATAAATAAAATAGTTCATTAAAAAAACTTTGGAGTAGACATAATAATTTGAATTAAGATAAGAGTATTAAATAAAACAGTTTGTTTCACAACCAGGATTTTAACCTGTGACCTTCTGAACACCAGTCGAATGATCTACCAACTGAGCTATCATCAGGTCTTATCCTAAATATTATGTCCGAAATGCCAATAACCTTATAATTAATATACGGACAAAAAATAAATAAATTATACAAACTATTGTTATAAAGACACTTTTATTACACTAGGCAACACGGTTTCTTGCCCTGAATGCAGTCATTGCTTTTTGACAAGTTTTGGGTCGCTGAGACCGAATCTGGCCTCAGAATGTTTCTACTACCTCAGATTTCTGAGAAAAATGAGACAAAATTGGTAAAAAATAGTTATTTTAGCCCTCTTTTGTTCTAAAATCATGGGAGATAAAAATATTCTGAGGACAAATTTGGATTCGGCGACTCAATATTAGTTAGAAAATACCCAACTTAGATTATGGAAACTTTAAATTCATAGATAGGTTAAGTAGGGAGGCATAGCGTAGTAGCTAGCGCGTATATATAGCAAGCTTACTAGCGTGAGTTCGATTCTCACTAGCGCCGATTTGCCTTTTTCAGTTAAATAATAATTGAAATTTGGCGAAGGCGATAAGTAAAACGGACACTTCCTAGAAACTGGTTCGAAAGTCAGTATAAGCCGGTGCTTCCCTCTACTACTAGCACACACAAGTCCTGGACTTAATGCTTAATTAAGTAGAATAGTACGAGGTTAAACAAACAAACAAACAAACTACACTGTAAAAATTAAATTTAAAGCAGTTATCCTTGCGACGAGACCCTTTTGTAATGGGCAAATATCTCGGGGTTTTGGTAGGGTCGGGCTGGTAAAACACGTGGATTGGTTGAGTTGACTTTATTATCCAAGCTATTATAGAAAATTATGATTTTACAAATGTTAACGGGGGAGGCTGGCAAAGACTCACCTATTATAGAAAATGACCGGGCGCACTTTAACTTTAGTTAGGAAACTAGATTTAGATTTAACCTTAGGTTCATTCTTGTATTAGCACTGGACAAGGAGTGAAATGCGGCAATTCGATAAAATATAGTTAACAAAAAACGCTAGGTGTTTTTTGTTATAAAAACGAATAAATATAAAAATTAAATTAAGGTACCTTCACTGACATCTATGAGTGCGGGTGTTTGTGATTATTAGCCGGTAATAATGGTTTCGCTACATCTTTGCCCCCCCTAAACATGGGATCAGAAAAAAAAATCCCAGAAAAAAAAAAAAAAATTCTGAGAAAAAATCTTTCTGAGCACTATGTTGGATCATGATATTTTTTTAAATGTGAGGCGTGAAAGGTTCCACGTTCCGTGTCATCTTCCACGTTAATAAGTACATAAGTTGCATCGCTGATTTGTTTTTTGATTTTAAATGGACCCTGAAAAAGTAATAACATTTTTTTAGTTTCTGCTCGAATTTTAGAAGAAATGTTGTTGGCTTTAAGTAAAACCAAGTCCCCTGGCTGAAATTTATAATAGGGTTTTCCAGGATTTTTATAAGCCCGTTTAGCGGCTTTATTGCGCAAAGTTGCGTTAGCTAAGATTAACTTTGCATTTTGGGAAATTTCTTCTTTGTCATCAGGATATTGAAGAAATGTTGGTAAAAGTTTGGGACGTTCGACACCCAATTGTAATTCGCACGGAGCAAATCCTGTACTCTCATGCACCACACAATTTAGGAATTCTATGAAATTGGGGACTTCCCAAGCCCAACGGGAGTGACGTTCGTTACAGTATGTTCTTAGTAGTCGGCCCAGTTCCCTCATTACCCGCTCTGACGGGTTAGCACAGGGATGTCGAACCGATGTGTACACTAGTTGTACCCCCAGCTCGGTCAGGGTATTTTTCCAATGATTGGATTTGAATTGTGTCCCTTGGTCCTGAAGTAATCTTTTTGTAATACCGTGGATTGGGAAGTAGTCATTGACTATACGGTTTACCATAGTTTTTGCTGTAGCGTTTTTCATAGGGTATAACGCCACAAATTTTGTGAACAAGTTTAACACCACAAAGATGTATGAAACGCCGCCCCTACTAGGGATCAAGGGTCCCAGTACATCTACTGCTAGAATATCTTCTTTATTTTTGGGGACAATCTGCATTTGCGCAGGTTGTGGTAAACTTGAGATTTTACTCTTCTGACAGATATCGCAGCTTTTAAGCTGTTTTTTATAGAACGGTGCATGTTAGTCCACCATAGCTCGTCTCTCATGGCGATCCAGGTTTTATACACACCATAATGGCCGTATGCATCGTGATATGCCACAATAAATTGTGGTATTAAGTTACGGGGGATACACAATAAGTACTCGTCCGTTCTGCTACCTGCTTTGTATAAAATATTGTTGTGAATGATGAATTGTCGGCGAAGTTTTTCATCATTTGCATATTGTTGTTTAATATTTTGAAGCTTTTCATCATTATTTTGTAAGTTTTCAATGTCGACTAAAGTTCTCTGTAAGACTTCTGGAAGTTTTTGTATGGACAATAGTTGGAAACATTTGTCTTTTGGGACTGGAGGCCGTCCGATGGAGTACCTGCTCAACGCGTCAGCTTGGATGTTATCTCGTCCTGAAACAAAGATAGGCTCGAACCAGTATTCTTGTAGAATCAGCACCCAGCGAGAAATTCTGTCAGATAGCAAGCGACATTTATTGATGTACGTAATTGCTTTATTGTCGGTATGGAGAAAAAATTTAGCGCCAATTAAATGGACTCTCCATTTCTGAAAAGCGAATAAAACTGCAGAAATTTCTTTCTCCGTAGCTCCATAACGGGTTTCTCGGTCAAGTAACAGACGTGATGCATAAGCTACAACTTTTCTACTGCCCCCTATCACCTGAAATAAAATTGCTCCAACGGCGATGTCACTGCTGTCGGTCTGCACATGTAGGGGATGTGACTGCTCAGGATGGTAGAGTAACGCTTCTTCCTGTAAAAGACCCTTAAGACCCTGAAAAGACTTTTCTTGTTCATTAGTCCACTTCCATTGTGTTTTTTTTTCTAAGAAGTTGCGTTAACGGCGCTGAAAGCTCAGCAAAACGGTCGTACTGGCAAAGACCTAAAAACGATTGAAGCTGCTTAATGTTTTTCGGACGAACGTAGTTTTGAAGAGCCTGGATGCGCTCTGGGTTAGGGCGCACAGTTTCACCACTAATGATGTAACCTAAATATGACAACTCGGACTGAAAAAACCTACATTTACGTAATTTTACAGTAAGCCCTGCTGCGCGTAATTGGCAAAAAACTTTCTCCAAATGTTTAATGTGCTCCTCAAAATTCAAACTGGCGACACCCATATCATCGATGTATTTGAATAAGAAATCTTCAAAGTCGGTTCCGAATATTGCGTCCATTGCTTGGGTGAATGCACTTACGGCCGTTCGTATACCAAACGGTAAAACCCGAAAACGGTAAGTTTTATTTCCCACCAAAAAACCTAAAAATTGTCGATCTTTTTCCCTGACCTCTATTTGCCAATAACCATGTGACAAATCGATGAGGGACATAACCCTTTTACGACCCATGCGTCTAACTAACTCCTCGACTAAAAGAGTTCGCTGGAAATCAGGTGCCATTTGGGAATTTAGGTGACGGGCATCAAGACAAACACGTACACTGCCATCGCGCTTAACTGCAACCATTAATGGCGAAATATATTTGGACGGAGCCTCTTCGATGACCCCCCACTCCACCATTTGAGTAATGGCTTTGTCAAACGCCTCTTTGTGAGCAACCGGGATCGGATACGGCTTTACAAAAAATGGCTTATCGTCGATAAGTTCTATGGCGTGAGTATATAAGTGAGTACGCCCTGGAATGTCCGAAAAAATATTTGAATATTTATTTAATAAATTAAAGAAAATAATTTTTTCATTTTCCATTAAATTTGTTTTTTGTAAAGTTTCATAAAATTTATTACTCGGGTCTGAAAGGGCTGCTTCATACAAAGATGAGTCATTCATGTTTGTTGGAGTTCCCTGTACAAACTTTTTATTTTGTATTTTTTGCGTTGTACCTTGAAATTTATTTGTATTGTTTTTTATAACTGAAAATTTTTTTTTGTTGTTTACGATATTGCACATACTAACGGTTTGTAGGTTTTCATGCTTATTACTTTTTTCGGGAACCATAATAAATTTATCATTAATTTTTACTACTAAATGTTTTTCTGCTAAATTAATGATAACATGTGAATTCCTTAAAAAATCACACCCCAATATAACCGGGAAAGTTAGCCCCGGAATAATTAAAAATTCTTGTGTAAATTCTTCGTTTAAGATAGAAAAAGGAATGTCACTTTGAACTTTAACTTTTTTATATTTGGATTTAAATGCTCCAACAACTCGAATGCCAGAACACTTAAAGTATGGAATTTGATCACGAAACTGAGCTATCTGATTCCACAAGTCCTCAGAAATTGCTGAGATAGACGATCCACTGTCAACAAGGGCTAAAAACCAAAAATCGAAGATTTTTATTTCTATTGTTGGCGATCGATTATCTATAATTCCGTGCTCAAAGTCACACTCTTCAAGAAGTTCTTCTGTTGGGTTATTTTTTGTTAGTATGTTAGTTCCTGAGGGCGGAGTACCCGAATCGGAACTTAGTTTTGGGACTCCGCCTCGTTTTCCGAGTGTAGTTCATTTTCAACGTCCAAAGTTGAAATATTCGGACGTGGGTTTCTATTAAAATTTTTGTTGTGCTGTGTAAAATTAGGATTAAAGTTTTGTTTATTTATTTTTGAGTTATCGTTATATTTATTTTTTTCTGTGTACAATGTATTTTGATTACGTTTTGAGTTTATAAAGTTATCGGCTTGTTTTAATCTATAAACTGCGTCATTTAAGGTATTTACGCCAATAAGGGCAGATGACACGTTCGGTGGAAAATGCGCACCTATGATATCTATAAGGTCTTCTTCGGAAAGCGGGGGTTGGAGATGTTTTGCGAGAACTACATAGTGATTAAAATAGTCAGTGAAGGAACCTTGTTCATATTTTCCTAAATCTAACTGTGATTTAACCCTAGATTGTTGTTCGCGACCCCAAAAGTACCTTTTAAATTCCCTATTAAAATGTTCATAGTTTTGAAAAGAATTTGAGTAGGCATCCCACCAAGTTTTAGCGGATTTTTTTAACAAGCTGCTAATAATAACTGAAATTCTTTGAAAAAGCATATTATTTATATCTAAGTACCCTTCAAGTGCTTTTAAAAATTCTACTGGGTGTACTGAGTTATCATTATCAAAAATAGGTAAAAATTTACCAGCCTCGGCCGGAGAAATATTACAAAAATTTTGATTATTAACATTATTTTGATTTTCATTTAAAGGATTTAAATTTAAGTTTCTCATGGATTCAACTACTGTTGTTACTAGGCGTAAGATGTCTTCTTGTGACGGTGGCGGATACATAACTTGAGGTAACTCAGGATTATATGTCCTCGAGTACGGCGGAGGATCTGCATTTTCGGCGGGCGACTGGGGAACACGGCTTCTACGCGCTTCGCTTTCTGCCGTTGGAAAAAAACAGGCCGCCCCTGTATAGGACGGTGCCCCTGCACTAAACGTTGAAAATATTTCGGATGAAGTAGTAAAAACAGGAAAGATCCTACCTTGGCTGTTTAATTGCTGTTCAGTTACCCTAGGTCCTGTTCTGGGTGAGTGTACCAGGCGTCTGGGTCGGGCACCAGTGGGTGGTGGCGAGTTAAAAGCCATGCTTTTCTCAGCAGAAATTTCAGCAAATTTTAGCAAAATTTGTAACCAGCTCCACGATTGGTAGTCAAGTTGCGACGAGACCCTTTTGTAATGGGCAAATATCTCGGGGTTTTGGTAGGGTCGGGCTGGTAAAACACGTGGATTGGTTGAGTTGACTTTATTATCCAAGCTATTATAGAAAATTATGATTTTACAAATGTTAACGGGGGAGGCTGGCAAAGACTCACCTATTATAGAAAATGACCGGGCGCACTTTAACTTTAGTTAGGAAACTAGATTTAGATTTAACCTTAGGTTCATTCTTGTATTAGCACTGGACAAGGAGTGAAATGCGGCAATTCGATAAAATATAGTTAACAAAAAACGCTAGGTGTTTTTTGTTATAAAAACGAATAAATATAAAAATTAAATTAAGGTACCTTCACTGACATCTATGAGTGCGGGTGTTTGTGATTATTAGCCGGTAATAATGGTTTCGCTACATCCTTGTGATGAAATACTGAATTATACTCTCTCTCGTATAAGCAAATTTACAAAAAACGGTAATAATGCTTAATTTTTCATGTTATTTGTAAATTTTAAGTTTAGGTTAGGTTTTAATATCCGTTGAAAAATACAGGAAGTGCTTGTAACAATAAGTATATTTCACAGTAACCTTAAAATTACAGCCACGATTATAGTAATTTGACTGTAATATTTATTACAGTTTAGAGTCACTATAATTAAAAATTAAGGTATATTTACAATCGCTATTCAAAAATACAGTTAGGCTTTAAATTAACTTTAACAATTGTTGGCAATAAATCGCCTACAATAATTGCTTGAACTGTTTTTACAGTTTAGAGAAAAAAATATAAAAAAAAATTGATCCTGTAACACAACTAAGTAGGTGTGGGGGTTAGGAGAGATGTGCACAAGGGAACAAGCTTTGTGCCACGTATTCAGGCCAAAAAGCATCACTACGGGGTCAAAAATAAACTAAAAATATGTTACGTAATACGGTCCTTAAGTAATGAAGTGATATTTTCATTAAAAAAAAAAAACGAATAAAAAATAAGCAATATTATTTTTTATAAATTATTTTTAAATTAGCATAATTGCCTGCACTAAAATTAAAAAAAAAAGGATATGCTGGATTTTTTTAAGGTCAAATTCGGATTCTGCGCCTTTAAATTAGTTTAGCACTAAAATTAAAACTGTTTTAAGTCTAAAAACCAACTTTTCTCCTCGACAAAAAAGTTAATGACTTCACCTTTTTGTGAAATATAAAACTTTTATATTTTAAATTCATAAAATATACAACTTTTGTTTTGGATCAATGATATATACAACTTTTCAAGATGATAAAATTCACAACTTTTATTTTGGATCAATGAAATATATAACTTTTCAAGATCATAAAATATACAACTTTTGTTTTGGATCAATGAAATATACAACTTCTGTTTTGTATCAATGAAATATACAACTTTTCAAGATGATAAAATATAAAACTTTAGTTTTGGATCAATGAAATATACAACTTTTCAAGACCATAAAAGACCATAAAATATGCAACTTTTGTATTTTGAATCCATCAAATATACAACTTTTGTTTTGGATCAATGAAATATACAACTTTTCAAGATGATAAAATTTACAACTTTTGTTTTGAATCAATGAAATATATAACTTTTCAAGACCATAAAATATACAATTTTGTTTTGGATCAATGAAATATACAACTTTTCAAGACCATAAAATATACAACTTTTGTTTTGGATCAATGAAGTATACAACTTTTCAAGATAAGTGGGGTTCGCTCCCGTAGCTATGAGGGGGACATAGCTACGGCCCTGAATATGGTCAATATGGTCCATATTGATAATCTTTTTTTTTTATTTTCAGGTGAGTTAAGCTAGAAGATTTGTAAGTATAGATGTTGCTCGGATGTTGCTGACTACATATAAATAGGCTATATATGGTCAATATGGTCAACCGGGGTGTACCTACCGTAAGTATAGACCGTTAAGTTCGACTAGAATAGAAATATAATTAATGAAGAAAGAGTCTTGATTATAATTTATTCTTGATTCATAAAACACCTAATTTTTGTCTTAAATTTTAAAATCAGACTCTCAGTCTTGCATGCAGGACAGTTTCAAAATAAGGACTTAAAGCTTTCATTTAAAATGTACGTTTTTCAAATTGGATAATAAGTGAGTGATGCTAAAAAAATATTTTACTGCTTTAAACGCCAATATCTTGAAAAAAAAATAGGTTATACATTTTTTGAGCAGTTAAAAAAATTTAATTTTAGTGCTAAACTAATTAAATCCAATATTTTCAATTTTAACGAAAAAAAAAACGCTAAGAATAAGAGTTTTACTACATACTTGCCCCTTATCTCAATCGTTTACCCCCAAAATATAATTAGCACATAGAAATATGATAAGAAACAATATGCAAAAAACCGCTTCTCGATATCTTCTCTAGAAATGGAGTTATCGAGTTTACAGACAGACAGACAGACAGATAGACGGACGCATTTTTTACTGAATTTTGACTGAGGAAGGGCTAAAACGTCGGAAAATGTAAAAATACATGGTCAAAAATTTTAACTTGACGGCGATGATTTCAAGAATCAGCACAAAGATCCTTTGTAACTGTAACTTATAGTGCCAACTATAATTAAAGAGTATAAAAGAGTCTAAGTGCCAATAGCACTTCAATTATAATTAATCTATACAATAGTACCTATTAAAAATAGATTATTATATATTTATCAGTCTTAAAGCATTTAATAAATAGTGTTAAAAATTAAAGCAATTTTAATCGAAAGTTCAAAACAAATAAATAAGTCGGCATATAATTAGTAATTTGTCTTAACAATATTTATAATTATTATTAACAAATGCAAATTACTTCTGGGTTATTCCATAGAACCTTACCCCCCGCTGAAGAAAGTAAAAACATAATGTTTATATCTATTTATAGTAAATAAATATTAAATTGTGATTAATAAAATATATACAATCCTTATTTTTAATTGTCATGAATAGACCAATTGTTTCTATATTTGTTTTAATCTATTCACCATAAATATACAATTAATTCTGTTTAATGCATGGTATTGCATAGTCATAAAGTCGTGACATTTTAAGAATGCGAATGCGGTCCATATCAAGTAGTTCCCTATACCGGCTGGAGTGTGGATTTGACCAGTGGCATACTAATATTTATAAAATCACTTGTAAATCACAGAAAAAATAAATGAAATGACAAAACACGGCGCCTGTGGGATGTTGACTATACACATTTTAAGTTACGACGCGCCGTTCGCTCATATTCTTGTTGAATTCTTTTAGAGTGAACTTAACTTCCTATGGACGTACGGTGTATCTTACTTTTACCAACGTTTTAGCGCTCGCTTCGTGATAAGCCGTAGTAATAAAAGAGATAGATAATATTAAGTTTGTCCGTGATAATTCCTACCATTCGCAGACTATATATTTGGGGCTATTATGTATATATTTGGGGCTATTACATATTTATAAGCCTTATTAAAATAACTATTTATCCTAAATAGCTAATGTTGGTGTTCTGCTATGGGTTTATCTGTGGTTTATTGTTTAAAATGGGTGATATCCTTTTTAATGATCTAAACAGAACAAAACAAATAGAATAGAAAACTAATAATTTTTTTTTTTAACAAAACGAAATAATTGTTGATGATTAGAAAATAGATTGATGGAATAATAAATTAATATTTTTATAATTTTGTTTAAAATTTAAAATTTCTGTCCTTATAATTATTTTCGCCAAAGCGGCCAAATACCCAAACCTATGTATTTTACCTAATACCCAAACACGTACACTGTACGTCTTAAAGCTGTCAATTGTCGTAGAACAATTCTGCTTAAAAATTCTCACTCGGGAGTAAGAATTTCGTGTTGGAAAAATAAATGGGTGTGTTCCCGGTTTATGTATACAATTAAAATCCAAATTCTGGAATTCTCAACAAAATATACCTATATTCAAGTAAATTACCTGAGGTAATAGATTTATGTTAAAAGTACATTTGTACGATTTTTTTGAGTGTAGTCTGTCGTACAACCAACTATGGAATCGCCCCTCTGTTAAAATTGTTCTACTACAAACTAATTTAATTCATAGCAGGTTATTAATCGTTAATAAATAATTATTAATATCATGTAAATCATATTCGTTGTAGAATTTACATTATATTTAAGAACAAGCCGTGAAGATATGTAATACTTTCCATAGTATAGATACTCTTCACAGTGGATAGTATATTGCGTTTTATTCTCGATTTATTCCCAAGGTATGATTGCATTGATCTCGTGCGCGCACTTTACTTTTTAACAAAAAGTGGTACCTTCTATTCTCCGTGTCTAAAATAGAACGCAGTGACTAATATCTAATATCTAAAACGTATTATGCTGCTCTCGTATAAAGGATTTCCCTCAGACGGAGTTACGCGAACCGGATCCGAATTGGTACGATCCTCGCTTTTTAGCACACTTTCGCAAATGAGTCACTGCAGTATATTTTAGACACGGATAATGCAACTTTTTTTTTAAGTTGCATCCCCCTAAACTTTTATTTTTGAAGGGATTTTTTTCAAAAACAATAATAATAGAAATTAATTTTTATTAAAAATTTCATATCAATCAGATATTTTATTTTTGAGTTATCATGTACACAACTTTTGTGACATATGAACGAACATACGAACCGACGCGTCGCGTCGCGACGAAGGGATAAGCAGACGGACGGAAGAATGGATGTTTAAAAGTCTGTATCTCCAAAACATTATATTTTAACAAAACGGCATGTAACATTTTTTATGGGGCTTAGAAAGAACTTTCAGTTGAAATATACTTTTTTGAAATTAGATGATACTCAAATAAGTTAGTTATAAAGTAATAAAAAAAACATTTTAAAAGTCAGTATCTCGAAAACAATGTATAAAATTTAATATATATATATATGATCGCTAAATAAATAAATAAAATCCAATAATAATTAACTTAATTATAACCAAAAAGCACTAAAAATAGGAGTTTTACCCCAAAATCTATTCACAGTAGTACTGTAATTTTTATCTAGTGATTTTTGTTGACTTTTAAAATTAAAAAAAAATCGTATAAGGGGTCTTACATAAAATACGTCACACCTTTAGGGGGGGGGTCAAGCGTTTGTGACGAAGTGTGACATGGGTGGAGGGGGGCTTGGTCGAGTGTGACGTCAAACCAAAATTTTATTGACCTACTCAAAATGACTTTTTTGAGTGATACGCAGAATTTTTTATAATAGTTCAATCTATCTATTCATATTTTGGCGGTCGGAATTGCTTCATTGTTTTACCATAAGATGGCAGCACTGCGTTGACAATTTTATGACAGTTGAAAGTTTCGAAACAAAAACATCAGTAATAATTATTTTTGACAAATTGTGAATTCGAAATGTTAGGTATATATCGTCGGCTTACAAGTAAAGAGCACTAAGTCCAAAAACATAGTTATGAGATATTGACAAATTTAACTTTTAATGTTGTTTTTTAATTTTTGTAATAATTGTTTTTGGAAACAAACTACCGCAAATTGCAATGATATGTTTGGACATAATAATGTCCCATTTGCAGTTAAATAAAGAAAAATTGAAGTAGTTTAATTCAACTAAATTTGAAAAAAGACATGGACTTAGTGCCTTTTACTTGTAAGCCCACGGCGTCGGCTTACAAGTAAAGAGCACTAAGTCAATAAAATAATATAAAAAACAACTATTAAAAATTAAAACCCTTCTATTAATTAAACGTATAACTATAAAGTAGAAAACAAGATGTTTACATACCTTTTCAAAAACTAGATTTTTAAAAGAAGGGTTTGGACTTTTTGATTGTTTAAAGAAAGTTTCCATTTTGGACTTTAATAAAATTAATTAGTATTAATTATATGAAACTACTTACTATGCCAGAACTAAGACAGTTTTCAGAGGCCATCGGCTGTGCCGGCAAAGAAGCATCTCCTAAAGTCAATAATTATAATGAATCATTATTAATGATAAAACACTTCACGGTGCAATTCTAAGGGCTGTTTTCCGAACTTGCCGCGAACTTTAATTTTTTTCTTATATTCTTGTTATTTATGTAGTAACCAATGATTTAAGAGCAAAATTAAAATAATCTATCAGTTAAAATTTGAATGCGTTTGTCGGTACAATAAATAACGTGATATTGTATCATATAAATGATTCAAGCAATCATAGTTTTATAAATTAACTCTTTTTAGAAAGTCGTTTAGTGCAGAAACATTTGAAATAATTTACAAGTAAAACGCACTAAGTGCACTAAGTGACTTAGTGCCCATTGCAAATATTAATCAAAATCAAATTGGTGCGTTTTGTATAAGGGGTAACTCCCTTGGCAGTCCACCTAGAAGTTAGTTCGGTTTACCTATACATAGATCATCAAAAATTAACTACAGTGCTATTAAAATCCCATTTTTGCAAAAAAGTGACTTAGTGCCTTTTACTTGTAAGCCGACGATATCCCAATGCCTTTAATTGTTCATCTGTTTAACGAATTCGATAAAAAATTCGAAAAATTCGATTTTTTTAGTAAAATTAAAGTGTGACGTCACATAGGGGGAGGGGGTCAAGACTTTATGACAATGTGTGACATAAGGGGGGTCTAAAATCACCTAAAAAAGTGTGACATATTTTATGGACGACCCTTAATACTCTTCTAGCGTGCTGTGAAGAGAATAACAATTGCGATTAATTTATGCGTTGGGATTTTAAACAAGTTGTAAAATCACGTGGCAAATACATATAAATAGAATCTAATTATTGATTAAAAGGGAAATAAAAATGGAAATATGTAGGAAATAATTTGTGGAGCAAATATGCAAAAACCGATAAATCCACTTTTTGCATATTTTGACCTAAGTATCGATTCTTACTAATTTTGTAGCGCTTTCTTGACATAGCGCATCATATACAAGCAAAAGCCGACCATTCGTCTTTAAAATGGTATACGTAAGTGACTTGGAACAGGCTGTCCATATTTAATTTTTCTAAAAAAGATTTTCTTAGTTTTATTCTTTATTATTAAGATTTTTTCCTAGAATGCTTTTGTTTCGTTAAGGGGTCTTTCTACCTTAGAAATTATAAAAATAATCTTATTTTATAAAAGTCCAAACTATTCATCATTGTGAAATTTTGTAGGTATGTTTACTTATATTTAAAGAATACAAGTAAAATTTCTTTAGATTTTTAAAGTGCCATTTCCTGGCCATAAATTAAAAAAAAAAATACATAAAAACTGATGATTCCGGCCCTTTGGATCGACTGAAAAAAAAAACGGGATATTATTCAGTATTGAAGTCGTTATAGTCCTACCTAGAAGAATTTTTTTTGGCCGAAAAATAACAAAATCGGCTAGATAGGGCTATAGCGACTTTAATACTGAATAATATTCCGTTTTGTTTTTTTTTTCGGTCGATTCAAACGGCCGGAATCACGGCGACCACAGTTTTTTGATGTTTAAAAAAAAAATTATGGCCAGAATGTGGCACTGTAAAAATCTAAAGAAATTTTATTTGTATTCTTTGAATACAAATAAATATACCTACAAAATTTCACAATGATATCTTATTTCTTTCTATAAAAAAAAAAAATTTAAAACAAGATTATTTTTATAATTTCTAAGGTAGAAAGACCCCTTAAATGCACCGATAATAAAAATATTTTTTACTTGTTATTTGGTTGATTTTCACCAACATTATTAAAAAAAATAAGGTAAGTGGCTGGTTCGGTAGCATAATCTGCTACTTGACTTCACTTAGAATCAAACATTCAGGCAAAAACCGACAAACGAGCCGATAAATTTCTGATTTCATGCAAAAACCGATAAATCCAAAAAAGATTAAAAATAGAAAAAGTATGAAAAAAGTTATAGTATTGAAAGTTAGATTTTCTCAATTTTAGAAAGTTTTTCCAGTGTAGCAAAAAAAATAGCTGATGAGTTGCCTTTTTTTATAGCAGATTCGTATTTAGCATACCAAAATACATAAGAATAGGTAGGTCTTAACTCCAGGACAGACAAGTTTTTTTTATTATTATATATTAAAACAGTTAAAAAAGTTGTTATATTTAGTAATCTAGGTAAGTGATTTTATATCAGTTGCGTATCTAATTATTTTCTTTTGTCTATTAACGCTAAACTAATAGTTATTGTAGACTGTTTAATTGCTGTATAATACAAGGTGATCAATAACTGACATGCCAAAATTTAAGAGATGCTTCTACATCTAAAAATATCAAAAAAAGTTCCTATAAAGGTCGGTCCGGAAATGAGCCCTAAGGGAGTTACGGCCCTTTAAAATTGTAATAAAAATAAGGTTTTTAATTAATAACTCTGATAAACTTAAAGCTAGACCAACGAGCTTTTGCATGTATACTAGTATTAATAAGTTTGTGTTAATTTATTTTTTTGAATTTATCCATAGGCGTGCTAGACGGACAAAATATGTGAGGCTTAACACATTTTTGCCCCAAACTTTTTTATGTGTATTTTTTAAAAAAAATTTGTAAGAACTATAGATTCCTTGAGTAAAAATACGTAAAAAATGTCATATAGTGTAACAGTGTAGGAGCAACCGTTTTCAAAAAAAAATGCAATAAATAACATTTTATGCCACCAAAAACGTTACTTTTTAAAAGGCTATTACTCCTTTAATATTAATATTAAATTTTTTTCTCAGTTTTAAATAAAGAATCACCCTGCAGCATTAAAATTTTATTAATGCTTTTTTTTGTTCCCCATTCAATATGTCATCTTCGAGGGGCCGTAGCTCCCTTAGGGCTCATTTCCGGACCAACCTTTATAAAAACTTTTTTTCATATTTTTGAATGTAGAATCACCTCTTAAATTTTGGCATAGCAGTTACTGATCACCCTGTATATTTTGTGATAAAATTGAAGGTTCTTTTAATAATAATTTACAGAAATATGTCTAAACTAAAAATTTACATTGTAATGTTTATAAAAGTATTTTATGACTAAAAACGATGGTAGTTTATACTTTCACACACTATAAAAATAATTTGCATTATAACAATGATATTCATACCTGTTTTTAATTAACAAAGATATTTTTATTCTATCTATATTTACCTTCATAATAGAAATATTGTTTCCAGGGAATATAAACTGTTAATTTGCTTGTCATAAAAAACAATTATTAATATTGTGATTGTGATTAATGATGAAAAAGTAATTAAGCTTATATATTTAAATTAAACCTAGTAGATACTTATTAAGGATCATAATGATGTACATCACAATGTTTAGGATTGTTTACTAATCATGGAAACAAAAAACAAACTTAATAGTCTAAGAGCATTTTTATTTCATTATTTTCTCCCGGCTGTATTTTATATGTTTGTTTGTTTTTTTGTTTGTTTGTTTGTTTATTTAACCTCGTACTATTCTACTTAATTAAGCAACCAAAACCTGGAGATTTGTAAATAGCATAATTTGAATGTACTTTAAGACACATGGGAGGATTGGTGTAGTGGTCTACCGCGTCTACGTTTTAAAGAACAAACCTGCAAACTTATATATTAGTATACAAGCATATTAGGGACACTAGATCTAGATCTTAAGTTGTCTGTCGCCTTGCTAGTGTCCCTAAAGCATATATATATATATATATATATATATATATATATATATATATATATATATATATATATATATATATATTAAGCTACTTGCGTATACAGAAAACATTACTTGTTTCCGCAAGTCGGATAAAAAAAATTAAATTTCAATTCGAAACCGGGTGGATTTTCTGTTTTTTGCCTAATACTTTTTTATGTAAAAATACACAAAAAAATTTTTGTGGTGTAAAAGATAAATGCATTTTAAAATAAATTTTTACGCATCAAGAACCAAAAATAAAAAATAAAAAAATATAAAGTACACCGAAAAAAGTTTTAGGCAAAAAACAGAAAATCCACCCGGTTTCGAATTGAAATTTATTTTTTTTACTCGACTTGCGGAAACAAATAATGTCTTCTGTATAGTCAGATAGGTTAACATTATATAAGCTTATATACTAATATATAAAAAAAAATGACTTGTATACGTGTAATGTAATTGTTTGTTTTTAATTTTAATTATTAGCCTGAAGATGGTCCTATGTTAAAAGGGCAGAAACATGTCGCTATTATTTATGTAATAATAATAAAAACATTTTTGGAGAGATAATATCGTCTTAAGTTTATTTAACTAATATATAAGTTTGCTGATTTTTTATTTAAAACTATTTTTTATAAACTTTTTAAAACTTGCAAAAATTAAATTTTCGCTAAATCTTCAAATAATTGGCGTTTTTTTTATGTTCTAACTTAAGGGGAGGGGGGATATAATTTTTTTAGTTTCTCACAATTAGTATTGTTTCTAAATATTACTAAAGAACTCTCCAAAATTTTCTTAATTTTATATACAATCACTTTTTATCCGAAAAACAGGTACCCATTTTTTTTTTAAGTTTGAGTGCTTTGAGCTACCTCTAAACATCAATCGATTTGGCTCATTTTTAAGTGGTCACACTGAGAATTCGTAAATACAGAAAGTTTTTACCCATTTGGAACCGCAGGCAACATTTGTTATTAATTACAAGTTGTTACAGTAAAAAATAACCTTGTTCTGTTATGTTTTACTGTAACAACTTGTACTAAGGAGTAACTTTTGAGCTAGAGAGCGTTTTCGATTTCGATATTAGGGATTTTTGACACATTCTAATCCTGAACCTATCAATTTGGAAATAGCCTAATATAAATGTACTTTAATAAATATAGCAATACAGCCGGGAAAAAATAATGAAATGAAAATGGTCACTAGCTCATCGACTATAAGTGTTTTGAAATAGATAAGAAAGAATCATGCCAGAAAAGTTTAATCTATTGAATTTGAAATTTAGGAGATCTTTTTGGCTAAATTCTTGTATATCATGAAACTTGCCCAAAACTAGCTAGTAACTAGTTCTGGGACTAATTTAAAAACTATAGTTACCGTAACGCCTTAAAAGTTTGCATATTTGAGATATGACGTTTTTGAAAGAGACTAGTCCAATACAAGTCCAAACTCATCGAGAGCTGTCAAATTACTACTAAATGCTATGCTGAGTTTCGATTGACAGATGTCGCGGCAATCATTCGTCATAAACGTTTTGAGATGACTACTTTTAATTGATTTTTTAAAAGCGCTGGAATGTACTTTTTTTTGGTATTTCTAAGCTCAAATGGTGGTTGTGACAAGTGACAGATATTAGCCGTTCAGCAGATTGCTAGCAAAACTTATCATTTGATGACTTTTGATTAGTTTTGCTGTTTCCATTGAACGCAGCCCATCTCTATACTTTATTAAATAAAGTATATTTCAAAAGTTTTTGTTTTTATTTCATACGTGGATATTCCGTAGTATTAATTCTAACAATAAACGAAAAAGGTAAACCGTTTACCATGAAATTCAAAAGCTTTTTAAAAACATTCTTTGAAAAGCCGAACAGATATAATGTTTCAGTTTTTAAATCCCTAGCATTTGATGTTCTCTGTGCCTTAAACTATGTTCTTACATGCTATAATAATGCGAAGGTCCTTGAAAAAATATCAGTTTAATGATTGTTAGACTAAAGCGGAAGTGAATCCTTACATTTTTTCCTATTATTTCTTACATTTTGATATAGTCCAATTAAAAATTTAATTTAAAAGCGTACTTCCAAAAAAGTTTAATTTTTCCGTATGTCAGAATTTTTGAATACAGGCTTAGAATTTGATAAAATTTACTTAAACTTTTAGATTAAAATAAATCTTCATCAAAAAAAACTAAATTAGCCTAACATTTTTGGCTATTTTTCCTAGATCAGTAATGATTTTTCCAGATTTATTTAAATCGGTTATTGCACTATATTGTTGCGTTAAAACGGCACCTTATCCCATACCAGATGCATCCACTTCCAAGTCAATATTTAAAGTAAACTTTACAAAAATAAAATATATCAAAAAATAAAAAAAAACTTGAAGTCTTCTCCACAATTTTTTAAATAATTATATTTCTATTTCGACTGGCTACATATGTTTCATCCCTAAACAATATGGGACATCTTCAGGCCACATACTAAAAATAGTGAAAATAAAGTCAACCTGATAGTAAAAAACATGGATAATAATTTAATATTTTGAGGTTTGGACTTTTTAATAACCTAAATTTACAGAAAACCACCTTATCCACGGAAATTCAACCAACCGTGCCAAGGCAAAACTACGTAAGTGTAAAAAATCCGAGTTAGGTTTCCGGTAACAAGCAGTCAAAGAGAAATGTACACTCAAATTTATGTGGATAAGGTGGTTTTCTGTAAACTTAGGTAACCCGCTTTAATTTGGCAGAATAATGCGTAATTTTTTAAACATTATATTTAATTTATTTATTAGTGTTAATTTAATATGTTAGTATTGTACTGTAAACGTTATTTTAATGATTTTACGACGGATATTACAATTTGTTGACGGTTTTTGAGGTAGGTAAACATAACCTCAAAATATTTAATTATTATCCATGTTTTTTACTATCAGGTTGACTTTCTTTTCACTATTTTTAGTATGTGGCCTGTAGATGTCCCATATTGTTTAGGGATGAAACATATGTAGCCAGTCGAAATAGAAATATAATTATTTAAAAAATTGTGGAGAAGACTTCAAGTTTTGTTTTATTTTTTGAAATATTTTACTCCACTTTAAGAATGGACAATACATTATTTAATAAAATATATTTTTTATAAAAAATACCCTAAAAAGATAATTATATGATTCATTGACGCTCCCTTATGTAAAATTATTATTGAGCTTAAGGGCGTATATGAAATTTACACTTAAAACCAATTAAAATTTTATTGACAAGTGTTGAAATAGAAAATCAAATAGGTGTAAATAAATGTAGAGTTGAAATAAATAATGTGCTAAGTGTCAAAAAATTAGGAATTTTACGAAACACTTGTTTAGTGTGCAGTAACACTTACTGAACACTAAACAAGTGTTTTTGAAATTCCTATTTTTTTGACATTTAGCACATTATTCATTTCAACTCTACAAATATTCATTGTCTTTGATATGCAAATTTTAGTTTGTCGGATATTTATTTATTTAATTATGCTACAAAATCGGTAAAGTTTAATGTAACTGTTATAATTATATTCATTGTTTATTACAGTAATAAACAAGTCTCATAGGTTGTCAATATGCTAACAAAACAAATCTTTTTAAAATTTCTCTAAATAGAATTAAAATTTCTCTAAACAGACAAAAATAAGAAGCAAAATCTGCACACGATCAACAGTTGTGATTACTTTTTAAAATCTACCCTAGCTTCTAATAGTAGCAGCAAAACAAATCTTCTTGGAATTTCTCTAAAGTTCTCCATTTTCCTATTTGAGCTCTTTCTTGAAAAGTTTCTCAAAAAATTGTATCTGGCTTTTTTCGTCTGTCATTTTGGATGTAGCCCAGATTGATGCCCAAGCCTGGCCAACTTTTTTCCCCGTGCATAGGCCTAGTTTTGGACGATTCTGGACCTAATGTGCCTGTCTAGGATTACGTGATAGATCTCAGGTTTATTTAGATATTAATTAAACCTTAACAAAATAGGCCTAGTCTAGTCCCACTAACGATCGACCACACGATTAGATAATTTGTGCTACAAGCCTGATTTTCCGGGAGATGGTGAATAAGTTCTTCCAAGTCTGTTTATTGTGGGTGTTCCCAAAAGGACTGTAATGTTTGGTGGGTTAAATAAAATGTTTATTTTATCCCCATTAAAACTTTTTAAAATTTAATCTCTATCTAACTAAAAAACAGTAAATGACCTTGTAAAAAGCCAGCTACTTGCAAAATTTCTATTCTAAATTCATTGACTTTAATATCCCAGGTCATATTAGCCAGGTATAATAGTTTCTTCTAAATATAAATTTCTTCTGTAACAGTGACATCGAAATATTTGCCTAACCCTAATTTGGATTCATCCACCAAAGGCCATCACAAACATTAAATTTCCGTTGTAAAATAAATTTCAAAAATATAACAGTTTAAAAATGTATTAATGTTTTCATAAAAAACACACTACACATAAATTACTTTTTGTCCAGACGATTTAATGGTAACTCTTCAAAATTTTGCAAAAAGAAGGAATTTTTACAAAGAAATTGACACATTTGGTGTACTCGATGTGAGAAATATCATTCGCATTGGTTTGGGGTTATAAGATTTTGACATCATTCTTTATAATGTTTTTTGATTATCTGTATAAGATTTCAGCATCATTATAGTTTTCTAGTTTTCTTAATTTTTCTACGCTTTAGAAACGTGACGTATTTAAGATAAAAGATTAAAATTCCATAACGAATAACCTAAAGAGCAAATTGTAATGTATCCACAATCTCACGTATTATTAACAATTTATTATAATTTATTCAATAAAACAGTCAATAATTGCATATTAAATTCAATTAAAATATGAATGTTACCAATTTTATTAGACGCAGAGAAATTATTACTAAAAACAAGTACGTAATATTCAGATCAAGTGGCTCAAAAGCTTACAGTTGAAGACGTATCTTACTTAGACCAATAGGCTAAAACTTCAATTATGTAAAAGTACCTGGTTTGTGTACTAAAATTTCTCGTATTGAGTTTTGAAATAACTTAAATGAAAGATGGCAAGTAGACATTTATACTGTAGTACTCAGTAGGTACTGAGTATTAAAATTAATAAAAATAATGAAAAATACTATTAATACTAATTTATTGAAAACAAGAACTAATTAAACTTGAAATAATGTTTTTAATCAGTTAAATTTGTTTATATCAAGTATATGAATTCTTGCAACAAGTATCTAAGACAAGTATCACAAAAACTTAATATGTTTTTGCACTGTGTGTATACATATATTTTAATTTTAGATAAAGTAAATACTAAGCGCTAAAATGTAGGTATAATATTAATATGAAAAAAAAAATAATTTGAGTCCTTGAAGGAAATAAATTCTATTTAAATGATTATTTAGCCAAGACACCTTGGAAATTAATTTAATTTACTTACATGCAATTATTTATGGATAAATGTACCAAATTATGAAATACTTGCAATTAAAAAGAAAAATAAAGTCAACCCTTGGCGAGAAAACATTTATTACACTGAGATAAATTTTTACATCCACGTGCATGGGTAATTTACTTGCAGCTGCTGCTGATGTGAATTTACACTCGAAGCGTTAATATAAATGCGGTGTGTATTATATTTTTACATCCAGTGTGTAAATATACTTTTTACCTAAAACCCTTCAATTTATTAAAAAAAAATAGAATAACCATTTTGTTATTTTTCTATTTATGAATAGTGTTTTATGGAAAAACTACGCAACAGAAAAATAAAACGTATATTCGTAATCAACGCTACAAAAATACCAATATAAAATAGAAACAGAAAACATACACAAATCTTAACAACTCAAAATTTACAGGCCAGTGTTACCGCCTAAATAAGTAATCGCACTTTTTAAATATTTACTTTTAATCAACACTTAGCAATTATTTCTTTGAAAAATCTAGCACACACAAAATTATACGTACGCTCTTACAAACGTAAACAATTTTAATGGTCGACAGCCACCAGACTCGATGAAGCAGGAATTCTGGCTTCTCGAGTCACGTGACTAGCTTAACGCTCGCGATTGGCTGGCTTGTACATCAGAAGTGTGATTTTTACCTTTCGGGTGTATTGTTGCTAAAGGTATGTTTACAAAAATACACTTTCTTGAGCTCCGAGTGTATTGTTGCAGAAGGTATGGATGTAAAAATACACACTCTAAGTCAAAATCATCATCAATGTTGATGTACATTTGTATAAAGGTGTAAAATTTACACATTTATAGAGTGTATTTTTTTGCACCTTATCAATGTAATTTCTTTCAGTGTAATTTCTAACTGCAGCGTCATAGCAAAACAAATATATTTTGATTTTGATGCATTTATCCGAGTTTGCAATTTTTAGTTAATTTAAAGTTTAGGAGACTACACATACTACAAAGACTTTATCCGTCTGTTGTATCTGCTAGAAAATTGATAGTCCGGCCCTAAATATTGTAACGTATCTTCTTTGGTTGAATTCATCTGTTGATTCCGTTCCCTAGTTCCGTGTGTGATGGAACTATGTAGTCCAAAATACGATGTAAAAACAATACATCGTAAATCGCTATTTCAGAACAAAGAAGAGTTAGACTAACCATTCATATATTAATACACAAGTATTGTTTACATTCAACATCTCTGCATTAGAACGGGATGGAAAACACGCAAATGTCAAAATAATCAAACAAACTACTTCTACACTATAAATGCAGAAAAATGCCACTCTGGTGAGCACAAAGTACACTATTTGGTAACGATGAATTCAAATTAGCTAATAAGAGTTGAAGTATGACGTTTACAAACAACTCATTTATTTACTTTTATGTTTGAAGTGTTATTTCTTTTATTCTTCGTCTATCTATTCTGAGGATAGCTGTGAAAATTATTATTTTACCTGCAATCTATTTTCAGATATTAGCTAAAACCCAATTAGTTTTATTGTATTATACTCTGTTGACTATAGACTATTACTGACGATTAATTGTATAAAGTAATTGTAACCTAAAAAAGAGTCCAATAAAACATCTCTTACTGTACCTATATAGTGCGGTAATAAATCAGTTTTACGGTTATTTATCTTTATAAGGTTTGTAATCCTGGCATGCTTTAAGTGTTTCGCCCTCACATGGCCCCCTTGACATTCTACATATTTCATATGGTAAAAGTTAATTGTATTTTTAATTTTATTAAATGTTAGCAATATTAATAAAAATTTTATAAATAAAACCAAGAAAGCTATTAGAAAAAGAAGAAAAAACGGAGGATAAGAAAAAAGAAGAGGAAGTAGTAAAAGAAGAAACAAGAGAGGGTTTAAAGTTTCACTTCGTTAATGTTAAATTATTTGGAAAAAAATGTGGCAATGCATTGTAAGTTACAAATGGTATACCGCGCGAGGTATACGTAACGGTATACCGTTTGTTACTTAACAGACGTTAGTTCATAGAATATGGCAATGTTCAGAGCTCTAGGTACAAGTGAAACTTTTAACAATAAAAGTTTATCTTGTCCATAACAAAATTCTAGGATAAATTATATTTTACGCAATAATAAGTTTACCCATGCTATTAGGTGACAGTAGATTAAGTTAACTTCTTCTTTAATATCTTTATAACATATTAACAAAACACTTTTAAGTGTTAAAACAACTTGTTTAGAGTGCCTTAATGTGACGTTTTTTGTCACGAATAAGAGTGGAGACATAATTTAAAATCTAGGAAAATGGCAAACCCGAAAACATGTTTTTAGCCTTTTCCGGATATGCCAAGTTTCTCGTCTGGTTATAAATTTGTCGAAATATATATTATAATAATAATAATAATAATAATAATATTTATTTGCCATTCAGGTACAAAGTACATATGGTAAGTCATAGAAAATATATAAATAGATTTACCCATCTGCATGTAAGAAAAAAAATAAAACAAAAAAAAAAACAAAAAAAAACATACACACAGATAAATAAAAATAACTAAATAATAAAATATAAACACAATAAAATGGTGTAAAATTATAAAATAAAAATAATAAATAAAAAATATAAAAAAAAACGATTAATATACGGCACAAATTAAAACTCAAAATTGTAAAATTTGACAGATAATAAAACTTATAGTAACTATGACTGTTGTAAAATACGACACATATTAAAACTTAAAATATTAACAGAGTAAAATATATAAACATACCTATCAGTAAATAATAAAAAAAAATAAAAAAAACCAAAAGACTAAGTGTTAAAATCACATGAGAAATACTCATCGAGAGTATATATACATTTTCTTATTAAAACATTTTTAATTTTCAACTTGAAAGAATTGTCGCTATTAATCGTCCTTATATTTTCTGGTAAAACATTATATAGTTTTATGCAGTTGTACAAAGGCGATTTTTCAAACTTTGCTGTTCTATGGAATGGAACTTTTAACAATTCATGCCTCGTATTATAATCATGATTTTCTGACACCGTAACAAACTGCCCTATGTTTTGTTTAGTAAATGTCAAACATTTTAAAATATATATAGAGGGGACAGTTAATATTCCTTTTGCTTTAAATAAATCTTTGCAACTTTCCCTATAATCTAAGCCAAAAATTAATCGCATTAATCTTTTTTGCAAGACAAATACTCTGGATAACTGAGACGACGCGCCCCAAGATATAATGTTGAAAGATATATGTGAATACGCTAGGGCATAATAAACATTTAACAGTGCAGAAACATTAAGGGAATTTTTGAGCTGTAAAATTCCAAAATAAGCACTGTTTAGCTTTTTACAGACACTGTCAATATGATATTCCCAGCTCAATGTTTCGTCAATGGTTGTTCCTAGAAATTTTGTGTTATCTACAAAAGTGATGTCTTCAAAAACCTTAAAATTTTCTGGTACCGGTTTTCTGTTAAAGAAATTAACTGCAACTGTTTTTTTAGCGTTTAAAATCAATTTGTTTCTCTGGCACCATGCAGCAAGCTCATCTATTGTAAGACGAATTAGTCTTTTTAACTCATTAAGATCATTTGCATAAATTATAATAGTTGTATCATCGGCAAAAACAACTATTATACCCCGTGAAATAAAATAATTTAGGTCATTAATAAAAATTAAAAATAGAAGCGGTCCTAGAATAGAACCCTGTGGCACACCAATATTTATCTTATGTGGTTGGGATTTTGATTCTCCTACTGAAACAACAAAAGACCTACACTCCATATAGGATCGTATCCAGTTTAAAATACACTCTGGAAAACCCATAGCCCTCATCTTTTCCACTAGAAAATCAGGGGAAACCGTATCAAAAGCCTTTGATAGATCAAACAGTAAGGCTGCGATGTAATAACCCTTGTCCATTTTAGAATAAACTTGGTTTAAAAACTGGTAGGATGCTGTTTCTACAGATCTGCCAGAACGGAATCCGTGTTGGGTGTCAGCTAATATTTTGTTAGATTCTAAATAACTAACTAGCCTATCAAAAACAATTTTTTCAAAAACCTTTGATAACGACGTTAAAAGTGAAATCTGACGGTAGTTATCAATTTGCTCTTTAGAACCTTTTTTATGTAGAGGAATTACTACAGCCTGCTTAAATATATCGGGAAATAAACCATGTTTTAGAGATTTATTAACTAATTGAACAAATGGGGTTACAATTTTATTAAATATATGCGACAAACTAGATATGGAGAGACCATCAATCCCACATGATATTTTGCTCTTAATTTTATTAAATGCATTTATTGCTTCCTTCTCAGTAACTGGCTTTGTATCAAATTTTGTATTATTATTATTATTAGGAACGGTGGTACATGGTAAAGACAGGTTTTGTCCAAAATGCCTATCCATTTGAGTCTTAACTGTAGTGGAAAAGTAGTTTGCAAATTGATTTGCAACATCTAAATCATGAGTAAGATGATCACCACTATCAAGCTTCAAATGAATAGGATCCTTTTTCACTACCCGGCCTAGATTACGGTTTATAATCTTCCATGTTTCCTTAGTTTTATTATTAGAATTATTTATTTTATTTTCTAGAAAATTCTGTTTGCACAGTTTTACATTTTGTTTATGCATTTTCCTTTTAATATTGTATTGTTCTTTTAAAATTACACACCCTAAATTTTTTACTAACCAAAACATATTCTTTAATTGCCTACTTTCTTTTATAATTTCATCAGTCAGCCAAGATTTTTGTCTTGTTTTGTTTTTTAGTTTTTTTAAAGGACAACATGAATTAAAATTTAAAATGATGTTATTTACTAAATATTTAAAACCGTCATTAACATTAAGTTTGGTTAAATTTGACCAATCTATTTGATCAACCATTAGCTTAAAATTATTTAAGTTAGAAGAAGATATTATACGTTTTTGTGAGACGTTTGTAGTTTTTGTTGACTTTTTACTTTTCAAACAGTGAACTTGTAACATATGGCCAAAGTGGTCTGCCAAGTTTGGTTTTAGCAGCTGAATATCTAATCTATCAAGTGGTATAGTTGACGTCATGTAATCTATAGAAGACATACTAGTTCTCCCATGCTTATTTGTATAAACGCGGGTGTGTTCACCCGAGGGCATAAAAAACTGATACGAACCAAATAGATCTAAAAGTAGTTTTGTGTTTAAACAATTGTCATTGTAGTCAATATTAAAATCGCCACATAAAACAATATATTGGGATTTTGCACATGCGCAAGTAAGAGCTTGATCAAGGTGCTTGAAAAACAAATTAATATTACCATTGGGTGGTCTATAAACAGTTATAACTATTAACTTTTCGGGTTTTGTAAAAAAAGCCGCACAAATTTCTATATGACACTCCACAGACAGTTCCCTAATATTCAATATATCCGTGGCATTACAATCCCAATTTTCCTTAAGGAATATTAATGCTCCTCCCCTTATATAAGACTTTCTGGCAAAACATGAAAGAAGTTTGTAACCTGGTAGACATAAGTCAGTTATATTACCATTCCCAACAGAATGTTCAGTCAGACATAAAATATCTACACTATTTTTAAGTAAAAACATTTCTAATAAGTTTAAGTTACTAATAATACTCTGTATGTTAATGTGAAAAACTAAAAAAGTGTCATTTAAATTATGTTTGGAACTAGATTTAGTGAAGCTGTCCATAAAAAACTATTTGTAACAGATAAATTTTTACCTATAGCTCTGTCCAGTATTTTCTCTGTACTTCTGAAACTATTCTGAGTGGATTTGGAAAACGTAGGTGTAATTTTTAAATCAGCAGCGACCCAGGAGGTGTCTTGTTTCGAACATATTTTTAGTAGGTTTTCGCATTTAACAATATCACACAAATTTATTGATTCCATTGGATTCCTATGCGAAATTGTAATATTTATAATATCTCTTGCAATATTTAATTTATTTATCATAAAATTGTGCTTATTAATTTCGTAGTAAAAAATATTTTGGTCCAACATTTTGTCCAGTTTTAAAACAAGTTTTAACAGGGCTTTATTAAACTCATAAATACAATTATTCATTGATTTATTCTTTGTATAAGGAACGGAGGAGATAATAATATTTGTAGATTTAAAACTTTTTATTTGGTTGCTGAGTTCTTTAAATTCAGGATAGCGATTTCTTGAAAAATCATTTTTTCCACCCATAATAAAAATATAGTCACTATTCGTTAAGTTTTCTGATATTGGCTTAACTGCGTCAATTAAATTATTTAAGATAGCATTAGGATGAATAAATGAAGTAATGGAAATTTTATCAGTCAATGTAGTAAGTTTTTTATTAAGTCCCTTACCAAGTTCGTCCGTTATTAAAATAATATTTTTCTTGTTAGTATTAAATTTAAAATTTATTTTTCTTTCTACCTTGACAGTTTCAATTTTGGCCATTAACTCTTCATTTAGAGCTGTTAGGTGATTAATTTCTACTTTCGATTTTTTTAGTTGCTCTATTAAATCTACAGATTGCTGGATATTTATTTCCAGTTGGTCTTTCTGATTTTTCACTTTATTTTCCAGAATATTTTAAGGTTATTAATCATGACATATTTTTACAGTGCCTATGCAAGGATAGATCAGATCTAAAAAAAAAGTTTCAAAATATGTGAGGTTAGACAAACAGATTCTGTTTGTCATACCTCATATATTTTGAAACTTTTTTTTGTTCTCCAGTTGTATTAAATATTCTTTCTTCATTATGTTATTACTAAGTAGAGTTTTTTAATAAACCTTTTCTTTGAAAATGTGCGCAGGTGTAATTTGTGACATCTTAAAGTCCAAACATGGTTACCAACTATACTCCGTCCAGTTATGCAAGATACTAAGGGACGCGGCCCGTTTTACACCACAGAGCGCATAAATAGCATAATTATGCCAAAATTGTAGTGTATCAAAAATTTAACAGATGTCGGTACTGTTTTCCTGGAAAGGGCCTATCCTATTCTTGTAATGGTTGTTATGCAAGGCTCTGTATAGGCCTTAAGTTGTAATTGTAACCTAAAAATTTGACGTTTTCCTTGTGTTCAATATAATTTACGTTTATACAATATGTAGAATATGATAATTTAGTGTTAGTGTATGAAGAATAAACCAAAAAAGTACCTTTTTCAATATCATACAAAATAACATTATAAGTATAACCATTTTTTTATGTAACTTTCTCTTTTTTTTATTAGCTTTAACAACTGTAAATGATGTAGCTTAAAAATCGCGGGAATTTTAAACTTCTATCTTGCATAATAACGGACTTTAACAAATAACAATTTTTACCAGATTTTATTGTCTCCACTTTCTTCCTTTACAGGAAACGTCAAATTAAGGCTCTCTACTTATTATTTATTACAAAATGTAATTGTACTCTTCATTCAATTAGTTTGTAAAAGATATTAAGTAAAATGTTAAGTTATCACTAACTAAACTAATCCATTCTGGCCTTTTGATTGGCCAGGTGAGAAGCCATCTTTCTTTTTGACCAATCAAAAGGCCAGATTAGTGATAATTATACCTGAATCGACCTTAAACTAACCAAAATTAAGGCTAGTTTGTAATTTAAAAGTTACGTGGCTCCAGCTACTAATTTTATGAAAATAAATAAAATAAATAAATTAATTAATACTTGATTAAAAATTACGCAACTAGATGGCGCCATGATACTTTTGCAGTTTATGTGGTTACAACAGTTAAGAACTGTCAGTTCATAGTTGTATTTTTACAGAACTGTTGTTCATTACTTCTTGTACTTTTTTATAAAGTATTTTTTATTTTATTCGAATTCACACTGTTCAATTATTAAATAAAAAGAAAAATAGGGCTAGATGGCGCGTTTTGAATTTAATAAATTATAATGATTAGGTAAATCAACTTCTAATAATATTAATTAACTCTTCTTGTTATTAGTATTCCAAGGAAACTATTATATCTGATGCAAATATGTTTAATTGAAAACTACACTTCTAGTTTTATCTAGAGATATTGAAATTAATTATATTTATTGCTTAAGAAGTCTGCCAACCTCCACCTTGATACTGGATTGCGTTATATCATTTTTGCATTGACCTTTATCGTACTTGCATACCTTTAGCGGTCTCGATAAAAAACTATTCTAACTGCATGTTTATCTATGTGCGTTTCATAATTACGTTTCTGTAGTTTTGGTTTATTACAAATAGCTTAATTATAAAACAGCTTTAGTAACTTTTTTATTAATTGTAAAACAGTTTTGGGGATTTCTTTTTTATAAGTTGGTAACAAAAACAAATGAAAATTATTAGAAATTTCTAAAAATACTGGTTTCTTTATTCAACAATATCCAAAGATTCAAAATTATATTAATAATATAATTAATAATTATAGTTATAATTTTGTATGATTTGTGTGTGATTTCGGGATGTGTTTGATTTTGTGTCAGTTAAGTTCAAGTTACTCACAGGTAAGTCTCAAACACTAGAAGTGAAGGATGAAAGCATTTGAGACACCGTTATACACTGAAGTAAATGTTAACTCTTCCTCGTCTATTTTTACTCCAATTAACAACAAAAATACACTTAAAACTTGAAAAGTTTGTAAATAAGTATTATAAATTTGTAATTAAGAGAACAACTGAAAAATTTTAAATTGTCAGTCTCATTGTTACCAATATAAATAAATTAAATTCCCCAAATCATTCATATTGAAATTATTCAGAACTAAAGTACTTGGTAAATAAAATATAAAGCACATATAGATAAAATAGTATAAAGAACTCTTTCCATAAGACATTTGGCGCACTCGTCCATTGGAAAACTCCCCGCTTTGCGGCTCGTTTTCCAAACATGAACACGTGCGCCAAAATATTTTCTTATGTAGCTTGTCCTTTAATATACTATTATAAAACACAAAATAATTGTGAAGTTTATTAATTTCTTTTCAGTTTTTTTTAAGGCTTAGTGCTTAGTGACTTATTTATACTAATAGGAATTAGTTTAAATGGAGATAAGGGGGGGGGGAGATTTGATGCTGGAGCTGCATGGATCATAAATTGGTGGGAACCATTACTGCTTTAGAACATTTTTAAACTTTTTGTAGGTGGTGGGAATTTTTTGAGTGGGGACATGTCAAGATCTCTATGGATTTGGGTGTTCCAAGCCATGGGACATTGAGGCATATTCTAAGTTTTGAAAGGCCTAAAGTTTGAATGAAAGAGTTTTGTTTAAAATAGTTTTATTCAAGGCGGGGGCTCCGTAGACAAATACTGGCTTTAGGGTTTGGTTGTAGAGAAAAGATTGTTTTAATAAGAGGCCATTGTCTATTTGAAGGATGTTTTTGACTTTTTGACCCCACGTAAGTTTTTTGGATAGAGTAATGCCTAGGGAACGTTCAAGTATTACGTAACGCAAATTTTGATCATTTTGGACTTCAGACAGGTCGATTTTTATTTTTAATTTTGCAAATTTTGGTAAAGACCAAATGTTATCACAATTTTCACCCCCTTTGACCCACCCATTCCATTTTTTTTTTTCAAACATTTATCCATTTTTTTATAAGCCCGTTGCCAAATTAGTTTTTATTATACACCGTTAGAAAGCTTATTAAATAACATTTTCATCGATGTGTCACAAGAGGTAGGTTGCTAGTTGAAACAAAGTTGTGATGGGAGGGTGCAAGGGGGTGAAAATTTTGATAATTTTTTTACACCAAAATTAGCAAAATTAAAATTAAAAATCGACCTGTTCGAGCATTTTTTTAAAAGACATAACTGAAAAGTTAATCGGGTGATTCCAGACTTAATGTACGCACTGTATACTATAACATATTGGATCCGCCATTTTGAACGCTAACTTTTAAACTCTGACCTCGGATTCAGATTCAGCGATCCAAAATACGTAAGAATTAAGTAGTCTGGTCTGCCGAACTCAAGATTTTTTTTTGGTATACAGTTTTAATCCGATTGACTTGAAGTTTCCCTATTGTTTTCGAAAATTATCCCCCCAAAGACAAAAAGTTAAAGCGGGTTAACTTAAAAAAAGTGAAAAAACTATAATTTTCAAAAAAAAAATTTTTGGAAAATTTATTATTTTATGTCTCGTTTTAAGTATGGGAAAATGTAATATACCTTTTATTCACAGTGGGTTTTTGGTAAGTTTAGGTTTGACAAAAATGACAAAGAAAACCACACTGTGATCGTGATTCAGGCTTGTTTGGACATTACAAAACCACTTTTTTTAAAATCGAGTTAGCTCGTTTTTGCACTTTTTTTCGAAAATGAACATGTTACTCTGTTTTTTATTTTTACTATTTTTTTTTATTTAGGACACCATCAATATTATTTTAATAGTTTTAAAATTCTTTTTTTAATGTCGTCTTTTATGCAATAATCGAGCAAATACAAAAAAAAACTTAATTACTCAAATACATAATAAAATAGGTATACCTATAGAAAATACATTTTTTATAGCAGAGGTGTATTAGGTATATCCCGAGATACTTAGAATCTTGAGATATAAGAATCCGAGGCTGCAAAAGTATTTTTTACCTTGGTATATTGTTTTTTTTTACTAAAATAAACTATAAACTAAAAGACTTTTTACATCATTTACAGCATCAATTTAGCTTTTTGAAAAATGAAGGGTTGGGTTTTTGGTCGGAACAAGCAGGGGAAACATTACATAGGGAATTTAAAAAATATTGGGGGAAATATAAAATTAATTTACTTTCAAATTCCAATTATAAAAAATATTTAAGAAAAGCGGTTGTGGATTTTTCTTCAACACACCTTTAACTTGTATTTATTTTTAAGTTAAAATTTAATTATTTAGAGTTATGTTTTTTTTACAGTTAGAGTTTAATCATTATTTATTATTATAATAGGTAATAAAAAAATAAATATTAGTAAAATGTACAAAATAATAAAAATTATAAATGTGTTATCAAAAACTCTAATAATAAGAACTCTTAACCGATAGCGGTCAATAAAAAATGTCGGTAATTTGTGCACCAAAACCGGGCTTTTCGTATAATATCTGGATTTTTCACCGGTAACGACCGGGATTTCGAATTTAGCACCTGGTAACCCTAGCCGTGTACGCATAGGTTACACAAAATTACTTTATAAAAATTTTGTATTTGCTCGGTTATTGCACAAAAGAGGACTTTAAAAGAAAAATTTTAAAACTATTGGAATTATTTTGGTGGTGTCCTAAATCAAAAAAAATTGTAAAAATAAGAAACAAAGTAACATTTTTAAACACTCAATTTTTTATACTCCTGCTATGTTGATTTTCGAAAAAAAGTGCAAAAACGAGCTAACTTGATTTTAAAAAAAGTGGTTTTGTAATGTCCAAATAATCATGAATCACGATCAGAGTGTGGTTTTCTTCGTCATTTTTGTCAAACCTAAACTTTCCAAAAACCCAATATATTGGAATGCGTAGAATTACATATCTTCACGGCTTGTTTAGGATATTTAATGACCACCGTAAATTTTCCTTTTCCCAAAAGCTTTTTACATTTGTTATTCGTTTCCTAATTTCACATTCAGAATCTTTGTCTTTAACAAACGAATTTGACGTTTGTGCTAAAAATAAGCAGAAATGTTCACACGAATTAAAATTTAATAAAAAAATGATAAGTGAAAATTCAAATAAAATATGATGCCAAAAAGTCAAATAATTCTTATGGATTATTTATTATCATGTATAATAGTCTGTGTAATTTATAACAACATTTTCTGCTGCTGTGAACACATTTTGAAAAATTATTAATTTTAGGAAACCAATTTATTTGCCAAATAATTGCACCTGTTTAGTCAGCTAGTAATTATATTATTATTTAAAAGGTCATGAGTGATATTTTTTTTGTTTGTACTTTTAAAAAATATTTTTAAAATATGTATAAAAATTAGTAAGGACAGAAATTTTTAATTTTAAACAAAATTATAAGAATATTAATTTATTATTCCATCAAATTATAAAAATATTAATTTATTATTCCATTCAAAGTCTCCAGACTAGGAGAGGTATGAGTAGTTGTCTACATCTAGCAATAGATGGCGCACAAGTCTAAATCAATCTAATGACTATATTCCTTTTGCGAATAAAGTCTAAAAACGTTTTTTTAATCAGCGTGCAGAGTTGACTCTTGGTACTGAAGAGGGCCAGCAGCCCGAAACTGTCAGTCTACCAATATCACTCTGTACGATGATTAGAAAATATATTGATGGATTAATAAATTAATATTTTTATAATTTTGTTTAAAATTACTAAATTCTACGCCTAACGACTCGTTAGTGGTACTATGTGCTTGAGACACACAAGTCTTCAACTTGCTACAATTCAAAGTCTCCAGACTAGGAGAGGTATGAGTAGCTGTCTACATCTAGCAATAGATGGCACACAAGTCTACATCAATCTAATGACTATATTCCTTGTGCGAATAAAGTCTAAAAACGTTTTCTTAATCAGCGTAAAACTGTCAGTCTACCAATATCACTCTGTACGATGATTAAAAAATATATTGATGAAATAATAAATGTATTCCTAAAATAATGTATTTATAAGATTATTGACATTTCGGACATAATATTTAAGAGACGAATATTAAACAAAAAAAAGGTTTCCTACGATCACCTATGAAAACGATAAATTTCACATGATTTAAAGATTAAAAAAGTGTCATATTGCATACGCAAGCAAAAGCAATCATCATTTCTTTTACGATAAATTTGAATTATAAATTATATTAATTTTGATGAGATAAAAACAATTTAAATAAACAAAACCTAACTAATTTTAACTGTCAAAGTATAATCTAAGAAAACATGAAAAAAAAAACAAGCTAAACTTGAATTGATTTATCAAGGTTAAGGCATAAAAATTTGAAAATTTTGCATTTAAATTATTTGTTTTATTTTTACTTGTGAAGTACTGGTGTTTCTTTTTAATAGTCGCTTTATTTTCTAATAATTCTAAATGATGATAATTTTATTTATCTTAATTTACAGAAAATAAAATTTTAAATAATTTTTGTTTTTGTTGGGGTCGTAGGAAAAACTTGTCGGAAAGTATTTTTCTTGCATTAGCGACGTTTCCGCTCATATCAAATAAGTCACTTTCCGTACACGTTATGTAATAAACTACTTCCAAAATCAGGATTTGAAATCTTCGACTTTTACGATAGCTCAGTTGGTAAAGCATTCAACGCTCAAGCGCGCTCCGGTTACTAGATCCTTTATTAAATAATTGTTTAATTATAATTGAAAAATTTTAAGATACAGCAGTGTGGAACTAAGGCATCGATATAGTTTGTTTAAAATTGCACATTTCAATTATACAAACAGTTTCTCTTTTTACCAAGCCCGAGATTTATTCATTTATATTAAAATTAATTAGAAAAACAAACCTCTTTTTGTTATTATATAAAATGGTTTCTTGGTAAGAACCCACATAATCATAATCACTTGTCAAATGTATTAATAATAATAAATTGACAGGTTAGTAATTAATTACTTTATCAATAAATATTAGTTACCTACAGAAAACCTTTGCGAATACCGCGACCTACTCATGTGAAATAATCACGCAGTAATATAGTTTTTCGCCATTTAATTATATTACAGTGATCTGCTACAACAAAACAACCAGAAGAAGTTGGTTCTTAACTCGAAATCAAATTATCTTTATTCATGTTAATTATATTATTATATTATTATTATACTATTTTCAGTTTGTATACAAAAAAATTAAAAATGTTAAAAAAGAATAAAACACATTAATAGAAAATATTTTACAAAGATACAATACATCTTTCTTACGATTACATACTTTAACCCTTCGTTAGGCGCGCGGTTTACGATCGTAGACCATGCTTTTTTTTAGCTGGGTAACTTTTTACACGGAGTGTTTACGCTTGCGCCCCTTGGAGTAGCTGTGCATTATGCATCAATCTATTAGATCACTAATAATTCACACTTTGAATGGGTATAATATTGTTTTTATTCATATTGAAACCTGCCTGGTCTACAATTGTAGACCGCGCGACTAACCACGTTACCTTTTTTATTTTTGCATTTTTTTATTTTGTGTAAGTTTTTATGGTTTCTTTTTGTGAATATTGTTTTTCAAAGTTAGTTTATTAGTTTAAAGATAAATTAAAGATACAATATGTCTTTACCACCAAAAAAAATAGCGGTTTATAGGAAGACACTGGCGCGAGTCTTTTTGGGCATGAAAGAGCTCATACGTAATGTTTTTGATAAATAAGGTAATTTTCTGTTCTATAAAACTAAAAATTACTTTGGACATTAAATGTGCCTAAGAAGGGAAAATAAATCGAAAAAAAAAATGCTCAAAATATCATAACTACGATTGCAAAGAGCACATGTACAAGGCGCATGAGTTACTAAAATATTGCATGATTTCGAGTTAAATTTTATAATATTTTTTTCTTTTAATTTAGGTGTTTTTTATTTTTTTATAATCGTACATGTTAAAAAAAAAACAAATGTTTTAGTATCAGAAAGTTTTTTAAGTTATTTTTATTTTTTTTTTACAAATTACCGTACAGATGTAAAATATATGTTAGAATTGTATATCATTTTTCTTTTACCCTTAACACTTACTAAAACAATAATAATTTGAAAAAAATATGTAAATAACTTTTAAATACAACCAAATAAATAACATAAGATATTTGGTTTTTAAAAATATAAATGTGTTTTTTTTTTAAACAAAAAAAAATGGTCTACAAGTGTAGACCGCGCGCCTAAACACGTTACAAAAAGAGGCGCGCCTAACGAAGGGTTAATAAATAAACATAAATAATATTAATAACATAAAATTAATAATGAATATTTATTTACAAATGGGTTAGAAGTTATGATCCCTTACAAATGTACTTTAATTTTTGTTAAAAACACTATAGTTCTAAAGTCACATACTTTAATATTTAAGGACGGACATGAAATGTTGCATGTTTTTAACAAAAATTAAGATACAATTGTATAGGCAATTAACTTCCGATGTCCTAACCATTTTTAACTGAATATTTAGTTTACTTTTAGTAGTGTAACATGGACCAGTCAATTTAATTTGGTATTCATAATGACTTCTAGCAGTTTCACTTAATCCACAGATCAATCTGGTCGGAAATATTTTTTTATATAAACTACTGAAAATGAAAATTCAAATTGGCGGCTAAATTAGGTGAATTTAAATGTATTTTAAGAATGCTAAGACCAAACACTGAAAATGAAAATTTTAAAATCGCGGATATAATAAGATAATTTTTTAATAATTTACAGACAATTTATTAATACTTCATATGCATTTTTGTTTTATATGCTTTTTGTTTGAAACAAATAAAATTTTTAATTATATCGAATACGTTCCTGGGTCTTACGACTTGCGAGCCCTGAAAATAATGCATTTTTTGATTTTTACAGTCTTTTGTTTATTTAACAACACATTCGTTCTGCTTTTTTAAAACAATAAAAAAACGGTGGGTAAATAAGTTAATGTTTAAATGTTTAAAGTAGAATTCTACTTTACATTAAACTATAAAAAAATACATACCTACATATGTATGTTTATTCGTATTAAATGTGGAATAATGCTTGTAAACAATAGTAGGTTTGGATATTACCTACCACATAGTAGCTTTTTACAATAAATGGGGGCTATTTTACAAAAATAATTTGGACTACTGTAAAATAAAACATGTATGAAAATGGTATACAGTACAAAATTGACTGTAAAATTTTACACCTGCTTTAGACTCAAACTCAACCACAGCCGGTGGTTAAACAAAGTGGTTTAACAAGTTTCAGTATAAAATTTACCAATTTACCAGAGTGAAAAATTTACAACTAATAAATAATTTTTAGCATTATTTTATTAAGCTATGGGTGTAAATTACGAGTGTCAAAATAATTTACACCAGTGTAAAAAGAAACACTCGCTTTTATTAAGACTCGTAATAGTTGATTACAGGTTGACTCGGAAAAGAGTGACCGCAAAGTTAGCCTGTTTTTCACGTAATACTTGAACGTTCCCCAAGTTAATGACCAGACAAAAATTTTGAGCACTTATACGTTACATTTTATCAATTCCAATCGAAGTTACTGGCTAAAAACCCTCTTTCTTTGCGTTCACTCTTTCCGAGACCTTATTAAGGCACGAAGTGCCGAAACCATTTACAGGTCGAGGAAAATTGCTATTTTCCGGGAGACTTGTATACTATTTTATTCGCAACTGTTTTTATTTAAAAAACCTTACTAATTTTTTTGAAACACATAGTTAAATTCAAGCGAAGAAAATAATACTATAATACTTTTTAGTTCTTTTCATATTTACCACAAATATTTTTTCCTGCATTTTGCAAGAAAAGCACAATTACATAAAACTAAAGTTTCAGTGAAACATATGCGTAATCCAAAAAAAAACACAACACAAGGCACCGTTTATAAAACGCAAAAATACAACCACAAAACACATTTGTTCACAAAGCACCGTTTATAACATTTATTATCCTTCTTAGTCTCAAAAGTAAAAAACTTAACAATTTAAGTCTTTTGAACAAATTAGATTAGATTATATTCGTGTTTATCATGACAACCGCAATTCAGCCATCTGGTTTAACGATATTTTAATCGGTGGCGCCATCTAGCGGAAATTATTTAAAATTAAATGCAGACCAGGGGGTCTATTCTGGTTTCGAACGAATTTTTCCGCCTGATATTTCGATGAAAATGAAGAACTACTACTCAGTAAGTAAGTAAGGTAACTGGTCTCTTTTTTTCATTACACGTTCGGTCTAAGCGTGGAAAATAGTGGAACAAGAAATCACGTACTTCCCAAACTTTATTACTGCATGTAATGTATGTAACTACATACATATTCAATTGCGAATAAAATATTTTTCACCACCCTGCCATTTTTACTGTGTAGCTTTTTTTTCAAAAAGAAAGAATATATATAATTAAAAACAGTTTTAAAAAACTGATTAGTATAGGGAGGGAAAAGTTTCCTTTTGTTGGTAGCAGTGATTTTCTCTATTTCATTAATTCCCATACTTTGTATAAGGATGCAATTCACAAGTGTCACTTTTGTACAAAACTTGTTTATTTTATTTTCAATTAGGTATGTGTTGCCTGCCGCATCCAACATATTAATTACATTGTTTGGTGTCTTGCAAAGCATGACGATTTAATGATATTGTGTGAAAACACTTACTTAAATTTCAAATCATCGAAACAAACATCTAATCGTCACACACAGAAAAATGTTTCTTAAATCAATATGTTGATTTGTTTATAACGAAGAGAATATATTCCCCGTTGATGCATACCATATTCTTATTATTATTATTCTTATTCTTATTCTTAGTATTTATATACTTATTTGAAGCAAAATATTGCTTCAGATATGAAAGGATAAGAATATAGTATATAATCTCTTCATTAAGGTGTAATGGGGTAAGTGTAGCGGCAAAAATGCTTAGTTAGTTTTTAAAAATTAGCCGTGACTAAATAAGCATTAGCAGTGCAGTACGTATTTTTTTTAAGTAACCTAGGGGTTTAGAAAAACAGTAGTAACAAGTTTTTGAGTAATTTTATAACACAATTTTTTAATCTAAAAAAATATTTTTTCATGTCGTGTGGTTACACTTTCCCTACCGTTTGGGGCAAGTGTAACCACTGCTGGCCGCCGACATATAAAAACGTTCTTACAAAAAACGTCACATCGGATGGACAGATGGAAGGACGAACGGACTTAAAGACAGACATTTTCAGTTACTTTTTTTTAATGAAACATATAGTCACTCAAAGTGCAAATGGTTGTATGTCAAAATTTTACAGACGGACTTTTTCAGTTAACTAGTTCAGTTAACTACTTTTTAGAATAGTTTAGTTACCACAAATATACTTAGATAAAAAAACTGAGTTTATTTCTGGAGAGTAAACTGTTAAATTTTTATCGGTAAATTTTTTCGGCTAAATCTCCTAGATCCGCATGTGTATTGGTTGCCTTTCCTTTTCATAACGTTTCAAAGTAGGGATTACTTAGTGCTGATGTTTTCATAAGATGCTTGTAACTGTTCATCTAGTTCATCTAGTTCTAACAGGGCCGTAGCTATGGGGGGGGATGGGGGGAGCCTCCCCCCCCACCTATCTTGAAATCAAAAAAGTTACATATTTCATGGATTAAAAACATAAAAGTTGCATATTTTTTCATGAGATAAACATAATAAAATAATACATTTTTAATTTTGGGAAAAAAGTGGTAAATTTCATGTATTAAAAATATATAAGTTGGTATTTTCAAAAAACTTGCATATTTCGTGGATTCAAAATATAAAACTTGCATATTTCATGGGTTAAAAATAATAAAATTATAAACTTTTAATCTTGTGAAAAAAGTTGAAAACTTCATAGATTAAGAAATATAAAAGTAAGGATTCTCAAACCTTGAAAATATATAAATAATATCTAGAAAGGGGTGGGGATTTTTTTTTATGAATGAACTTTGAGAAAGGGTGGGACCTTTTTTTTTGTTAGACATGAACTTTTTTTGTCGAGGAAAGAAGCTGTGTTTTTAGGCTAAAAAAAAAGTTGTAATTTTTTACCTCCTCCCCCCCCACAAAATCTCCTTCGCTACGGCCCTGAGTTCTAATAACAATTTCAATGTCAAGAGTACTTAAATAATTGCATAATTGTTCAAGAGATTGTCTTTTTGCCGAGATGCCACCTATTTAATGATTTTAGTTAGGAAATACCTATTTTTACGTTTTCAAAATGAATGGAAGCATCTCTTGCGAAATTATCATGGGAGTCTTAGTATTATTATTATTATTTAATTGGAAACATCAATTGATGTTAATTAGACATTATTATTTATAAATTAAAATATAAAAATAAATAAAATTCAACAAAAAATTAAATATTAAATATGTATACACCGCTTTGTCATCATCATCATCATCAATAGTTTGTTTGGGTCTTTAAGAGTACCGCTTTGTGCTCCCATTAAGCTCTTATAACGTTTGTTTAAAATTAAAATATTAAGGATTATCATGATAAATATACATTGACTGTAGTTATACAGGGCAATTTAGAAATAGGTTGCAAGCCGTGATTCTACATTCAAAAAATATGAAAAACCGTTTTATACGAAAGGTCAATATTTTTTATAGGTTCCAAAATTTTGAAAGATATAGAAAGACCAAAACATTTTAAGAATAAACTTAAAGTTTTACTTGAACAAAAAGCATATTACAAACTTGATGATTTTTATAACGATAAAGCTTTAGCGAAATGATGTCCTTTATTTTAACTTATTTATTTGTTTTAACTTATTTATATATTTATGTACCTATTTTATTTTAGTTTGTAAGCATTTGACTTGTGTAATATACTTTGTATCCTAACGCACTAATAAACTTATATTCAATTCTAAATAGTTCATATAAAGGTTAGTCCGGATAGTAGCATTAAAAAAGCTTCTACTCTCCTAAGGGTAACTCAAAAAAAGAGTATTTATTGATTATATGTGAGGCGGAAAGGAAAAGGGGACCACTTGTATGCAATTTCCGGTTTTTAGTTATTGATATTTTTGAATTAAGCTCTAAATTCTGAACAATTTGCTGCAAAAATCATGCCTCTATGTTTTTTTTTTTGTTTAAGTTACGGGCATTTAAATGTTATAAAATGAAAACGGGCGTTCTCAGAAAAAACACACTTCAAATTTCAAAACAACACAGAATCTTTATTTTTTACATTTAAAATAATTAAGGTATGATACAAAAGGTTTTGTAATCGATTACAACTTGTAAAGGACAAGCTGAACTATAAAAAATCACAATAATCCGAAAATCGATCATTTTACCCAAACCACTAATTTCGACTTGAATGAAGAGCGCGGATCTTCATTAAAAAACCCGTGCTCTGTGTATACGGAATTTTTGCACATGAAGGGCCGTAGCTTCTAGGGCTCATTTCCTGATCAACCTTCCTTTATAGAAACTTTTTTTTTTCATATTTGTTCATGTAGAAATTTTGTAAATTATTTCTGAACCACCCTGAATATACTTTTTTAATTTGGATATCCTAGCTCACTTAGTATCAAATTTAATGTGCGTGCGAGACGCCGTTTAAATGAAAAATACTGCTGCCAACAAAATAAACTTTCCCCTCTAGATCTAGGTTTAATAAAACAATGTTTTTTAAACTTAATTTTTGAAAAACATAAAAAAAAAGAAAAAAAAAATCTTTGAAATAGTTTTTACCCCATTTTTTTTATCTTTTTTTTGATATATAACTTCGAGAAACGAAACAAAAAGCAATAAAAATTTTTCAACATTTTTTTACCAACGCAAGATCGGTAAAAGTAAAACAAGCCGTGAAGATATGTAATGTATGTATGTATGTATTCACAGTAAATGGTATATTTAATTTCCCAAATATTTGAAAAATAAATAATTTTCCAAAAAATGTACCATAAAAATGCATTTAAAAAAAATATATTTTTTGAAAAACGAAAAATTATTGAAAAACAAAATTAAAAAAAAGTTTTCAAAAAAACTTATTTTTTTTTAAATTTTTAATTTTTTTTATTTTTTTTTGCTAAAAACGAAAGATTAAAAAAAATAAATAAAAAATCAAGATTTTTCAATTTTATTTATTTATTTTTTGTTGTAGAATTGATTCTTATAATTAAAGTAATTTTTCTTGAAAAAATTACGTAATCAAAATTTTCTTTCAGCTTCCCCCCCTTTCTGAAAATTTCAAGTCGATCAGATTAATCGTTCTTAAGTTATCGTGTTCACAAAAATCGTGACATCAGACAGACGAATAGACAGACGAACGGACATTTGAAAAAAAAAAGTTGCCTGTTTTTTTATGAAACAAATTTATATCCAAGAATTGTTTGTCTAGGACGATTTTTGATTTTTTTTTTTGAAAATTCGATACTACCGTATAATGTTAATGTAGCGCAGGCGCTGTGAATAATATAATAACGTAGATCCTCATTGAAGAAATTTTAAACAAAAATTCAATAAAATCTTTCACCGACTTAAAATTATTGAAATCGTTTTAATTAAAATTAAGTCATAAGTGCAAATATGTTAGAAGTTAATAGCTAATATATTGTAAATGTCATAATAATTAAATAAAGATTTATGTTTTCAGTTTTAAGTATCTGCTAAAAAAAAACTCCTTTGAAATACTTTTGACACGTGTATTATATTACTTTTACCACGCACTTATTGTTATAAATAATTAGGATTTAACATTCGGTGTTTAAGGGGTCTTTCTATCTTAGAAATTTTAAAAATAATCTTTTTTTAAACATTTTTTTTATATAGAAAGAAAAAAGATATCATTGTGAAATTTTGTAGGTATGTTTATTCATATTCAAAGTATACAAATAAAATTTCTTTAGATTTTTAAAGTGCCATTCTGGCCATATTTTTTTTTTTTTTAGAAAATCATCAAACAACGGTGGTCGCCATGATTCCAGCCGTTTGGATCGACTCAAAATAAAAACCAAACGGGGTATTATTTAGTACTGAAGTCGCTATAGCCCTATCTAAAAGAAAAAATTTTGGCCAAAAAATAACAAAATGGCGGACGTTTTTCAAAAATTTTCAAACATTTTTAAACAAAAACGTCCGCCATTTTGTTATTTTTTGGGCAATTTTTTTTCTTTTAGATAGGGCTATAGCAACTTCAATACTGAATAATATTCCGTTTTGTTTTTTTTTTTCAGTCGATCCAAACAGCCGGAATCATGGCGGCCACCGTTTTTTGATATTTTTTTCAAAAAAAATTTTATGGCCAGAAAATGGCATTTTAAAAATCTAAAGAAATTTTTTTAAAATAAGATTATTTTTATAATTTCTAAGGTAGAAAGACTCCTTAATTATTAAATGCGTTATAAATCTTAATTTATAGTAATTTATTACCGATTTAATTTTTACTATAGCTATTATAAGCAGGGATGTTCCGAAGCAATTTTTAGGGGGGATGGAACAAATATTTCCCAACTTAAAATTCACGAATTTCCCAAAAGCTAACAGAAAATTTTGATGACTAAAAAATGTCCTCGCCTTTGGAAAAACTCCCAACTGTACTCCAATTTTCCCAACTCAAGAAAAAATCTTTACCCCTGACAGTACAATCAGGGGTAGTTTTAGGTGGCAATCAGTTTTAGTTAGTTTAGTTAAAGAGTTGCTTGCGTGCCCTTTTTTTGGTTTTCTTATTTTTAATATATTTGACTTTGAAAATTAATGAATTTTAAGTAATTTCAATCATAAAAAACAAGCCATTTAGGCAAAAAAATAAAAAAAAGTCCATACGAAGGTAGGCACAGCAATTTTAACTGTTCAATAAAAAAACTCCATCTTAATATCTTTAATTTTAACTGAGAATTTTTGGCTCAAAATGTAGTATAACATATATGTATATATTTTTTTTATTCAAAGGGACCCTTAATTAATTTAAAATTATACACATGTCCATAAATCGTGCTTTAATAACCCAGAAACAGAATAAACCAGGTCTTTGTGTTTCTGGTGCCCACGCAAAAACGTTTTAAGTTACCGAAACGGCCCTGAACTGTGCCCTTTTATATTATTAAAATGATCGACAAAGATTTGGAATTCCTTTTATAATATTATTGTTCATACATTACAGTATATAATGGTTTTTAACGTCAAGTTGTGACCCTATAATATTTTTGTTTTTGAATGGACTTTTTTCAAAATTGATAGGACTGATCCTCATACCTAATAAAAGTTATTTTTCCTAAAAAAATTACGTCTATCCGACTTCTTTTTAGCGTTTTTCAATTTTTTAGCACTTATATTTTTTTATTTTTTGGGGGAATTTTTTTCCTTTCAAGGAACTTAATTTTTCTTAAAAATTTCAAATCGAAGGGATAATTCGTCCTTGAGTTATCGTGCTTACAAAAAACGTGGCATATGACGAACTGACAGACGGATGTTTTCATAGTGTTTTATTTTTTCCCGAAACAGACTATCATCCAAGAATTTTTTATATAGTACATGTTTTGACGATTTTGGATAATTCTAAACTACCGTTTTTACTTTGCTAGCACAAAAACGCTGTAAGAAGTATAACAAGCTGTGAAGATATAATGCTACGCATTTCATTATATATTATTCATAGTAAATAGTAGAATATGTATATTGCATTTTCAAAATACTTAAAAAAAAATATTTTCAAAAAAAAAATAACAAAAAAATATACATTTTTAAAAAAAAAATTATTAAATTTTCTTTTTGCGAACAGGCGGACATTTAAAAAAAAAGTTGCTTATTTTTTTTATGAAACAAATTTATATCCAAGAATTTTTTGTCTATGACGATTTTTGATTTTTTTTTGAAAATTCGAAACTACCGTATAATATTATTCTAACGCTGGCGCTGTGAATAATATAATAATATTACTTATTTTCGTTTTGAGCCTGACATCAGATACAAATGTAGTAAAATTGTAACTGGGTGAATTTAGTGGACACGTTTTCTTTCTTTCTATATTTACCTACCCTTTCTAATTTTGGATTTAAAAACGTGATTTATGTATACTGCCCTGCTAAGACAAGTTGTTCTATCTGCAAAAATTCACTTTTTGAGATAAACACACCATTGTATTGCTTACTAAAAAGAAATGTCCTATCTAAAACCCAAATCCTAAAAATTAGCCTAAGAACTTTGTCCTATGTGGAAAATTTTCAATGTTTTCTAAATAAAATTGTCTACTAGTCTTTACTAGATGAATAAGTCAGAACTAGGACTAACTTTAGAAATCTTAGAAATTTGATTGGACTTTTTAAATCATTTTGTCCTAACTTTCTCAGATAGAACAAATGCATTTAGTATGACAATTTATTTTTCTGACAAAAAAAAATATATCTTTTGTTTTCAAAGGATGTCACGTATTTTTGATTTAAAATAAAGCAGAACACAACGCCATATTTATTTAAACATGTTTTCAAAAAGTGCAAACAAAAACAATAAAACTGGCCATATCTCAAACATCTAATTTGCAAGTAGGACTATACTAGATGTACTTTTATAGTTAAAAATTACACTGCTCTACAAAAAAATATTTTTATTATTGGCCGGGGGCCTTTTAGTTGCGTCTTGATGCACTGATTTCGGAGTTTTTTTTTGTTTTTCTCAATGATCTCGTTTTTTTGAGACATAGCGCACAGTAGTTTTTTTCCTATAGTTGTAGTAAAAAAAATAATTTAGGTCTAATTATTTTTTTTTGCCTTGGATTGATTCTATATTAATGGGGCTCTAAGCTAAAAAAGGCCGATTTAAAATATATTTATTCGTTTGTTTTTTATAGGCTTCTAAATTCGTATTTTTTTAGAATTATTTTACATAAATACTAATGATACGACTCTAATTTTTATAACCAATACTAACACATATGTGCGGTTTATAAAAATAAAAAAAAATAGTTTTAATCCAGTGACGGAGATTTTACCGGGGGTTATCGAAAAAAAAAAACAAAAATATTGAAATATTTTATTTATTTTTAGAAAAGCAACACGATATATTAAATTTATTATGATAAAAAAAACAAAACGAAAAATTAAAAAAAAATCTCCTTGCTTTAAAACATAAAAATTACATTAAATAAACAATAAATAATTAAAATATTGTTGTTCTGCTTTCAATAACTCCCCGTAAAAACTCAGTTACACATTTCCCAACTAAAGATTGAGAAATTACTCAACTCTGGAAAGTTTCCAGTGGAAACCGCTTTATTCCTGGCGGAGAACTTTGATGACCTCTCCGATTTTGCCATGATACTACAAATTTCCCAACTACCCCACTTTGTAGGGTATCCCAGCCCAACTGGGGACATCCCTACGATCATCAACTCCATTCACTCAGAAAATGTCATTGTAAAAAGTATATCACACTTATAGTATGGTATACTTTGAGCAGTTGTTAAGTTGTATTACTGATCTAGTTTAAAGTAATTTACAGTATTCAGAAAAATTAACAACCGGTAAATAATACCAACATTTTGATTAGTAATAATATAAATATTGCAACCATATACAATTACACACTGATTAAATAACACAGCCCCACAAAAAAAAAAGTCTGGATCTCTAGACCAGACATGTGTATCCTTATGTATTTTTGCCCGCTGAATCCGAATCCGAGGTCAGAAAAAGCCCTACACCCCAGGAATTGGCCCCAGAGGCCGAAAATGGCCGCTGAAAGGTGTGAAACGGGAATTCCGGCATGACGGATGCTCAGGGCAGGTTGAGATTGCATTCTCAAGGCAAAGTCGAATTAGTGGCTAACGGTGGTTAGATCCGACAGGCATCGCGGCCCCTGAGGCCGGAAAATGGGCCCTTGGGGCCCGAAAAATCGAGATTTTCACGTCGGGATCGCAGTACTTGGATTTTCTTGAAACTTCAAACTGCAGCTACGTAAAGAGGCTGGAAAAAGTCCCACTGTCGTTTGCGTTTCTGGAGTTTAAAAGTTCATGGAAATTCGAGTACCGTGATTCAGACGTAGGGATATCGGTTTGCGGCCACCGAGCTCCCATTTTCCGGACCCTGGGCATGACTTCCGATGGGCTTTGAACCGTTCCACCATCTTGGGTGTTTCTCAAGTTTAAAAGTCCGTAGAAACCCGAGCGCCGTGATGCTGGCATGAAATTTTGATTTTCTGGTCCTAAGGGTCCATTTTCTGGGCCCGGGCATGAATTACAATGGGCCTCGAAATGTTGCTACATTGCCAGTGTTTCCGTGAGTTTTAGAGTCCATAGAAATTTGAGTGCCGTGATGACGACGTGGAAATCTTGATTTTCCCGCCCTGAGGGCCCGTTTTTCGGACCCTGGGTGTGAATTTCAATGGGCCTGGAAGAGGTTCCAGCCTCTTTACGTTGCTGCAGTTTGAAGTTACAAGAAAATCAAAGTGCTGCGATCCCGACGTGAAAATCTCGATTTTTCGGCCCCCAGGGGCCCATTTTCCGGCCTCAGGGGCCGCGATGCCTGTCGGATCTAAGCTCGGTTACCCACTTATTCGACTTTGCCTTGAGAATGCAATCTCAACCTGCCCTGAGCATCCGTCATGCCGGAATTCCCGTTTTACACCTTTCAGCGGCCATTTTCGGCCTCTGGGGCCAATTCCTGGGGTGTAGGGCTTTTTCTGACCTCGGATTCGGATTCAGCGGGCCAAAATACATAAGGATACACATGTCTGGTCTAGAGATCCGGACTTTTTTTTTTGTGGGGCTGTGTAATCGATCGTTTTTTACTTATCTCTGTATTATTACTAATCAAAATTTTGGTATTATTTACCAATTATTATTTTACTAAATACTGTAACATACTTTAAACTAGATCAATAACACAACAGCTACAGCTTAAAGTATACCAAACTATAACTGTGATATAAGCACGGTCTCTATGTTAGTATGACAAAATTTTGTATACAACACATTGCAGTATTTAATATCACAAGTTAAGTATTAAATACCAATGGTGGCGATGAAAATTAACATTAAGTATTAACATATAACATTCAGTATTAAAAATACAACGAAATTTTCTGAGTGTAATTTTCCTATCTGGACAGTAGATTTTCCCAACTCGGTCGTGGGTGGGGGTTGGCGCCCCTACTCTCTACCCTCCTTCGGAGCACCCTTGTTTTCAATAAAGTTTAGCAAAAATCGTATTTTTAAGTTTCAAGTTCATTACAATTTTTTCTCGCCCTACTATAACTTCCTTCTCTTAAAAGGCATTTCCTCTAGAGCCTGGGTTATTCAGAAATAAGTTTGAGAAATTTAAGAGGTGATTCTACGTTAAAAAAAATAAAAAAAAGTTCCTTCAAGGTTGGTCCGGAAATGAGTCCTAAGGTTTTTAATTAATAACTCTTGTACCCTTTAAGCTAGAGCGACGAGCTTTTGCATGTATACTACTATTAATAAGGGAAATAAGTTAATGTTAATTTATTTTTTGAATTTATCCAGAGGCGTGCCTAGACGGACAAAATATGTGCTTAACACATTTTTGCCCCAAACTTTTTTATGTATATTTTTTTTGGATTTTTTGTAAAAAATATAGATTCCTTCAGTAAAAATACATAAAAAAATTCATATAGTGTAACACTGTAGGAGCAACCGTTTTCAAGATAAATGCAATTAAGAGGAAGTAACTTTTTGTGCCACTAAAAACGTTACTTTTTAAAAGGCTATTACTTGTTTAATATTAAATTTAGGTGTGTTGGTGAGGAATACTCTTTTGCTTAGTTTTAAATAAAGAATCGCCCTGCAGCATTAATTTTTTTTTGTTCCTCATTCAATATGTCCATCTTCCAAGGGCCGCAGCTCCGTTAGGTCTCATTTCCGGATCACCCTTTATAGGAACTTTTTTTCATATTTTTTAATGTATAATCAACTCTTAAATTTCTCGAACGTATTTCTGAATAACCCTGTATAATATAAATTAATATAAATTTAATTTTAACGTTAAAATAATTCTGAACACTAGTGTATGTTATCTCATGCAACGTTTCTGCTTTTTACACCTTATTATTGTTCGAAATTGTTATCAAAATTGACAATTTTTTGGGTAGGATAGAAGAAAAAAAAAAGAACGATAATGTTTTATCGAATAATTAGTTTGTAATCTGATTCCTTTCAAAAATTTGGGATTTATTCAGTCGGTAAAGTTCAAAATGAATAGTCGTGATTTTCGAGCGTTACAAATCTGGTACCAACTACAGGTTTCGGCCCAGACTGCCCGACAGTTTTACGTCAATTACGGTAAATATATTTTTATATTTTTGGTCTGCAAAACTACAATTTAATACTTAGTATATTACTTAACAAGCTAAAACAGTTATTTCGTAACGAGTGAGCTAATTATAAACGAGCGAGGAAATGAAACTTTCTTAGCGAGTTAGTTATGCAATTTTTCCTACGCCTCTTCCCCCCAAAAATACATTACAAAATTTATTTAAAGAAATTTTAAGAAAAAATTAATTTATTTTAAGAGAAAATTTATTATGAGAAAGCCGTGCTGTCAACAAGAATCAAATTTCCTGAACTCCAGTGTATTTTTCTTAAAAATTAAAAAACAAAAAGATGTATTTCTGCGATTTTTGTACTCTTTATATGTCAATTTTGGTAAGATTTTTTGAATTTTATTCAATTTCATTTCAGATTTTAAACGGAACTTACCAAAGTTAGGTTGTTTTCCTTTAAACGGAGAGGAGTCATTAAAAAAAACACCCAAATTTTTAGTATATTTTATTAAAAAAAAATAAAAATAAAAAGTTTTTTATTTTTTTTTTTGTAAAATTGTTTGGCTACTTTTTCGTATTTGCCAGATAAAAAGTAAAAAAGTTATATATTATTAATAAATGAAAATACAAGTATTTATATCTTGTTTCACGTTTTGGATTTTTTTTATTCAAAAAGCTGATTTCTGCATTTCAAAAAATGAGAATGGGTTAAAATCCTTTTTGTTCTTATTTTATTTAAGGGCTGTCCATATATTACGTAACGAGCCTAGGGGGGGGTCAGAGAAATTGTTACAGTTTGTGACAGGGGGGAGGGGGGGGTCTAGGTAAATGTTACGTAACGGAATTTAATAAATTTAATGTTTATTTCCTAAGCTTGGCAGATCTATTTTTATTTCAACATAAATTACTATTTAGTGGCCCATAATTCCCTTTTTCACACAACACTTGACGAAACTATGCATATTTAAATAATAAGTAAAAAAACTGTTGACACTGATATTAAAAAAAATCTTACGGCCCTGTTCCTGCGTGATCTTGCCGATGAATCATCGGCGATGATAAATTTTCGCGCGGAATGTGAACTCACAGAACACCAATGTGTGTATTATTTTGCGTACCTGTGCATAAACAATATACGTGGTATATGTGACACTCAGTGTAAAAAGAGGTACCTAGTATTTTTTCCCTGTGTGATATTGATTATGAATATTTTTTTAAAGTTTGAGTGATTTTTTCGTGTAAATTTTTTTTAAGGTTATGTTATACTGTATTTTAGGTTCATGTTTGTTTTGTCGAGAAAAACGAATCAATAGTGAAAATACAGTTAAATTTATTGCGAAACTTAAATGTGACAGTTTGTTACACAGGGGGGGAGAGGGTCAATTTTTTTGAAAAATTGCGTTACGTAATATATGGACAGCCCCTTATTTTAAAATTTCAAATTAAAAGTATTGAAATACACATTTTTTTTTTAATTAGCGGATGTTCGTTTACAAATTTTCGTAAATCTTTTAAAAATCTCGGTAATTTTTGACAAGATTTTTCAGACATCTGAAATTTTTATATCGAAAATCTATGATTTATACAAAATGTTCATGTACAAATATTTAATAGTCGTTCACCCCCTTTTTTTGCCCCTCGAAAATCACTTTAATTAAAATATATTTATATATTTTTACTTTCTCATAAAGATTTTTTAATAGATCAACTTATTTTTTCCTAAAACGTCGAGTCGAGTCTATCGGTCTGTCTCTCTGTATCCTAACTTAAGAACGCGTTGAGCTAGAGACTTGCAATTTGGTTTGCAGATATATTTTTATATTGTCTTGGACAAGTTCGTATTTGAGAAAAATCGGTTAAGGAAAGGAAAAAATTAAGACCCACCTAAAAGGTAAATATTGTTATTCCATCAATCTATTTTTTAATCATCGTACAGAGTGATATTGGTAGACTGACGGTTTCGGGCTGCTGGCCCTCTTCAGTACCAAGAGTCATCAGATTGATGTATACTTGTGCGCCATCTATTGCTAGATGTAGACAACTACTCATACTTCTCCTAGTCACAACGGAATGGGGGAGGGGGCCACTAAAAAAAATGTTTACAGTGATATCCATAGAAAATAAAATCACATTATTATTCATAATTATCAATAATTAATTTTATTTTTTTCATGAGAACGTACTCTCGCTAATTCGAAACGGATTTTGTTTTGTTTTTAAAAAACATTATTTTGATTTGTTGTTTTTGTTTCAGGAAACAACAAACCTGCCCATCCGCATGGCCATGGACACTCGACGATCAAAGATCTAGCTGGCAGCATTTTAGGAGAAGACAAAAAGAATGACGACGGTGAACTCTGGAACACTGTGGAGGCACAAACCGCATTCCTTGGTCCCAATCTGTGGGACAAAACATACGAAACAGACCTTAAAGTAAGATAATTTAATACTTTATTGTAGTATATTTCACAGAAATAATTCGGCATTTAGAATCCAGACTTTTTAAGCAAATTTTATGAAATACCTGAAGCCAATCAATATATGGACCCACACTGTAAAAAATTGGAGATTAAGGTTACATTGTAAAATTTATTTGATTTAAAGTTGATTTCCCAATATCACTAGGCAACACGGTTTCTTGCCCTCATTGCAGTCATACAGTGCGGTCCAAAAGTCACCCCCCCCCCTTTAACTTTTGAACGAGTTGAGATATCGACTTCAAATTTAGAACTCTTAAATAAGACAACTTAAACTATCTTTTAGCATATATTTGATATTTTCAGCTCTTAAAATGTGGGCAGGGGGGCATGGGGGGATATTTTTTTAAATGGAAAGGGGGGTCGTGCGATACATCATTTTAAAGCTTATAAAATTCTCTATTTAAACTAACATTTTTAAATTTTTTAAAAATGATTTTTAAGGTTTTGATTTTTCAATTTTTTGTGCTAAAACATTCGATTTTTTAAGTTTTTCTTTATAAATTTTTATTTATGTCAACTAAAATTAGTTTAAAAGTATAATTAACATTTTTTTATGATGAAATTAGGCATTTTTAAAAAATTATTTGTTTTTTTTAGTGGAATTTTGACATTTTCAACACCATTTTAAACCCAATTTTTTTTTTTTTTAAATTTAAAAATATGGAGTTAAATGAAGAATTTTATAAGCTTTAAAATGATGTATTACACGACCCCCCTTTTCCATTTAAAAAAATGTGCCCCCATGCCCCCCTGGCCACATTTTAAGAGCTGAAAGTATTAAATATATGCTAAAAAATAGTTTAAGTTGTCTTATTTAAAAGTTCCAAATTTGAAGTCGATATCTCAACTGGTTCAAAAGTTAAAAGGGGGGGTGACTTTTGGACCGCTCTGTATGTATTTTAACTAATTTTGGGTCGCTGAGACCGAATCTTTTCTAAAATCATGGGAGATAAAAATATTGTGATTCGGCAACTCAATGTTAGTTAAAAAGTACCCAACTTAGATTATGGATATTTTAAATTCATAGGAAGAATAAGTAGAGACACTGGCGTAAAATATTAAAAAAAAACATTCCTGTGACACAACTAGGTAGGATTAGGAGATCGGGAGAGGGGTGCATAAGGGGACAAGCTTAGTGCCACGTACTCATGCTAAAAAACGCCAAAAAGCATCACTAGGGAGTCAAAAATAAACTAAAAATATGTTACGTAATACTTTCCTTAAGTAATAGTGTGATATTTTTATGATGTAAAACTATTAAAAAACGATAAAAAAAAGGAATATTGTTTTTTATAAATTATTTTTAAATTGGCATAATCGCCTATATATTATATGCACGGGTCGGATCGAAGTAGCCATTACCGGGGGCATGCAAAAATTATGATTTTAAAAAACTCTTTTTTCTAAATAGACATTTTAAACTATTGTTTACCAAGCGGAACGTCATGTCGACGTGTTAATACTCAGTGAGTCACTTAGTCATGGTCCATGACTCATGGAGGATTTTTTTTTTTTGAAAATTGTTTTTTTTTTTTTTAAACGAATAGTTAATACAAACATATTGTGTTTTTTTATTAATTATTCGTTTTTTAAAAAGGGAAAGAAATTAAAAAAAAAATTGACTTTCCGATTGGAGCAAAAAAAGTCCAAACGATTTGTTGCCTAGTGTTATTAACACTGAACTAATTTAAGAATTTAACAAATAAAATGAAATCAATCATATAATTCTGATATTTCTTTGGTCAAATTTTTAACAGGTTTAGTGTTATACACGGTGTATTTGAAACAGCGTAGGAAATTTTAACAGGTACATGATAAAATATGACAAAAAGTTCCTATAAACATATGTCTAAAAATGCGTCATAAGGGAGCTACGCCCCTTTGAAAGTGGCTAAAAAAATCGGTTTTTATTTAATAACTCAGGAACCCTTTAAGATATATTAACGAGGTTTTCACGTGAATTAATCCTAATAAGGCCCATCTTTGTATGTCATTTTCACGTACTTATTTAAACCAGGGGTGTGCGAAACGGGGGGGCCTTATCAGTTTTTGTTCCAAACTTTTTTCTGTGTAACTTTTTTGCAATTTTATTTTTAAAATATGATTCCTCAGGTCAAAATACATAAAAAAGGTACTCTTGTTGTAATACTGTAGGATTAACCGTTTTCGAGAAAAATTCATTTAATGATGCATTAAAAATTAGGAAAAAAACCTCATATACAGGTACTTCCAAAAATCAATCCTAATGGAGCTATGGTCTCCTAAATATGCACCATTTTTAAAGGGCTATGGTAGCTTTAAAAGCGTTTTTTCGACCTACATGTATGGAAACTTTTTTTCTTAGTTTTTGGTGTAGAATAACATTGCATCATTAAAATTTTGGTTTACGACATTTTAGTATTTAATTTTTCGTCCTTGAACCGTGAAATTTCACCTTCAAATGAACTTTTCTCGAAAACGGTTAATCCTACAGTATTACAACAAGAGTATCTTTTTTTATGTATTTTGACCTGAGGAATCATATTTCAAAAATAAAATTGCAAAAAAGTTACACAGAAAAAAGTTTGGGACAAAAAACTGATAAGGCCCCCCCGTTTCGCACACCCCAAATAAGTACGTGAAAATGACATACAAAGATGGGCCTTATTAGGATTAATTCACGTGCAAAACCTCGTTAATATATCTCAAAGGGTTCCTGAGTTATTAAATAAAAACCGATTTTTTTAGCCAATTTCAAAGGGGCGTAGCTCCCTTATGACGCATTTTTAGACATATGTTAATAGGAACTTTGTGTCATATTTTATCATGTAGAATCACCTGTTAAAATTTCCTACGCTATTTCAAATATACCCTGTAGACTGAGTAAACTATCAATTAAACTGAAATTTTTACTGTGTTAAATTTATCTGAATTGATATTTACCCATTAAACTTTCGATGATAATGTAGTATTAAAGTTTTATCATAAAATCAAGTTTTAAATTTACAATATTATTTTAAAATTACGGTACAAAATTAGCAACATTTTCAATTTTAAAGTCCAAAGTTAAAGCGAAAATGGAGCTGGTAATTAAAATGCAGGTTATTTAGAGGGGAAATATTTTTTACAGTGTAGATGGTTTTCTGGGTTGTTATTATTATCTTTAAAAAATGATAACAATTTGGATGATAACTTTTTAACGCGACTTATACAGTGAAAAAAACTAAAATAGTTGCCCCAAACGAGGCCCCAAGCATAAACGTTACAACTATTAATTTTTAGAACTCAGAAAAGAAATTGAAACATACAGAAATCTGGTTAATACATCCGGAACTCTGTTTGTGACAACCATTGCTCTAGCTAGCTATATTTGTTTGGTCCAAAATGATCAAAATTTGCGTTACGTAATACTTGAACGCTCCCTAAGGCAATTTGCCTTTTGTACGTTTCTCGAAGTTTTATAGGTAGATTTTCTAAAAAAAAAATACTGAATAGTTTTCATTAAAAAATCTCTAGTCGAAGTATGGATATTTTTTCAATTTTTTAGATTTTTCTAATAAAAAAAATAGTTGTTTTTATTCTGATGTTCAATTTATCTTTTAGTATGTAGATTTGGACGAGTTCTTGTCGGAAAATGGCGTATCCATGGATGGCCTGGGTACCCACGGGGCGCTGGGGCCACTGGGCAGCACTCACCCCCTCCCGAAGAGGGAAAGATCTCCAAGTCCGAGCGACTGCATGAGCCCGGACACCATCAACCCGCCTTCTCCTGCCGATTCAAGTGAGTCCCTAGGTAAAGGCTCGATCATATAGGTATTTCGTATAACATTTTTTTGGTATTATATATTACAGAATATTTTGGTAAATTATTTGATAAAATAAAGTTTTGAATCAGTGTATACTTTCCAATGACTTATGTACACTATTTTTTCTACGATCCCGAAAAAATATGAAGTTTCTTATTTTAAAATTTTCTAATTTTTTTACTATTATATTTTAGAATTCTAAAATTAAAAGTATTGAAATACACATTTTTTTTTCAATCTTTTTTCCGATTTTTTTTTTAATTTTTAAGAAAAGCAAAACAAAATAATAATAAATAGCATACAAATTTATAATATAAAACAGGAAATATGATTTTCATTTACCTTTAGTTTTCTTGGTTTTATATTTAATACAATATGTATATTATTATAGTACATAGTTGTTTAATGGGTTGCCTATTGTGACAATAGTATTGTCCTAAATGAAGGCAAACTTAACAGTTTGCTAGTTAAATAAGATTTCTGTGGTTATGCTGCCATATAAGACAGTGAAATTGTACTGTTTTACATTTCATAAGAAAAATAGTGTGTATTTTGATGTTTTTTTATAAAATGTAAGGTAACTAAATCCAAATTAAATAATTTTTATAAAATCTAGACAGTAATGGTCAAAATAGTAACGTTATAGCTAAAGTTTATATTTTTGACATGTTAAACAGAAATATTTGGATTAAAAAACATAAAATATATCAAAAAAGGCTGTGGTGAAAGGTGGAAAATGGCTTATAAAACAAGATGAATAAAATTCATATAATGTAAGAGGTAAATATCTAAATAAGGCAACCCTCCATAAATATCACACTAGGGTGATATGAAAATATCAAACTAGTGTGATTTCTAAAGAACAAAAGAGTGTGCTAAATGTCATTTTTATAGAGGATCGTAGAAAAAGTCATAACCCAAGTTGATGATAATTTTTGGGGCATTTCGATTTTTTAGGGAGGCGGTTGTCTAACCGTTCAAGAATTCCTTAAACTAAGGACACGTGTTTTTCTACATATATGTTCAAAGCCATATTCTTTCATTTCAAGGCTATCATTTGTATGTTTCGATGTTGGAACCAGTCAATGTCCTTGAATGAAAAATATGAGTTTTTGAAAGAAGATCCGCGCTCTTTATGCAAAGAATATGGTTTTGAACATATCGAAGGACGCGTATCCTTGGTTCAAGGAATCATTTTTTTCTGTGTCTTATAGCCTGTAAGGGCTTGTCGGACATCACTAGTGAATAGGAAGAATATCTAGAGTTACACCGTCCAACAATGGTTTTGCAAATCTGCTCCGAAATAAAGTGACTAATTCTTTAAAATCATTTTCTGTACGTACACTGTAAAAAATAATGAAAAAATATTATATTTTGATTTTTTTCAAAAACTCAAAAATGCATATGCTATTAAAATGTTGAATTTTTCCGATAACACATTACTGAAAAAATACTATAGATGTATGAGTTAATTACTTCCAATACCTACATGTATGGAAAATTTACCACAATTTTTTTTAGAGTGTATATTGATACCAAAATTATGTTATCAACAAACAGGGTGATTTACAAATAGCGAAAAAAAAAACTAAAACATATTATTGAAAATATTTTTAATGGTAAACATAAGCACAAGCGTGATAAACATAAGCAATTTCCCAAGTTTCTATTAAAAATATTTAATTTACTTATTGTTTGTTTGCTTTTGCGCCTCAATACTTTTGTGCAAAAATCTTTTAAAATGGCCAAAAATTAAAAAAAGAACATTCTCAAGCATAAAAAAATCAAGCTTATTTTAATTCTTACTTATATAGGTACTCTGTAAAAAAAAATACCCATGAAATTGACTGTTCATAAAAACTGTACGATTATATGTAAAATTTTAAAATTACATGTAAAATCTAGTAAATTTTATATGCAGAATCATGTGTAATTACATATTTATTATGATAGCAAACAGTTTTAAAAAGAAACAATAAATTTTAAACGAGTGTTTTTTGTTTTTGTTTATCTATGACCATATTACATTTTAAAAAAACATTGCGTCTTTTAACAATTTTGCGCCATTTCAATAATATGGGGTAGTCACTATTTTTATTTCACCCTGTCTTTTAAATATTTTTTTTTAATAGAATTTGTAAATTGAACTTTATTTTACCGTCAACCGGGGTAAAGTGAATCAAAGGGTTATTCACCTAAAGTTTTGTGCGTACACTTTGAATTCGTTACCTTAGTAGATACCAGAGTGTATTTATGCCATATAAATAAATATACTCTGGTTGATACTGAATGTTTTTGCATAATGATACCCCCACGAATGTTTAGAGTCCAGTCAAATAGGGATTTAACCTCGGAATGGAAGATAACAAGCTATAAACTTGTATAAATCTTTGTTTTGACATTCTATAAGTTAGCTCAAAAGTCTCATAGTGGCCCCCTGACCACATTTTAAAAACTACAAATATCAAATATATGCCAAAAGATAGTTTAAGTGTTTAAAAGTTAAAGTCGATATCACTAATGGTTCAGAAGTTAAGAGGGGTGGGTGGTTGACTTTTGGACCGCACAGTATATGATAACACTAGGTCAACTGTGCAATAAAATACATAGTACAGTTTATACTTATAATAAATATAATATATTTAGTAAATAATTAACTTTATAAACTGTACTATGTATTGAATTTGACAGTTGACCTAGCGTTATCAAATATACGGATAAGCGCTCTATCTCGAGAACGGTTAACTGTATAAAATATTGCCTTATACCAATTTTTAGAGAATTTTATGCTCTACAACTTTGCTAATAACTCAAAATGTCGTTTGAAGCAAAGAAAACAAGATAATTACAAAAAAAACGGTTTTTACTACCTTTTTTACTACCTTTTAAATTTTAACAGGTGATTCTACATGATAAAATATGACAAAAAGTTCCTATAAACATATGTCTAAAACTGCGTCATAAGGGAGCTACGCCCCTTTGAAATTGGCTAAAAAAATAGGTTTTTATTTAATAACTCAGGAACCCTTTGAGATATGTTAAAGAGGTTTTGCAAGGCCCATCTTTGTATGTAATTTTCACGTACTTATTTAAACCAGGGGTGTGCGAAACGGGGGGGCCTTATCAGTTTTTTGTCCCAAACTTTTTTCTGTGTAACTTTTTTGCAATTTTATTTTTGAAATATGATTCCTCAGGTCCAAATACATAAAAAAGGTACTCTTGTTGTAATACTGTAGGATTAACCGTTTTCGAGAAAAGTTCATTTGAAGGTGAAATTTCACGGTTCGAGGACGAAAAATTAAATACTAAAATGTCGAAAACCAAAATTTTAATGATGCATGTTATTTTACATCAAAAACTAAGAAAAAAAGTTTCCATACATGTAGGTCGAAAAAACGCTTTTAAAGCTACCATAGCCCTTTAAAAATGGTGCATATTTAGGAGACCATAGCTCCATTAGGATTGATTTTTGGAAGTACCTGTATATGAGGTTTATTTCTTAGTTTTTAATGCACATTCGCCCTGCATCATTAAAATTTTGGTTTTCAACATTTTAGTATTTAATTTTTCGTCCTCGAACCGTGAAATTTCACCTTCAAATGAATTTTTCTCGAAAACGGTTAATCCTACAGTATTACAACAAGAGTACCTTTTTTATGTATTTTGACCTAAGGAATCATTTCAAAAATAAAATTGCAAAAAAGTTACACAGAAAAAAGTTTGAGACAAAAAACTGATAAGCCCCCCCGTTCGCACACCCCTGGTTGAAATAAGTACATGAAAATAACACATAAAAACGGGCCTTGGTAGGAACAGTTGCAAAACCTCGTTGATATATCTCAAATGGTTCCTGAGTTATTAAATAAAAACCGATTTTTTAGCCACATTCAAAGGGGCGTAGCTCCCTTATGACGCATTTTTAGACATATGTTTATAGGAACTTTTTGTCATATTTTATGATGTAGAATCATCTGTTAAAATTTCCGACGCTATTTCAAATACACCGTGTATATTGTCGGTCTACTTCTAATGTGGCGTATCCCACAAAATTTCAAAAATGTTTTTTTCGCGCCATTAAGTTTATAAACCAACTGTGCATGATGTGAAAATATATGGTAAGCCTCAGTTAATCCCAAATCGCTTAAATTTTATTTTTATTTTCAATACGCCGTATCAAGATCCGGCGATCCTTTAACACATAATAACATACAATATAATTAATATCAAGGAAGTTTTTTATTTTCGTTAAGAAAAGTTTTATCTTTCAATTTTTTATTATAAAAATAATAACATAATATATTAATCTTTTATAAAAAACAATTCAATAAAAACTTAAATCTAAATAAAATTTAATTAAATAAAATACTTAACCTAAATTTATGTCAACGCCTCCACTTATATCGCCAAATGTACCCAAAAACACTGATGGCGTTACCTCTCAATAGCTATAGGAGAAAATAAATAGTTTTTTGAAAGAGCCCTGTATCTGTCGTACTTAGTATTTTCTGCTTTTTGAGCGCAGACCCTGCATTGTTGGAGCAGGCCGCTACATAAGACATAGCTAACGTGTCAGAGCAAGTGAAGTCCCAGACGAGACATTTACCTTTGGAAAAGGGAACCAAAGTCATCCCGTCCGGGCGCTTACCGTCAGTTCTGAGGAAGTTGCTATTTGATTTGTTAATAAAAAATTCGAAAATAGTTTTTAATAATTTATTTGGCAGTACATTAAATTAAACGAGATAAACAGTTTTTTTGTTCGCCCTGTAAAATTTGTGTTTTGTGGCATAGGCCACATTAGAAGTAGACCAGCGATATGCAAAAACGTTCAGTTTTTACGAGCTCTCAGTGCAGACGCGATATAATGAATACCAAATTGCCGGACCACTAGCGATTAATCGGCAGTAGTCTGTTCGCGTGTTATTCATTAGCGGGGCTTGTACGCTAAACTTTTGCTGAATGACCCTTTGATTCCTTTACTCCCTAGTGATTCACTTTACCCCGGTTTACGGTACTTCATGTCATATCATTTTTATTTTATTTTGTTAGTTAGTTCTTTGTAATATTCTTAATTTGTTTTATGTTCTACAAATTTTGTTTATATGATTTTATATGATGTTTTAAGTTCAGTTTACATTTACAAGCCTTACTAAACTTCAGAAAAACAAAAATATTTTATACATTATGATATTCGCTTTATTTTTTGGGAAAATATATAAATTCATGTCATGTTTTAAGTAGATTATTTTTTATTTACATCTTTTTTTTTAATCATAAAATTCATCGTTTAAAACTTATATTAAATAATTAAATAATAATTATTAATAATACTATTATTATAATATATCATTAACGTAAAATATTAATAAAGACTTTTAATAATACTTTCCTATGTATCTAGTTGAAACTTTTTTAGCAAAAAAAAAATCGAAAACAATAATAGAGAACTATGACAGAAACTTGAACTCGGCCCTACTATTTTTAGGACAGACCGACCGATATACTTTTTGCGGTAATTATTTTTTGCAAATAAAACTTAGAGAAACCCATTGGGATACATTCATAAATAAAATAAATAAAACTGCCAATTTCCAATATTTCTACACTATAATTTAAAAATTCATATTTTACGAAAGAAGGGGTTAGCCTTTTACAAAATTCAATAAAAATATTTTTTTTTTGCTCCCAGTTATGATGGTTTTAAAAAAAAATCTGTAGTTTTAGCTCTAAGCTTTCTTCCGGATAGACGGCAATGCAGAAATATATTTTTCTTTTTTAATTTTTTAATGTGTTAAACTGAATATGAATATAATTTTTATAAATTAGTAGTCTTTAGTTCAAAGCCTTCTCCAGTTATTGTGGTCACCATTTTTTCCGGACAAACACACGGACAGAAATATCTTTTTCGTAAAAATTACTTTTTTTAAACATAAAATGCCGAAAACCGTAAAACAGCAATAAAAAAAAATCAGTTTTTTACAAACGTAAGATTCCTAGAGGAAAGTAGAATAGCCTACACAAGATTTCCATAAAATCGGTAGGAAATTTAGTAAGGTACCGCGTAGCACCTTTTGCGATAAGCGACCTTATTCTAACTGTCTAAAATATAGTTTTTTCTGAAGCGTTATCGATGGCCTCGAGTCGAGACTTCGATCCACGAAGACGGGTATTTTCAGATGAGGACCTCAAACCCCAGCCCTTGATCAAAAAGTCCAGGAAACAGTTTGTGCCGGACGATCTCAAAGACGACAAGTACTGGGCAAGACGCCGGAAGAATAATTTGGCGGCGAAGAGGTCGCGGGACGCCAGACGGATGAAGGAGAATCAGATTGCCTTACGGGCTGGATACCTAGAAAAAGAGGTAGGTCTGGGTTTTACGAGAGTGGAGAAAGAGTTATTTGCGCTCCTAGTAGAGGTAAGTGAAGTCTAATTCTGTGGACCGAAGCGGAGCTGGGGTCCCTAAACACGACCGAACACAGAAAAAAACTTACCTACGCATAGCGCATTACGTTTTTCTCACTAACAAGGAGTTAAAATGGTATTTGAATAAAACAATTATTAATAATATTTTTACATTTGTATGTGTTGCACTTAACCCCACAACTTGTGCACATGTGCTTCGGTTCAAGGAATTTTGCGAAAAAGTGTCCGAAGTCACCCACGCCGTCCGAAGTCACCCCACTTGACGGTAGTAGGTTTTGACCTTACTTAGTAAAACATGGCCGAAATTAAAATATTCCTTGAAGCAGTTTTTAAGAAAATCGATTTTCAATTATTTTTATACTTTTTGCAGTGTGTGCTAAATTTTTATTGGGGATATCGAAAGAATTAATTTTTTCAAGCTAATGTACTAATAATTAATTTTTTTGTTTTCATTTTTTTTTTCAAGATAATTTAAATTAAAGTAAGCAAATTGTTTTTTTTTTAATGAAGCCTGCCGCGATAACCTGTTGGGTTGTGACTTAAAAAAATACCAATACCAAAATTTTGAATTACCTCCAAAAAAAAAGCTTTGTCCGTGAGGTTTTTAACAACGAGATTTTCATAAATTTTCGTGACTAACAAAAAAAAAAAGGAAAAAGGTCCTCACCTCCGAAAAAAAGCTTCGTCCGTGGTGAGAGTATCTACAACGAAAAAAGTTTTACCTTCCGCCAAGATTTTGATTTTTGGGTTTTAAAAAAAAAAATGGGGTTGAGAAGTTTTTTAGTTATCAAAATTTTTGGGAGGGAAAAAAAGGTTTCAGTCAGTATTAATATTAACTTATGGGTCCCTAACGGGTTACAAAATTCACAAACTTCGGGCTGCTCAGTCCGACACTGTTTGTTCTTTTGTTCTTGGTCGTAGGTTTTTACTTTTCCCCTTTTAAAAACGCAAAATAAACCAAAACCAAAGCAAAAACATACCAAGTACAGAAGAATAAAATAAGCGCATATAAATGGACCACAGGGTTTTTGTTATTCCTAATATAAAAAAATATAAAGATATAAAGAACTTTAACTTTCGGTTTAGACCGTGTTGATGGATTTTCACTTTCCGACGTTTCGTCCCTTACTGCTAGAGACATCTTCGGGTATTAAGAATTTTTTAATATTCTGGACATCGTAGTATGGAACATGTTCATTTTTACTATTACTAAAAGTTTATTTTTTTAAGGTATAGTTATTTTAAATTTTCCGCTAAATACTTCACAATGTCCGATTTACACTGAAGCATGTGGCTTGTTTTGAATGTCAACATGACCAAAATTTATAATTTTTGTTTACTTACTTTGTTTTTATGAAGTTTTGATGTAAAAAAAGAGAATTGATAAAGCTGTTGCTAAAAACAGTTTTGTATTCCTGTAGAAATAAAATTTGCTTATAAAATTGCTTTTATTCCAATAATTTAGAGGAATAAACCATTGTTTTGTTCTCGTTAATGGCACGTCAATGTTTTACAATTGTGAAAATCGGGCCTATTCATTTGGCTTACGACGCATGCGTATCTTATAAGATTACCATAGCAACGTATACGTTGCTATGGTAATTTCGAGATTGTTTACAAGCGGGAAGGTTTAAAATAACTATACCTTAAAAAAATAAACTTTAATTTTAGAAGTTTTAGATTATTGTGAAACCTTAAAACTAATATTTTTTATTTGTTTTAGAATATGGGTCTCCGGCAAGAACTTGAACGACTGAAAAAAGAAAACCTGATGCTACAAAACAAATTGGCCAAATATGAAGACGTGTAAATCTGCTCCAGAGGCTGGCCTCTTTTTCCAACATTTCACACTCACTAAAAAAAGAACAAATGGATAGCGTTTAACAAAAAGACACAAAGTGCCGAGATGTGGGTAAATGATGACCCCTGAAACTGTAAATTAGTTGTATAAAATAATAAAGTATTTACTATACAATAATTATTTGGCGCTTAGTACCTTTTCGTTAAACGCTATCCAACTCGTCATTCAACTCGAAAACCAATGTTATCCAGTGAACTTAAATTATATGAAAAAAATGTGTTCCTTAAAAAAAAACGTATTTTTCAAAAATCGTCTAAAAATTGCTTTTTTAGTATTTTTAGCTGTTTTTTGGGGGTATAGAATCTTTTTGGTTTATGGCAGAGAAATTTTGTTAAACTACAACACAATTAATTTGTTGTCTGTTTAAGATACAAGATACAAAAGAATAATTCTTTATCTTAAAAAAGTTCTGATAAAAAATCACTGGTCAATGTATTTTTTTAGACCTTTTTCAGTATTCCAATTTGGGTCTGTTATGGACTATGTACTACACAGTAATACATACATAAAAGTCCTTGTGTTTAAGAAAAATGCCTAAATTATATTGTCAAAAAATTATGTACAATAATATTTTGTTTTTACCAAAATGAGTAATAAAAATTAGGCTTTTTTATGTGTTAGTTAAACATTTCTCAGTTATAATCCAAGAAGAATTAAATTAAATTTATTATAAGACCGGGGACAACCAAACATTTGTATATAAACATACACATTATTGTAGTAGTCATCATGTAGTGTTAAGTTTATTACTTTTAGTAGAAAGAATATAAAAAATATTAAAAATGCATAATTATTTTTTGGATCACTTTGGTCAGAAAATATTTAGCAGTCTTTTGAAAATTATGAAACAAATTTACTTTTAGATTTAATTTATTTCGTTATTATAGGGTGCATTCGGACAAAATGAACCACAGGGAAAGATGACACATTTAGGATGCATCTATTCTGGTGATCCAATTGTCTCGAAGTCGCCCTTCTTGTACTATATATTGTATAAATATAATTAGATCAAATTTTTGTGATATTAATTCAATATAATATATTACCATAAATATTTTATATATATAAAAAATATATATTATTACTAGATTAGTACTTTTGTTTTTTTGTTTCCATGCTTTAAAAAAATTATGGACATTCTATATTAGAATCGTCCGTTTTATTTCTTAAAATAATAATTCTAAATAGTTTCTGACCAGTTTAGTGTTTATTTTTTGGAACTGGCTATTTATACGTCCGAGATATACAAAGCTAAGGATACGTCCTGTTTTCTTATTGGCAGATTTTTAGAGTTTTTATAACTTTTAAGGTATATTTTTCGTCAGAATTGTATTATGCGCGTTTAAATGGTGGGGCACCCCACCATTAGCACCAAAATCACCAAATAGACGAAAAAACGACCTAAACCAAAAATTTAGATTATGTTATGTTTGATATAACTTACTGCTTTCTCCAAATAAACTAGCGATTAAAATGTTTAACACAATTTTATTATTAGTTGTACTATAAACATTGATGAAATTATGTTACATCAAGCTGTAATTTACAGTCTGTAAATGCTATTCATACGCCGGCGTATACGAAGCTAAGTATAAAGTCCTGGATTCTTATTGGCTAAACAAGTCACGTAATTATTCAGACGTAACTTTTAAATGTTGTGTGTCTGACTTAAATTTATTTCAAAATATATCTTGTATGTGTTTTGTGTGCTATTCTTAAATAAATTCTTATTTATTGTTAATATACCCTACACAGCACTATAATGCTAGAGAAGAGTACTATTTGTTAGACTATCGTTGGTACTATTCAAATTTACAAATATTTAAAAACATAACATAACCTAGTTTGGTCGGTTTTTTCACCTGTTTGAATGTGTTTAATGGCTGTTTGAACGGGGAGAATACAATTCTGACGACAAATATACTTTAAGAGGTTTAAAAACTCTAAAAATCAGCCAATAAGAATATAGGGCGTATACTTAGTTTCGTATACGTCTGACGTATAAATAGCCTGTTTCTTTTTTTTCGTCGCAAATCTTGCTGCAATTTTTATAATCCCAAAACATCACCTTAAATATTACTGAAAGTGAAGCATAACTTATTAACGTCGTTATGCGGTTCCGTCATCATTTTGTAATGAAAAAAAAAAACTAATTTATTCTTTAGTCATTTTCCTTTCTTTTTTTTGTATTGTCTTGATTAGTAGATGTAGATTTCAGATCTATCTCTCAAAAGTAACTTCAGCGAAAAAAAATATTTTTATTATTTTATTTAAAAAACTTCAAAATAAAATTTTGTTTGTTTTTACATTTTAATTTTTTACCAATAATAAAACTAAGTAGTAATTCTAAAAAAAAAATATATTAGCTTGCCATCCACTGGCTCGCATAACCATAAGACATAACACAAAACGATGCAATGATTGGCTTTATGTGCCTCATTTTTCTTGTGCGTAAGTTTATAAGTTATGTCTTATGATGATGTGAGCCTGTGAATAGAAGCCTAATGAAAATATAAGTAAATCCAATATTTTTTTTTAATAATTTAATTTTTTGCTCGTTGTTCCTCGAAATCTTTACCAATTTAAAAATAAAATATTTATCCATATTAAAAAGTTAGCTCATAATTTGACGCTAAATCTAAGAAAGTTATTTTTTGGTCCCCGTTTAAACTTCTCCTAGTTTAAGTGTATTTATTAACTTTTCGTAATATTTAAACAAAATTGTTTTGGGACAGGCAGCCAAAACTGTTATAATGTAGACTAATTAATTGTTGATTGTTTTTATGTTTATATAGTCTATTTTTTGGTTGAAGTTAATTAATTTAGTGGCATGCTAATATCCATACGCTTAATTTCTCTACTCTCTAACAATTCTACTCCATAATATTCTGAGGATAATATCCTCATGAGGGCACTCTTAAACAACTATTTTCTTTTTTTTATTTTATTATTTATTTCAGATCAAATACAGAAAACAACTCTGCTCTTCAATAACCCTACTTAAAAACTAGCCAACTATACAATATTCCCACCCTTAAAGAACTCTACTCTCAAACAATTCTTCTCCATATTATCAATACTTTTCCAGAACCCTTCTCCTTAACAACCCCACTTTGTAACAAACTTACTCCGTAATAACCATATTCTTCAATAACCATACTCTTTAACCGACATACTTCATAAAATCACTAATTTTCAATAATTAAACTATTTAATAAACCTACTCCTTAATAACCATACCCTTTAACATCCCTACTTTTTATTAACACTGTGCGACAGAAAATTTAGGCAGGAGATCGTTAATTAAGGATCACTATAGGACATATTCAAACTAAAAAACAGCAAAAAAGTTACGCTGAAAAAAGAACTGGGCAAAAAAAGTGCTTCGGCTTTCCCGTTTGGCCCGCTACAAATTACCACATGAAAATAGTATATATTAATAGGCCTTGTTGATATAAAAACACATAAATATACTCATTTCTGTAGCTCAAAGGATTCCTGAGATATTAAACGAAAATCTAATTTGCGGACCTGTCACTGAAGGACCGTAGCTCCCTTACGAAGCATTTTTGGACATAAGTTTATATGAGCTTTTTTTCAGCTTTTGATAGGAATTCACCTCCCAAAGTTATGAAACGCTAACTTAAAAAACGTGTCTTGTATATTGGCGTGAGCTGAAAACTTTAAATTAAATTAAAAAAAATCGCTTATAATAGCAAAACCCCTTGGGGACCCGACTATATTAGACCTATATTTTCGAATGACGCTGGCAGATCTCTTGCCTAAAAGTTTAACCTCGATTTTTTCGCGCAGTGTAATTACCTCTTAATTAACTCTTGAATAAGGCTACTCGATAATAACCTGACTCTTTAATAACCCTACTCTTTAATCAGGCCTATTCACACGTACCATTGAAATCTATTCAATATTGACAAAAATTACAATCCCATGCAGTTTTAATAGAGTTGACGTAAATGACCTTGCAATTTTCGTCAATATTGCCACAAATCTCAATCTCAATGGTACATGTGAATAGGCCTGAATGTCCCTACTTATAACAACATTTTCAATTATTAAAATTTCAAAACCCATAAACCTACTCTTTAAAGAGCATACTAGGGTAGTGTTGTTAGAGAGCAGAAAAATTGGTAGGGATATTAGTCTGCCAATGTAGTTAGGGTTACTCGATAAATTGTTACTTTTAGTTTTTTTTTTATGGTTCGCCGTTTCGGTTTCTGGACGTTTTCGTGATAATAATCCCACCGACCAAACACCAAAACACACCAACTAGATAAGCAACAACTGATGGAGTGATCCTAAATTTAGTAGTATTTTTAAGCAACATAGTAAAATCGTAGTTTGCTCACCATTTTTACAGAAAACGTTAACGAAACAAAAGTAGAGATCCCTGATATTCTGAAATTTCACTATACAGAATTTTCAGAATATCAAGGGTCTCTAAACAAAAGCACTTGTTTCTTTAGTGCTTCGTAGATTCTTCTTTTTTGCTTAGCAAGATTTTGTATGTTTTTTATTTTCGAAATTCAAAATTATTAAAATTATATTGTTACCATTGTTACCAAATTTTTTTGTTTGTATGTAATATAAAAATTTATCCAAAAAGCACTGTATTTTTTCTGTCAAATATAAATAATATATTTGATATTAACAAAATATTTATATAAATATTAAATAAATATATTTAAATTTTGTAATATCCCTTTTTATGTTTCTATGATCTTACTCTACCTAATATGATATTTAAATTGATCCAAAAAGCATCAAAACTAATTAGAGTAGGCATACCAAAAATTAACTGTCAAGGGGAACGTCTACAACAAGCTAAAATACACTGCCCAGTAAAATCGCTTTCCCATTTTTCACCTCGGCGGGTTAAATCGATTTTTTATTATCAGATTCACTTTCAGCAACCTCAAAAAGCCCAATATGCAAATTTTCATTAAAACTACCCCCCACCCTCCAGGAGGTGGAGTTAGTTTTTTTTTATTTTCAGATTCATTTTTAGCTACCTCAAACACCCCTATATACAAATTTTCAAGAAAATTAAACCCCGCCCCTCAGGGGGTTGGAGTTTTTTTATTCTCAGATTTACCTTCAGCAACCTCAAAAACCCCTATATACCAATTTTTACAAACACTACCTCCCGGGGCTCTGCAGGGGGTGGAATTGGAAAAATGTTATTATCAAATTCGGTTTCGTCGTCCCCAAAACCTCCTATATACCAATTTTGACGAAAATATTGAAAATATTTAAAAATATTTACCCCCCCACCCCCCGCAGGGTGTAGTTTTTATCATAATATTCAATTTCAGCAACCTCAAGAACCTCTATATAGCAATTTTTGAATTTTTATGAAAATTTATTGTATTTACCCCATTTGCCCCCCTTGCAGAAAGCCAATGTTTCCCAAAAACAATCCCGTGCGAGGACTTTCGTTAACACACCTGTATGCTAAATTTAAAGTCTATAGCTTAAAGCATTCTTAAGATCGTGGATACAAGATTTCCCGGACAGAATTCTGTCGTTCTAGAACGACCAATCGACCGATCGACCAATCGACCGAACGACAAACTTTTGTTTTTGCTTGACATTGATTTATATCGACATAAAACGTCACAAAACGCAAAAATATGCAAAAAAATTGAAAATTCTTGCACGAATATAAGGCGCGCCGTTTTGAAAATTTTCAAAATTTCACACGCCACGGCGTGTTATTTTCATAACCTCGTATATCCGAAAATTCGATTTTCTTTTCCTTGATTAATCAACAAATTAGAATAAAAAAAAGTTAAAGTAAATAGACAGTTTAATATTTATTTTCTTAACTAATGTACCTCGTAATGTACTATGTGGATAAAATCACTTAGTACACGAGTTGAGAATTAAATTTTATCCAACACCCATTAATTTTAAATAAAAATCTATCATTTAGCAAAGAATTATGACAAAAAGATTAGGTTTTCTTAATACGCAAAAGAGCGAGAAAAATATTTTTTAGTCACTAGTGTAAAAAACTTAAATTTTGATATTTAAAACAGCGCTAAAAGCAAGTGTTTCTATAAAGTTGTTGGATAATATTTTATGTTACTAGAAAGGAAACTAGGTTTATGCTCATGAAAAAATTTACCCACGAGGCTGGAGGCAGAGTGGGTTAATATTAGTTTGCTCACGAGTGACATATAAAGTTTTATCCAATAAATAGCTTAAAAATTTATATTTTTATTTAAAATTTTAAGGACATTTACAAGAAAATAATATGAAAAGTGACAATTGAGTGCGTATTACCCACTGGATAAAATAATGATCCAATCTGTAAACTAAAAAACCACGCGTTGGTTATTATTAAGTTTATTTATTTAAAATAAAGCTAGTAATTGTCTTACCTATTATAATAGATATATCTGCATGTATTAGATAAACTATATTTTACCAACTGGACTGACATGTTGCTTCTGTTACTACAGAGTGAGCCATTTGGAACATAACAAATGAAAAAAATAATAAAAAAATGTATTTTTTTTACGATCTAATGGAAAAGCTTACATTTCTACGAAGACAAATAAAGTTTTTTGACCGAAAAATAACCTATTTCCTAGCATTTTAGTTTTCTACTCGTTACTATGACAGCAAGCGCAAATTGAATTTTGTGCTCTAGAGTGTAGGCAACCAACAAGTCAATCGTAAAACAGCTGTCAACTTGACAGTGTCAAGTATATGCTACGATATATTATGTTCTGCCATTTTTTTAATATAAAGTTATTATTATCTATTATCAAATCTCAATTTTGTGTGCTAAATATGTATGTGTTAAATATTTGTTGTTATGAAGGAATTATGGAAAGTTACAGTGATGAGGGTTTTTCTTCTAAACCACCAGATTTGCAAAAAATTGCTGCAACCTTGTAGGGTTATAAATTTACTGCTGTTTGTATCACGAGCGCAAAATGTGATTTCTGCTTTCGCGTGATTGCTGATCTCGGCTAGACGCCTCGATCAGCAAATTCCACGCCTCGTTCTACGCTCAAGTAGAAATCATTCGTTTTGCACTCTTAATACAAAAATAACTATTTATTACACGCAATATTAAAGTGCGTTAGTTTTACAGTTGCTAACAGTCGAGACATGTCAACATTTTCTTACTAGTAAGGTAATGATTTAATACAAACAAATGCACATAGATTGCAGCGCCAGTCAAAGCGTCTGTCAAAAGAATATTTATTTATGGTACTAGTGGGTAAAGTAAGATATTGCCCATGAGAAAATTAACCTGGCGTCAGCCAAGCAGGTTAATTTTCGAGAGGGCAATATCGGTTTACCCATGAGTGCCATACAAGGTTTTATCCAATAAATAGCTTAGGAATTCATATGTTTATTAAAAATTTTAATGACATTTACAAGAAAATAATTTGACAAGTGACAGTTGAGTGGGTAAAATAAATAATTATCCACTCAATAAAGTAAAAGCCACGCGGGGGTTATTATTGAGTTTATCTATTTTAAATAAAGCTGGTAATTGTCTTATTATCTGTATGTATTGCATAAAATAAATTTTTAAATTAGAGGTAAAACTGTAAAGTGTATTTTGTGCTACAAACTGGTCAAATATTATAATCATAATATTTGGCAATGTCTATTAATTTTGGGCATAGCACGCTACCAGAGTTAGCTGAAATAGCCCAGTCCGCTCTGGAATTGTTAATTCCGGCGAAATCCAAGTCAAAACACAAAAAATCATAATAAAAGTTTTGTAAATGGACGAAAGATGAAATAGATTGATAAAAATCAAAGGCTTTAACCAAACAATTTAATAACTTCTTGGAAAATGCACCGAACGAATTTTTTACCTTTATCAAACAAGAAATTTGCTAAACAAAAAATTAAAAATGTTTGCTATCAGTGGAACGTTCAAGTATTACGTAACGCAAAATTTGGTCGATTTTGCCGATGTGCAATAAAATTTGTAACATATCTGTATCTTAAGCAGGCCACTCACTAGGGAGCATGTTGGGCAACAACGGAGTTGTTGTCAACAAGTTTCCGAATGTGTGGTTGGCAACATGCTGCTATGTTGCAGGCTCCTAGGGCGAGACCGAAAACCGCGCACAAATTGACGAGCTCTTTATTCAGTTTAACCTCAATGGAGATTTCTCCAGTTAGATTAGACAGGGACAAAAGTTCTACTCAAAAAGGATAGAAGACATACATACACTCCCACTTCCACCCAACCAAACAAATTCTGTATTTGCTCTTTGTTGAACAAATACAATATTTACCTGGCCGGGCGAAAAGTGTAACTATATTAAAGAAATTACTGGCGCCATCTAAATTTTAGTAGAATTATCTTATTCTACAGATTCACATTAGCTATGTTCGTTCGTGCCGCTCACTGCTACACTTTCCGGCCAACCAAATAAATACTGTATTTGTTGTATGAAAAACAAATACAGTATTCATTTGGTTGGCTGGAAAGTGTAGCACAAATGAGATAGAGATAGGGTAGACGTCTTTTGTTTCATAATTCTAGTTGTAGAGAGCTCCATTTGCAACGTCTTGCGGTTTTAGTTTTGCATTCTTAAATAATTCTCAAAGTCTTTTGGTTCTGTAGTTTTCAACTCTTGCAACATATAAATTGGAGAGTATTTTTTGCGGTTTAAAAGCCATTCTTTTACACATACTCTTCTTTTCTTTCTCTTATTTTCTGTGGCTATTGTCAAGCCTATTGCAAATGCCACTTTTTCTTGCTTTGACAGCACTTTCATATTAACCCACTCGTTTAGGTTGCGTTTTGTCAACTGAAGTTGCCCAACATGTTTCCTGATGTGTGAGCTCGGTGGGTTTTGTTGACAAGTATGTTGCCCAACACGCTCCCTAGTGAGTGGCCTATTTAGGCCTAGATCATTGTTAAGAACGTGATCCAATAAACATTTTATAAGTTTATAATTTTTTAAGTGTTACGTAACATTGACACTCTCCCCCCCCCCCCCTTTGTAACGCAGCGTAACGTTTTCGAGTTTCCCCCCCTAGAGCGTTACGTAATAACTGAACGTTCCCCAGGTCCCGACACATTGCAACGCCAGGAAAGTATTGTGGCGGTCACAGCAGATTTTTTGTAAATCGATAACTAGCTAGTACAACTAGAGTCATATAGATGACACTAGAATCTAGGTAGTATTATTTTCCAGGAAGCTATAACATTATCGATTTTAAAAGAACAACTTTTCAAAAGTTTAGTAGATGTCGCGTAATACTACGATAAGCATATAATATATATTTACTAAAGTTCACCTTATAATTAATGAAAAATTTTTGCTATTCCTGACACAGGAATCCTAAGGGAGTCTTTAAAATATCTGTATAAAAGCTTTCAGAATATTTATGCAGATTAATTATATTTAGGAAAAGTTTTATATAATTATAATAAAATATATACAGGGTTATTCTTTTAAATGGTACCCCACCCGTAACTTTTGAACGGAATGAGATATAAACTTCAAATTTGGAATATTTATATTACACAATAAAAACTATTACTTGCAATAGGTTTGGTGATACGTCATTTTAAAAAACTTATATATTTTATATAATTATAATAAAATATATACAGGGTTATTCTTTTAAATGGTACCCCACCCGTAACTTTTGAACGGAATGAGATATAAACTTCAAATTTGGAATATTTATATTACACAATAAAAACTATTACTTGCAATAGGTTTGGTGATACGTCATTTTAAAAAACTTAAAATTGTCTATTTAACTGTGCAACTATTTATTTTTTTATTTTTTCTTTGAAGATTTTTTTTTTCTTCAAAATTATTAAATTTTTTAATATTTTGTGCATAAATATTGAAAATTTTACATGAAAATAATAATAATTATTCTCAACATGATAATACACCATGTATTAACTATTTGAACTTTTTGAGCAAAATTTCCAAAATCAATTTTTTAAAAATATTGAAAATTTCATCAATTTTAAAGAAAAAAAAATCTACAAAAATAATATTAAAAAATAAATAGTTACATGGTCAAATAGAGAATTTTAAGCTCTGTAAAATAACGTATCACAAGACCTAGGGTGGCATTTATAATATTGTCCACTGGCGCCGCCTTACCAAATAAAAAATTGAAAAATATGACAAATCATAGTTTTTGTTGTGTAATATGTATATTTTAAATTTAAAGTTTATATCTCATCGTTCAAAAGTTCTGGGGGCGCATTTTTATTCCGCCATTTTGAATTTTAAGTTTTTGGTTATGGACCCGCATTTAGATTGCGATATTAGGGTGGTTCAAAATATTTAAAAAATGTTTAGCTGAAATATGGCATAAAGGCTTCTTTTGGTAATATTAATACGAACCAATACCCAAAAACTTAAAATTCAAAATGGCGGAATAAATATGGTCGATTTCTTTTTCTTTTTATTTTAAATTTTAGGTTTTTGGGTATTGGTTAGCGTGTAGCGTAAAAATTAATTTCAAAAAATTAAAACGCCTGGGGTGCCATTTTTTTTCTTTTGTACAAAGGAAAAGCATGTGTAAAGTTTCACACCAATCAAAAATATTTTTGATGCTCCGCAAAGCCAAAATAAGCAAAAATCTCCAAAAAATTACACATACAAATAGACTTTTTAGACTATCAAAAAAAGTGTCAAATAAAAATTCTTGCAAATAATAAAATACAACTTTTATGTTTAATAAGTTTTTTCAATTAAACTAATAGTTTTCGAGAAAAATCAAAAAATGGCGAAAAGGTGAAAATTGTATGATATAGTCCGGTGGAAATTTCAAAAAGCATGTTTTGTAGTATAAGTGTTGATGTATTTATAACTACTCTAGCTGTTAATCGTGTAAACGTAGTCACTGTTCCCAGTGTACGTAGAAAATAATAATTTATCTTAAGATTATATGAAATTCTACTCTCATAAATCAAAAAAGCTCGGCACGAAAGCCCGCGATTTTTTGCAAAATAACTCAGATCGATACAGAATGCATTTATCTTTTGTGCAGGATTTAGTCCAGAAAACGAAAATATTTATATAGTTTTATATTTCATTTCATATAGACAAAGTGCAGTTCCGGCATGCCGGTCCTCCTGACGAGGACCTTGTCAGAAAACCTTAACCCTATATTGCATATATTTTTATTTTGCAATGAAAAAAATTCTTTTGACTTGGATAATTCATAATTCATTTCTAATAAAAATATACTAATATCTACCTGCTTACAAATTATGTGTGGTAATCAACAAAACAATTTTTAGAATTTTACAGAGCTCAAAAGCAAATTTTTAAAGAAAACCAACACACTAACAAAAATTCGACTTCAGATAACCGGCCTGACCGATCACCTGTTTAAACATTAGGTATATTTCTCCTCCTCGCAATTAGATTTATTTTAGGTAGACTTCACCTCCCCGCCATCTCTATGCTATAGTGATTTGTTTACAATAAGCTTTTTATATGTTATAGTGAAAACAAATCAACATTAATGCCATATCTGGGGAGGGGATAAATGATCTAATGTTTAAATATTTACCGGAAATATACTGCCATCTTTCGGTAGATACTCCAACTTGAAAAACAGTGTTCCCAATTGACAACTAGATGCAAATCGGGGTGTATTAGGGGTATCAAAGGGCGTAAAATATATATGTTTTTTTTGAAAAAATATCTCTTCGACAAAAGAAAGATTGTTTTTTCAGTAGACACAAAGTGATATTTTCAAAAAATTTATATTTTTTGATTCATCGAGATGTATCGGTGACTTTTTGAATATTTTAGGGAGTCGAAGCAAAAGTGGAGTTTTCTAAATTACGGTGACATAATTTTTGAACAGCCCCGTAGAAGAAACTTAAAATTAGACAATGCTTTTTCTGGATTTCTCATATTTCGTTAAATTGAGCTTTAAATTTAAGCGAGAGCAAGAGAAAGTATACTTTACCTATACTGCCCTGTTCAAGTACCCAGGTAGCAAGGGATGTTATATTACAAGAAATTAACATCACTTTTGGGTGTATTTTTAAACTAAATCATAACATCACATAATATTGAAAAATAACATGTATTTAACATCACATTTGCAACGTAACACGTGTGACGTGACAACCATGTTATTAAATAACAAATATTTAGCAACGCTGTGAATATATCGCATGTCACATATTAACGTGGCTTTCACGTGAATGTCATGTTATTTTGCTTCTCACCGACGTTCGAAGCAAAAAAATCGATATAAGATGATGTTGATAGAGTAAATTATTATAAGGAAATTGTATACACATTATACGATTTCCAATGGATAGGGGGCTCTGCCGGGCTTCTCAAGACCACGGACACGGATTAAAGGATATATTCTCCGCTTAATCTGCAATTTCGTATTTAGAATCTATCTGTTTCAATCTGTGATTGTTTCAATTACTGATTGATTTTAAATCCGATTTTTTTATAGGGTTATAGCGTTTTTAATGGTTTTAATTTAGAAAAAGCTAATATCCTAAAATATTAAAGTAACGGCATCCATAAGATATTAGATATAACAGGAATGTGGATTTATGATGTCACAAACACGTTATTTTCGGGATGTCATTGTGTGATGTTATTAGGGGCGGACTTAGGACATCCCCAAAATGCTACATTCTTGTTAAATGAGACTACAATCTTAACATCACATGTCACATATTGACGTGACTTTCACGTGAATGTCATGTTATTTTGCTACCTGGGTAAAGAGCAGTAAGTAATACTTATCGCATAGCGGCGTTTTTAAATCAACCATGATGAAATATTTTAATAACGCTACTATTGACCAATGTCACTTACTGCCCTTTACTTTATAAGGGCAGTATACTGCCCAACTACGCTAGAAAGCAGTAACTCCATTTCTCGCCAAGCGACGTTTTGACGTCAACTCTAATTTAAAATTTTGAAAACGCTGCTATGCCACAAATGGAGTTACTGCTTTCTAGCGTAGTAGGGCAGTATAGGTATTATAATCAACTTACTTTTATTAAAAAAATTATTAATGCATTAAGCGACCAGAAGTTTGTTGTCAAGTTAAAAATCTTTGATCCAAAATTTAAGTCTCTGCACCAGATAATTTGATACTTCTAGCTTGTTTTTTTTTTCTCATACTTTTTACATGTACAAATGAATATTTTATTTTTATGTTTTTTTTTGACTGTAATAAATGCATTATTATTAGTCTTATTATATTATTCACAGCGCCTGCGCTAGAATAATATTATACGGTAGTCTCAAATTTTCAAAAATTTTCCAAAAATTGTCCTAGACAAAAAATTCTTGGATATAAATTTGTTTCATGAAAAAATAAGCAGCTTTTTTTTTAAATGTCCGTCTCTCCGTCTGTCCGTCCGTCTGTCCGATGTCAGGATTTTTATAGACACGATAACTCAAGAACGAATAATCCTATCGACTTGAAATTTTCAGGAAAATTCAAGTTCTATGAGGGGAATATCCCTATTGTTTTTGAAAGTAATCCCCCTAAAAACAAAAAAGTTATGGGGTGTTAAACTTTTAAAAAAATCGAAAAAAGCTGAAAGAAATTTCCTATTAACGTTTTATGAAAAATTACTTTTATTTTAAGGATCAATTCTACTAATTTTGAAAGTAATCCCCCCAAAAACAAAAATGGGGGTTAAAGTTTTAAAAAAATCGAAAAAAAAAACTGGAAGAAAATTCCGATTAACGTTACTTCTTCAGGAAAAATTACTTTTATTATAGGAATCAAATCTACCAGTTTTGAAAGTAATCCCCCTACAAAGTTTTTTAATTTTATTTTTTTATTTTTTTATTCTTTGTTTTTCTAAAAAACAAAATTAAAAAAAAAATTGATTTTTTTTGAAAAATTTATTTTTTTATTTTTTTTAAGTATTTGGAAAAATGCAATATACCATTTACTATGAATAATATATAATGGAATGCGTAGCATCAAACATCTTCCCGGCTTGTTTTTTCATCGTTCGTGGAAAAATAAAAGCATGGGTAGGTATATTTTTTAAAAAGGTACTTAAAAGTAGGTATATATTTTACTTTCCCCAAGGAAAGTCTTGCGTTAGTAAAAAAAATTCGAACAATTTTTATTGCTTTTGCAAAAAATATGATTTCTGTCAAAAAAAAAATCTGTCTGTCTGTCGGTCAGTCGGTCTGTGTCCGGGAAATTTGTGACGATAAGTCAAGAACGCTTCGGGCTAAAGGCTTTAAATTTGGACCACAGATTGATTATCTAAAGTTCTAGGCTGGGATTGTTTTTCGTAAAAATCGGGTTGAGGTAAGGGGGTAAAATGGGGAAAAAACAATGTTTTTCAAAAAAACACATTTTTTTCGATTTATTTTTCGTTTTACGAAAAAATAAACTTTTTTTGAATTTTTTTTGATTTTTTTTTAATTTTCTTTTGTTTTTGATTTGAATGAACCTAGGGAAAAGTATTATTTTGTTGGCAGCAGTATTTTTAATAAAATCATAAATGTTTATTTATTTTTATTTTATTCAAAAATAAAAATTTAAAAGCACCTATTAGTTAGATATACATTTTTCTCTATTATATGTATTAAAACCTATTTACATAAATATATCCCATGTGAGTAAGTTATAAATATTAAAGCTCATTTATGCATGTTAAAACAACTTTAATTAATTAATGAATTTAAAACTAAAAAAAAAATGTAAACTAGAAAATGAATATAGGTGAGTTTTCATATTGATTTTTAAGCTTGGAACGTGAGAAGTAGGGGTGGCCTTAAATAGAGTGGAGCGAAACAAAAATCTGTTGACTAGCATATACATGTATATTTATATATTTATATACATATGTATGTATATTTGAATTTTATTACAGTGCAAAAAAATACTTACATTAGGTACCCCAGTTAGCACCCAATATCCCCGGGATGTCACGTTTATGTCCTTTCGATGTAGCATATCCCAGGACATTAGTCGTATATCTCAAGGATATCCCGAAAGGTATGTCCTTCGTACATTCCGATGGGATGTCCCGTGGGTGTCCTTTCGGAATATCTCTGGCCCAGGGATATCCCAGCGACTCTGAGATATCCTACGATGGCTTTTCCTTCATTATTTTAAATTTACCGCTTTTTTTGTGACTTTAATGGTGGATGTTTGTGGTCTGTTTATGTGTGTAAGTTTTTTCCAAAATTATTATTAAATATTTATATCGTGTTTTCCTTTATTGGGCAATTTCGAGTATTAATAATAAGTTACTAATTATATACAAATGTCCCCCCCCCCCAAGAAAAGTGGCAATCAAATAGTATTGCTTTTATTATTTTTTTGTGAAACTATTAGCTTAAAATTTGGGTTTGTGACAGTATACTGTGTTGAAAGAATAAAAAAAAACAACAACTTGACTAAGTTATCAGTGTAATAATTTAAAATCTTTGCCTAGCGCTTTCGTTATATAAACATCATCAGGGCAAGGCTTCGCCAGGGCTTCCTACATCAATACAACAGTTGAACATATATGTATATAACTAACAATTTACATTAAATACAACAGTTGAACATATATGTATATACATATGTTCAACTGTTGTATTGATGTAGGAAGCCCTGACGAGGCCTTGCCCTGACGATGTTTATATAACGAAAGCGCTAGGCAAAGATTTTAAATTATTACACTGATTACTTAGTCAAGTTGTTTTTTTATTATTAGCTTAAATTTAAATATAGAAATATTTCACAAAAAAAATAATAAAAGCAATACTTAGATACATTTTTTTTACATTTTTGTTTAACCTCGTACTATTCTACTTAATTAAGCATCCCCTAAGTCCAGGACTTGTGTGGGCTAGTAGTAGATGGAACCACCGGCTTTAATTAACTTTCGAACCAATTTTATAGGGAGTACACGGAAAAAAAAAATTATAGCTAGGAGCGCTATAACACACCTACCAAGCAAATTATAATCGCTTCTTATATAAATACAAGGCTTTCTCTTACAATTATGGCAGTCAGTGTAAAAATTTATATGAAATACTTTAATTGTTTAGTGAATAATAAAATATAACAAATAGTATGGCATTTATAGCTTAAATAGATTTAATTATTGTCCGTGCTAATAATTTTTATAATATAATAAAATTTCTGTAAATTTATAATAGTGCCTGTAATAAATATAATCGTGTCTGTAATATATATAATCGTTTCCAATTTATTTTTAACATTATTAGTTATTGTGTCCCTTATAATCTATAGCTTAAATCACTATAATTTGCCACTGTTACCAAATATCTTATAATGTATAGCGCAGAGCCCACTAATTTCTTTCCGTGTATCCGCTTCACTTACGCCTTCGCCAAATTTCAATTATTAATTAACCGAAAAAGGCGCCGCGGCGACGATTTTTTGGTGCAACATATTATTTTTGATTAGTTTTAAGAAATTTTACCCAATAAAACAATATAACCTTAAAATTGACTAAAATTCTTACCGCTTCCGAGACAACCGTAAGTCTTGAAAGGGTTATACTATACCAAAATACGTCTTTTATAAAACTAAACTAAACTAAAGAAATTACCCAAATTTTATTTAAAACAATCCACAGTTGTAGAAGATATTGAATTTTGACCGCTAATGCCTACTGTGCGCCGGTGAGAATATAACTCACGCTATTTGGGTAGTAAACTCGTCAAGTAGGACGCGGTAGTCCACTATACCAATCCTCCCTCCCTTCTAATACTATTTGATACACTGCGCATTCGTTATCGTAGTAAATACTGAACGTTTTTGCCTATTTGGAACTTCAGGCAAAATTTGTTATTAATTACAAATTGTTTAGAAAAAATAACATGGTCCTGTTATGTTTTACTGTAACAACTTGTAATTAATAAAAAATTCCAAATAGGCAAAAACGTTTAGTATTTACTACGAATCGTAGTCTACGATAACAAATTCTCAGTGTAGCCACTTTTGTACATAATTAGGACAGACGTACAGTATATCCTCAGGACATACCTTCGGGATATCTTTGGGATATACGGTTCGGAACTCGCTCGGCTTCCCGTTTAGTAACAAAGTATATCCTGAGGATGTTCTACGGATATCTATAGACGAAATCGTATATCCTGGGGATGTGGGAAATCCTAAAACGGATATTCATTTTATAAACCTGTGCTATCTGGGTATATAAGGCCAAAGAAAAAATAATCCTTTTCAAAAATTTCTTAATAGGTCTTTGTTTAGATGTTATTTATTAGCATTAAAAAGCAGAGACTAATCATTGTTTTAAGCTTTTTCAGATGTTTGTATGCCGTTTAACAAATGTAACTTAAATTTAACTTAAAAAATACAGTTTTTAATGCTTTTTTCGAAATGTAATAAAAATAATTATTTTTTGCTAACAGATTTAGAATCCGTGAAAAAAGTACTACAAGATATATCTAATTTTATTTATGAATTACCATTGCTAATGATGGAGGACTCTTCTGAAATGGATATGGATTTGTGTGTGTGTGGTCACTTAGAAAAAGCCCTGCATGGTGGCCCGTTTTGGCACCCTTATCTTTCTGGGGGGGAGTCAAAATAAAGTATAAACTGTTTATTATAAACTAAAAGAAACTGCCCCCCCCCCCCGCGAACCTGGTACCCGTGAAATCTCCCCCCCCTGAATCTGGACCTCACTGCCTAACCTATATAAAGTTGTTCGAGTAAAAAATTAAAAATAATATTAAATAAACAATTTTTTAACTTTTTTTTTTGTTTTTTTTTTAATTTTTTTTATTAATTTTCACCATTTTTTTTTTTAATAAATTTCGTTTTTTGAAAAAAAAATAATCGTTTCATTAAAAAAATAAAAAAAAATAAATAAAATGGATATTTTTTTAAACGTTTTTAATTATTTTCATTGTAAAAGGTACCTGTAAAAAAAGTGAAAGAATTTATGCATGAACTTTATGCCATGAAGTCAAGAAATTTCAAGCATCTTTATAATACATTGTTTAAAGGCTCAATATAAAAACATTATTTTAATCAACAAATAATATTCTAAATCCTTCCACCCTATCTTGCAAACTGCAGCAGCGCCACCTCTAAAGCGCTTAAAAAACGATCCCGCTCGTGTGTCCTTTATGCAACCGCCGGTTTATGCTTTTTAGTCAATTTTAAATTAATTTAGTTGTTGTGTGTGTGTTGTTTTTGTTTTTAACTGCCAAAGTGACATTTAAAAATGTTTCCGTTTGCAACCTGTATGACTTTTAAGGCAAATCAACGTTGGGTTTCGGAGGCAGTCAAAATTGGAGACTTCAAACAGGTTTGTTTTTGTATTTATTTGGATTTTATGTTAATATTTGCAAAACTAGACGGTTAAGGTCTCGGTTCAAGTTGAATATTTATATGGTTTTTAACGTTTTTATCCATTGCTTTGGTACATTCGTTGTTTTTGTTTTGACGTCTATAATATATTAAAATCTAGATGAACAGTTGCAAGCATCTTATCAAAACCATTTATACACATTATCACGGGTCGGATCGAAGTAGCCATTACCGGGGGCATGCAAAAATTAGAATAAAAAAAACTATTTTTTCAAGTAAATAGACACTTTAAACTATTGTTCACCAAGCGGAATGGCATGTCATTTCTTTAAAAAAATCAAAAAAATATTGAAAAATGGTTTATTTTATTATGCAAATACGTCATTTATACTTTTAAAATAATTTTAAATGATATAAATAAAATTTTACAAAAAAAAAAAAATCTTAAAAATATCATTTTTTAGCAAAAAAAAATTAAAAATAAAAACCTAAAAAAAAATAAAACATTAAAAAACATATAGTCAAATATATAATTTTATGAGCTTTAAAATGATGTATCGTTCCGTTAAAAAAAGGCGCCCTTGCCCCCCTCACTTTATTGTGCCCCCTAAGAATATCCAATATACCTATACCAAATAAAAAATTTGGGTTTTGTTATTTAAGCGTTTTACATGTCAATTGATATCTTAAGCCGTTCAAAAGTTAAAGAGGGGGCGGCCTTTTGACACGCTCTGTATAATTTATTAAAGTTTGGAAGTCTGTATCCCTAAAAAGTTATATTCTAACAAAAAACTGTATATAACATGTTATATAGGGCTTAAAAAGAGCTTTTATTTGAAATTGGATAATAAACCAGTTATGCTAAAAGACGTTTTATTTTAACATTTTTTAAGCAGTTTAAAAAATATTTCATTTAAGCGATAAATTATTAAAATCCAATATTAATTAAATTAATTATAACCAAACAACGCTAAAAATTGGACATTTACTCCATTCTTACCTTTTTACCCTAATAGTTTACCCTTAAAATCTAATCAGCTCTTCGACATATGATAAGAAACAATATGCAAAAAACCTCATTTCGATATCTTTTTTATAAATAGAGTTATAGATTTTAGAGACAGACACACGGCGCATTTTTTTTACTGATTTTGACTCAGGAAGGTCTTAAACGTAGAGAAATAGAAAAAAAACAGAGTCAAAAGATTTGACTTGTCGGCGATGATTTCAATACATCAATAGTACTAAGTGCCGATGTAAAATAGTAACCTGTTGAAATAGACATGGTATAGATATATTAGGGTGATTCAATTTATTATTTTTTAACGTTTTTACCAACAAATCATTTAACAATATTTTTACCACGTGTTTATTTCTGTCCAATCATATAACAGTTATATCGGGAATCTTTTACCGTGAAAAAATCAAGTAAGAATCGTTGTAGTTTTTTCTTTTTGAGTACAAAAAAATTCCATAACCTAAAACTAATTAATAATCAAATGTTATTATTTATAATTATTTGTATTACTGTATTATTTAACAGGTTAACTATTTAAGGTAGGGGAAGTCGGGGTTAACTGGGACACAGGGTTAACTGGTCCACCTGGATTTTATTAACTTTTTTTATTGGTAATGGCGCCTTAGGGCAAATAGTGATATTTAGTTAGTAGTATTGTTTAAAGTATTATGACGGACCGTGTTGTCCACGTGTAAGTTGTAGTAAAGAACGTTCTTTTTTTTTCGATGAAAAGTAGTTATTTACCTTAACTTTTATTTTGTAATTAATACTTTATTATTAATAGGATCTAGACTTATATTTTACCTAATATACTGAGTATTTTGTTAATTATTCTGCATAATTGCCGCCTTCTAATATCTTGTTAGGTAATAAATTTTTTTTTCTTAATATTAAACCTTAAAAAATATGTTAATTATACCTAGGTACAGTTGGACCTACAAAAACTGCAAGTTTTAAATATGCCAAAATGTCAATTTTATTAATTATTTTATAGTTTAAGTAAGATTTTAAGAAAGAGGTTAGAATAATTTAACATATTGTCAGTTTTTCTTTAAGTTTATTGGTAGTCTAAATAAGTTATTATAGATGCGAATAATGTTAAATAACAGTACTGCTGTTATATGAAGCTGGAATAAATAGAAAACTAACAAATATAAAGGTTCTAGATCTGCAGAAGCAAGAAGTATCTCCAAGATGGTTATTTTTATGTTAATATTCCTTTAGTTTTACAAAATTAATGGAGAGCCCCTAGAATATGCATTTAATGTTAAAAAAGAATCGAAAACTTGCTCTCCTGAAAAATTACGTTTTTGTGACATGGTGTCGTTTACCTCTGGGGTCCAGATAAACCTAATAAATAGTAAACTGAAAAAACATTTAGAGAATATTTAATCATATAAAATATTTAAACACAATATTTAGTAAATCTTATGGGAAATAAAACTTTTAACTCCTTAGTAATGAAATATATAATTGATGAAAATTATGATTTTCATTTAAAAAAGGTTTTTTTGCTGCAAAAAAAAATTCAAACTCGGAATTATCGATGCGGCGGCAGCCAGTGGTTTGGACCAAGCAAAATTTTTATCGTTTATAGCCTAAACCGCGTCTCGTAAAGGGTGTTCTCTTAAATACTTAAGTAAATTTTCAATTCCTTCTTTCCGAGCCTGCACGCCTTTTAACTGTTTCCTCCTGTATCCATTTTTTCTTCAATCTTAACAAAACTCTCCGAATCATTAAACTTTGCCAAGTCTACTTGCTCACATCCTGCTTCCAATAACCCAGTAGCTTGAGCTTTCTTAATCATTTAATTGACGAATTTCTAATTGTGTACCTTATTTAAATCCTTTATTGATTATGTACTTTATAATAATTATAAATAATTTTGACAAATGTTGTCAACATTGACAACTGCATTGTTTGTAAACAATTATTTAATTTACACAACTAGATTTTCTATCTTGTTTTTATTTTTTCGGGATCAACTGTACCTGTAGGTAAGGGTGCTTTTTTTTCAACTATTTTTTTTATTCGGTCCCATCACGAAATTTTGTTGGAAGTACCCTAAAAAAAATCCCTCAAAATTTTAGCCCTTAATATTAATATTAAGTAGTGGACCAAGGCATGTAAAGATTTCCCATTGAAAATACACGTAAACTTTTTACAAAAATGGTCCTTGGCACTAAATCACTAACATCAATACTTCTTGAGATATTAAATTCTAAAATTTTTGTTATTTCAAATTATTATCAAGTATCACGTCAAATTATAAAAAATCGTTATTTTTTTTAATGGGAGGGTAAAAAATATAAAAAATCTAAAATATGTCAGTAATAATTGAAAAAAAAAATGTTACATTCATAGATAGATTGATAGGTTTGGACATATTTTAACTTTAAGCAAATATTTTATAAATTACAAAAATTTCTAACCTATCATAATAATAATAATAATAATATACTTTATTTTTCAATATTACAGTACAAATTCTACAGTAATTTTTTTTTACAAAAAAACAAAAAGTAACCTCTGAACCGAAAATAAGGAAAAAATATTGTCAAACAAGAAGAATTATGTCAAAGGATTAACATAGTCATTTAGCTTATAGGGTTCTAAATTAACTAAAAAGTTACCTAAATATCTTTTAAATAATCTAGGTGACTCTAAAATTTTTATTTCGTTGGGAAGACGATTAAAAAATGATATTGCGGAGTAGTAGAGACCCTTCTCAAAAGTGGCTAACCTATGCCTAGGATAGTTATAGTCTATAGTTCTAGTTCTACCGCTGCCCCGTAAGTGATCAAACTTTTCTTTGTTTTTAAACAAAAACATTACACATTCAAATATATACAAACCAAAGATAGTTAATATTTTGTTTTCTTTGAATTTACCCCTACAACTTTCCATATACCCCAAATCCAAAATGGTACGTAAGGTTCTTTTTTGTATAACAAATAGATTTTCCATGCATGAACTTTGACCCCAAAAAGTGATTTCATATCGAAGAAGCGACTGAAAGTAGGCAAAGTATATCGTTTTAGCGGTCTGCATGTCAACATATCTTTTAATCATTCTGATCGAATATAAAGATTTGTTAAGTCTAGTACTAAGATTAGTTACATGTTGAGACCACTCCAGAGCCTCATCAATATGGATTCCAAGAAATCTGGTAGATTGTTCCAGCTCAATCTCTCGGCCAGCCAACTGAACATTCTCTGGCTTGATAAACGTAGATCTGCTAGTTTTGAACAGAATGCAGTGAGTCTTATCAGGATTAATAATCAACCCATTCACCTCAAACCACCTCAAAACCCCCTCCAAAAGCCTATTTGCCTCCTGAAGGAGCTCCCGAAATGAATCCGAGGTTACTAACAGGTTGGTATCGTCCGCAAAACTAACCACATCCTGCTCATCTTTCCAGAGTACATCAATCAAATCAATCATGAAGATCAAAAATAGAAGAGGGCCCAGTATACTACCCTGAGGAATACCAACACCAATATTCCTACTATCCGACAAGTATTCTACAAAAGCCTCTATTAAGGATACTCTTTGTGACCGATTTTGTAGGTAAGATTTGATCCATGCAAGTGCAAACCCGTCAACCCCATAACTTTTTAGCTTTTCAAATAAAATGTCAAATCTTAGGCAATTATAGGCCTTACAAAGGTCCAAAAATATACCTAGGGTTAACCCCTTTTCATCAAAACACTTTAAAATTTTATTTGTAAATTGATATATAGCAGTTTCAATTGATCTGCCTTTTAAAAAGCCATGCTGAGAATTACTAAAAAGATTGTTGTCTAGAAAGAAGTCAAGCAGGCGTTTGCACATTGCACTTTCAAATATTTTTGAGAAGGCCGGTAAAATACTTATCGGCCGGTAGTTTTCCATCAGTGTTGGGTCCCCTTTTTTAAAGACAGGTTTAACTATAGCTGCCTTGAGTTGATCCGGAACAACACCAAACCTAATTGAATTGTTAACCACAAAAGTTATCGGTTTACAAAGTTCATACATGCAATACTTTATTACCGACACTGGTATACCATCGTAACCGCAGCTCATTTTGTTCTTAAGATTTTTAAAAATGCCCAAAATTTCATCTTCAGTAACCTCCCTAAAAACCATTTTATTTGGATTTGGGGTAATATTATTGACATATTCTCCAACATATCCCCTACCATCAATTAGCTCCTGAGCTGAATCCAAAGTAAAACTGTTAAACTCGTTAACTATGACTTTGGGGTCTCCTTTAATTTGAACATTATTTCTACTATTATTACCCCCCTTAATATTATTTATAATACCCCATACGCACTTACCCTTATTATCGGCTTTTCTGATTCTGTTGGCAAAATTCTTCTTTTTTGCTGATATCAATAGTCTATCGTACTCAATTTTCTTGTGGTTATATTGATCTGTGTATCTGTTGTCAATGTTTTTAGCAACAAGAAGAATATCTAATTCGTTTTTACACTCTCTTATTTCCGGTTCACGCCTACTAACATTATCTGTATTTTTAACCTTAATTTTCCTGAGCGGGAAGCATTCGTTGAACAGGGGGGTAAAGATATTCATAAATTTAGTCCACTGTTCCCCGACTTCACCCTCCGCACAAGAAAATAAGTCTTCCCAGTTCTGGTCACTCAATTTTTCTTTAAAAATGTCTTTGTTAATTTTATTAAATAATCTTACATTTTTTGTCTTATTCTTATGACCTTTACCCCTCTGAAACACAATTTTTTACAGAGTATGGTCTGACATGTGCATATCGACAACCTCTGATCTAAACTGTTTAATATTTGTAAAAATATTGTCTATACAAGATTTCGTATCAGTTGTTACTCTTGTGTACTCACGTGTAGAGGGGTGAAGATCATAAGATGCCATGAGTGACAAGAACGTGTCGGAAGATTTGTTCTTGACATTTAAATGGACATTAAAATCCCCCCCAATAAATATATTACAGTTTTTATTTTCATTAACTTTTTTTAAAATTTTTTCAAGTTTGTTAAAAAAAGGATCATCCCTTATCTTAGTTGACCTATATATACATAGAACTATTGTTTTTTTACCACTTATCATACATTCTATTGCAGCACACTCACAAACTTGACGCTTAGAGAGTACAACAATATCCTCCCTGTTTTTACATTTCACCCCGTTTCTACAGTATATTGCCGCCCCACCATGAGTATTTGGTTCTCGGCAAAAAATAGACACTAACTTGAAGTCATTTATGCCATATAATGGCAGTTGTTCGGCCGATTTCCAGTGCTCAGAAAAGCACATACAGAAACAGTCTTTGTTGTCTTTTAAAACAGCCTCAATTCTATCTACTTTGTTACCAATAGATTGTAAATTTTGGTGAATTAAAGTTATGCTTTTATTTTGTTGCCATAGTGCACTTTTTGGTAGATTATTTATAAAAACTCACCCCCTTCTTGAAGAAATTCCTGGTGTTTTATGAAATCAAACCTTTTTATTCCGACCCTGGGAGGCCAAAAAGTGGGCGCAAACATTTCATCCTTTTTCTCGATAGGTGCAGTTACACAAAAACACTTTAATCTATTTTCTTCTGTTGGTATTTCTTTTACCCCAACATTCGCATTCTCAAACCCTGGTTTCTTCTTTATATAGTTGTATATATTGTCTCGAGTTGCTTTCCTTTTAACTCTGTGTATATACAACCATACTTTACGGTCACCTCCAGTGAAGTCAGTGTCTTCTCCTGAACCTGTACCAAGCAGCTTCTTTTGTTGTCGCTTTTTTCTCTTGACAACTGTAAAATCATCAGTAGTATTTTTAATACTATTTTCGTGTGTATTGTTTACAATTTCAATCGACTCGTAGTGGTGTTTGTTATTGTTTTGTGTTGACAGCTGAGATGGCTTTGGTGACGTTGCCCTAACCGTAGGCTGCGGCATCGTTAGCATTAACGTGGGTGTTTTGCGTGTTGCCTGTGCGTAGTTAGTGGATGCGCTGGATACACTCTTTGTTGACGACTGGTTTTTTGTAGACTTTTTTTCATGTTCTAACCTTGTGATCTTATTTTCCAACGATGCAATTTTTTCTTGTAGGATTCTATTAAAATCCACAAGAATTCTATTTTTCTCCATTACTTCCTGGAACAACAAATTTTCTAAGAAACTTTGGCCAGGGCCGCTTGAAGAATTTTCACCCACTTCGGCGACCGGGTCAACGACGTGTTGACAATCAGTGTTTTTTGACTGTTTTACGCAACCCGGGTGAAAAATACACAAACACTTCTTGCACTGAACTTTATCCCGAATCACTGTACGTTTGCAATACTTGCAATCAAGTTTATTGTTCAAATTATTTAAATTTTGGTCGGAGCCATCCAAACTAGGACTTGCTCCGCCCGCCATCTTTATTATAATCAATCTATGAATGTAACATTTTTTTTTCAATTATTACTGAATTATTTTATATTTTTTATTTTTTTACCCTCCCATTAAAAAAAAGTAATTAGTTAAAAACGTAGTGATGTATAATGAAATAACGATTTTTTATAATTTGACGTGATACTCGATAATAATTTGAAATAACAAAAACTTTAGAATTTAATATCTCAAGAAATATTGATGTTAGCGATTTAGTGACAAGGACCATTTTTGTAGGAAATTAAATTTCCTACAAGTTTGTTATTTAAATATTTTTTGTAGCTCTTGTCAATTACGAGATAAGGACAGAAAAACGTAAATTTTATGAAAAAATTGGGTTTGGTGGCCCAAACTACCTCACCAGTACGAGTTATGATTATGCCGCAATGGGCACTTTTGTAGAGCATTCAAGTTTGAAAAATACCTGTCTATGGTCAAAGCGATGCCATAAAATGTCGCCAAGCTATAGAAATTTAAAGAAAAAAAATCAAAGTTTACGTGTATCTTCAATGGGAAATCTTTAAATGCCTTGGTCCACTACTTAATATTAATATTAAGGGCTAAAATGTTGAGGGAATTTTTTTAGGGCACCAAAAAAATTTTGTGATGGGACCTTTAGTCGAAAAAAAAGCACCCTACTGTAAAAAGTATACCTATATCCGTCAGTCACTGTAGCTTAAGTTGTTTATTTTTTTTATGATAGTTTTCAAAGTAAAGATTTAATCCATTTTTGTAATAAAGGTTTTTAAATAAAAATGAATTTAGATAATCATGAAACTAATCGAAAATCATTGTGCGTCGTTTGCTTTACAAAAACCAAAAACACTAAGCCAATTGTGTAAAAAGTGATTTTGATGTCCCTAAATAATTATCATATTTTAGTTTTTAAAGTCATAAAGTTAAAAATTTTCTTAATTACTTTTTTATGCATAGGTAATCTTTAAAACCGGCGCAAACAAATAGCCTTATTATTTTTGTATAAACTGCTTCACAATAACATAAACTGTCCGAACATTCTTGCCAAATTTAACTTCTACGTACCTCGGTTAAAGCCACTTTACACGGAGCAATTTGTGCGCAAGTTTGATGCTATGTAAGTTTGTTGCAAGAATGATTCAGTCACTGCGCATGCCTTCAGGCAAGTTTGAGGCCATTTTCGTGCCATCAAATTATTTAGAACATGTTCTATTTTTCGGCGATTTTCACGCAAGTTTTATGGTTATTTTCGTGGTACCAACCTGGAAAAAAAGTTACCAAATCGATTTCATTTTACTAATATAGTAGCAACTGCACATGTTAATAATTATTATTATTAATAATAGGCCGGTCTGTCTAACTAAAAAACTTCCTTAAAAAAACAAATGCTAGGTTATGTTTTTGTCAACAAACGCAGAGACACGTCAAAATTGTCTGGTTGGCAGCACTGTTTACCTTGCAATATATAGCATCAAACTTGCGTACAACTTGCTCCGTGAAAAGGCAAATCAATGTCCAATTGTCCTCATGCTATATCTGGCAGCAAACTTGCATAGCATCAAACTTGCGTACAAATTGCTCCGTGTAAAGTGATCTTTAGGGGCACGCGAAAATCCTACTGTTTACTTCAGCAAGCAAATATTTTTAATTGTAACTTAAATACTATTAAAAAGTATAAATTTAGTCAACAAGTTTCATTGGTATATTTAGTTAGTATTAACACAATCTATGTATTTCCCACCCAGTAATTGACTTCGTCTGTTGGGTATTGTATCAAATAAATAAATAAGTAATAAATTTTTATTTATTTATTTACTTATTTATTTATTTTTTTAGTGGTAGGTTTATTAATAACAGTGTCATGGAGTGCCCCAACAAACATGCTTTTGAATATTTCATATTACATTCATTATAACCAAATTTTTTTAATTTTTTTTTTTTTGATTAGTAACCAAAATAATGTACTTGGAACTGGATTAATGTTTTTGATTATTCAACTCAATTCAATTTTTTATTTAAACGGTAATTATAATAATAATACAATATAAAATATTATACATAAATATAATCCGCCTAAATCTATAAGATTTGTGTTGCGGAGTAGAATATATTACTGAGTTGCTTTTTACCCGTGAAACGAGCAATATGTACTTTTGGCAAGAATTAGGTAATCCGTTAATCGCGTTTAATTTTTAGCATCAAGTGTTTTAGTATAGTTATTTATTTATTTGCTATCTTAGATATGCCCTGGATTCGATTTTATATATTTTATAGTGATTGTATGGATGATGTGCAGTAAAATGACGAACATGTGAAGATTATATTGGAGTAAGAAGTGAATTTTATGTTTTTTAATCATTTAAAATGCTGATAAATTTTGATTTGGAAGCAACGAACACGTGAAGAAGTTACAGATTTTTTTTATATACTAGCGCATGCGAAAAATATAATTACAAATTATAAAAAACAGAGTTGTCAACAGAACGTATCTTTAGATACATTAAGAAGAAAAAGAAGACTGGGTATGTAATTATCCAGACCACTTCACCAAGTGATCCATTCTTCTAGAATTATATAAATACAAATTTATATTGAGCTGGCCAAATTCTATGAAAAGGCCATTGATGTAAAGAAGAAGAAAAAGAATATATTACTTTTAATAAATTAATAATATAATTATAGATAAATTCAAATTCAGATAGATAATGACAGCGTATTCTTATTTTTCAAAGTATATAATATACAAATGTATTTATATTGTATTTTATATAAAGGAAGCATAAACAAAAATAAAGGGAAAAAAACAAGGTTAAGTAGAGGCAATACAGTGTTATTGAATTGATTTAAAACTATAGGTTATTATTGTAAAAAAGTGATCAAAGTTTTTTCAAAAATAAATGCTTTTAGTATTTTATTACGTTTTTTAGAGTTGTTAATATTTTTTATACTCTTTGAAATCAGATTATACCATTTTGGACCCAGGAAAAAAGGCTTCTTTGCAGCATCGTTGATTTAAAATGCGGCAAACTAACTGCATCATTTTTCAAAAATCTAGTTGTGGGTGTGCGTGGGCTTTTGTACCTTTTTATTATTATTAATTATCCAAAGACAAACTTGATAGATAAATACTTTTTACAGGCAAAACCTGAGTAATATTATAAAGTTGCAGAGTTGAGAAAGTAGACTTTTTAAACAAAATAAGTTTGAAAATAAGGTTTTGATTAACTTCTAGACCATCTACGGCTGTACTATATATTTGAAAATAAGGTTTGATTAACTTCTAGACCATCTACGGCTGTACTATATGCACTACCCCAAACTGGGATACAATAACGCAATATATTTTCAGCTAGCTCATTGTAGATTAACAAAATATTTTTGAAATTTAAAATGTTTCTTAAAGTATAGAATTTTGAAAGCATTCTTCTCAGCCTTTTAGATATACCTTCGATATGAAGTCTCCATTTTCAATGACTGTTAATTGTAACACCAAGATATTTAAAGGAGTTAACTTTGAAAATTTCAGGACAATTATTACAACTGATGTTAGAACTGCAGTCATCAACATGAATGTAAAGGGAATCTATAATAGGCTGACCAGACTTATTTAATCTAAAGGTCATAAATTTAGTTTTACTTAGATTTAGACTGAGGAGGCTGCTATTCAGCCAACTCTTTACTTTTTTTATAGCTAATTCTGGCCTTTTAAATACCTCCTCCCAACTGTCGCCATAGAATACAATTGCTGTGTCGTCAGCGTAGGAAATAAGATTCTGTTTTACACCTTCTATTTCATATAAAAAAAAGTTTATGTAGATTAGGAATAAAATAGAACCAAGGACGGTCCCTTGCGGTACGCTCCTGGTCACTAAGACTGATTCACTAAGTTCATTATTGATTTTAACACATTGGTATCTTTCAGATAAATAGTTTTTTAGTAACTCATATGCAACACCTCTTACTCCTAGACTTTCTAGGCGCTGCAATATTCCATGGTCGACAGAGTCGTAGTGGAGTTCAAGTTACCCGCAACTAATCTCACCATTTCAATGACAGCATCTTCGGTACTCATATTTTTTCTAAATCCAAATTGTTTTCTCAATAATATTTTGTATTTTTCTAAAAAAAATTCTAATCGATATTTAATCCATTTTTCTAGTACTTTTGAAAAGTTATTTCAATAAAATGGGACGAAAATTATCGGGAATAATTAACTGTTTTCATTTAAGTTTGTTGTCAAAGGAAATAACTACTCCAGTGGCGATGCTTCTGTCGTAATTATTTTCAGACAAAAAACTTTCATGAAAAAGGTGAATTATTCCCTCATAATTCTCAGTCTCTTGTAAAAATCCATTAGGAATGTTTTGAATAGTGTATAAAATAGAGGTACAAAAAGTGTAACCCCCTCCAACAACATTGAAAAAGTTGGTAAAAGATTTGAGTAGGTAATTTGTTTATCAAAAATGAACTGAGCTTTTTTTGGTCATTACCACGAAACTAGATTAAAAAAGTTGGTAATTCTTCAACTTCAACTTGATTTTTTGGGGGTTAACAACATTTTTTAGTTTTGTACTCCACGATATGCTCAAATAAAAAAAAAATAAAAATGTTTTTTAAGTATACACTTAAAAAGCTCTTTTAACGATGTATCGCACATAAAAAAATCATCACTCCAATTTACCAACATACCGAAGAAAATAGTTTTTATCCTATTTGTCATCTTTTTTAAGAAATTTAATTTGTACTTTCATGGAATTAGTTTTTATTTCTATTTCTGAATGGAATTTCTCCTATCTCCCCTATAAATTATTTAAATCCACCCTATTTTAAAAAAGTCGTAATACGTTGTTTTCTAATGAAAAGGAAACCATGTACACAACAAATTCATTTATTTTTTAAAAGGCTGCTGTGACCTTATTAGCAATGCATGCCATAAAACAAAAGAGCGCTGTCCCAGTGCGATGACGTCATTAGAGGCAGGGTCGTACGGTATGAGGCGTCGCGACGCATTGTGGCAACCGCCTGTCTAAAAAATAAGATGATTCAGGCAAAGAAAACTAGATTTTTTTCTGTCAAAATACTTTTTTATGAGAAAGTAAAAAGGGAGGAGAAATTCTGTTTTAAGTTTTAAGGTTTTAATCAGGTGCGGATCTATAGACTTTTTGTATTGCCTTATTGCGTGCTCAAGTGGACCATAGACCAAATTAATAAAAAAAATTGCCTGCGGCGCTAGATCTTTCTTATATTTTGGTGTAAATTATAATTTTAAAACTTTTTTAAAATAAAAGTTTGTGAAAAAAATTGCCAGTGGCACTAGGGCGTTCTTACGTTTTTTTTTATTGAAGATTGTAGAACTTAGAACTAATTCTGAAACGTAAAAATTTTCGTAAAATTTAAAATAATAAAACTGTTTAAAAATTAAAATAGACCATCAAGTTTTTAAAAATTTTCGCTTGTATCACTAGGGATTTCTTACGTTTTTTGTGTATTTATCATTGTAGAACTTAAGCGTAAAAGTCGTAAAAAAAGATTCCCGCATTTTTGTAAACTTCTAAATTTAATTAGTATTAATTTAAAAAAGACGGGTTTATTTAATTTCAATGTTTTTATTTTTTTATATTAGATAGTTATTAATATAGTATTTTTCATCAGTTATGAGTTATAAATATTTGACAACGGGATATTGTTTCTAGTGCTTTCAGAATTACATGTTCGTTGAGAACAAAATTGTAGGTGTAGCCGTTTTTTATTCCATCAAAAATTAGTATATTAGTGACCCAAAAAAAAACAACTATATTTCTTTTATCGTATGTATCCAGAAAAAATAATATATACATTTTTTAACACTTTTGAGAGAAATTCGGTTTTTAGGCAAAAAAATAATATAAAATATATGCATCCAATACAAAAATTAATACAAATTTTATGTGTCCAGGCACATCCGGCTGGCCGGATGTGTCTGGACTCTCAAAAGTGTATATATTATTTTTTCTTGATACCCTGTATATCCGATAAAAAAATATAGCTGTTTTTATGTGAGGACATATTGGGCTACACGCACAATGTTTGATGACAATGAAAAACATTTTTTTTTGCCTGTAATTAGACCTAAAACAAGAAATGTAGTGAATTTTTAAACTTTAAAGGGCACAGCTCCGCCATTTTGAAAGAAAAATTCAGATTTTTTTGAGGTTAGCAATTTACTATCCCTTTATACCGTTTCGAGTTAAAAAGATTTAAATAAAATATCCTTGGGCCTTAAAAAAAATAAAAAAAGCTAAGCAAAAATATTTTTTAAAAAATGGCTGTGAACGACCTCTAGATTTTTTCAAAAAATTTGAAAACAATTGTTGAATTAGGGATGATACTCTTACCCCAATAAACAAATTTAAGGGGTGAGACCTCCAAACTTTTTAATTTGAAATTTTTTTGGGTCACATACAGGGTGATCCATAACTGGCATGCCAAAATTTAAGAGGTGATTCTAGATTCAAAAATATAAAAAAAGTTCCTATAAAGGTTGGTCCGGAAATGAGCCCTAAGGGATCTAGGGCCCTTTAAAATTGTAATAAAAATAAGGTTTTTAATTAATAACTCGGGTACCGTTTAAGCTAGAGCGGCGAGCTTTTGCATGTATACTAGTATCATTAAGGGCAATAAGTTTATGTTAATTTATTTTTTTAATTTATCCAGAGGCGTGACCAGACGGACAAAATATATGAGGCTTAAAACATTTTTGCCCCAAACTTTTCTATGTGTATGTTTTTTGGATTTGTTGTAAAAAATATAGATTTCTAGAGTAAAAATACATATAAAATATCATATAGTGTAACACTGTAGGAGCAACCGTTATCAAAAAAAAATGCAATTAAGAGGAAGTATCATTTTGTGCCACCAAAAACGTTACGTTTTAAAAGGCTATTACTCCTTTAATATTAAATTTAGGTGTTTTGGTGTATAATACTTTTTTGCTCAGTTTTAAATGAAGAATCACCCTGCAGCATTAAAATTTTATTGGTGCTTTTTTTTGTTCCCCATTCAATACGTCATCTTCGAAGGGCCGTAGCTCCCTTAGGGCTCATTTCCGGACCAACCTTTATAGAAACTTTTTTTCATATTTTTGGACGTAGAATCACGTCTTAAATTTCGGTACGCGAGTTCTGGAACAGGCTGTATATACTAATTTTTGATGGAATAAAAAACGGTTACACCTACGATTTTGTTCACAACGAACATGTAATTCTGAAAGCATTAGAAACAATATCCCGTTGTCAGTTATGGGGTGTTCGATTTTTTCATCTCCGTAAAGCCCACCGTGTAACATGACAAGTGCAATTTTGGGTTAACGGATTATTGCATATATTCAGAAATAAATATTAACACGATTAAAAAGAGAATTTTAAGCTCTTTAAAATGACGTACGTATCACAAGAACTAGGGTGCCATTTAAAATACTGTCCCCCAATGCCCCCCTCCCAGTCCGCACAAATTCATGGCAGGTACATAGCAGGTATATAACCACTGTTCTATGTGATGTTGCAGCCATGTAGTTTTTATAGTCCATGTACAGTCCTTGGACTTTAACAATTCCGCCTCAAATTATGTATCAGGTACATAACATGTAACATATCAGCTACATAACATGTTATAATAACTTTTGCAATATGGATGAGAGGTATCAGCCATGTCGTTTTTATACTCTTTGATATGTAGCAGAAACATACCAAATACATCATAAGTTATCCCTTGCCATATGGATGAGAGGTATTTAATACATTAAAATTATATGGGTGATACGTAACATGGATGTTTAAATTCCCCCGTACCCCAGTTGAACGGCAAATATAAACTTCCAATTTCGAATAGGTAAATGATACACAAATATGAAATACATATTTGTGTGCCACTTACATATTCGAAATCTAAAGTCGATATCTACAGCGTCAGGTCGAAGTCTTAATTTTGTTTATTTTGCAAAAATAAATATATATCTTAAACTAACACTCGGTTGTCCTGCCAGGTATACATACAAAAAATTAAAACTACATATTACATATTCTGAATAATATATATTTTAAAAAAAGTGACTGTTTGTACATTTTTTTTTAAAACGTATAATAAAATAAACATATTCTGAAAAAAAAAATATTTAAAATTAAAAAAAAAACGTAATAATGCAAAATATCGAGGTGTAAATCTCATACAAACTCGCGTACACCAAATTTTGCATTACCCAAGATTTGGCAAGATTTCGCGGGATTTGGGAAGATTTCGCGGGATTTTGCAATATTTTGCGGGATTTCGCAAGATTTCTCGCAAATTCTAAAAAAGAAACTAAATAATTCATTTTACATTTTCAACTATAATATACTATACTATATATTATACGTTTTTGCGTTAATTACATACAAAAAAATAATTCATTCAAAATCTCTAAGAATAAAATAAATACAGCGCCACACAAAAAAAAAATGGAACTCCAACGGACTCGACTAGTCAATTCCTATATATTTTGAGCCGCTGAATGCGAATCTGCAGTCGAAATTTAAAATTTTTTAAAAATACCTCAAAAAACCTAGCGAAAAAGTACAAAAAGGATGTTTTTTTAAGTTTATTTTGAAAATGGGACCCAATTTTTAAACTCCGACTCGGATTCAGTGGCTCAAAATACATAGAATTTGACTAGTAGAGTCTGTCGGAGATCCAACTTTAGTTTGTGTAGCTGTGATATTAATAAAACATTTTTTACAACTTTTCCACCAATATTACCGCGTCTTACTGAAATATGACATAAGTAGTACTTCTGGTGTACCACACCTATAATATGGATGCTTTTGTTTCGGCAGTTTAAGAGTTACAATATGATGTTAACCTATGCTACTGAGAGTAGCCGGTGAGGGAACATTCAAGTATTACATAACTCAATTGTACTAAAATTCATACACTTCATACCCTGGCTCTCGCGTTATTATAGATTATAGAGATTTCATATTTTGGCTACCCCCCTAATAGGGGGTGTGTTAGGGGGGTAGCCAAAATATGAACTCTCTACAGCTTCAAATAACGCGAGAACCGGGGTATGAAGTGTATTAATTTTGGTACAATTTGCGTTACATAATACTTGAACGTTCCCTAATACACGTGGTACCAACCCAGTAAACACTAATGCATGGGCCATTGCTGGCGATTCACATGGTTGCCGGTCCGGGCCATCATTAGTATACATCAATGGCCCGGCGTTAATATGACCGGTCGGCAAACAGTTTGCCGTCGGTCACTTAGCCGTCACTCGCCAGCAATGGCCCAGCACTGGCCCAATATTAATAAAAAATGCTGGCCCAGTGCCTTTTTATAATTGAACCATGCTGGTAATATACCGAATGCCATTAATGGCCCAGCAACATAATACTAATAGAAATATTGTGACAGGGTGTAAAAAATTCAAAAAAAATATACATCAAAAATATATTTCAAAAATAGAAAATAAACAGAAAAACATTATTTTCCTAAACTTCTTCTTCTTTAACTGCCGCATTCTTCTTCTCTACATTTGAGGTTTCCTGATGTGGAATGCTAAGTGCAGATGAAGATTTCACGATAGCTTTAAGTTTTGCTATTTTCTATATTTCCTCCACCTGCAAATTTAGCAATTTTAGTTAAGTCAAACAATGCAGATTATATTTGCAGAAATCTTATTTCATGTTAAATATTTTTAAGAAGAAATATCCAATATTAGTATAGCCCTGTATATATATTATATTAGGTATATTAAAATTTTACCGTATTTTACCAAAACATTTGTGTTTTTAGTACAAAAACCATCACACAACAGGCGATCTATCAAATAAAGCAGTTAGATATCGTAATAAATTTATACATACCTTCCATTCTATTAAGAAAAATCCAATATAAGAACAACGCCGAGCAAAAAGCAAAACAACTTCCAAACACCAAACTTCTCTTTCTTTCGTCCTTTTTGACCAGATACAAGTGTTATAATTGTTTCAAATAAATAAAATTTCTTCCATCATAACCTCAAAAACATGTGGATAACCCTTATCCAGATTCAACCACTAAATTACATCACATATACTAACTTTTCATTGTAAAATCAATATCAAAAGTTATAACGATTGTAGATTTAATAATATTTTCTTAAAAAACACATTTTTACATAAATTACTTGATCCAGCTGGCACTGAAACTATTTCCGCGTCATGGAAGAAACGCGGGAATTTTAAATTTGATATAAATCTCTACAAACTATTGAGCTAACTAACATTAATTTAATTAACTTATAGGTTATAATTATAATTAACTTAATTATTATTATAAGTTAGTTAAGCTCTTAAGTGCCATATTTTCTGTAAAAATACCTTTATATATTAAAAATATTTTGTAATTTAACTATAGTTATATAGGTTATAAATATAATTATCTACACACTTTAATCTTTTTAGTTATTTATTTTTGCAAAATTTCATTATTTCTATAGACATATTTCGGGTATACAAATATACTACAGTAAAAATAAATATTATCGCCAAAGGGATATCAAATAATAAATAAATCTCGAAATAAATACAAACAGTTACCCATCATTGGGCCATTGTCATTTGCCCCCCTAACAGCCATTGCCGTTTCGCCAGCAGTTAGCCAGTAATGGGCCATTATCATTTGCTCCCTAACAGCCATTGCCGTTTCGCCAACGTCTTAAAAGTAACTTACCGGCAATGGCATGCCGTTGCCATCATATAGCCGTCGATGCCGGCAATGGCCGTGCAGTTTACCGTACCAGGAGTGTTTACTGGGAATGTAAAAAAATACCGAGAGTTGCTGGTGACTCTCATGGTAGCCAACGTGTTAAATATTTAAAATTTCGGGGAATTTCGCAAGATTTCGCGAGGGTTGTACACAAGATTTCGCAGGAGATTTAGCTCGCAAAATACATTTAGAACAAGTTTTAGTTTTCTTCCAGTACACTCAGCCTTTTACAGTAGGGATCCCAATTCCTTGAGGATAAATAAACAAAAAAAGTACATCTCTTTTTCATCAAAGCTGTCACATAGAACCTGATAATTCTCAGCAAACGGCTTACCCATGAATATAGATTAACATACCACAATGACTTCAAATGCTCTCCATTTAATTTATCTGTTCGTTTTTATAGGTAATAGGTACCTTTTTTTGCAATTAATTGGGAAACATTTTTTGTGTTGGGATGCATCATCCATCCCATGGGATGTCACTGACGTCATCATTTCCAACAAACGACACAACTGCATATTCCATTTTACTAAAAAAGTATAATCCATTATAATTTGAAATCTTATTTTGAGGTTAATTTTAAAAAAAGTATTACGATTATGTAGATTATAAAACTTGAATAAACTAATAATTAGTTTTATTACTAACCTATCATAAAACACTCTTCAAAAAATAGGTTTTGCAAACACAAAAACACTATTTCCACAACGATTAATTATGACGCCATACTCTACTACTATAATTTGACCAATAATTGGTCAAAGGATGTAGGCTAGATTGCTTGGCGGGAACTTCAAAATTCTAATTTCTATTTCCATTGAAATCACATCTCTGATTTCTGTATTTTACAAGATATTACATAATTAGTTATACCACGAATGCGGATACTCGTATTCAACGCTTATGGGAATTTGTCGATATCCAAAATAACTTTAAAAAAGTAAATTTAGTTAACTTATTTGTAAGGTTTATCCGAGTCGAACCAAACTGAAGTTTTAAACAAGCAATATTAAAAAAAAATCATAAAAAATTAAAAAAATATTTTTTTTTAAGATTTTTGAAAAACGAAAAATTATTGAAAAAAATATAAATTAAATTTTTCAAAAAAAGTTTTCAAAAAAACTTTTTTTTCAAAATTTTTATTTTTTTTTATTTGTTTTTGTAGAATTGATTTTTATAATAAAAGTAATTTTTCCTGAAAAAAATACGTTAATAGGAATATTCTTTCAGCTTTTTTCGATTTTTTTTAAACTTTATCCCTCCATAACTTTTTTGTTTTTGGTGGGATTACTTTCAAAAATAATAGGGATCTTCACCTCGGACAACTTGATTATTCCTGAAAATTTCAAGTCGATCGGATTATTATTAACCTGTACCTACATATGGTGAATTCATAACATTTTATGTATCTGGTATGTTCTCATACCATATATATGATACATAACATGCAATATTGCATGTTATGTATCATACATATGTATGTTACATCTTATGTAATATGGCACATGCAACTTAAAAAATCTTTCTATTATAGGGCATGTTATGTAGCATACATATGTATGTTACGTCTCATGTAATATGGCACTTGTTACCTAAAAAATCTTTCTTTGTGATGTTGCATCCATGTATGTGCGGACTGGGCTGGCGCTTTCTTACCGAATAAAAAATTGAAAGGTATGACAAATGATAGTTTTTGTTGTGTAATATAGGTGTAGTACCTATTTCAGATTTAAAGATTATCTCATCCCGTTCAAAACAGTGGCGGGTTTGGACTTGGGGCCAAGGCCCCTCCCAGCGAAATATATTAGCATGGAAATACCTTCAAATTGATATTTTTGGTGAATGGGCAATTTTTTCCTTATAGATGCCCCCCCTTACAATGAAATAAATCCGCCCGTGGTTCAAAAGTTACGGGGGGTGTACCATTTAAAAGAATAACCCTGTATGTTACAATAATTTTTAAATTTTGGTGAAGGCGTATGTCGTATGAAGTTCAACTCCTGATCTGCCTATACCTAAGTTAAGGAGGTTTGTCTGAAGATCCCTAAACCAAGTCTTACGTAATTTCTGTTAATCAAACTGTGTACGAACTCTTTATTGTATTTTGTTTTTAACCGACTTCCAAAAAAGGACGACGTCGCGTGACTTTGTTTTTTTATAATTCCGAATGTTGGCAACACACTATACTTATACGTACAGAAACCAGTAGAATATTTTTCGAACTGCTAGCATCGGCTCGTTGGTCTAGGGGTATGATTTCCGCTTAGGGTGCGGGAGGTCCCGGGTTCAAATCCCGGACGAGCCCAGTTACTTTTTTTATTTTTTTTTTCAGTATACATATATTTTTTATTTTATATTCTTATAATATACAAACGTTTTTTGTTTAAAATGGTAGTATGGCAAGCTACAAACTTATTTTTCTTCAACCTAGAATATATCCCACGACTGCCATACCATTTCATACATAAGGATACGACTAGCAGTATAATTGTTTTTTGTTTATTTTTTAACGAAAGAATTTTCTTGGAAAAAGTAAAATTTATAATTTTATAGAGATGTGAAGTATGATTTATTACTAATTTATCATTAGTAAATATGTGGCGCTTTTGCCATAATTTTGCTTAGTTTTCTTCAAATCTGGTTTAGATAAAAAAATATGTTTTTATTATTTTATTATTAATTATGAATACAAAAATATAAACGCCGAGACTAAACGTACACCGGTACTACGTTGAATAAACGTACATCATGTACATCAGGTCCGTGCGCATGCGCGTTTTCACATTTTATTTATTTATTTATTAGTTGAGGTTAAATAAAAATCGTAATTGCGCCGACTATATAAATTTTATCACTTTAAATTAAATATTTTATTATACAAATGCTATAGCTATTTCAAATTAATATAGCACAGGCCCATTAGCTCAGTTGGTTAGAGCGTCGTGCTAATAACGCGAAGGTCGCGGGTTCGATCCCCCCATGGGCCAGAACTTTTTTAAAATTTTAAATGCATGTGTGGAAACCTAAATTACGTCAAGACCTTGTTAATAAGGGAATACCCTTTTAAAAAATAACCAACGAACTAACAACACTTTCTTCATTCTTTATTCAAGTCTATATTATAGACATTAAATGTTCTAAAACAAATTACTTTATTTTTTAATTTTAATAAAAATACCTTCTTCTAACAATTGAAAAATGAACGATGTTCAAAAGGATTTTCTTTGAATGCTATTTCAATGATTTTCTAATATTTTTTCCGGTTTCAGGATCCTCTATAAAATCCACTAAAAATCGAAGGAAAACATACATACGCCTATGAATAAAACATTACTGAAAATTATAGGAATTCTAATATGTTCTAGTATGAAAACATTAAGCAAAATTTCTAGGATATTCCAAAAGATTTTGTCAACAGGGGTATATTAATTTTGATATGCATGAAACTTGAAAACCCAATTACAAGGTTCAAAACACTTACAACCTACACAGCTCGGAAAGTTTCATTATTAACCCTCCTCTATGATAGTTGATTTAATTACTATAGGATCTAGAAGCTTATAATTTTAATATATCAATTGGGTCCCTTTATGCAACATGGAACAATCAAGTTATCAGTCCCAAGGCTAGTCAAGACATCTTCTAACCAATTGTTTTTTTATTGAAAATGCTACACCCTACTTCCTTTGTTATTTTAAAGCAGTGTTCCATCCTAGACGGCTTACATTGACTCGTAGGTATGCGTCTCCTATTTTATCCCATCTACCAACTAGACCTTTTCTTAAAAAATGCTTTTTCCCATATCACCAAGAACATACGCTTTTGTTTGTAATTTGACCATTTTATATTTAAGACAGATTTTGATTTGGCAACGTTTTGGATTTTTTATTTTACTATTCACAGCGCGTAAACGTCCAAGAACAAAATTCTTGGATACAAATGTGTTCCTTGAAAAAATAAGAAACTTTGAAAATGTCAGCCTGTGCGTCCGTCCTTTCGATGTCACGTTTTTTGTAGACACGATAAGTCAAGAAAAAATTATATGAACAAAACGAAATTTTTAGGAAACATCACATTCCATATAGTCCGGAGAATAAGAGCGAAATAACGGCAAAATACTTCAGTTTGTGATACTACTCCCTAATTTTAAGGGTGTGTTTTAGACACAATTTAGTATAAAAAACCGCCGGGAGACAAGCTGTAATCGAGTTCGGCTCGGCTGTGATTTGATTGGTTCATGATTTATGTCGTCATCAAAATGCTTGCTTCGTATCTTTTAAACTGAAGTATCTCGGTAATTAAAACTCGATTTTATTGTTGTTGGTCTCATTATACATAAAAACAATTTATTGCTCTTTAAAATGATATATAAAAGATTTAAATATAATAGTATACAATGAAATATATAAAACACGGAAAATTAATTTTTACCGAAATCTTCAATTTTTGAAAATTTTTGTAAAAAAATATATAAAAGATATCGGTTTGAAATTTTTAGGGTGTGATATATACATAATAAATGACTATAAATCCGTCGGGATACAAGCTGTCAAATTGACAGAACAAAATTTATAACGTCATCAAGACACCGGATTTTTTATAAAAATTACATTTTCTAACTTTAAATATCTCAAAAACTACTTGCCCGATTTTATTGTTCTTGCTCTCATTTTATTCGTCTACAAAATGATGTATAAAGTTTAGACTTTACTTTTTTGAACACAGCAGTAGTCGATATTTAATTAAGAAATGTTTCAGGAAAAGTTGAGAACGATAAATTCTAAGACAAAGGTAGTACAAAATCCAGGGTTGGTACACTTTTAAAATTTTAAATCATTTTTTTATCACATATTATAAACTTTAAATCCACGGGGAGACAAGCAGTCAAATGCACAAAAACAAAATTATAACGTCACCAAAATGACACTTTTTATGCCTAAAAAGTCAAATATTCTTTGATATCTCCGGAAGTTTTCAACATATTTTAAAGATTTTGATCTTATTTAATTGGTAAATTATTGCTTTACAAGTAAGTGTTTAAAGTTAAATCGAGGCTTTCCCGTATATAGCATAATTGAGGAAATATCTTAAAAATGGACAAAAATATTTCCTATTTTGACAAAAAATGTTTGTAATTTGAAAAAAAAAATAAAAAGAAAAACTGATTTGGGTGGAAAGGGGGCAAAAGGGCATTTTTATTACATTTTCTTTAACCTCGTACTATTCTACTTAATTAAGCATCCCCTAAGTCCAGGACTTGTGTGGGCTAGTAGTAGAGGGAACCACCGGCTTTAATTGACTTTCTAACCAATTTACAGGGAGTGTCCGCTTCACTTACGCCTTCGCCAAATTTCAGTTATTAATTAACTGAAAAAGGCAAATCGGCGCCGGTGAGAATCTAACTCACGCTATTTTGGGTAGTAAACTCGTCAAGTACGACCTAGTAGTCCACTACACCAATCCTCCCATTTAATGCATAAATCTGCAAATGACTAAGGCAGTAAAGCCTAAACCATAGGTCCTATAAAAAAAAATAACAAAAAATGTTCAGAATTGGATAACAAATTAATTTAATTACAAAAAAAAAACGGATTGGTCTGGTTCAAAGGGGGCAAAAGGGCATAAAACTGCAAATGACTAAGGGAGTAGAGTCCAAACCATAAGTCCTATAAAAAAAGTTTTTATAAAAAATGTTTTTAACTGGATAAAACATTATTTTGACAAAAAGAAAAACTGAGTGGAGTGGTGCAATGGGGGCAAAAGAGCATAAAACTGCAAAGGACTAGGGCATTCGAGCCTAAACCATAAGTCGTATTAAAAAAAGTTTGAACAAAAAATGTTAAAAATTGAATAAATACCCAGACAGCACAAGATATCTTAAAGACGTATTTTTTAGATCTTAATTATGTCTGGACGCCTAAAGACATAAAAAGGATATCTTATGGACTTCTTTTTAGGGATATTTAAAAGATATCTGATTATGACGTCTATAAGATGTCTTTTAAGTATCGGTACAAGACGTCTTAACTTTGATACTCATCGCTAATAATAAATTAACCACAATCAACTATTAAAAAAAATTACCATTTTTTAAAAGATCTTTTTTTGAAAAACAAAAAAATAAAAAAAAATATTTTCATATTTTTTTTTCTAATTTTCTTTTTACGAAAAACGAAAAAGTAAAAAAAAATCAAAAAAGAAATTTTCAAAAAAAAATCAAAAATCACATTTTTTAAGATCTTTTTTTGACAAACAAACCTCTCATTATAATTCTTATCACGCTTTTTATATCAATACGACCGTACCTAGCAACGTAAATGGGAGGGGCTGTTATGTTGTAAAGTCGCCTGTGCAAACCGTCTTAAAAAAGATATCTTAAAGACGTTACCTTTTGTAACATACGACGTCGTTAAGACGTCTTTAAGATGCATATACGGCGAAACCCGACGTTCTTAAGACGTCTTAAATGACGAGCTACGACATCTTTAAGTCATCTTTGTGCTGTCTGGGTAGTTACTTTCGTTAGATTAAAGACTGATTGGGGGGTATAAAAGGGGCAAAAGGGCATAAAACGTCAAATGACTAAGGCAGTCGAGCCCATACTATCAGTCCACTAAAAAAAAGTTTTAACAAAACATGCTTAGAATTGGATAAAAAGTTATTTTTATCAAAATAAAAACTGATTGGGATCATTTACAGATATATACCCTTTTGCCCCCTTTCCACCACCCCAATTAGTTTTAGTCTTTTTATTAAAATAATTTTTACGCCAATTTAAAACATTTTTTGTAAAAGTTTTTTTAATAGGACTTATGGTTTAGGCTCTACTGCCTTAGTCATTTGCAGTTTTATGCCCTTTTGTCCCCTTTGCACCACTCCAATCAGTTTTTTTTTTGGTCAAAATCATTTTTAATCCAATTGTAAAAATTTTTTGTAAATTTTTTTTTAATAGGACTTATGGTTTAGGCTCTACTCAATTCAATCAATTCAATTCAATTTATTTCAGGTTTGTTTACAAAAAATACGTGAATAACAAAAGATGGGGATCCGCCTAAACTAAAGTTTGTGTGCGGCATCCAAGTTTATAAAATAAAATTAACTTAACAGTATTTATGATTGTTTTTTTTTACATATAATTGTATAATAAGAAAGAAAGACAGATAGAGAGAGAAAGAGCGAGGAGAAACAAATAAATAGTAAAGTTTATTTATTTTGTGCATACATTGTGTAATACTGTGCGGGAGCAAAGGCAAAGTAGTATAAATAATTCAAACTAAAGGTGTAAAAACACTTAGAAACACTGGATATGAAATGATAATAAATTCTTTTAATTCTGTTCTTAGTTTTCTGTTATTTATTGATTTTAACCTATTTGGGATTAAATTGTAAATTTTTGGAGCATAGAAAAATAAAGATTTTTGGGTGCCAGTCTTTTTATATAATGGGATGCAAAGATGGTTATCAATATTTTTTTTATTTGTATGGTGAACGGAAATTCTAAATTCATTTATATTTTTAAATGTCCACAGAGCTGTGTGATATATAAAAAGCTGTCTTATAGTTAACAAACCGGTTTCTTTAAACAAAAGTTCAGTTGAGTATATACGTTTCTTTTGAAATAAAATTTTAATTAAAGTTTTTTGAGTGATTTCGAGGCCAATGACAGAGCTTTCCAGCACAGCTCCCCAAACACAAATACAATATCGAATTATGGATTTAGCCAAGGAACTATAGACTATTAACAAAAGCTTACGGGATAATATTGTTCTTAGTTGATAAAATTTATAGATCAGTCTCCTCAGTCTAGCGCTTATGTAATTTGTATGGCTATTCCATTTTAAGTGTTGGTCGACCAAAACACCCAGATATTTAACAGTATCTGTACGTTTAATTAAAGAACAATTACACACACCTCCACAGTTAAGTTTATGAATTTGTAAATAATCTTTGGGTGGTCGACCAGTTTGTGTTAATGAGAAAGTAATAAAGTGAGTTTTATCAACGTTTAGACTGAGAAGACTATAATCTAACCAGTTTTTTACTACAGTTAGTCCCTTTTTAGCAAGATCATAAGCTTCTTCCCATGTATCAGCAATGAAAACAATGGCGGTATCGTCGGCATATGAAAATATTTCACCAGAAAAATTTTCTATGTTAAATATACTATTTATATATAATAAAAATAAAATAGGACCCATGACAGTTCCCTGAGGCACACCTCTGGTAACAATCAATGGGTCACTTATAGAGTTATTTATTTTAACCCTTTGCAATCTGTTTGAAATATAATTTCTAAATAAAGTTAAAGTTGTACCTCGGATGCCAATGCTTTCAAGCTTTTTGAGAAGCAGCTCATGATCTACCGTGTCAAATGCCTTGGCCAAATCCAAAAATATCGATATGCATTTTTTGTTGTTATCTATACCCTTTAAAACAACCCTGATTAACTGTGCTACTGCATCTTCAGTGCTAACCTTTTTTCTGAAGCCGAATTGTCGTTTACTTAAAACATTTTTATTATCAAGAAAACTAATTAGTCTAAATTTTAAGCATTGTTCAAAAAGTTTACCAAAATTGTTAATAACGGATATAGGTCGGAAGTTAGTTGTAAGCTTTTGTCCTTTGACCTTAGTCATTTGCAGTTTTATGCCCTTTTGCCCCCTTTGGACCAGACCAATCTGTTTTTTTTGTAATCAAAATAATTTTTTATCCAATTCTGAACATTCTTGTTATTTTTTTTTTCATAGGACCTATGGTTTAGGCTTTACTCCCTTAGTCATTTGCAGTTTTATGGCCTTTTGCCCCCTTTGGACCAGACCAATCAGTTTCTTTTTTTTTATAAAAATATTTTTTTTTTCAAATTACAAACATTTTTGTCAAAACTTTTCTTTAGTCAAAAAATGAAATATTTTTGCCCATTTTTAAGATATTTCCTCAATTAATGGTATATACGGGAAAGCCTCGATTCAACTTTAAACCAAAATGTTCTTTTTCTTCTTCTTCTTCTATATTTTTTCTTGGCGATTTTACATTTCCGCTACTTACCAAAATGTTTAAAATATGTTGAAAACTTCCGGAGATATCAAAGAATATTTGAATTTTGAGGCATGAAAAGTGACGTCATAATATTGTTTTTGTGAATTTGACTGCTTGTCTCCCGGTGGATTTAAAGTTCATAATATGTTATAAAAAAGTCTTAAAATTTTAAAAGTTTATCTGCTTTTGATTTATGTACTACCTTTGTTTTAGAATTTATCGTTCTCAGCTTTTCCTGAAACACTAAATATCAACTACTGCTGTATCCAAAAAAGAAGTCTAAACTTATAGAAAAGATTTTGTAGAAAAATAGTAGATAATTAAAATGAGGCTAAGAACAATGAAATCGGACAAGTAGTTTTTGGGATATTTAAAGTTAGAAAATATATTTTTTTTTAATCCAGTGTCTTGATGACGTTATAAATTTTGTCCTGTCAATTTGACAGCTTAACACTCGTTTTCTAAACTTGTACTCGTGCGCTAAAAACGTATGTTATGAAACTACTTTGAGTAGGTCAATAAAATTTTGTGTGACGTCACACTTGGCCAAGGCATTTTTCCGTATTTGGTTTTTTGGCACTTCGGCTAGTTGTTTTTTTTTTGTTTTTTTAACAGAAATTTAGATCAAAGGCAAAAAAAATGTATTTAGTAAATATACAATTTTTTATTAAAAGTATTGGCCCATGGGGGGATCGAACCCGCGACCTTCGCGTTATTAGCACGACGCTCTAACCAACTGAGCTAATGGGCCAGATGTTCATTTGTTATAATTTCCCACCCCCCAAAAAAAAAAAAAAAAAAACAAAAAAATAATAAAAAAATCGTAGAGTGAATATATTCTACGACATAATTGAAAACATTAAATAACAAACCAAAAATTAAAAAAAAACACCTTACCTAAAAACAAAGGGAGAGTCATGGCAAGGGGCGGATCCAGAAATTGGTCCTGGGCGAGGTCCTGGGGGATTTATTATCACAATAGTATTCCTCAGGTAAAGATAAATAAAAAAGGTACTCTTGTTGTAATACCGTAGGATAAACCGTTTTCGAGATAAATTCATTTGATCATGAAAATTCACGTTTCGAGGCCGAAAAAATTAAATACTACAATTTTAAAAACCTAAATTTCTATGATGCGGGGTGGTTCTACATCAAAAACTAAGAAAAAAGATTTTATACATGTGGGTCCAAAAATTGCTTTTAAGGCTACCATGGTCCTTTAAAAATGGTGCATTTTTAGGAGACCACAGCTCCCTTAGGATAGATTTACGGAAGTACCTGTATTTGAAGTTTTTTCTTAGTTTTGAATGAACATTTCCCTGCGTTATTGAAATTTTGGTTCAACATTTTAGTATTTAATTTTTTGTCTTCAATACGTGAAATTTTTCGTTCAAATGATTTTTTTTCGGAAAATGGTAATCCCACGGTGTTACAACAAGAGTACCTTTTTTATGTATCTTTACCTAAAGAATGATATTCTGATAATAAATCCACAAAAAAGATATACAGAAAAAAGTTTGGCTGATAGAACTTATTAGAGATATATCACATGCAATACCTCGTTGCTATAACACAAAGGGTTCCTGATTTATTAAATAAAAATCTAGTTTATGTAACCCCTTTTGAAGGGGCGTAGCTCCCTTACGAGTCGTTTTAGGACATATGTTTATAGGAACTTTTTTTCTTATTTTTGGGTTACAGTAGTTACACCCTTACGTACCGTACTTAGGAAACATGTATAACTACATAATATGTATATATTTTGAAAATCAAGAGGCAATCCTAGAAATGTTTAATGCATCCAAAACCCGAAAATAGGGTGTTTTTTTCTTCAGTCCCATCCACATTTATATAAAAATTTTTTGACACACATTTTATTCGTGGCTAGATTACTTTTCATATAAAGTAGATGAAATAAAAATTAAATTTCATTTACAAAACAGTACAGAATAACAGGAAAGAAAAACTAAAGCTTTAAGAATATAATGAAAATATATTTCTTTGTTTAAAGAAAATCTTAAATCCAACATTTTAATTAAATTCAGTACACACAAAGAAAAATATTTTTCAAATAAGGGAACGTTCAAGTATTACGTAACGCAAATTGTACCAAAATTCATACACTTCATACCCCGGTTCTCGCGTTATTATAGATTATAGAGATATCATATTTTGGCTACCCCCCTAATAGGGGGTGTGTTAGGGAAATCTCTACAGCCTGGAATAACGCGAGAACCGAGGTATGAAGTGTATGGATTTTGGTACATTTTGCGTTACGTAATACTTGAACGTTTTCTAAGTATGAATTTCTTTAAAATATTTTTATCCTAAGACCTATAAAAACGACCAATTTCAAACGATTTGGAGAGTAAGAAAGTGTCATATTTCATACCCTATAGGGTAGGCCTTCTGAAATAGTATATTTCTAATCTAATAAGAAAATGAAACATGCCTAGGCTACGCCCTGCCAAATAGCATCTCTCGAGAGTTGAAAATGTCATTTTCTTATGTGGTTAGAACAGAATTTTATTCACAAGTATAAATATATAACACATTACCTCGTAAAATTCGCCATTTTAAATGATCTTCTACAAAAATTTTGCAGATTTCTAACTGTAAATTTCAACTAAATAATAATTTAAATAAGTGGCTTGTTGTTATTTTCTATTATTATTCTTGGTATGAACCATATAATATATAAATAAATATTAGTTTTCATTGTTCTTCGTACAAATAAGCAAAAAAGTTAGGTTATTTTATTCGCAAAAAAACAATGATTATCTAATTTTGCTGAATTATTGGCTTTCTTAGGGAGCGTAGGAAAATTCGTTAGAATGTAAAATATATTTGCCCAGCTAAAAACTCTCCGCCCTGGGGAAATCATCTCTGTCCTGCTATTTGCTCGTACTTGTTGCCATCATATTGGCAAATTTAGTATCAGGACTTCAGCATAAACGAGGAATAGCTTTTATCATTAGAGTTCGTTTATTTGTTACATTTGTACACCTGAATTTGGGTCGCAGAAAATTACTCGATAGTTCATTTATTTGTATTTCAGGTTATACTCCTTACAGGCACTTTTTTGAGTCTTTTAGTTTACATTTATTATTATTATTAACAATTTGCTATTTAAAATATCACGTAGTTGGTAGATTTTGCGTATTATCCTTCTCAGTCTTAGTTGTAGGTAGTAGTATGAAAATTCCACTTAAGGTGTTGGGCCACCATAACTTCTAGGTATTTAACTAAATAAGAACGTTTAATTACAAAACAATTACAATTGTTTTTCATATAATTTTCTATACGAATTGCTGACCAGCAGTAGTAAGTGAAAAAGTCAGAAGTGTCGTTTTATCTACATTAAGGCTGAGAAGGCTCAAATCTAACCAGGATTTAACTTCTACACCATCTTCCGCACTTTTTACGAGAACATCTTATAAATTACCCAGAAATATAATTACGGTGTCATCGGAGTAAGAGCCCAATACACCATGAGATTCTCACCTTTTTCGGTGATACTCGCACGCTTGTGGAAAGCTTCCATATGTCATATACGCTGCCTGGCGGGAGTATTACAAGTGATTACCAAATTTTGTATTTTAGGTCCAACTACAGGCGTTTTTTAATAGTTTTCATTAGTTTTTATGAAAAAATACTTTATTTTTTGTAAATAATATAAATTATACAGTGACATAACAATAACAGTAATAAAAAAAAAACAGTATGTGTCTTCAGGAGGTGGATTTAGAAAAATATATATTTTAAGATTCAGTTTTAGCTACCTTAAAAACTTCATTATACAAATTTTCAAGAAAACTACCCCCGTTCTTCAGAGGGTGGAGTATTTTTTTTTATTCTTAGATTCAATTTTAGCTACTTTAAGACCCCTATATACCAATTTTGACGAAAATATTTAAAAAATTTAAAAATATTTACCCCCTCATCTCCGAGGAAGTGAAGTTAGAAATTTTCTATTATAGGTATAACAAAAACTGAAAGCAGTAGCCTGGTGAATGCGCCAACATGTATACTGCTGCCAACAAAATAATACAATATTTTTTCACAAAACTTTGTGTTTACATCACTGGATTAGTAAATGGGACCTCCATGTCTGCCAATGGGAATGTAATCTAAAGATTTCCCCTTTAACTCTGGGTTTGTTTTGGTTTTCGAAAATCGCAGATCGAAAACGTTGTTTTCGCTAAGCCGCGAATAAGGTTTATTTTTGTTATTTTTTTTTATTGTGTTCAACAAGACGTTTTGCGGGAGACTCGTGTTATTTAAATTAGAATGTTGCATCCCAGAGAAGTTAATAAGACGCTATTTGCTCACTGGGAGAATGTTTCTCCTGAAAAGTTACTAATATTATAGATAATTTTTATATAAAACAGGAACAGAAGTGGTCCCTAAACTGTCCCCTGAGGTAGGCGTCTGGAGTCAGTTAGGGGGTCACTGGCCCTGGCCCATTTTTACGCATTGACAACGCTCAGATAAGTTACTTTTGAAGCTTGACAGTGCAATACCTCTTCCGCCGATGTTTTTTAAGCCCTTCCGCTACATTGTACCACGTATGGATATTTTTAGGTATAGAAAAATTTACCACAATATCCACAGTTGGATATTTGTATATGAGATTTCCCATATAATTTTAATCTGGTATACCTTGAAAAACCAGCTGGAGCGGAAGGGGTTAATCTTTCAGTTAAGATATTGTGATCTACAGTTTCAAACGCTTTGTACAGGTCTAAGAATATAGCCAAACACTCTTTATAAACGTTTAAATTGTTAATGATAACCTTAGTTAATTCAATAACTACGCTTTCTGTGCTTATACCTTTCCTGAACCCAAATTGTGTGACACTTAAGAGATTATTATTTTCTAGGTGATTCGTGAGTCGCTTTTTTAGGCATTGATTAAATATTCTAGCAAAATTGTTAATATCGGAGATGAGCCTGTAATTTTTAGTTAAATTTTTGTTAACATATTTATACAGACTCCTTTACACCACTGGGGATAACGCCACTTTCTATGATTAAATATATGATATGGCAAAGAGGTTTAATAATGTTAATAAGAATTAAGTTTATCACTTTGGCGAATTTGAAATATATTTTTGGTTAATTTTCATTTTAGATTTAATATTTCACCACATAAGTTTTAGAAATGGTGGATGAATTTAAACTATAACCTTACCCAATATCTAAATAAATATACAATAATACTATTTAATTTTTGATGCTGTGGCAGCAGTTGGCGCGAAATGACCCCAATGCCAATATTGATCGGTGGCGCCGTCTGTAGTACATGTGCCGAACTAAACAGGATAATCATTTTGATGGTTCCATAAAAACTAAGAGGCGTAATTTACGACGCGTAAAGTTTACGCTGTAAAGTGTATGACATTTGAAATTCATTATTACTTTATGGAAATTTTGAATGAAATGGACTCTGGCCTTGGGCCTCATCGACAAAGGGACGCAAAAATCCTGATTTATATGGTGTTTGCAGCCTTTTGGCGGAAAATAAAATGGGTTATTCTACATCAAAAAACATGAAAAACCAACATAAATCATCGGAAGGTTTCGAAATAAGCCCTAAGGGAGCTACGGCCCTTCAAAGATGGATATATTGAATGGGGAACAAAAAGAGCACCAATAAGATTTTTAATGCTGCATGGAGTCATTTTAAAATTATGGATCATAAAATGCAGATCTATAAAAATTTTAAATAGACAAAATTTTAATAGCAAATATCAAACAATTAGCTGCAGTGATTCAAATTAAATAAATAAACAATATTAACGGTTGGTTCATATATCATGACAACCCTTAATATTTTAATAAGGCATATTAACATATCTACTTCACATTTTTCTACTCCATAACATCTCTACTCCACACAGTGCGACCCTGCAATTTTATAGTTTTAAGAGATGTGCACCAAAAGTTTTTTTTAGAATAATAAAATAGGTTTATTGGTTATTAAAAATCACTATGTTTAAAAATCGCAACAGATCCTTTTGATAATTTAAAGCCTATTTTAATATTTTTTTTTATTTTCATTTTTTTTTTCAAACTCTTTTAAACGTATTATCTCGCCTAATAAACTTATTTAAAAAAAAAATACGCTAGTGAGCCCTTCAGTGAACCTTAAAAAAAGTTTAAACAATTATAAATCCTATTAAATACCATTTATTGCGCGTTAATACCTGAATTAAATTACAAATTAGTATTGTATTTTTCTTAAACATCTAAAAACTAAAAACTTTTAAAAAACGTTACCTTAAAAACTAAATTAAATCATATTAGATGAAAATTCAATAACTGCCTTTAAAAGTTGCTGACCATAGCGTGGGTCGTTAACATTATTCATTTTGTGTTTATTCCAGACAGTAAGGAATTCTCTGTGAATAGACTCCCCAGCCTGTTCTGACCAAATTCCTAAGCCACTCTCTAAATAGGAAACACTGTCTTTAAGGTGATGCAATATGCAATGAATTTTAGGAGTTTTTGATACCCCGGAATCATTTAAAACTGCTACCAGATGTTTGAGATCTGATTCGAGTTGTACTTCAGTTTTTGTTGTACCGAAACATTTATTGACGAATTTGTTCATCACATTGAATGACGCAACAAATGGCATAACCAGAACTTGGTTCACATTTCCCAGTACTTCTTTTGATGTTAATTCATTGGCATGCGTTAGGAGCTTTCTACAAGCATTGCCATCTAAAATTTCTCCTTGATAATTCTTGGCAATTATATTTAAATTCTTAGGCCATTTAAGAGCGTTCTCTCTTCCCAGCAATGGGACCAGGCCTTTCCAAAAGAGGTGATTCACAAATCCTTGCAGCAAATGTAATTCAGGTATGATGCACTTCTGAAAAACTCGCACATTTTCGTTCTCTTCAAACAAAGGTTTATTGACAACATTAAAAGACTCTTTGGCTCTTTTAATGTTCTTATCTAATGATAAACTAAATTTATTAAAATGAATTTCCAAATTACCATAGGTTCTTAGCTCCTTGGCAGCAGATTTATACGCTGTCATTTCTTGCAGAGAAAAATGACAATAGGGGCAAGGATAGGTTGACGTTGCAATGCTTGTAGAAAGCTCCTAAAGCATGCCAATGAATTAAAATCAAAAGAAGTACTGGGAAATGTGAATCAAGTTCTGGTTATGCCATTTGTTGCGTCATTCAATGTGATGAACAAAATCGTCGATAAATGTTTCGGATCAAAAAGAAACTGAAGTACAACTCGAATCAGATCTCAAACATCTGGAAGCAGTTTTAAATGATTCCGGGGTATCAAAAACTCCTAAAATTCATTGCATATTGCATCACCTTAAAGACAGTGTTTCCTATTTAGAGAGTGGCTTAGGAATTTGGTCAGAACAGGCTGGGGAGTCTATTCGCAGAGAATTCCTTACTGTCTGGAATAAACACAAAATGAATAATGTTAACGACCCACGCTATGGTCAGCAACTTTTAAAGGCAGTTATTGAATTTTCATCTAATAGGATTTAATTTAGTTTTTAAGGTAACGTTTTTTAAAAGTTTTTAGTTTTTAGATGTTTAAGAAAAATACAATACTAATTTGCAATTTAATTCAGCTATTAACGCGCAATAAATGGTATTTAATAGGATTTATAATTGTTTAAACTTTTTTTAAGGTTCACTGAAGGGCTCACTAGCGTAATTTTTTTTAAATAAGTTTATTAGGCAAGATAATACGTTTAAAAGAGTTTAAAAAAAATGAAAATAAAAAAAAAATTAAAATAGGCTTTAAATTATCAAAAGGATCTGTTGCGATTTTTAAACATAGTGATTTCTAATAACCAATAAACCTATTTTATTAATCTAAAAAAAACTTTTGGTGCACATCTCTTAAAACTTATAAAATGCAGGGTCGCACTGTGTCCATAACATCTCTACTCCATAACACCTTTACTCCACAATAACTCTACTGTGCACTACGTACTTGCTCAATATCTAAAGATGATTTTTCCTTAGCGCACAAAGGCGGATTTTTTTTAATTCTTGGGCAAAACCCCAAACAAACTCTAATTTATACCAAAATTGGTATTCGAGGGTTTTTAGGGCTGCTGAATACAAATTTAACATTCAAATTAATTTTTACAAAATGGCGGATCCAATATGGCTTCCGCCTATCTCAAAATTTGCAGATTTTTTACTAAAAACCATTGTATTGAGGTTTTTATTGTCGCTGATTACGAATGTAATATTTAGTTTAATTTTTACAAAATGGCGGATCAAATATGGCTGACGTGGGGGCTGACACATATGTCAAAATTTGCAGATGTTTATCTAATAACCATTGTGGGGTAATCTGAAACTTTTTCCCAAGTCGTAATACGGGTTTAAAACAAAAACAAGCAAATTTACAGACTAACATTTATGACTTCCCTTTCTAAACCCAATAAACGAAAACAATACTTTTTTGTTAGAAACTAATAGGTACATACATATAAAATTTAAATCCATTTTTAAAAACTCCTTAAAAAGCAAAAACTTTGATATTTATATCAGAAAAACTTGATTTTTTAGGAAAAACAACGTTTCAAAATTAGTTTCTTCCAACTCGATTTTTGAACTGACATTTTCAGTTTATTTAATAGAAAAACGGCTTTAGCGCCATCAATTAGTACAGTTTATAAAAAGGCTAAAACACGATAGAGACAACTATTTGAAGCCATTTCGCTTTCGAGGGTTTTGGCCATGAATTTAGAAAATTCCGCCTGTGTGTAGCGGTACAAAAACATTAAAATTTTTGTTGGCACTTTATAATTTTAAAATTGGAATTAACAAAAGAAGACAATTATATACTTATAAACTCAACGACTTTGCTCCGCTACCTCCAAATACTTTCTCTTACATTTCCACATCTCTTCCTAAGTTAAACGAGCTTTACCTATGTAGTGCAGAGTTGTTGTGTAGAGATGTTATGGAGTAGATATGTTATGGAGTAAAGATGTTGTGGAGTAGACAATAAGAAAAAATATTTACCAAAAAAAAATTTTTGGACGCTTTAATTTTGACATTTTTTGATTTATCTAGCTGCTCTTTTAATTTATTATTTTAAGTTTACAAAGATAAATGGAACTTTTGTTACGCAGAGGTTAATCTCGGTTTGGTGCAGAAAACTATTTTACTTTTTGAGATATAGGCACTTCGACAACTTACCCCTGCGACAACTAGCCCCGGTCCTCCCTATAAAAAATAAAGTACTCACACGAGATTAAAACATCTATACTGTTTTTATACCATTAGTGTTTTTTACCACCGTGCCATTATTTACTGTGTATGCCGGTGTAAATTGTTCGTTTATCGAATTTTGGTCGAAATTGCGTAAAAGCACCTATCTATCGGATTCTCGTTCACAGATTCTGCTCTCCTGTCCCTGACTGATTGGAAATATTGAGTGGGAACGATCCCGGTTCCCGACTGCATGAAAAACGGCTGAAAAGGGAGGAATTTCGTGGCATAGCGTAGAGGGCTAACTTTACCTATATCGAACACATTTTTATGTTTTTTCAAATAAATGTGTTTTTTTTTCCAGAATTGTATCTCTCATAGTTTTGAAATGTAAGGAGACAAATAAAAAAATTACATTTTTTTTAAATTTTATTGAAATTTTCTTAATAGTTTATTATAAAAATTAGTGCAGCCACTGGTTGAACCAAATGGTAATATTTTTTTTTCCGAATTTTTATTTAACATTTAAGTAGGTGGTTTTAAAATGTTTGGACTTTTTATATATCTACATACAACATTTCAAGTCTCTAGCTCAAAGCGTTCTTAAGTTATCGTGGATACAGACAGGCAGACAGATAGACTGAAAGACAGACCGACAGACAGACATGATTTTTTTGTTGCTTATTTTGATTTCTCTCGACGTTTTAGGAACAAATAAGATGAATAAGGCAAAAAAAAATCACAATACGGAAGTTCTGGATGCTCTGGTTATTTAATTCGTTATCGTAGTAAATACTTAACGTTTTTGCCTATTTGAAACCACAGGCAACATTTGTTATTAATTACAAGTTTTTACAGTAAAAAATAACGTTGTTCTGTTATGTTTTACTGTAACAACTTGTAATTAATAACAAATATTGCATGGGGTTCCAAACAGGCAAAAACGTTTAGTATTTACTACGATACCCAGTCCGCAGACGCCCGTCGAAATGACGTCAAAATCTGGTGATTACTGGTCGAAAGACGTCATTCGACCAATGCTCGTCGACATTTTGACGTCAGTTAATTGACGAATTTTTCACGTCATTTAATCACGTCATATTGCCGACTTTTCTTGATGATAATATATTATATTTTTATTATTTTTACTAAAGAACATTGTTATTATAGTGTATTTGGTCAATATATACACTTACACAATAATATTCATTGGATTTAATTGAAAGGCGATTTCTGGTAAATAAAAAATACTTTAAGATGTAAAATTCACGTCATAATAGTTAAATTTCATGACGTAAAAATGACGTCAGATATATTACGTCATCGGTCTGTGACATTAGGAGGTCATTTTCACGTCAAATTGACGAGGTAAGTCACCAGATTATGACGTCATTTTGACGAGGCTCTGCGGACTGGGTAACGAATTATCAGTGTACTTTAGTTATAAGAATTTTAATGACTAATAATAATAATTATTATAAACGAAGCGTTTTAAAAGAGCTTTAAATGTACAAAGACCCTTTTGAGGTGCTTTGCAAATATAACCAGATTTGGTTATACTATTCGCCATGATTAATCAATAGCCAGTCTGTAACCAGAGCATCCCGAAAAGCATTAATACTTTATGAGAAAGTAAAAATAGTTGTTCCGTATTTAACTATTGATCTAGTTGCCCAAACTATATATTTTTTCCGAAAAACAAAAAAATTCCAGTCTATAGCCTTGGATAAGAAACCTTTTTTCTAAATTTGAAGTCTTTATCAGAAAGCGTTCTACAGTTATAAATTTCCCGTACAGATGTACAGATTTTTTTTCACGGACATTATTCAGAAACGTAAAAAAGCTAAACTAAATAGTACGTACTTTGCGATTTTGAAACTAAAGCAAAGTTTTAACCACGACGTCATAATTAATACACTCAGAAAAATCCCATCTTGTAAAATCAATAAGAAATTATTTTAACTTAAAAAAATTGCCTTTTAAAATGTTAAAAGTAAAAACTTTACGTTTTAGTTACGAACAATATTAATTTAAAAAAATAATTTTTACACCAAACCATTTTTCACTTTAAAGTAAAAGTATTGTCCCTTACTTTCTTATTTTAATGTTTTCTTAATAAAATTATAATATTTCCCTTGATATTGTTAAAAAATATCAATATATTAAAAGAATTCTTTTTAAAATAACCAGTTTTTGTATTCAAATCATTTACAAGTTTAAATTATCTAAGAGGAAATATTTTTCAAATTACAATGAATATTTTTATTTTTACAATGACTTATAAAATTAAAAAATATCTTTTTGAATTAACAAAAAACACTGTCGGAGCAAAAACATATTGGTTTTCTTTTAAATCATATGACTTTTGTTTGATTTTACAACGATTTTTCTCTGAGTGTACCTATTATGCATTGGCTTACACGCATATGTCATACAATATATTGCTGTGGGGCAGATCTACCGAATTCGAAAGGGTGCTTATAGCCCAGAAGCGAATTATTAGATTGATGTTTGGTCTGAAACCACAAGAGTCGTGCAAGCCAATATTTAAAAATTAAAAATATTGACCGTTTGTGGCATATATATATATACTTAAATGCGCCAAATACGCCTACACCAATCTACACTCCTTCGACACCAATTCAAAATACCACAGCCATGGTACAAGAAATAAAAAAGACTTACGAATTCCACAAAATGGCTCAACTATGTTCAAAAAGTCGCCACACTACAACTGTCTGAAAATATTTAATCGACTTCCCCAAGAAATAACCTCAGAAACACCCATTGCCAAATTTGATAGGAAACTTAAGAAATATTTATATAAAAAAGCGTTCTACGACATCACAGAGTGCATAACAGACTGATTGCATTGTATTTATCTATATTTTTAATTTGTATTTATCTATATTTTTAATTTGTATTTTAAAATCTTAGACTTATCTTATGTCATTTACTGTTACCACAAGATCAATAAATTATTATTATTATTATAATTATAAAATTTAGTTTTTTTTTTACTTACGCAGCTGCTTTAAGAAACGTCTAATGTTATTATATTGTGTTTTTATACAATTTATATTATTTTCTATTAATATAATGTATAAAAAAAATGCACTGCTCTAATACATAATTTTTCATAATCGATGAGAAAATCCTTATATATTACCAAAATATAGCATTTTTATATTTTTTTTCCATTTTGCGACTCTTATAAGAGCATAATCACACGCATTTTGCGTGTTCTTATAGGTTCATAAGAGATCTCTACTTTTTTGTCTTTTGGGTTGGCAACAGACAAAAGCCTATCGCTTGATGTTTTCCGTGCAAATGTTAACGTCGCTTTAAAGTTTAATTTTCTACAAAATGTTTAGGTTATTTTTTATCGTGTTAAAATTGTGGCTTGGTTACTTGCAGTAAAAAAAGAAGACATGACTATAAAATGTATCAAAATAATATTTGTTCCTAGAATTTTAAACATGGTGAAAACTGTAATGCCAACCCAAAACAAAAATCTCTAAATCAGTCATCAATTTAAATCTAAGTTTTTTTTAATTTTAGAGCAAAATAGAAAAAATTGTATAAAGCACTCGTTTCATAACACGTTTTCTAAACTTGTACTCGTGCGCTAAAAACGTATGTTATGAAACTATGGTCTGTTTCATCAAGCAAGATAGTAAATTAAAAATCGCACAGTGAATATTTTCAAAACAGATTCGAATATTGGATTTTAACTATATTCTATACACAAGCATACACTATTTAAACCTGTTGTAAAAATATTCACTGTGCGATTTTTAATTTACTATCTTGCTTGATGAAACAGACCATAGTACTTTAATATACTATTAAAATGTGTGAAAACATATAGATAAGTATTTATTTGATAAATAATGTGTTATATTCTATTATAATTAATTAGTATAATATAATGTTTGCCATGTTATCAGATAGGAAAATATTTTTCAATTTTGCAACAGAAATTATAATTAATTAATTAATTATATGTCTTGTCTTTACAGACCAAGGAAAATCAAGTAACAGTTCTTTATAAAATTATCTTCTACTGAAAGAAAGAAAAAAATATTGCTCTGGGAGCAGATAATCAATTTCTCGGATTTAAAACATGATAAATTAAAGCTAATAGTAATAAATAGTACAACATCACAAAAATAGTACATTATTTACCAAGTGAGAGAAGGCATATGCAACCTATAAAACAATATCGTTTTACGAGTTGAATATCTAATATCTAATATATGGTGGTTGTACCTCTAGTAATCTATGATCTTTACGGTAATCTATGGGTTGTATAATCTATGGTTAAACATGATGGACCAATGATTTTCACTTTTCAAAATGTTTTTTGAAAAACATGTTTTATAGGTACTAATTTAGGTAATATTTTTTAATTTATCATGCAATAAATAAATTTGGTGCCTAAAGACACTTGAAAATAGCAATGTGATTTAATAATTATGTGAAACGTCAGATACCAAAACAGCTGAATAAAAATTCATTATTAACCATGGTGCAATTTCATTATTTTTAGAACCTCTGACGTCATAGGTTGAGAAATAATATTTCTTCCAATGAAAAGAACAGTAATAAAGATGTGCTTTTAGGCTGGTGGTGAAAAAATCAATTATTACAGATATAAATCGTAATTTTCGCGTGGAGTTTTATTCTCATCGTGTCCTACCTGAACAGAATAAAAAGGGAATGGGAAATTCGATTGCGCCAATTTTTCCTGAAATTTAACCACTTATTCAGTATCCGGAGAACAGAATATAAACTAGCATACTTGATATCGGTAAATGTCAATAATAAATAAATTATTCTTTTATTTACAATTGTTTGGTGATTTCATTTAAATTTATGCATTAAAAAGTTAAGAAATTCCCTTGGAAATACTTATTACCTATACTCCTCGCAGCTTTACAACAGAGGAGTATTATACGTTTACTTTGGACCCCAATGAAAGAAGAAAACTGTCCAAAATAAAAAAAATACGTAATTGCGTTATTATATTAATCACAGCGGCAGCGCTAGCGCTATTATACGGTAGTTTCGAATTTTCAAAAATTTTTAAAAATCGTCCTAGACAAAAAATTCTTGGATATAAATTTTTTTCATGAAAAAATAAGCAACTTGTTTTTTATGTCCGTCCGTCTGTCCGATGTCACGATTTTTGGGAACACGATAACTCAAGAACGAATAATCCAATTGACTTGAAATTTTTAGGAAAAATCAAGTTCGACGAGGGGAAGAAAGTAATCCCCCCAAAAACAAAAAAGCTATGGCGGGTTAAATTTTTAAAAAATCTAAAAAAGCTGAAAAAAAAAATCCGATAAACGTATACGTCTACGTTACGCGTAACTTTTTCAAAAAAAAATTTTATTATAAGAATCAATTCTACCAATTGTCAAAGTTATAGGGGGTCAAAATTAAAAAAAAAAAAACAAAAAACATAATTTTCAAAAAAACATTTTTTTATTTTTTCGCAAAAAGAATATTAAAAAAATATTGAATTTTCTTTTTTCAAGAAAAGTTTTAAAAAAATGTATTTTTTTATTTTCTTTTAAGTATTTGGGTAAATGCAATGTACCATTTACTGTGAATAATATATAATGGATGCGTAGCATTACATATCTTCACGGCTTGTTATTACTAATATTCTACTATTTTTAAAAACTTTTAAAAATGTCTGTCCGTCTGTCTGTCCGTCCGTCCGTCTGTCCTTTCGTATATCACGTTTTCTTTCCGACACGATACTCCAAAGAAATAACTTTTAGCAAAGCCTACTGAAACTGAAAAAATCCCTTCAAAAATAAGAAAGTTATGAGCGCTAAAATTTAATATAAATAAAAGTAAAAACATCAAACGAATTTTCATTTTCATTTTGACAGTACTTGTCAATTATGTCAAGTAAATATCAGTGTAATATTTTTTTTTATTTTTTATTTTTGCGGTTTCCGATACATTGTACATTTCTACGTTAATTAATGAAAAAAAAATTTGATTTTTTTTTCTTAATTAGTCGAGTTTTATTTATGTCCACCCCAAAATTAAGATTATTCCTCATTCGATGAAAACGAAACTTTTTGGTGATTTATATAATTTTATATTGGCTATAAAAAGGCGGATTTTTTTTTTGTGGAACACCCTGCAATTTTTTACATTTTTGAATTCAGCCCAAAATTCTATGTATAAAAAACTGATTGTTTTTTTTTACTTTTTTTTCGTTTTCGTTTTTATCGTATAAAAACCAGATTTACATAATTTACCTCATTTTTACTTCCGGCAAAACCGAAAGTGAAACAAAAAAATAGATCCGTCATTTTATAGCCAATGTAAATTTATATAAATCACCAAAGTTTCGTTTTTATTAAATATAGATTAATCTTAATTTTTGGGGTGGACACCACATACAGGGTGATCAATAACTGGCATGTCAAAATTTAAGAGGTGATTCTGAATCTAAAAATCATCAAAAAAGTTCCTATAAAGGTTGGTCCGCAAATGAGCCTTAAGGGAGCTACGGCCCTTTAAAATTGTAATAAAAATACGGTTTTAAATTAACTCTGGTACCCTATACTGCTCTACTACGCTAGAAAGCATTAACTCCATTTGTGGTCTAGCGACGTTTTGACGTCAACTCTGATGTAATATTCTGAAAACGCTGCTATGCGACAAATTGAGACTGCTTTCTAGCGTAGTAGGGCAGTATAAGCTAGAGCGACGAGGTTTTGCATGTATACAAGTATTAATAAGGTAAGTTTATGTTAATTTCATTTAGCCAGAGGCGTCCCTAGACAGACAAATGTATTAGGCTTAACACATTTTTTCCCCTAACTTTTTTTTAAACAAATATGGATTCCTTGAGTAAAAATACATAAAAAATGTCATATAGTGTAACATTGTATGAGCAACCGTTTTCAAAAAAATGCAATTAAGAGAAAGTAACATTTTATGTCACCAAAAACGTTACTTTTTAAAGGGCTATTAAATTTCGGTGTTTTTGTGAAGAATACTTTTTTTCTCAGTTTTAAATGAAGAATCGAGCTGCAGAAATAAAATTTTATTGATGCTTTTATTTGTTGCCCATTTAATGTCTTCAAAGGGCCGTAGCTCCCTTAGGGCTCATTTCCGGACCAACCCTTATTGAAACTTTTTTTTTATCTTTTTGGATGTAGAATCACCTCTTAAATTTTGGCATGGCAGTTACTGCTTACCCTGTATACTATCATTATGATAGTATTATATATTCTAAAAAAAAAATTAATTAAGAATGTTTATAAAAAAAAATTGAGTCACGTCCTAGTATGTGACCAACGACTTCATTTCTTTTTTAAGCCAAGGGACTGCCGCCTATTTAGATTGTTTAAAGGGAGAAGTTCTAGAGAAACAGATAAAAGTATAATTATTATTGTTTTAAAATAAAATTATGCATATTTTAGGTAAAAATAACATTTTAGATTATATTTTAAATTACATGAAGGTAAAATATTTGTATTTTTTTTGTAAGTAAAAGACTATTTTTTTTTTTAATTTTTACACAGCTATGTGTACAGTAGGTCGAAAGTTTCCTAGGGAACTTATGGCCTACTCCTTAATTTGACAGTCATTAATAATAAATACCCCGTTGTGTGAAGATTTTGTACTTGTCTTTTCTGTTTATTAAGCTGTTTTATGTATTCTTTAATAATTTTGCATATAATGTACATTTTTTGTTTGAACTTTTCCTCCTTAATTTGACAGTCATTGATAATAAAATGTCCAAATAAATATTATTAGGGATTTTTTTTTTGGGTTGGTATTGAAGACCTAAATTTATGTTGACTAACGTATTGGACTGCTGTCCATTCCATAAAACACGCTTTTGTCAAATATTAACAAATTTAGGTTTTCAGTTAAAATTTTCTTAGTGTACTTAATAGAAATTTGGACCATATTGTGTGAATCGATTGAATTGCAATCTAATAACTAGATGAAGAGTTGCAGTTATCGGCACTATTTTGTGTTATCATGAAAAGAGTGTTTGCGTGAATAGGCAACCATTAATACACCCACATATTGTTACATAATTTATCAACCATTAATTTGATACAGTTATTTTAATATAACTAAAAACCCTTTACCCTTAAAAATTACAATTTTTGTCTTTTTTTAATAGAGAACTAGAATTATGAAACAGGAGACGTCTACCCTATCTTTATCTCATTTGTGGACGGCCCGCCATTACCAACTTAAATAAATTAAAAAAATATTGCATTTTTTTCAATTTTCATCTACAATTACCGTTGATTTTTGTAAATAAAGCTAAAGAATATTTTTTGCTAAGAAATAAAACTGATGATTTAATAGTAAAATAAAGAATGAAATATAAATCCTATTAATTGTTCTTAGCTTGGTTGCTTAATCTGTTTATTTATTTACAAAACATAACCTTAAATATGAAAAGGTAAATATGAATTTATTTAATGTTTATAATATTTATTATTAACTATATATTATTATATATTTTAATATCGTTACCAGTTTCTACATTTCAAGAAATTAATTTTATGACGAGCGTTATTTCTGTTATAGCTACCAAAATGCCAAGATGTTTTTACAAGGGTTGCAAAAGTCCAAACGAATTTCGCCTAGGCTTTAAATCTAAGGTATAACGAAAGAACTTACCTATGGTAAACAATATTTAAATATCAAAACTCGTAAAAGTACTATAATAGTCAATAAAAACACAAGGAGTTACTGACAGTGCAGCCAACATAAAACCTAGGAGATTTTTTTTTCTTTATGTTGGTGATATTACTTCTATCCTTTTTGGGTAGAACTTTTGTTCCTGTCTATTCTAAATGGAGACATCTCCATTAAAACGTTGGCTACTACGAGAGTCACCGGCGAGTCTCAATATTTTTTCCATATTAGATTTTATATGGGTTAGAAATAGAAGATTACGGATGGTTATGTTGGCTACCACCCGTTGCAACGTGTTAAATTACACATCTTTTTTTCAAAAAACGAAAAAAAATTGAAAAAAAAAAATATTTATTTATCTAAATTTACCCTTAAAAACTTTTTTATATTCTTCATCTCAAAAAGTGGTTACCAAGTTAAGGGTTAAAGGTTTGCATCTCCAAAACGTTATGTAACATTTTTTATATGACTTAAAAAAGGTTTATATTTGAGATAATAATAAAGTCAATATACAATTTTTTCTTTATTGTTTTTTAGTATGCAGTATATCTTTTCGTATATTTTAATGAGAATCGTGACAGATACTTGACAACAAGATTATGGAAAACTATGGAAAACAGTTATACGCCTTGAGAATTTAGAAGCTGGAGCTGTATAAATTCTATGTATACCATCACTCTGTGGTGTAAAAATACCCTTAAAAAAGGTCCCTTGATAAGTATAAATAAATAAATAAAATAAATAAATATAAAATTTTTAAATTAAAAAGTTAAGGTAAAAAAATACTGCTTTAAACACCAATATCTTGAAAACAATGTATTTTGGAAAAAAACATGATTATAACATTTTTTAAAGAGCTTAAAAACACTTTTTTTTAATAAATTAATAAAATAAAATAAATTAATTTAATAATAATCAAAAAACTCTAAAAATAGCATTTTTATCCCCTTCTTACCCCCACACCTCTAATCGTTTATCCACAGCCTTTTAAAAGTGTACAAAAAAAACGTTTGTCAATATATCTTCTAGAAATGAAGTTAGGTATATTAAGTTTACAGACAAATATACAGACCCAAAGTTTTACATATTCGACTCGATTCAATGGTCTAAAACGACAAAATAACCCAGTCGACATTTTCAGGAGATAATTCGGCAATTTTTTTTCTAGTTATTAGTTTAGTTTGGAGTAATTTTTTTTTTTAGTCGTCAAACTATGAGTGAGTGACAAAGGTTATAACTTTTTTTTGTCATTGATTTTGGTAATTAGTTTTATTTTAGTCATCAGTTTTAGAAAACTTTTCCAAAAATGTTGACTCGTCGGCGATGATTTCAATACATCGGCACTCTAAGTAGTAGTGCCGATGTAAAAACACCGAATAAAACTTTTTATCACGGAAAATGGAAAAAATATATTCCCCGATGAGCAGGGGTGCATTTATCAGCGCCGAGGACACCTTTATTGTGTCCTATCGGTTTTCTGCTCCTCGTTTCTACCATCCTGATAACCCTCGATTGAAAATATTTGATCTAAAATTGGCAATAGTCGACCAATAATTGAAATATTTATAGAATTTTATTTACAATCATTAAGGTAAAAAATTCAATTTGACAATTACATGTTTTTTTCACTTATCGATATTTTAGAGTCGTATCGGTAAAAAATATGTCTGTAAACTTGATAACTTGGTTTCTAGAAAATATATCGACAAGCGTTTTTTTTTGTTTATTGTTTCTTCTCGCCTTTGGAAGTGATTTTGTGCACATGTCCACATGTGGGCTATTTTTTTAACTACCATAGTGTAGGATTTCAACCAATAAATAATAAGGCATTACCATAGGGACGGTATATAGTCGACAAATAATTAAAAAAATTATAGAATTTCATTTAAAATCATCAAGGTAAAATTTAAAAAGACAGATTATATTTTTATTATCATTATATTATTAGTATTTTTGAAAAACTAATTTTGAAATTTTTTTATCATGTTAAGACTAATTATTTATCATTTTCATCTAAAATTTTAATATTTATGCACAAAATATTAAAAATTTGAATAATTTTGAGGGAAAAAAATATTAAAAAAATAATAGTTACAAAGTTAAATAGAGAATTTTAAGCTCTTTAAAATAACGTATCACAAGACCTAGGGTTCCATTTGAAATATTGTTCCCCATTTCTCCCCTGACGCCAATTTACCTAATAAAAAATTGAAAAATATGGCAAATGATAATTTTTATTGTGTGATTTACATATTTTTCAAGTTTATATCTCATTTTGTTGAAAAGTTACGGGGGTGTACCATTTAAAAGAATAACCCTGTATACATATACTTCTTTTGAATTAAAATGATTAAATTGCGATGTTGTAATTTAATAGAGTTGTATTATATTGTATAGAATGCAATTCTATTTCATAACATCTTAGTGAAACAAAAGAGTTAATTGCACAAAAGCAAGCTGAGTATAGTTATGCAAAAGGGAATCAACACTAAATCGATAGTGGTTACCTAACTGTAATAAAAAAGGTACATTGTAACTATTACCGATGAATCGATGAACGGTGTTTACCTCACAATAAAATTATTAGGGGATAATATTAATAAATTTATTTTTCCTACGACCACCTATGAAAATGACAAATTTCCTACGTTTAAGAGAGTAAGAAAGTGTCATATTTCATATGCGTGTGAAATAATATCATACATGTGTGTAAAAGCAAAGCTATCATGATTTTTGTTAAAAATATTTTATTAGACGTTTTTTCATTAAAATTTTATGTATCTGGATTTTTTTTTCACTTTTTTTTATTATTTACGATAATTCTGCATTATAAATCGTTTTTATTTTGATGAGAAAACAATTTGAATGAACAAAACCTAATTTACTTTAACTTTCAAAGTCCAATCTAAGAAAACTTTTTGATGAAATCCACCAACTGCAGCTAAATTATTTATTTTTCTTTGAAGTCCTGCTATTTTTTTACAGCTACTTAATTTTAATCAATAACTTTAAATAATGATAATTTTATTTAATAATATTATTTATTAAACTAATATTTAAAGTTACTAGCATTAGGTATTAAACAAAATAATATACACGGTGTATTTGAAATAGCGTCGGAAATTTTAACAGATGATTCTACATCATAAAATATGACAAAAAGTTCCTATAAACATATGTCTAAAATGCGTCATAAGGGAGCTACGCCCCTTTGAAAGTGGCTAAAAAAATCGGTTTTTATTTAATAACTCAGGAACCCTTTGAGATATATCAACGAGGTTTTGCACGTCAACTAATCCTACCAAGGCCCGTTTTTATGTGTTATTTTCATGTACTTATTTCAACCAGGGGTGTGCGAAACGGGGGCTTATCAGTTTTTTGTCCCAAACTTTTTTCTGTGTATCTTTTTTGCAATTTTATTTTTGAAATATGATTTCTCAGGTCAAAATACATAAAAAAGGTATTCTTGATGTAATACTGTAGGATTAACCGTTTTCGAGAAAAATTCATTTGAAGGTGAAATTCCACGGTTCTAGGACGAAAAATTAAATACTAAAATGTTGAAAACCAAAATTTTAATGATGCGGGGCGAATGTACATTAAAAACTAAGAAAAAAACCTCATATACAGGTACTTCCAAAAATCAATCCTAATGGAGCTATGGTCTTCTAAATATGCACCATTTTTCAAGGGCTATCGTAGCTTTAAAAGCGTTTTTTCGACCTATATGTATGGAAACTTTTTTTCTTAGTTTTTGATGTAGAAAAACATTGCATCATTAAAATTTTGGTTTTCGACATTTTAGTATTTAATTTTTCGTCCTCGAACCGTGAAATTTCACCTTCAAATGAACTTTTCTCGAAAACGGTTAATCCTACAGTATTACAACATGAGTACCTTTTTTATGTATTTTGACCTGAGGAATCAGATTTCAAACATAAAATTGCAAAAAAGTTACACAGAAAAAAGTTTGGGTCAAAAAACTGATAAGGCCCCCCCGTTTCGCACACCCCTGGTTTAAATAAGTACGTGAAAATTACATACAAAGATGGGCCTTATCAGGATTGATTCACGTGCAAAACCTCGTTAACATATCTCAAAGGGTTCCTGAGTTATTAAATAAAAACCGATTTTTTTAGCCAATTTCAAAGGGGCGTAGCTCCCCTATGACGCATTTTTAGACATATGTTTATAGGAACTTTTTGTCATTTTTTATCATGTAGAATCACCTGTTAAAATTTCCTACGCTATTTCAAATACACCCTGTATGCATCACATACGTATGTAAACTGTTATCAGCTAATTTCTTAAATCCAGCATGTGTGATTTGGATATAACGAAAGAATATGTTCTCCTTTAAAGCAAAATGGTGCTTTAAATATGAAAGGATAAGAATATGGTATGCTTGAAAGAAGAATATATTCTCAAATATAACCTACTATTAAAAACTATAAAAAAATTGGCTTTGGGAATGTCGTTATAAAAAGTGATTTATTATAAAATTATATTATTTGTTATTGTTTGTTATTTTACTTACAAAAAATTAAAGTAGTATTATTTAATTTTCTGGTTTTAAAACTAACGTTTACCAGAAAATATTTATAAAAAATCACGATAAATAGGAAAAAAAAAATAATAAATAAAATGTTTGATTTATTTTTAGTTTCGGTTGGATCCTTGTTGCATAACGAAATCTATTTATGACATGATTAACTAGATAGGTAAAATGTTCCTAAAATGTTTCCAGTGTTCGGTAAACTTTATTAAAAAATAAAGGCAGTTCTGAATTTGCAATTAGTGTTTAGTTTTATAGTTTAATAAAGTCCAAACTAATTTTTAAATGTAGTGTTTTAAAAGGATTTATAGCAGTGGCTTAACTACAAATTGGCGTAGTCCTGTTTTCAACTTAAAATTTCAAATTTTAGCGAAGTAGCGCCTAGGCGTTTCTAATAACAAAATAGAACAAAACAGTTCTTTTCCAATAAATCTTTTAACAACTTTAAATTAAATGTCTGGTTTTCTGAAGAAGTTATTAAAAATTTTAAGGAAGGGATAGTTTATCTAAACAATGCACTACGCGATAAGATTGCATTTCTTGAACAAAAAATCGCTACTATGGAAAGCGAAAAAAAACAGGTAAACAAGCCTAGCAATAAAACCAACGTTCGTCAGATGGCGCCTCCCATTCAGGTTCATGCAGCTCCGTCGGAGAGACCGTTGCTAACATTACAGATGCCTTATTCAAAAGTTGCATCTGCAAAGCCAAGTGACAAGCTCAACCAACAGATGTCGGAACCCGTTAAAGATTTAAAAATTCAAGCGCAGAAGCCAATCACGGATTCTAAAAGTCAAAGTAACGTAAACAATGAGTTCAAAACCATAACCTACAAAAAACCTAGAAAACCAGAAATCATAGGTAAAAATACTGCCTCAACTTTAAAAGGAGTAGCTAAAATGGTATCAGTTTACATTAGTAGAATAGATGCTAAAAGTTCAGTGGATTCTATGAAAAGCCATCTAAGTGAAAATAACATCAAAAATTGTGACGTTAAGTTGGGTTATTCAAAATATCCGGAGATCTACAAATCTTATATTATAACAGCTCCCAAAAATCTACTAGAGGATCTTAAAAATCCTGAAATATGGCCTGAAGGAGCCTCTATAAGTGATTTTTTACACCATCTGGAGAAAATCAGAACAAGGAACAAACAAGAAGAGCCCCGCGCAGAGCCTTAAATTCTAGTGTTATACACTATAATGTACAATCAATAGGAAACAGCATAGACAAAGTTAAGTTACTCCTAAGTGAAAACAGTGACTGCATATGCCTATGCATATCAGAACATTGGAAAACCGAGGAACAAATTAAATTATACAACATAAATGGTTATAACCTAGTGACATCTTTTTGCCGGGGTGAAGGGGAGCACGGGGGTGTCTCTTTATACTGTCGCAGCGATTTTTCAGCCAAAGAAAGACCTGAAATAAATAAACTTTCAAGTCGGTACAATTTTGAGTTTTGTGCAGCAGAGTTTAAATCAAGTGGAGAAAAGTATGTAGTTATATGTGTGTACAGGACCCCAAATACACCTGTAGATCCCTTTTTTCGAAAGTTAGAACGGGCTATTAACATCATCACTGCCGAAAACTGTAAGTTGTTCATAGCAGGTGACTTCAACATAGATCTGAAGGTAACTTATAATCATTCTAAGGAATTTTTAACTCTTCTAAGTTCTTATAATTTAAAAAAATCGATTGTCGATTACACCAGAATTACTGCTGATTCAAAAAAGTGTATTGACAATATTTTTACAAATTTGGATGTATTTGATGCAAAAAATATCAATTATCAAATTTCTGATCACATCGGGCAAAAATTATCTTTTGATTTAAAAGACAAAAATGAAGAGTTCTTAATAAAAAGGGACTACAATCAAGAAAGTAAACTAAACTTTTTAAACAAATTAAGAGAACAAGACTGGTCATCAGTGTATTTGTGCAATGAAAGTGATGTCAACTGTCAGTTTAAAAACTTTATGAACATTTTTATGCCAATTTTTAACGAAAATTTTAAAAAACGGAAATGTAAAGTAAGAAAGAATAAAATTTTTTATAATTCACAGGAAATACAAAATTGTAAAAATCGTCTAGACATTTTATTCACCTTAAAAAATGTTAACAACCAATATACTGATGAATATAATAGAACAAAAAAGTATTATAATCAGCTTCTGAGAGATTTCAGGAAAAACAAATACTCTGAGCAAATAACTTTGTCTGAAAATAAATCAAAAACCGTCTGGAACGTTATCAAAGATGTTAAGGGGGATAAAAAATCAAAAAAAGCTCAAATTCAAGGTGAACCATTTAAAGTTGCCAATGATTCAAATTTCTTCTTTGCAAACACTGCTAAGGATTTAATAAACAATTTACAACCCACTGAATTTTCTTGTGACATAAAAAATAACTTAAATTCTATGTTTACGAGCCCTGTTTTAAGTGTTGAGGTCTTTGACATAATAAGAAATCTGAAAAATAAATGGAGCAGCGGCCTCGATGAAGTTCCGGTTCCAATAATTAAACTATGTGCTCTGGAAGTTTGCGAGCCGCTCGCTTTTGTTATAAACAATTCTCTGGTACATGGAATTTTTCCCGAATGTTTAAAAGTTGCCTTAGTTAAGCCACTTCATAAAAAAGGAGATCCCTCTATTATAAATAACTATAGGCCAATTAGTCTCTTATCGGCTTTTTCCAAGGTCTTCGAAACTACTATGGTCAGAAGGTTAATAAATTTTTTTGAAACACACAACCTCTTTAGCGATAGCCAACATGGCTACATGAAGAACAAATCAACTAACACTGCAGTACATGACTTCACTCACAAAATTCTTTTGGGTTTTGAAAGAATGGAATACATTCTCGGTTTATTTCTAGACCTTACAAAGGCCTACGAGTCAATAAATCACGAAATTCTATTCCAAAAACTCGAAAGATATGGCGTGAGGGGTAAGACACTGCAGTGGATTAAATCTTTCCTTAAAAGGAGATCCCAAAGAGTGGTTGTCGAGAGAGAGGGTGTGTGTTTTAAATCCGAACCTATATTTATGGAAGACTTTGGAATAGCCCAGGGAAGCATAATTGGTCCTGTATTATTTCTTATTTTTATGAATGATATAGGAACAGCTATAAATTTCTTAAATTGCAGCTTGGTTAATTTTGCTGACGATACCAATTTATTGGTAAAGTCAAATGATTATCAAGAATTATTTCACTTGCTTCAAAGCTGCATAGCAAATATTATACAGTGGCTCTTAAAAAATAAGTTGCTTTTAAACAGAGAAAAAACAAATATTATCATGTTTAAAACTTCAAGGTCAAATTTCGTTGCCCCGGAGGTTGTTCCGTTCGATGATATGTTATTGGAAACTACTGAAAGCACTAAATTCTTGGGATTGATACTGGATCAGAGTTTGCAGTGGAACTTACACCTAGAAGAGTTAACTAAAAAGTTAAACTCAACACAATACTCACTGTATGTGCTAAGGTCGTATGTAAGCTTTGATACCCTAAAAACTGTATATTTTGCCAACTTCCAATCCATATTAAAGTATGGAATAATCTTCTGGGGGCAATGTTCCTATGTAGAAGATGTTTTTAAAATACAGAAGCGAGCGCTTCGTACAATTTTAGGTTTTAGGTATAACGATTCTTGTCGTGGTCACTTCAGACATAACAGCATCTTAACATTGACAGGTTTGTATATATACGAGTTGTTACTTTTTATGTTTAAAAATAAATCTTTGTTTAAAAATTCAAAAGGTGTTTGTAGTAGAAATTTGGATTATAATTTTCCTAGGCACAGACTGGTTCAATTTGAAAAAGGGTCATTTTATTCGAGTATAGCGGTTTTTAACAAATTACCTAATGAATTAAAGTCACTAACAAATTTTAACATTTATAAAAAACGGATCTTAACAGTTTTAATTAATTTAGAGCCTTACAATATCTCTGAATATTTCGATAATATTGCAGGATAAGATTCTTTGTACTTTACATATCCGAACGTACTTAGTCTTTAGTTTTTATTTATTTATTTATTGATATTTTTAATATTCGTAAAAATTATATGTTTATTCTCTTTTCGGACGTATTTCATGTTCACAAGCGTCTATGTAGATTGCCTCTGTATATTCGTTCTGTTATTTTTGAAATAAAGTTATTTATTATTATTATTATTATTATTATATAAAATTCCCAAATCTATCAAAAATCATTTAGATTGGAGTAAATATAGGAAAAAGAGAAACCAGGTTACCAAACTGTATTACGTAACGCTCCTAGGGGGGGGTCATTTTGGTGTGTTACGGCCATGTTAATGGTATAGGAAAATAGCGTTACAGGGGGGGGGGGTCCAAAATGATCAAAATTTGCGTTACGTAATAATTATTTTTTTTTATTTTTTTTTTCGGCCTTGGTCGTTTTTTAACTTTTTTTTATCCGTTTACCGTTTTTTTTTTCTCACACGCAACGGAACAGTTTTTTTCCTTTTCCTTTTCTTTTTTATATAACCATGTTCATTTTATTTTGACTTGTCACATCTATTATTATTATGGCTAAATGACCAATAAAGATATTCTATTCTATAAGTAATTATTATTATATATGTTAATTCATTACGTTTTTATGTACTTCTTCATTTTAATTTTTTTGTAACTTAGTTTAGATTAAACAATTAAACAATAATTTGTAGAATACAATTATATATAACGAAACGCAAGATTGGCAAACTCTTGAGTTTTTATGTTGCAAGTTATTTTTTTTCTTTTATTAGTTTATTGATATGCTAATGATATTGTAAATATTTTTTGAATTTTGAACACAATAAACATTATTATTATATTCTGTTCTGTTCTGTTCTGTTCTGTTCTGTTCTGTTCTGTTCTGTTCAGTTCTGTTCTGTTCTGTTCTGTTCTGTTCTGTTCTGTTCTGTTCTGTTCTGTTCTGTTCTGTTCTGTTCTGTTCTGTTCTGTTCTGTTCTGTTCTGTTCTGTTCTGTTCTGTTCTGTTCTGTTCTGTTCTGTTCTGATCTGTTCTGATCTGTTCTGTTCTGTTCTGTTCTGTTCTGTTCTGTTCTATTCTATTCTATTCTACTTGAACGTTCCCTAAGACAGGAAATAAAAATTTTGCGAGAAAAAAATTGACGATAATAAACATGATGGTAAAAAATTATGGATATAATGAAAGTTACGGGTTAAGTGAAAGAATATATATAATCCGAAAAGTATAAATTTTAGTGGAAAAGTTATAGAAGAAGATTTAGAAATAGCTATCAATTATAATGAGTATTCTGTAGATAGTATTTTAGAAATAGTTGATCAAATTCCAAAAAGTAGTGTTCCTTATAGTTTTTCCAACCGGAGAAACCTTGGCAATTTTTAAAAATCTAGAATGGTATCTATGAAAGAACTTAAAGTTGTAATATACAATACCTAATAAATCCATTTCAATAGACGGAATACATCATAAAATTTAAAAAAAATTATTTGTAATTGTAATTAGAAATTATAAACTATTATACCTAATAAATCTTTCTTTAAAGTATGGGGTATTTTCTTCTAGTTGGAACATTTCCACAATAACAACTGTAGCAAAACTACAAAATACTATAAATTGTAACAAATTTCGCCCGGTTAACGCTTTACCGCCTTATGAAAAAATACTAGAGATACTAGCAAAAAAACAATTACTAGACTATATTATTAAAAATAACATATTAATCAAGGAACAGTCTGGTTTCCGCGAAAATAATTCTTTTGAAACGGCACTTCAGTTTTTTAAAAATCTCAATTTAAAGATCATTTTGTGGGGGTACACTCAGAAAAATCCCATCTTGTAAAATCAATAAGAAATTATTTTAACTTAAAAAAATTGCCTTTTAAAATGTTAAAAGTAAAAACTTTACGTTTTAGTTACGAACAATATTAATTTAAAAAAATAATTTTTACACCAAACCGTTTTTCACTTTAAAGTAAAAGTATTGTCTCTTACTTTCTTATTTTAATGTTTTCTTAATAAAATTATAATATTTCCCTTGATATTTTTAAAAAATATCAATATATTAAAAGAATTCTTTTTAAAATAACCAGTTTTTGTATTCAAATCATTTACAAGTTTAAATTATCTAAGAGGAAGTATTTTTCAAATTACAATGAATATTTTTATTTTTACAATGACTTATAAAATTAAAAAATATCTTTTTGAATTAACAAAAAACACTGTCGGAGCAAAAACATATTGGTTTTCTTTTAAATCATATGACTTTTGTTTGATTTTACAACGATTTTTCTCTGAGTGTAGTGTTTATGGATTTTAAAACGGCGTTTGAGCCAGAATTGCTCTTCGAAAAAATATTCAGTATGTGATCTGAAGATACGGTGTTAAAGTGGTTTTAAAGTTGTATGCAAAATAGATACCAAAGAGTAAAAAAAAGTTCAAAAAGGTAAAGTAGGAGTTTTGCAAGGTAGCGTTTTGGGGACCCTACTTTTTATTTTATATTAATGACAGAACTATATAACTATAACTTTAAGAGGTTAAAGCAATGTTTTATTAGGCTTTTTGCAGATGATGCTATATTATATTTTATTGGATCTCCAGAAGAAATAGAAAAGTTTAAATAGGTTAAAATAGGAGTTTTGCAAGGTAGCGCTTTGAGGACCCTACTTTTTATTTTATATTAATGAAGAGGTTAAAGCAATGTTTTATTAAGCTTTTTGCAGATGATGCTATATTATATTTTTTTCACTACTAGCTTTAGAACCATTATTTATCATGTTTTCAGACTATTAACTAATGGTATATTCTAAAGCTAGTAGTGAAAAAAGAGTTTTAAATGTACCTAAATATAAATTATAGTTGCACTGTAATTTTTTTTTAAGTAACTTTTTTCACGTAGTCATTAGTTTTTACAATTAAGTTTTTAGAATTAGTTAATTAAGACCTTTTATTGTGATCTTTTGAATTCTGTAAATTTTTGAGCTAAGAGGCAATAAAGATGTTATATACAGAGTGTCCCAACTCTACTTACCCAGCGATTTTCTCGAAACTAAAAGAGCTCATCAGGTTCTAAAAAAAACACCTTAAATGCGACAATTATTTCTATAAAAAGTAGCCAAAACTAAAATCCATACCTTCAAACTCTCCCCTAACTTACCCCTAACTTTACTTTTTTAATTAGTACCCCTATATTTTTGGTTATTTTGTATAAAACTTGAGCTTGCAAATAAAATGATATATTATACTTGCTATTTTTGAGTTTCAGAAGTGATTAAACGTTTAAAAAAAACCTTGCTGTCAACTTTCTTTGATAACGATTTTCTCAAAAACTAAAAGAGACAATTAATTTCTGCTAAGACCAGTTTAAATAATATGATAATATCTAGAAAAAGTGGCCAAAAATATAATCCACCCCTACACCACCTCCCACAACCTACCCCCAACTTTATTTTTTTAAATATCACCCCTATAATATTTTGGTTCTTGTGCATAGGCCTTGAGCGAACTAATACAATAATATTTGTTTTTTTTTTATGAAGTAAATATAGTGTACAATGGTAGGTATTGGTTTATAGGAAAAAGTTTCTTTATGCTTTATCTCATATTAATCGTTATTAATCTGTCGTCCCTCTGTCGACAACACGTTGCATAACACCTCGTATTTTTATGCATTTTTATGCCATCCAAATATACAACAACAGTATTATGGTCTGTTTCATCAAGCAAGATAGTGAAGTCCAAACCTAAAGAAGGAAAAAATATCGGACCCCGAGAAACAAAATTTCAGCCTTTAACAAAAAGTTTCTACACTTGAATCCAAACTTTCTACACAAGAAATGTATTAAGAAATTACAGAACGTCTCAAGAGAGATAACAATTTTATTATTTATGGTGTCCCGGTACAAAACTCAATATGTCCAATTGTATTAAAATTCAAGGAATTATAGACGCTACCCCTGGCGTAAGCAATACGCAAGTTATTTTACTTAACCGCATAAGTAAAAACTTCCCTAGACCAATAAGAGTTGAAGTTAACTCAAAAGTAAATGTCCTTAATATTCTGAAAAACAAAAATAATCTTCCTAACTATATTAAAATAAGCTACGACTTAACTCCAGCGCAACTTTCCGAACTTAAAAGCCTTAGACGAACTCGACAAAAGAAAAACCTTCGTAAATCTGATATCACTATAAAGTATGTGAAAATCCAGCCGCAAATCTTGTCCATGGAAGACAAAGGTAAAAGGGCTAGATCAGACTCTAATTCTCCCAAACGAGATTCTGAACTAAAAATACCCAAAAACTAAACTCAACCTGGCCAATAGCCAATAAAATCAATGCAAATTATTTTCTGGAATTGTGACGGCTTTTCGAATGTTTATGATTTTATGTCAGACTGCCCAAATAGTCTCGGTGCTTTGTGTAAAGAAGATATCTGGTTAATAAATCAAGTCACTTCTAAATTTAATTATATTCGAGACTTGTTACAAATTTTTATTTGATATCACAAAATTTTTCAAATCATTTGTTGTTTATTACGTAACGAAAATGCTAAAACTTCGCTCGTTTGTTCTTAATGAACAACAAATGAAATCTATTCCAAGTTTAAACAAATTTTGCTTTGATTTAAAAAATTGTTTTGGATGTTTTTTCTCTCTTATTCATTAATGTATTTTTTTTGTAAATCTTCGCTATTCAAATTATTTACTTTTTTGTATTTTCTTTTTTCTCTATGCATTTACTATTATTAATGTAATTACTGTATAATGTATTTTTTTAATAGGGTTCGAGTATGGACGAAATCCTTGATATAAGAATTGTTAAATTCTTTAGAACCAACAAATCTAATAAATCGGTAAATAGTAATAATAATAACTTATTACAATTATGTCGTAAATTATGACTCATGATTATTTTAAAGGCATTAAAATTTGTAAGTAAATGATTATAATCCTGATATACTTTTCGTATAAACCAGTGTCTAATAATTATACGAAAAGTATATCAAATTTATTATTAATCTCTTATATTTTCAAACGTTTTTTACCACTTTTTAACCGACTTCCAAAAAAGGAGGAGGTTATCAATTCGACGTGTGACTTTCTTTGTTTTTTTATGTTTGTTCCGGCATAACTTTGGAACTTTCCTGAGGTAGTCCCGTTTTAATTTGACGCTCGGATAATGCCGGGTAAGCCGGATAATCAAGATAAATCTAATCGTTTTAACGCAATTTCACTTAAAACCGGCTTAATTTGGTTCTAATACCAACCAAATTTTTAGAAAATGATCGGACAACTCGGATAAGTCGGGGTCACTCAAATATTAAGATTGTGACGTCAGCAGCTTGCCGAGATGGAAGGACAACTATAATTTAGCTTAGATTACCTTACAGATCTACAAGTTGTGTGTCTCTAAAAAGTAAAAATTAAAAACTTTTCGCAAAAAAAATAAACCGACTTCTGTCTCTAAAAAGTAAAAAATTAAAAATAAGTTGGTGCCAATTTCACATCAAACAATTTAACAACGTAAGTATTTAATTTAGGGAGTGGTGAAATTGGCACCGGCTTATTTTTAATTTTTTAATTTTTAGAGACAGAAGTCGGTTCATTTTTTTTGCGAAAAGTTTTTATTAAACTTAAAAATAGCAAGCATAATATACCACTATATTTGCAAGCTCAAGTTCTATCTAATCTAACCGAATATATATAGTGGTGCTCTTAAAAATAAAATAAGTAAGGGGTAAGTTTTGAGAGGGGGTGTAGGGGTAGATTTAATTTTTACCTAATTTTATTGATATTATTGTCTTATTTAAACTGTATTTTAGTTTTTGGAAAAATCTCTGCCAAATATACTGCCCTGATAAGACAAGTTGTCCTATCTGCAAAAATTCAATTTTTGAGATAAGCACACCATTGTGCCTACTAAAAAGAAATCTCTTATCTAACCAAATCCTAAAAATTAGCCTAAAATTTTTGTACTATGTAGAAAATTTTCAATGTTTTCTAAATAAAATTGTCCTAACTAGTCTTTACTAGACGAATAAGTCAGGACTAGGACTAACATTACAGATCTTAGTAATTTGATTGGACTTTTTAGATGATTTTGTCCTAACTTTCTCAGATAGAACAAATGCATTTAGAATGACAATTTATTTTTCTGACAAAAACAAAATATTTTTTTTCCAAAGGATATCACGTATTTTTGACTTAAAATAAAGCAGAACCCAAAGCCATATTTATTTAATGTTTCAAAAAGTGCAAAAAAAAACAGTAAAACATATCTCAAAACATATAATTTGCAGATAGGACAACTTGTATAGTTAAAATCAGGGGGTGATTTTAAATGTTTTTAACCACTTCTCAAAAAGTTTAAGGTCAATTCAAAACAATCCAAAAAATATAGGGGTGCCATTTAAAAAAATAAAGTTAGGGATAGGTTGGGGAGGAGGTTTGAGGGTTGGATTTTATTTTAAGCTACTCTTTATAGATATTGTTGTCCCATTAAAGATAGTTTTTGCAGAACTTAATTATCTTTAGATTTTTAAAATTTAAAATTTTGGCGAAGGCGCTAACACAGTGTTACAGTTACAATATTATTATATTATTCACAGCGCCTGCGCTAGAATAATATACGGTGGATTCGAATTTTCAAAAAAATTCAAAAATATTGGATATTCGTTTCATGAAAAAATAACAAACTTTTTTTTAATTGTCCGTCTAATTTTCACGATTTTTGTTAACACTATAAGTCAAGAACGAATAATCCGATCGACTTGAATTTTTCAGGAAAATTCTACGACGGGAAGATCTCTATTGTTTCTGAAAGCAATCCCCCCAAAAACAAAAAAGTTATGGGGGGTTAAACTTATTTAAAATATAAAAAAACTATAATTTTCAAAAAGGAAAAAAGGTAAAAAGTCCAAACCATAACTCCAGAAGAAATTATCCGATCGACTCGAAATTTTCAGGAAAATTCAAGTTCTGTGAGGGGAAAATCCCTTTTGTTTTTCAAAGAAATCCCTTCAAAAACAAAAACGTTATGGGCCGCCCATTGGGGAACGTTCAAGTATTAAGTAACGCTCCTATGGGGGGTGGGGGTCATTTTGGAGTGTTACGCCCATGTTAATGGTATAGGAAAATAGCGTTACAGAGGGGGGTGGGGGTCCAAAATGATCAAAATTTGCGTTACGTAATACTTGAACGTTCCATTTTTAAAAATAAAAAAAAATCATTAAAAAAAAATATATTTTTTCCGCAAAATAAATTAAAAAAAAAAAAAAATGAAAAATCTTGAAAAATTTTTAAAATATTTTTCGAATTAAAAATAAAAAACATTTTTATATTTTTCGGTTTTCAAAAATAGATATTTTTGTAATTTTTTTTTTTCAAAATATATTTTTTTAAGTATTTGGGAAAACCATTTACTGTGAATAGTATATAAATGAATGCGTAGCATTACATATCCAAGGAAAGTCTTGCGTTAGTAAAAAAAATTCGAAAAATTTTTATGCTTTTTTTTTACGTTTCTGGACGTTTTATATAAAAAAATTTGATTCCCGCAAAAAAAATCTGTCTGTCGGTCGGTCTGTCTGTCGATCTGTCGGTCTGCGTGTCAAGGACGCTTCGAGCTAAAGACTTCAAATTTGGACCACAGGTTGATTATCAAAAGTTCCAGATTGGGATTGTTTTTCGTAAAAATCGGGTTGGGGTAAGGGGGTAAAAAAGTTAAAAAAAAATCTTTTCAACAAAATTTTTTTCGTAAAACGAAAAATAAATTGAAAAAAAAATGTTTTTATCTCATTTTACCCTCCTTACCCCAACCCGATTTAAAAAAAAAACAATCCCAGCCTAGAACTTTGGATAATAAACCTGTGGTCCAAATTTGAAGTCTTTAGCCCGAAGCGTTCTTAAGTTATTGTGGTCACAAATTTCCCGGACACACCGACCGACAGACAGAAATCATATTTTTTGGATATAAAACGTCCAGAAACTTAATAAAAAATTTTCGATTTTTTTTTACTAACACAAGGCTTTCCTTGGGGGAAGTAAAAATAAACTCAGAATTTCAGTTTTACGAGATTATGATTTTAATTGGATTATAGATTCAATAACTTCACTTTTAATTATAAACAACAATAAATTTAATGAATTTTTAAATTAAAAAGTAAGATAATCCGCCAATTGTTCTCTAAATTAACTTTTTTAATTAAATGGAATGGTGACTGATTCCTGATTTTTATGCGCATCGCAGCTTTAAGCTAGGAGGCCATTAACCCTTCGTTAGGCGCGCGGTCTACGATTGTAGACCATGCTCTTTTTTAGCTGGGTAACTTTTTACACGGAGTGTTTACGCTTGCGCCCCTTCGAGTGGCTTTGCATTATGCATCAATCTATTAGATCAGTAATAATTCACACTTTGAATGGGTATAATATTGTTTTTATTCATTTTGAAACCTGCCTGGTCTACAATTGTGGACCGCGCGACTAACCACGTTACCTTTTTTATTTTTGCATTTTTTTATTTTGTGTAAGTTTTTATGGTTACTTTTTGTGAATATTGTTTTTCAAAGTTAGTTTATTAGTTTAAAGATAAATTAAAGATACAATATGTCTTTACCACCAAAAAAAATAGCGGTTTATAGGAAGACACTGGCACGAGTCTTTTTGGGCATGAAAGAGCTCATACGTAATGTTTTTGATAAATAAGGTAATTTTCTGTTCTATAAAACTAAAAATTACTTCGGACACTAAATGTGCCTAAGAAGGGAAAATAAATCGAAAAAAAAAATGCTCAAAATAACTACGATTGCAAAGAGCACATGTACAAGGCGCATGAGTTACTAAAATATTGCAAATTTTATAATATTTTTTTCTTTTAATTTAGGTGTTTTTAATTTTTTTATAATCGTACATGTTAAAAAAACAAATGTTTTAGTTTCAGAAAGTTTTTTAAGTTATTTTTATTTTTTTTTTACAAATTACCGTACAGATGTAAAATATATGTATGTATTTTACCCTTAACACTTACTAAAACAATAATAATTTGAAAAAAATATGTAAATAACTTTTAAATACAACTAAATAAATAACATAAGATATTTGGTTTTTAAAAATATAAATGTGTTTTTTTTTTAACAAAAAATAAAATGGTCTACAAGTGTAGACCGCGCGCCTAAACACGTTACAAAAAGAGGCGCGCCTAACGAAGGGTTAAATACTTGATCTACAGAGTGATTTAAAAATAAGTTACTAAATTTTATGGGGTGATTCTTATGGGATTATTATGGAATATATCAAATACTTGATACGCCAGCTAGCGTGAGTTCGATTCTCACTCGCGCCTATTGCCTTTTTCAGTTAATTAAAAATTGAAATGTGGCGAAGGTGATAGGTAAAACAGAGACACTTACCTTAAAACTGGTTCGAACGTCATGACGCGTCAGTTAAAGCCGGTGGTTCCCTCTACTACTAGCCCACACAAGTCCTGGGCTTAGGGATTAGGTAGAATAGTACAAGGTTAAACAAACATGTATTATATTTCTACAGGGTGTATTTGAAATAGGGTCCGAAATTTTAACAGATGATTCTACATCATAAAATATGTGTAAGAATTCCTATAAACATATGTCTAAAAAGGTTTTTATCTAACAACTCTTTGAGATATAGCAAAGAGGTTTTGTACCTGAACTAATCTTAGTAACGCTCATCTTCGTATGTTATTTTCATGTACTATTTTAACCAGGGGTGTACGAAACAAGGGGGCCTTATCGGTTTTTTGTCCCAAACTTTTTTCTGTGTAACTTTCTTGTAATTTTATTTTTGGAATATAATTCCCCGGGTCAATATACATAAAAAAGGTACTCCTGTTGTAATAATGTAGGATTAACCTTTTTTAAGAAAATTTCATTTGAAAGGGAAATTTCAAGGCTCGAGGACGAAAAATCAAATACTAAAATGCTGAATACCAAAATTTTAATGATACAGGGTAAATTACATTGCAGTACATTACAATTAAGATAAAACCCTCATATACAGTTACTTCCAAAAATCAGTCCTAAGGTGAGCTATGGCCTCCTAAAAATGCACCATTTTTAAAGGACTATAGTTGCTTTAAACGCGATTTTTAGACGTACATGTATGTAGGTATAGAAACTGTTTTTTTCTTAGTTTTTAATATAGAATAACCCTGCATCATTGAAATTTTGGTTTTCCACGTTTTAGAATTGATTTTTTCATCTCTGAAATTTTACCTTCAAATGATGTTTTCTCAAAACGGTAAATCCTACAGTATTACAATAAGAGTACCATTTTATGTATTTTGATCTGAGGAATCACGTTCCAAAAATAAAATTATTAAAAATTTACAAAGAGAAACTTTGGGACAAAAACTGATAAGGGGGGGTTAGGCACACCCCTGGTTATAAGTACATGACAATAACATACGAAGATGGGCCTTATTAAGATTAGATTACAAGCAAAACCTCATAACATTTTGGACCCTATTGCAGTATATCTGCTAGTTATACTAGTTATAGTATAGTTGCGGATAAAATAATATAGATGATCCATCCGTTTTGTATTCACGTCAAAGCAGAATTTGTATTCTCTTGTGGCCGTGCTAGCCTACTCTCGGATGAAATCGGTATCAATCGTTTCGCTTCTAAGACGCCAGTCGCTACTTATTATTTAGTTGACAAAAATGTATGCAGAGGTGTGAAGGGGACACAAATTCTTCGTCCAGTATACAAAGTGAATTATCTGTATGTTTAAATTAATCATATAAAAACAGTATTTTTGGTTTATAATATATTTTTTTAAATCAACATACTGAGTTATAGACTTCAGTTTCGGGCTGCTCACCAGCAATGTAATAGTAGATTACAGGTCGGCTTTTTTAGTACTTTTCCGAGACCATTTATAAATCGAGGAAAAGTACCATTTTTCGGAAGACCTGTGTACTTTTTTATTCGCAACTGTTTTTATTTAAAAATAAAGTACTTTTTTTTTGAAAGCTAGATTTTTGAATTCAAATTAAGAAAATAATACTATAATACTTAGTTTTTATCATATTAACCACAAATATTTTTTCCTGCATTTCACAAGAAAAGCACAATTATATAAAACTGAAGTTCCAGATACGCCTAACCCAAATAAACAACCACAAAAAACATTAGTTGATAGCTCACAAGGCACCGTTTATAACATTTATTATCCTCCTCAGTCTCAAAAGTTAAAAAACATTGACTAAAACTGTACATTTGGGTATTTTAAACGAAATGTATTAGATTATATTCGTGTTTATCAAGACAGCAGCAGTTCAGCCATCTTGCTTTAAGCATTAATAATGACATTTTAATCCATGGCGCCATCTAGCAGAAATGAATGTTTTAAATTGCAGATCAGTAATAATTAGTTTACTGGTCTCTATTTTTCATGACAGGTCAAGTCCAGGCGTGGAAAAGAGTGGGACAAGAGTTCACGTACATCCCAAACTTTAATAATACATGTAATGTATGTATTACATACACAGTTGCGAATAAAAAATATTTTCTGTAATTTAATAACTGGCTATCGGTACCATACCGTAATTTTAAAATAATATTGGAATTTTAAAACTTGATTTTAGAATATTACGTGCTCATTTTAAATTTAAAGGAAACCCAAACAGCTAAACACCAAAACTCTAGACAAAGTATTAACCGATCCAGTGACCCTAGTATAGCCTATACTGTATAGGGTGTAATATTTTTAGTGAAAAGAAATGATTGGTTAGGGATGGAGTGGGATGGACAGCTGCTCCAAACCAGTCTTAGATCTTGATGAGGATTGTATTTATATTTTATACTTTTTTTGTAAATGCGATTTATATTAAATAGCAATTTTATCCAGAAAAAATCTTTACAGAAATCTTTGTGATATTATATTTTTGTGTTATGTTTTTGCGCGTCTGAATCATAATCTTAAAAGGAAATTCTGTATCTATGGAACTGTAAACAAGATATATATGAATTACGCTACTCTTTGATTTTTAAAAGAAGAGTTTTATATACACAGAATAGTATATTCTATAACTAGTATGGAATAGACAATATTCTGTGAGAGCGGAAAGTTTGTCATACAAGCCGGTAGGCGAGTATGACGGTCCCGCGAGCGCGGAATGACTATTCCATACGTGTTGTAGACTATACTTTTTCTTCGACTGCAAATATGAAACACTGTATGGCTTTAAACTGCGGACAAGGTTAAAAACAAAGTTTTTTGTGACTCGACATTGTAAATGCAACAAAACAAAAATTTTTAAATAAAGCAATTAATGTTATTTAATAATTTTATCAAATCAGTACTTAAAAAAAACTTTTATTTAATTTTAGCACATATTTACAAATTATAATGCAAAAATTGAAGGTTATGTCAGATCGTTGTGACAAATATCAGGTTTAAATATTTAACAATAGATGGAGCAGTTTTAATTTTTTGAACTAAATTGATAAAAAACTGGTCAAATATTAAGAAAAACTAATAAACTTTATATAATTTTAACGCAAAACTTTAAATTGCATAAAATTATTCAATATTTCATGGTAAATTATTCAATTATTCATGGTAAAATAAAATTGCTATTTTTTTTACTTTTATAAACAAGAGATGGCACTACATGTGCTTATTCTAACACTTGATACGAAATATTCATACCGTATGAGCTAGAGCTAGAATGGATTCATTTTGTGTTTAAAATGTGTGTGTATTTGCTTACATTCTAAAGCAGTCCTAGAAAAACATTTTTTTCCTACGACCTAATTAGTAGTTAGTGTCTATTTCCCACCCATTGCCTATGACAACGGTTGGGAAGTGACAATCAGCTGATTTTACATATCGGCTGTCAGAAAATTAGTAAACGTCAAACACAGAACCTCAAATTGACAAACTAATTTTTTTTTTTCGTTTTTTGGATGTTTATTTTCCTACGGCCTAACATCGTAGGAAAAATAGTATACGCACCTCGACGCAAACCATTTAAGTGTACATAGAGTGCTTTTTTTTACTCGGCTGCGACTCGTAAAAAAAGCACTCTCGTACACTAAAAACTAGGTTTGCGTACTAGGTGCGTAATATACTATAATAAATAATAATAATAATAAATATCTTTATTGTTCTATCGTTACAGGGTAACATGAACATGAATTGTAACCACTATAAATTCGGTTAGTATTACAAATAAATAAATAAAATAAATTAACATAGTTGTACATAAAATAAATTAATAAATATACTATAACTGTATCAATGTTTATGTAAAAAAAAAACAAAGTATTAATATTTTAAAAAGAAAATTGAAGAGAAACAAAAAAAATACTCGTTACCAGACTTCTATGTTAAAAATTAACCCATTAAGGACTGACCGATGAATTTATTGTATAATATACCGGGTGTTTCAGGAAGGTGGTTCACCCCCCTTAACTCTTTTATACTTTGAGCTATCCAAATGAAATTTGAAGATCATGCATAAGATAAAATTTTCGATTTTTTGACATATCAAACAACTTTTTTCCACTTCCGGTTTCACCGGAAATGACCTTAACTTTCGATTTTTAAATGAGACACCCTATATATTTTTACACATTTTGTCTTAGAAATCAATTCTGAATACAACCATATGTCACTTGTCAATTTTTGACAGGTCATGTCATTTTTTATTTAAATTTTCATTTTAAACCTAGAGTGCCTTGAATTGGCTTATTTGCTTAATTTTTGGTCTAATTTCTTAAGAAAAATACTATTTTGATTATTTCCGAAAACTATATCTTTGGTGCGCTCTTAAAAGTTTAAAAGTTACACTATTGCCCATAAGTCATTTTTTTTTTAATGGAAAGAGGGTGGCTCATTACTTTTAAATGATATAGAATTTTTTTGCGAACATTTTGATACTACACATGCATGGTTTATTTTAAAGAACTTGGCCATAAAATACTAATTTATACTATTCATTTTTTGTAATTGCATTTGCATTCAGATTTAATAAGACAAAACAAAAACTGAGATGGCTTTGAAAAACAATTTTTAGAAATATCATCCTTCAAGTTTTAGTTTTGACAGTTTTATAGTTCATACTCTGATAGCGTTAAGTTAAAACTTTCAAAATTTTTTTCATAGCCATCTCAGTTTTTGTTTTGTCATATTAAATCTGAATGCAAATGCAATTACAAAAAGTGAATAGTAAAAATTAGTATTTTAAGGCCAAGTTCTTTAAAATAAACCATGCACGTGTAGTATCAAAATGTTCGCAAAAAAATTCTCTATCATTTAAAAGTAAGGAGCCACCATCTTCCCATTAAAAAAAATGACTTATAGGCAAAAGTATAACTTTTAAACTTTTAAGAGCGCACCAAAGATTTAGTTTTCGGAAATAATCAAAATAGTATTTTTCTTAAGAAACTAGACCAAAAATTAAGCAAAAATAAGCCAATTCAAGGCACTCTACGTTTAAAATGAAAATTTAAATAAAAAATGACATGACCTGTCAAAAATTGACAAGTGACATATGGTTGTATTCAGAATTGATTTCTAAGACAAAATATGTAAAAATATATAGGGTATCCCATTTAAAAATCGAAAGTTAAGGTCATTTTCGGTGAAATTGGAAGTGAAAAAAAGTTGTTTGATATGTCAAAAAATTGTAAATTTTGTTTTATGCATGATCTCCAAATTTCATTTGGATAGCTCTAAGTATAAAAAAGTTAAGGGGGGTGAACCACCTTCCTGAAACTAGGGACATTAGATCTAGTGTCCCTACCTGAAACACCCGGTATAGTACCCAGCATATTTCCAGTTGTTGTCCAGTCTTCAGGTCAATAAAAGAGGATTTACCTGGAAATAATTTTGATTTTCGGTTTATTGGATAGGGTTTAAGGCAGCAAATAAAAAAATCAATTTTGTAAAAAAATCCAAACTCGATTTGGAACTATTATTTTTTAACTTGTTTTTCACAAAAAACGGATTTTTAAAATATCTCTTAAACGTTACACTATACGTTTTTAGATTTTCATTTTTTTTTTCGAAAAACCAAAATTGTTCTTTATCGTCGGTTAGGCCTGCCCCTTAGAACATTTTGGGTGAAAATTAAAAAAATCTATCTGGCACTTTCTTTTTAATTTACGTAAAATTAAATTTTTTTAAAATAATTCACACATTTGTGCCCCATTATCTCGAGTAAACTGATTTTCGATTGCATCACCGTTGTATTAAGCATAAAAAACCTTCCTAACCAAGTCATAAAAAAAAACTAAAACTCTACAGTGTAACGTTTAAGGCGGTGCCGTGAATTAGCTATAAGTCGTACAAAAAAATACATGATAGAAAAAATGTTGGAGATTTGGTCTTATTTATTTTCATGTCAAACGTTTTTTGTCCTAGGATTCACCGATCTTGATATATTTTAAAAGCCCGTTTTTTGTGAAAAATACATTAAAAAAATGACAGCTCCAAATCGAGTTCAATGTCGCAAAATTGTTTATTTGTGGCCTTAAACCCTACCTAATAAAGCAAAAATCTAAACTCCCTGAATTATTTCCAGGTAAAGCTTTTTTTATTAACATAAAGACTGGACTATAACTGGAAATACGCCGGGTACTGGTTTTAATGTATGGAACCCTAAAAATAAAGATCTAATATAGGAAAAGCATGTGTATTTTGGGTAGAATAACCTTATAATTCACGATAATGCGAAGCAGTACAACTTTACAACTTAAATATTCCTGCTCTACTACTTCCACAATACAAAGAATGTATGAAAACATTTAAAAATATTTTTTTTTTTTACGTTTTGTGTGAAAAAAGATGATGATTTTTACAAAAAATATTCTCTATCTATCGAAAAATATTCTCTATCTATCGAAAAATATTCTCTATCTATCGATCTGCCCGAGAAAAGTTATGTAAACGCGGTAACTCGAGAACGATTTGAGCTAAAGGTTTCAAATTTGGAACATAGGTTACTTACCCAAAGTTCTAGGCTTGGATTGGTAAAGGGGAGCCAAATGTAGAAAAAACAATTTTTTTTCAAATTATTTTTTTTTAAAGAAGTTTTGAAAAAAAAAATTTTTTTTGAAAAAAAATCTGCAGCAGAATGACGCATTCCAGTATACATCCAGTAGGTATATATTTTTTGTAATAATAATAAAATAAAATATTAAATAGGCAGAGGTGGTCGGTGCTATGAGGCGGAGAAGTACCTTAAGGAAATGAACACGACTAAAACACGACTACAATACGACTTTTTTTAACAAACATAGGGGTCATTATTATTTAGTTGGTAGCAACACCAAAAAAAGACGTAAATATGACTAAAAAACGACAGGTCGTGCTTTAGTCGTATTGCCGTCGTGTTTTAGTATTATCCATTTCCTCAGAGTAATCACCTCCCTAAAAAAGATCGAAGTGCGCCAAAAACTGTGTCCAAAAGGCGTAAAACTTAATAATTAATACCGTTTCTTTAGTCAGCAATGGCAAAGAAGTTTTTTTTTTGTAAAACAAAGGGCGCCAATTTTATCAAGGGCGCCTTTGGTCTTCCCATGTTACAAAAAAATTGCTCGCCCTATAGGGCACCCTAGGCCTATTTAAAGGGTAAGCATTAAATTTTTGTCTTCAAAAATTATTAAATAAACCTTTCATAATACTTATTCAACTTTATGGCTGAGAAGAATGTAGAAAAAATGAAAATCGATAATTAAATTGAAGTAGGCAGTAAAATTTCTTCGAGAACATTCTCTTAAAAAAAACTGTTGTTTTGCAGAATGTATTTAACGAACTACCTACCCCTTCTTAAATATTGTAGATTCGGCCACAAATTAGATATTTATTTCAGTATTTGTTTATTTGTCGGAGAAGTGACATAATTTATTTAAGTTTAACTTCACATAAAAAGTGTTCTAGAAAAAAACTTACCTAGCGTCTAGTTATAAAATCTCAGAAGAAAACGAAGAAGTGACACGATTTTTACGAGTTTTTCGATTAATATAGGTTTAAAAACAATTCTAAAGTTTAGTAAAACACTTATATTTAAATATTTATGAGGTTTGAGCACTTTTTGCACTAAATACACACGATTTTATTCAAATTTACGCGAGCTTTCCTAGGTACGACCTCCATGAACTAGGAAGACGTTGTATAATGCTTTTTTTTTTGCTGCCAACTAAAGATTTCAAAAAAAAAAAAATAGGAAACTATAATTTATTTGCTTACAAATACTATTTCTTGTACATTTTATTTTATTTTAATTTTACAACACAACCAAACAATTTTACCTTAAGCGAAGGAAGATTTTAATTTTCAAGTAATTTCTGTTAAAATTTAGTAAAAGTCTTGTACCTATTTAATTGTCGAAAAAAATAAAAAAAGATTGCTGTAATGATAAAATTTTGTGCATGTTGTATAATAGTTGTTTTAAATCACAAAACACCAATAAAATTTACTAATAAATATCTGAAATTGGAGGCAAATATTTTTAAATTAGGGTGGTATGCTGCATAAAATTCAATTGTTTTTCCGGCACCATTAAATTTTTATGTAAGGGTAGCGTCACGTCTAATCTCATAAAAACCGTGTAAATCTTTGTAAGAAAGTGAAAATTCAGTGTAAAAGTGGAAAACTAACGTGTGGGCAAAAGTGGGCAAAACCATCGTCTGTTAAAATACAAATTCTTAGGTGTTTTTAAATAGAACTATAATGATAATTTGGAATATTATTCTAGCAGTGCTGTTTTAAAAAAAGGTAAGATCTAATATATTTTTACATTTTGTGTATAAATTTTATACAACTACCTATATCTTATTAAATTAAAAGATAACGCAATAAAATGCTTTAAAATTTGGCGGGAATGTATCTGTAACTGTCTGATGTTTCTATAAAAAGTGTGGAATGTTTACCAGAGACGGACTGGATCTTGAAATATAAGACGATTTTAAATATTTAGGCAAACATTAAATGTCTGTAAATGTTTGTTAATTAAATGTTAGTTAATGCTTCTAGTAAATATCAGACAGGAGTCCTGTCACATGACCGGACGGTGGTTTTGAAACAGGGACCAAATTTGATAGCCATAAAAAGCTCCTAATTAGGGTTTCCAGTCCCGAAATTCGGGATATCCCGAAGATTTTTTAATCCCGAAAAAAATACCTAAATTCATTCATTTATTAAATTCGATGTGTAATTGTGATTTGCGCGTAATATTTTATGTTTACAATGGTGAATAGGTACTCCTGGAGACTCCAGGCTGGAGTCATGGACCTAACGACTTATTCTAATTTTATAAAACTTGTGAATTAGATTGAATTGACAACTTTAAGTGCATAGAAAAAAATCCTGACTTGACACGAAATATAAGATTCGAAATCTACGACCCAAAACTTACTTAAAAAGTCCAATGCCAGAATTTTTTTTGTCGTACTGTGTAATTTAACGACTAACAAAAGTTATTTGGTTTACTGCTAGTTTGGCGCCCTCCTCGATAGCGGACGGCTGGCCGCTTCACACACGCCTTCTGCCGGCCCTGAACCGAGCGAACCAATAACATTAGTTCTAATCAGTACCCGGCATACTTCCAGTTGTAGTCTAGTCTTCAGGTCAATAAAAGAGGCTTTACCTGGAAATAATTCAGGGAGTTTTGATTTTTGGTTTATTGGATAGGGTTTAAGGCAGCAAATAACAATTTTGTGACGTTGAACTCGATTTGGAACCGTTATTTTTTTAAAGTGTTTTTCACAAATTTCATTTTTTTAAATATCTCTTAAACGTTACACTATACGTTTTTAGATTTTTAATTTTTTTTGTGCCCCAGTTAAATCTAAAACCCTATGAAGCTGAAGTTTGCAACGTTTTTTTTGCATTGAAAATTCAAATAGTATATTAAAGTACTAGTTTTATAACATACGGTTTTAGCGCACGAGTACAAGTAGAGAAAAGAAGCTGCTTTCGGCGAGTTTTCTGAAGTACTAGTGCGCTAAAAACGTGATATGGAACAAGTGCTTTAATATACTATTTGAGTTTTCGATTCAAAAAAACAGTGCAAACTTCAACTTCATAAAATACAGTGTAACGTTTAAGGCGGTGCCGTGAATTAGCTATAAGTCGTACAAAAAATACATGACACAAAAAATGTTGGAGATTTGGTCTTCTTTACTTTCAAATCAAACGTTTTTTGTCCTAGGATGCACCGATCTTGAGATATTTTAAAAAGTCCGTTTTTTTGTGAAGAATACGTTAAAAAAATGACAGTTCCAAATCGAGTTCAATGTCGCAAAATTATTTATTTGCGGCCTAAACTCTACCCAATAAACCAAAAATCTAAACTTCCTGAATTATTTCCAGGTAAAGCCTCTTTTATTAACTTAAAGACTGGACTACAACTGGAAATACGCCGGGTACTGATAATATATGAAATATTTATCAGATATTACTATTATGTCCAAATAATTTATTTTTACTTAAAATAATGTAAAAAATTTTCACGTTTTCGCTTGTTATTAACAAGTTGTTAAACGAGATTATTATTAAAATGTAAAAAATTTACTCGCTAGTAATAAAAAACCGTATGTAATGTTACGCATTCCATTATATATTATTAACAGTAAATAGTATATTGCATTTCCCAAATACTTAAAAAAAAAAATTTCAAAAAAGATAAAAAAATTAATTTTTTTGAAAAAAAAAATTCTAAAAAAACAAAAAACGTTAATTGGAATTTTCCAGCATTTTTTGATTTTTTAATAACTTTTTGTTTTTGTATGAAGCTGAAGTTTCCAACGTTTTTTTGCAACGAAAATTCAAATAGTATATTACTAGTTTCATAACATACGTTTTTAGCGCACGAGTACAAGTTTAGAAAACAAGCCGCTTGCGAAGAGTTTTCTAAAGTACTAGTGCGCTAAAAACGTGTTATGGAATAATTGCTTTAATATACTATTTGAATTTTCGATGCAAAAAAACGTTGCAAACTTCAGCTTCACGTTTTTGTGGGGACTACTTTCAAAAACAATAGGGATCTTCCCCTCATAGAAATTGATTTTTCCTGAAAATGTCAATACGATCGGTTTATTCGTTCTTGAGTTCTACAACAATCGTGACATCGGACAGACAGACGGACAGACGGACATTTTTAAACAAAAGTTGCTTATTTTTTCATGAAACAAATTTAATAGAAAGTCCAAGAATTTTTTGTCTAGGACGATTTTTGATTTTTTTTTGATAATTCGAAACTACCGTATAATAAATTGGAAACTACATGCATTTAAAAATACTCCTTGCAGAAACTTTTAAATCTGTATGAATATTTAGACGGTAGTCCTTAATGGACCAACATTATGTTTATTTAACCTCGTACTATTCTACATAATTAAGAATCCCCTAGGTCCAGGACTTCCGTGGGGTACACCTTTTTAAGTTGTAAATAGGAAAGTGTAAATTGATATTCAGAATTTCAAGTTAAATTTCAGAAAGTATAAATTGTAATTCAGATTTGCAAGTTATATTTCAGAAAGTATAAATTTTAATTCAGATTTTCAACTTATATTTCAGAAAGTGTAAATTGTAATTAAGATTTGCAATTTATATTTCAGAAAGTATAAATTAAATTTCAGAAAGTGTAAATTATATTTCAGAAAGCGTAAGTTGAAATTCAGAAAGTGTAAAAAACTATGTGGAACTTCTTGGGGTTCAACAGCTACGACCCTTCGTTGCTCTGCGCTTGGTATTGTTTACAGCGCTGCTGAATATTGTGCTCCAGTTTGGTTAAATAGTTGCCATACAAAGAAGCTGGATGTTGTATTGAATTCAACAATGCGAATTATTTCTGGTTGTATAAAGTCTACTCCTACATGCTGGTTACCAACACTTAGCACATTTCTCCACCTAAATTTAGAAGACAGGAAGCGTTACTTCGAGAATATAAGAAAATTAGTGATAATCTAAATTTACCCATTCACGAATATATTCCAGATTCATCCTTAGATAGATTAAAATCTAGACGCCCATCTTTAAAAACAGCTAAAAAACTACTTGATGATCAAGTAAATTTCACTCAACTCCGGAAAGCAAACTGGAGAACCAGTATGATGGGAAAATTTGGAGAACAACTTGATCCAACCGAACAGGTTGACGGTTTTGATTTAAAACGACGGGACTGGTGTCAGTTGAATAGACTCCGAACAGGACATGGACGTTCTGCAGAATATAAGCACCGCTGCGGTTGGATTGACTCAGCTAGGTGTAATTGTGGTGCAGATTCACAAAGCGTTACCCATATTATAAATAATTGCCCCCTAAGAGCTTATCAAGGAAACTCTGAAGATCTACTTCACCTTAATGAAAATGTTTTGGAATGGATAAGAAACTTAGACATTTGTTTATGATTTACACTATTTTTACATATTTACCGTTATCTTATAATTTTTATTATTATTTTTAATATTAATTGTGCCATACGATAAATAAATAGAAAGTGTAAATTATATTTCAGAAATTATAATTTTATATTATTATTACAGAGTAAATTGTATTTTAGAAAGTGTAAATTGTATTTCAGAAAGTGTAAATTAAATTTCAGAAATATTTATCTATCGAGAAACTTATAATTTATTTTTTATAATTTATAAGTATGTAATATAATGAAGTGACCTAGCCATTTAGAAATTAATTTTGCTAAATGTTTAATTTGATGTAAAAAATACATTTTTTTTTAATTTTAATTTATTGCTGTTCAATATTTAATACCGAACTGCTACTTTTTTTAAATTTTGTTGAATAAAATAATACGTTCCGAAATAAAAATTATGATTTCTGATTTACAAATTACCGTTTCCTAAAATTAATTTACACTTTCTGAAATTGAATTTACAGATCCAAATTTAAATAAAATAACACATTCTGAAAATTAATTTCTACTTTCTGAAATATAATTTACACTTTCTGAATTTTAACTTACGCTTTCTGAAATATATATTACAAATCTGAATTTCAATTTATACTTTCTGAAATATAACTTGCAAATCTGAATTACAATTTACACTTTCTGAAATATAATTTAAAAATCTGAATTACAATTTATTCTTTCTGAAATTTATTTTAAAAATCTGAATAACAAATTACACTGTCTGTAATTAATATCACACTTTCTGATTTACAACTTGAAAATGTGTAGTAGTAGAGGGAACTACCGGCTTTAACTGACTTTTGAACCAGTTTTTAGGGCGGTGTCTGTGTTTTACCTGACTCCTTCACCAAATTTCATTTAACTAAAAAAAGCTATCAAGGTAGATAAGAATCGAACTTACACAAGTTACACAGGCCTACATCGAATTTGCTTTTTGGGAGTTTGTAAATGAAACAAGTATAAATACTTGTTTCGTAATTCGCTAAAAAAAAGTAGGAAGGAGTTTAAGACGAAACTGCAGGGTGTTCTTCATGTAAAACTGAGCAAAAAAGTATTCTTCACCAAAACACCTAAATTTAATATCAAGGGAGTAATAGTCTTTTAAAAAGTAATGTTTTTGGTGGCACAAAATGTTACTTCCTCTTAATTGCATTTTTTTTTTTAAATTGGTAGCTTATACAGTGTTACACTATACATGTATGATATTTTGTATGTATTTTTACTCAAGGAATCTATATTTTTTGCAAAACATCCAAAAAACATACACATAAAAATTTTTGGGGCAAAAATGTGTTAAGCCTCACATTTTTGTCCGTCTAGGCACGCCTCTGGATAAATTCAAAAAAATAAATTAACATAAACCTATTGCCCTTATTAATACATGCAAAAGCTTGTCGCTCTAACTTAAAGGTTAACAGAGTTATTCATTAAAAAACTTATTTTTATTAGAATTTTAAAGTGCCCTAGCTCCATTAGGGCTCATTTCCGGACCAACCATTATAGGAACTTCTTAAATTTTGGTATGCCAGTTATTGATCACCCTGTATTTATTTTTTTTTTATTTTTTATTTATTGGTTTTTGTCGTTCTAAAACCTTACTTGAAGGTAGTTTATATCATATTAGACAGTTATATACAATTAAATTTAAATTAAAAAAACTTCCTCTTATGTTCCAAAATTTTCTCGTCTGAATTTATACCATGCTTCATATGATAGTTTTCTTATATCCATTGTTGTTTTAGTCTAAGAGCTGGTTAGTCATTTTTATTTTATTATTTGTTCCCAGCTGTATATATGTCCTAAAGTAAATTAAATTAAGCTACTTGCAAATCGCCAGGTTCTGGATTGGGTTCCTTTGGATAAGAAGCCTCGAAATGGGGTCCCCGAAAAATATATTTTAAACTTACCGAGTCAAACAAATTACATTTAGATTAGTCTGTTTTCACAGTTTTACACAAATCTTCAGTAGGCTAAGAGTTAAAAAAAGACTTTAAAAACTTTATCTGACATATGTCAACACTAAAAAGTAACAATAGATATCATTTCATAAATTCTTATTTCTTTAAAAAAATAACTCACATATTTAAAAGGTACTTTTTAAAGACTGTTCTCACTCCTTGGCCCCAGAATTATTTTGTATAACTATGAAAATAGCTAAATCTGAATGTATTAAATTAAAATGTATATGACTTGGCAAGTTAAAACATGCCATAGCTTTTGGAGCTTCTAGCACACAAAGGAACCGGGATCTAGGAATTTGAAAATAGCTTAATTTGAATGTATTTCAAGACATAAAATATAGGCGGGAGCAAATAATGAAATGGTCACTAGTTCTCTGACTATTTTAATATAAAAATTTCAAAAAAATTTCATAAAAAATGTAAAATTAAAATATATATCTGTTGATATAAAAGTGTCAGTCAGATTTGCATTTTTTATAGTTCTCGACATTCTAATCAAAAGTTTCAAAGCAAACAACTTCCAAAAATCAATATTAGACTATGGGGTGGAAGCTTTTTTACTGTCAAATTTGTTTTCAGCACCCAAAAATACGTATGTAAGAAAGATATAACCTGGTTAAGTGTAATTGACCTTTTTTTTTGCGGGCCTATGTTATTTTTAAGAATGTGATAAGTACGCGTATACCACAACACTGAAAGCAATTCTTAAAGTCATAGTGGTTTCGTTTGTATGAAGAACAATGATATTTGTCAATATCTTTATACCCAAATAGAAATATTATTATCTTTAATATACTTGTCTCAATCTCTTTTATTTTTTGGATATATAGAGTCCGTAAATAGTTCAAGAACCGTTTTATTTCGATAGACTCCTTTAAGGGTGTTTATTTATTTTTTATTTTGTTCTTGTTGTTTTAACTTAGCTTTTAAAAAAAAAACTTGGCTTAAACCAACAATAGTGCACTATACACTAGTGTTTATACGGTTAATTTAACTATATGGTATAGTAGATCCAACATTTAATTTGATTTAACAATACCGTATGCTTGATTTAAACATAAACATATTATGCTTATACAGGGTGTCCCAGCTAAAACAGATCAATCGTTTTTTGGCTTTATTATTAAAGCAATCGGAATAAAATTTATGTCAGACAATAAACACCCAAAAAGCGATATTTGTGTTTTTACTTTCGAGATACAATTTTTTAACTCTTGCTTTAAATAATAATTTAATTAAATTATTATAATATTAAACTATTCTTTAATTTACATATTTAAATTTTCTTAAAAAATCTTATTACTAAATTATTTTTTAACTAATTTCTTCAAAAACTATGATTTTTTTAATAAAATTATATTATCAAGAACTCCATGAATTTTAGGTACTTATTTTGATTACAATTCTGCCATCAAAGCTTAAAATAACGTATTAGTCTTTATCATAGGAAGCCCTGAAAAACCGAAATTAGACAACGTTGTGCATCAATAAATCGGTGTAAAAAAAGAAAGGTTAAGAATATGTAGATATATTTGACACCTATACGTTTCATTATATAAAAAAATTAAAGTTTAATTAATAATTACTAAATACACTTAATTTCTCAAAAAAAAAAATATTAATACATATTCTAACCCTGAAGATGATTTAATAACTAGGTACCTTAAATTAATTTTTTATATTCATCTTTCCCATTTTTAAAAATTCCACTTCTTCTATGAGTGTTCTCTTAGTTTTTTCTTTTGATTTATTTCAGTTTTTTTTTACTTCTGAATACCCTTTTTTTATAGAATATTGTTTTTTCTACGACTGCTTTAGAATGTAAGCAAATACACACACTTTTCAAACACAGAATGAATCCATTCTAGCTCTAGATACGGTATGAATATTCCGTATCAAGTGTTAGAATAAGAACATGTAGTGCCATCTCTTGTTAATTAATTAGCAAAAATATATATATTTTACCATGAAACAGTGAATAATTTAATTTGCGTTAAAATTACATAAAGTTTATTAGTTTTTCTTAATATTTGACCAGTTTTTTATCAATTTAGTTCAAAAAAATAAAACTGCTCCATCTATTGTTAAATATTTAAACCTGATATCTGTCACAACAATCTGACATAACCTTCAATGTTTGCATTATAATTTGTAAATATGTGCTAAAATTAAATAAAAATCTTTTTTAAGTACTGATTTGATAAAATTATTAAATAACATTAATTGCTTTATTTAAAAATATGTGTTTTATTGCATTTACAATGTGGAGTCACAAAAAACATTGTTTTTAACCTTGTCCGCAGTTTAAAGCCATACAGTGTTTCATATTTGCAGTCGAAGAAAAAGTATAGTCTACAACACGTATGGAATAGTCATGCCGAACTCGCGGGACCGTCATACTCGCCTACAAGCTCGTATGACAAACTTTCCGCTCGCGCGAAATATTGTCTGTTCCATACTAGTTATAGAATATACTATTTTTGGTGAAAAATTGTATCTTATAGAGTTTTGTTGTTACAATGTGGCATATGTGTCAAAATCTGTCAAAGATAATGTGATTAAATATGCACATGAGTATAAAACTGATCTACATCGTTGCCTGATAGTCATTTTCTAAGCTATGACGGTAGAGTTAAGGGTTTAATGAATTGAATATCAAAATTATAAATGACAGGATAAATGTCATATAATTTGTCAAAATAAACTTTAAGTTGGGTAAAATGCGTGTATTAAACATTAAACAATTATAACGTAAGGCTAACGTAAAAATATCATAGTAGTAACGTAGTAACAAAAGAGACTTAAATGAACTTTGTTCAGATTCATGTGTTAAAAAATGCAGTAGTTCCATCTAGGATATAGTTTGGGTACTTGAAACCCTTAATCACAGATGCTAAGAAAAAATTTTTTTGTAATTTTAACAAAATAATAAATTAGGTTTATTCGAAATGAAATTATGAATCAATGATCAATGTAAAAAGAATAATAATATTTTTTTCAATTTTATTATTTAAATTTAAATTGCATATGAAAATGTCAAATGTCAAATAAGCTATATCTCAAAAAAAAAAACTAGTAGAAAACTCTTGGTTCTACACAGTTGTAGCTTGTTGGGTATATTGACTGACTTAAATTTTATTTCGATAGCTCCAATAACGGCAAAAAACGATTGATCTGTTTTAGCTGCAACACAGCTGTATATTAAATTCCTCTAGACCATGTTTTGGTTTCTTAGGGTAGGTCGGTAGGTAGGTTTGTAAGGGTAGGTAAGACCAAATGGGACAGACTACGAGCCCCGTGTGCAGATGTGGGGAAGGGGACGAAGAGCCCTACCACCTCATATGTGAATGTCCATCTCTAATAGGGCTAAGATGGAGGTACTTTGGGAACGACTCGCTGGAACCAAACGAGATCATGAACACTCCCCTGAAACCGTACCTGGACTTTATAAAAAAAACAGGGATGTTATGAGGAGATCTGTGCGGTTAACACAAAGGTCCCTAGGGACCAGGTGTTGAGGGCAGTGAACCCCGCACTGAACTAACTAAACTAAACTAAGGGTAGGTAAACTACCTACCTACCCTTACAAACTTTCTATCTAATGCTTTAGTTTTAAGTACAATTTTTACTGTGCAATAAGGTAAAAAACTTTTATTTTATTGTAGTTTTGTTTTTCAAAAATGTTTATTTTTCCCAGCCTAAAACATTAAAAAAAAAATCCCTTTTAATTTTTTTAAAAAAAAAACCCTTCTGGGAAAAGTATTTTTTTTAGAAATCTATTTTTACCTCTACAAATGTTATTTTTAAAACTTATCTATCCAATCTTATTAACATTATATTATAAGATTCGTTAAGCTTAAAAAAGATATCTCTTTCTCATCTTTTAAACATGAGATTGGGAGTTAGATCAGTTAAGAACAGGGGCGGATTTATTTCATTTTAAGGGAAGGGAGCGGCATCCATAAGGAAAAAATTTGCGCTTTCACCAAAAATATAATTTTAAAGGTATTTCTATGCTAATATATCTCGCATGGCCCCCATGCCCCCCCCTAAATCCGCCCATGGTTGAGAAAGGAAATATGTATTTAAAATTTTTTATGTTTTGACTAATTTTTATATGAATCTACACTGACCGAAATATGTAATTTGACAAGTTTTTACATGGATCTATACTGTCCGGCAAAAAAATATTAATTTAATTTAAAAATGTTATTGGGCCATTGATTAAGAATGTTATTGAGCGATGGATTTCTGATACGGTATGCGAAGATTTAGGGAAAAAGACAGTTGAGGGGGTCAGTGGAAAAGTGGTACACGTGCACTTATACTAAGTATTTATTTACTGTCGATAAAACAGATTTGTTTAGACATAAATCTTCTACACAAGATGTCGCTACCAAGAATAATTGGCATCAATTGTATTAATGTAATTTAAGGCCGTATTCACAGGCCTGCATAAGCAAACATAACGCATAACATAATGACATAACTTGAATATGGCATACGACAAGACTATCCGTTAGCTATCCTAATACATAATCGGATAAGATTGGTTATTAGACTATAGAAGAAGAAGAGGGCGAACATATGCAAATTATGTCAATATGTATTATGCGTTGTGTTCGGCTATGCAAGCCTGTGGATAAGCCTTAAACAAAACCATAAACCTTTGTTCTACACAGAAAAAAATATTGTTTTAATTCAAGAATGTGTGATTTGGTAATAACGAAGAGAATATATTCCCCGTTGATGCATGCCATATTCTTATTATTAATATTCTTATTCTTAGTACTTATTTGAAGCAAAATATTGCTTCAGATATGAAAGGATAAGAACATGGTATATAATCTCTTCATGAAGGTGGAATGGGGTAAGTATAACGGCAAAAATGCTTAGTTAGTTTTTAAAAATTAGCCGTGACTAAATAAGCATTAGCAGGGCAGTACGTATTTTTTTGTAAGTAACCTAGGGGCTTAGAAAAACAGTAGTAAGTGACAAGTTTTTGATTAATTTTATACCAAAATTAAAATAATTGATTTGTGCAAATAAGAGTGAAAGCGAAAGTAATGGCAGTGAGGAAGAACATGAATGTGAAAATTTAAATTTTCAACAAAAAATATCTAGCTTGTTGTGATACCACAAACATATATATTGTACCTATTCTGATCCTCCTGTTTAAAAATAATAACCTTTTTTTAAGCATATCACCTGTTTTATTTCTATCAAAAATATAGATCAAAAATATACTGCTAAATTAGGCAGAAAATAGCATGATATTTTCGAGCTAATTTAGGTCCTAATAGGATGATATTTTTAACCTTATTTGGATTCAGGTGCTATTTTAGGTCCATAATTTCTATCTATTATATATCGAAAATAGCATGCTATTTTAGATTTCTAAATGGATCTATAAATAGGAATAAAAATGCGAGCTATATTATTGGGGCTAGATTTGTGCATTTGGGGACATTTTAAGGATGATTTAGTGCAATAGTTTCGAGCTATTTTGGTTTTCTGGGTATAGCTTGCCTACACAAAAAAAAATATTGTCTTAAATCAAGAGTGTGTGATTTGGATATAACGAAGAGAATATATTATCTTTTAAGACAAAATTGTGCTTTAAATATGAAAGGATAAGAATATGGTATGCTAGAAAGGAGAATATATTCTCAAATGTGAAAGTATAAGAATATGGTATGCATAAAAGAAGAATATATTTTCTTCGTTATATAAAAATCAACATGTTCTTGATTTAAGACAATATTTTTCTAGTGTTTGTATTTGATTAACTAAATCGTCTATTTTGTATGTATTTCAATTTTGGAGGTTATGTTTACAATTCTGTGAATTTTTTATATTAACAAAATTTGCCTTAAAACTATGTTATACGTAAATCTAGGATAGTTTGGATGTAACGTAACTTTTTGTACCAAGCTTATTTTATTTGGTTTTATTTTTTCTTTTTTTTTACGGTTGTCGTTTTAGAAAAGGGTGATCCAGAATTCCCGCCCTCGTAATTTTTTTCGAAAATAGTAAGGTATATTAAAAAGAATCATAAACCATGTTTTATAGTCTTACCTGTACTACAAGTTAAATACCGAATGACGCTTTCATAATAATACTCGTTGTCCCTGTGGCGACCTCTATATTTTACCCCATGGTAAACGATTTTTTATTTATGAAATTAAAAGATCCTTTTTTTTCTGCGCTTATTTTTTTTTTCTAGTTGTAGGCTGTCAAAATTTACTTAACTAATTGATCCTAAATTTTTAAAAATTGCAGATATTAAAAAAGTTTAAAATGTGATACTTTTAGTTTTATAAATACTAATTAATTTTAATAGGCAAACAATTAAAAAAAGGTCCCAAGCGCCATCTCAACTTTAATCATATATTATTTAAAAACCGAATTACTTCATTTGTGATTTGTAAGATGCAGGCATATTAACTCTTGCATATTCGTTTTGTGCCTTATATTTATTTAACTATTTTTAATAAAATAAATATGTATTTCTTTAAATTTTTTGATATGCCCTCGTATTATTCTCTTGATATATTTTTGATTGTTACTAAGTTATTATTTAAATGCCATGTCAAATTCATGGTAAATATTTTCATGACAACAGTTTATTGTTGATACTATACCAGGGTTCGTTAATAAAATTAAGCATATAAAAATTTACTTTTATTTAAGAAAGAGAAAGATAAGTCTTTCGCCCAGTACAAATAGGCAAAAATTAATAAAATACTTGCCTGCATCTTACAAATCAAAAATGAAGTAATTTAGTTTTTAAATAATGGATAATTAGAGTTGAGATGGCACTTAGGACCTTTTTTTAAATTGTTTGCCTATTAAAATTAGTATTTATAAAGCTTAAAGTAACACTTTTAAAACTTTTTTAATAACTGCAATGGTTACAAAATTAGGAACAATTAATTAAGTAAATTTTGACAGCCCATAACTAGAAAACAAAGGAGCGCAGAATAAAAAAGACATGAAACTAACCTATTCTAATTTAAACATCTTTTAATTTCATAAATAAAAAATCGTTTACCATGGGGAAAAAATATAGAGGCCGCTACAGGGAGGGCTAACGAGTATTATTATGAAAACGTCACCAAGTTCGGTCGGTCGATTGACCCCACTTGACGTTCGTTGACTGGGCTAAATGATTTCTTTTGGGATCCGTTATTAAAGTTTATAAAGAAATAAAAATATAAAAATCAAAGGAAAGAAATTCGTGAAATCCCCAGCCGTGAACAGGACGCATTGAGATCAGTTTTCTGTCATACTTCAGACATCTCGTTTAAAAATACTCCTGATAAAGGCCTTTGATGTGACCAAAATATTGCCATAATGGTAAAAGGGGACTGGTTTTATTCACAATCATTTAGAGATAAGCTAATTACATATATGCGTAAGAGTTGGAAAATTAATTATTGTTAACTTCAACTATTTGAAAGTTTGAAACACCTCATTTTTCTTCCATGGTCGGAAAGTGTCTAGTGACTTAATTCACATAGATTTTTCAAATGTCAAAAACTTAAATGTATTAAAATTTTATTGGCAAAACAGTTGTAACTGTAAACTTATTTATAAAATAACATTAGATATACATTTAAAAAACAATATTTTGGTAATAATAAAATATATAGTGACTATATTTTGGTAGTTATAAAATATATAGTGACTATACTTACTCGAAATTTTATGGCTAGGTTAGGTAAAGCGAATTACTCGGAATTTCTAAACCAACGAGTTTTCTCTTTGAAATTTATTTCAACTTTAAATTGGGTTCAGTGGGTATTAAATAATTTAAATGACCTACCTTTTTAATAAAAATAAACATGATTTACATCATGAATAAGAAGAATAAGCAACTATTAAAACACGGTGGGCTTTAAGCTTACGGAGATAAAAAAATCGAACACCCCATAACTGACAACGGGATATTGTTTCTAATGCTTGCAGAATTACATGTTCGTTGAGAACAAAATCGTAGGTGTAGCCGTTTTTTATTCCATCAAAAATTAGTATATTAGTATATACCCAAATGTGACCCAAAAAAATTTCAAATTAGAAAGTTTGGAGGTCTCACCCCTTAAATTTGTTTATTGGGGTAAGAGTTGCATCCCTATTTTTTTTCAAATTTTTTGAAAAAAGCTAGAGGTCGCTCATAGCCATTTTTCAAAAAATTACAGGCACAAAAAAATGTTTTTCATTGTCTTCAAACATTGTGCATGTAGCCCAATATGTGCTCACATAAAAACAACTATTTTTTTTTATCGGATATACAGGGTATCCAGAAAAAATAATATATACATTTTTTTAACACTTTTGAGAGATAAATTCGGTTTTTAGGCAAAAAAATAATATAAAATATATGCACCCAATACAAAAATTAATACATCCGGCTGGCCGGATTGGCCTTACAGAACAGCCCAGGCGATTTTCACTCAGACCGGCACTCTATAGTCTTGGGTGCTTCACGATATGCATGAAATAAAAAAAATACATATTGGGCACAATGTTTGAAGACAATGAAAAACATTTTTTTGTGCCTGTAGTTAGACCTTAAATCAAGCAATGTAGTGAATTTTCAAACTTTAAATGGCCTATTGATAAAATGATGAGTTTTTGGGAATTTTTAGAATAAACTTTTAAAGGCTGTTTTTAACCCTTGGCCTGCAGAATAATTGTGCAAAACATTGTATCAAATTATTCCCTTTTTCCTTCTCAGCATAAACCTGTTCTCAAAACTCTATCTGTGGATCTTTAAAGCAAATCAGAGATCTGATTGAATTCATTAGACATGATTTTTCAAATCCTTTGCAGGAGTTTTTAGGACAAAAAAGAAATTATCCAATTTGAGAAACAATAAGTTAACTGGAGCGTCAAAAGGACTAGAGGACCTTTACAAATATTGAGTTTTTTAGCTAATTGAAGTCTTGAATTTGAAGAGCGTCACAATTACATAAAAGTTTTGAGGATTTTTAGGAAATTTTCATGAACAATATATTTTTTACTTTCTCATATAAGAAAATATTGTGAAAGAAAAAAAAATCAATTTTTTTTTTGCTTAAATCATCTTATTTTTTTCCTGAAACGTCGAGAAAAATCAAAATAAGCAACAAAAAAAAATATGTCTCTCTGTCGGTCTGTCTGTCTGGATCCACGATAATCTAAGAACGCAGTATTTTTATATTATCTTGGACAAGTTCGTATTTGAGCAAAATTGGTTGGGGGAAAGGGGGTAAAAGGTTAATTTTTGTTTCGGTCGTAATTTTTTTATTTACATAAGAATAAAAATTTAAAAACCACATAAAACGTTAAATAAAAGTACACAAAAACTGTTATCATTTTTTTTTATCGACTCCCCCTTCTCCCAAAAATGTAAAAAAATGTTTCTTAACATAAGTTTTTTGGAGTGTTACGCCCATGTTAATACTGGAACGTTCCCTAAAAGGTAAAACAAAACATACTTTTTTTCACGGACGTACAAAAAGTACGTTAGTGCCATTAAATACAATATTGATAACTTTCCATTTTTTATATGTCCTTAATCAAATGATTTGAAGTGGTTGTAATTATAGGTTATAGGACCAAAATAAATGCTTTTTTAACTTAAAATCGCCAACGTTTCGAGCACCTAAACGGTCGCTCTTCTTCAGGGCTACAACAAGGTTTATTAATTAGAACATACAGTAATACATAAAAAATTAATAAAATAAAATTTGGAGGTTATGTTACCTTAATTACTTCATTCAGCATAATGTCAACATAAAAATAATATTAGGCATAGTATACGCCTTACGTAAAACATAAACCATATAAAATAACAATACAATATAAAAAACTATTAACAATGACTTCTGACAAACGAAATTTCGACATAAATTAAAATAAAACATGCAAACTATTGATTTGAACTATTTTTGCGGGAAAATATGCCTACTTATTTTCAACACCAATTAGTCGAATTTTTGATATTAAATGTCATAAATTTGAAATGGCGAATCCAATATGGCGGCCATTTTTGACTTTTTTTGACTGATTTTCATAAAATTTTGTAGTTTGCCTAATAAAATAGGACTACGGTTGCCAAATTTTATGACGAATTGACGAAAACACATTTTTTTTTTACATAAACTTGAATAACTCAACAAATATTAATATTTGATATATTATATAACATATTAAAATGATCAGCTTTTTGCTGAGAATCCGAAAATATTTAAAAAAAATCTTTTGTGCAAAAACCGGTCAAGCACCAAATTTCGTATTTTTTAGTTCATTATTAGGCAAAATACCAAATTTCATGAAAATCGTTCAAAAAAAGTCAAAAATGGCCGCCATTGAATTCTTATTCAGGTTTTCTTGTCCGTGTAAACTCCAGAACGAAAAATCCAATCAAATTAAAATTTTCAGAAAAAATATAAAAAGTGCCTTAAAAATTTACGGAAAATTTAGATAAATCTTTTGCTGCTAAGTTTTTTTTAATAAAAGCAAGGTGCAAGTGCATGACGAATGTAAAAAATACGAGAACAAAAGGTGACATGTACGAATACTTTTTACAGGGGCGGATTCAGGAGGGGGGGGGGATAATTACCCCCCCCCCCAGGATAAAATAATTGCAAATTTTGTATAACTTAAGCGTAAAATTCGTAAAAAATTTCGCCTGCGGCTCTAGAGTTCCTTGTATTTTTATAAATTTTATATTTAGTTAATTGTAAATTAAAAGACTGGTTTAAAATTAAAATAGACCATCGAATTTGTAAAAGCTTCGCCTGCGGCGCTAGGGCTTTCTTACGCTTTCTTAATTCATGTAAAATTTTAATTTTTGGATTTTATATAATAAATAAATTTATTGAAAATAATAATAACAGTACAACATAACAATTAATTACAGTAAATTATATTGACATAAGTGGAAAATTTCACGTATTTTTCCAAAAATTTCAGATTAGGTATTAAAATTCGCCGTTGTTATGAAAAATTTCAGGTTATAAATACAGGGAAAATTAATTTTATTTAAAAGATTAATCGTACCAATTTTTAAAAACGAAAATATTATCATATATTGTAAATACGACGCATATGGTACGTTTTGTCAACAATAATATTAACCCAAATGTTTGGCTCGACGTCCATTTAACTAATTGATTTTAAAATAAACAAATAAACATCTTTTAACTAAAGATATTTTAATATAAATGTATTTGTCAACAAATTATATTTATTTGTCTACAAATTTTAAGTCCTTTATTCATTTTCATGCGCGGACTGGCTTCTTGGGGATCGGTCGGTACAGGGTCGGGCCGAGCGAAAAAATGGGGGAGACAAGACGCAACATTTTTCCAAGTGGAAAAACACTTTTCTTACTGGGCAGTAAAAAAAAGATCATCACTCTTGACATTTATTAAGCGTAATCGGCAATGTAAATAAAAATGTATCAAAAGCTTTTTCTTGTAAATTTTAAGTAAAATATAGTTTTGCTACATTAAATGTACTTACACTATGGTCTGTTTCATCAAGCAAAAGAGTAAATTAAAAATCGCACAGTGAATATTTTCAAAATAGATTCGAATATTGGACTTTTACTGCATAGTTTATTTTATAAAACATAACTATATTCTATACACAAACATATACTATTCAAACCTGTTGTAAAAATATTTACTGTGCGATTCTTAATTTATTCTCTTGCTTGATGAAACAGACCATAGCTTTTACTTAAAAATTAAAAAAAAAGCTTTTGCTAAATTTTTAACTAAAAGCTAGTTTTGTTATATTACGCGTATATTACATTAAGTAAACTTAATGTACCAAAACTAGCTTTTACTTAAACATTGTAAGAAAAAGCTTTTTCTGAATTTTTATTCACATTACCCACTGTACCAAAACGCTTTTGCTAAATTTTTAACTAAAAGCTAGTTTTGGTATATTACGCGTATATTACATTAAGTAAACTTATTGTACCAAAACTAGCTTTTACTTAAACATTGTAAGAAAAAGCTTTTTCTAAATTTTTATTCACATTACCCACTGTACCAAAAAGCTTTTACTAAATTTTTAACTAAAAGCTAGTTTTGGTATATTACGCGTATTAAGTAAACTTATTGTACCAAAACTAGCTTTTACTTAAACATTGTAAGAAAAAGCTTTTTCTAAATTTTTATTCACATTACCCACTGTACCAAAAAGCTTTTACTAAATTTTTAACTAAAAGCTAGTTTTGGTATATTACGCGTATATTACATTAAGTAAACTTATTGTACCAAAACTAGCTTTTACTTAAACATTGTAAGAAAAAGCTTTTTCTAAATTTTTATTCACATTACCCACTGTACCAAAAAGCTTTTGCTAAATTTTTAACTAAAAGCTAGTTTTGGTATATTACGCGTATTAAGTAAACTTATTGTACCAAAACTAGCTTTTACTTAAACATTTTAAGAAAAAGCTTTTTCTAAATTTTTATTCACATTACCCACTGTACCAAAAAGCTTTTACTAAATTTTTAACTAAAAGCTAGTTTTGGTATATTACGCGTATATTACATTAAGTAAACTTATTGTACCAAAACTAGCTTTTACTTAAACATTGTAAGAAAAAGCTTTTTCTAAATTTTTATTCACATTACCCACTGTACCAAAAAGCTTTTGCTAAATTTTTAACTAAAAGCTAGTTTTGGTATATTACGCGTATATTACATTAAGTAAACTTATTGTACCAAAACTAGCTTTTACTTAAACATTGTAAGAAAAAGCTTTTTCTAAATTTTTATTCACATTACCCACTGTACCAAAAAGCTTTTGCTAAATTTTTAACTAAAAGCTAGTTTTGGTATATTACGCGTATATTACATTAAGTAAACTTATTGTACCAAAACTAGCTTTTACTTAAACATTGTAAGAAAAAGCTTTTTCTTAATTTTTATTCACATTACCCCCTGTACCAAAAAGCTTTTGCTAAATTTTTAACTAAAAGCTAGTTTTGGTATATTACGCGTATATTACATTAAGTAAACTTATTGTACCAAAACTAGATTTTACTTAAACATTGTAAGAAAAAGCTTTTTCTAAATTTTTATTCACATTACCCACTGTACCAAAAAGCTTTTGCTAAATTTTTAACTAAAAGCTAGTTTTGGTATATTACGCGTATATTACATTAAGTAAACTTATTGTACCAAAACTAGCTTTTACTTAAACATTGTAAGAAAAAGCTTTTTCTAAATTTTTATTCACATTACCCACTGTACCAAAAAGCTTTTGCTAAATTTTTAACTAAAAGCTAGTTTTGGTATATTACGCGTATATTACATTAAGTAAACTTATTGTACCAAAACTAGCTTTTACTTAAACATTGTAAGAAAAAGCTTTTTCTAAATTTTTATTCACATTAACCACTGTACCAAAAAGCTTTTGCTAAATTTTTAACTAAAAGCTAGTTTTGGTATATTACGCGTATATTACATTAAGTAAACTTATTGTACCAAAACTAGCTTTTACTTAAACATTGTAAGAAAAAGCTTTTTCTAAATTTTTATTCACATTACCCACTGTACCAAAAAGCTTTTGCTAAATTTTTAACTAAAAGCTAGTTTTGGTATATTACGCGTATATTACATTAAGTAAACTTATTATACCAAAACTAGCTTTTACTTAAACATTGTAAGAAAAAGCTTTTTCTAAATTTTTATTCACATTACCCACTGCACCAAACAGCTTTTGCTAAATTTTTAACTAAAACCTAGTTTTGGTATATTACGCGTATATTACATTAAGTAAACTTATTGTACCAAAACTAGCTTTTACTTAAACATTGTAAGAAAAAGCTTTTTCTAAATTTTTGTTCACATTACCCACTGTACCAAAAAGCTTTTGCTAAATTTTTAACTAAAAGCTAGTTTTGGTATATTACGCGTATATTACATTAAGTAAACTTATTGTACCAAAACTAGCTTTTACTTAAACATTGTAAGAAAAAGCTTTTTCTAAATTTTTATTCACATTACCCACTGTACCAAAAAGCTTTTGCTAAATTTTTAACTAAAAGCTAGTTTTGGTATATTACGCGTATATTACATTAAGTAAACTTAATGTACCAAAACTAGCTTTTACTTAAAAATTGTAAGAAAAAGCTTTTTCTAAATTTTTATTCACATTACCCACTGCACCAAAAAGCTTTTGCTAAATTTTTAACTAAAACCTAGTTTTGGTATATTACGCGTATATTACATTAAGTAAACTTATTGTACCAAAACTAGCTTTTACTTAAACATTGTAAGAAAAAGCTTTTTCTAAATTTTTGTTCACATTACCCACTGTACCAAAAAGCTTTTGCTAAATTTTTAACTAAAAGCCAGTTTTGGTATATTACGCGTATATTACATTAAGTAAACTTATTGTACCAAAACTAGCTTTTACTTAAACATTGTAAGAAAAAGCTTTTTCTAAATTTTTATTCACATTGCCCACTGTACCAAAAAGCTTTTGCTAAATTTTTATTCATATTGTCCGTTTATATTTTACCAACTTACAGTTTTTTCCTCCCTCGAATAAAAATCATGACTTAAAAAGAAAGTTATAACTCTTGAAAATTTATCAACTCGTCTAAAATGTTGCCAACTGTGAAGCTAAATTTACCAACAGAAACTTTGTTTACACGTTCGCTGCCAGGGGTATATTTGAGTTTCGAGCATAGGTACAAACAAGACACAACAACTACTACTAGCCCACACAAGTTCTGAACTAAGGGGATGCTTAATTAAGTAGAATAGTAAGAGGTTAAACAAACATGTAAAAGGCACGTGTTTACTACTAACTAACGGTATCAGCCATCAAGCTTGTTATAAAATTTTTCCTATGTGCGTGTGATTTCGAAACAAATTAGGGATGAGAGAGGTCTTTTATTGTCAAAATTGGTTAAATCGTTAAAAAAAACTTGAGAAAAACATTCTGGTTAAGGGTACCAGACAATTTTATGATATATTTCAATTGACATGTGCAACGATAAACCTCCCCCCCCCCAGACACTCCACTCCTGGAGATAAAAATATATATCTACATTTTTTATAAAGAATATGCATATGGTCTGTTTCATAAAAATCGCACAGTGAATATTTTTAAAACAGATTTGAATATATGTGCGAATATACTGCGTAGTTTATATTATAAAACATAACTATATTATATCGTCGGCTTACAAGTAAAAGGCACTAAGTCACTTTTTTGCAAAAATGGGATTTTTATGGTACTGTAATTAATTTTTGATGATCTATGTACAGGTAAACCGAACCAACTTCTAGGTAGACTGCCAAGAGAGTAACCCGTTATACAAAACGCACCAGTTTGATTTTGAATAAAATTTTATCTGGCAATAGGCACTAAGTGACTTAGTGCACGTAGTGCATTTTACTTGTAGATTATTTCAAATATTTCTGCACTAATCGACTTAGTATTTGTTTGGCGAAACGTGCATTTTTGTAACAATTATTACAAAAATTAAAAAACAACAGTGAAAGTTAAATTTGTCAATATCTCAAAACCATGTTTTTGGACTTAGTGCTCTTTACTTGTAAGCCGACGATATACACATATACTGTTCAAACCTGTTGTAAAAATATTTACTAAGCGATTTTTAATTTATCTTGATTGATGAAACAAAAGTAAAAAGTAAAAAATAAAAAATAAAAAATTGGCACCAACTTTGTTAATTTTTTTTTGTTAATTTTTTTATACTATTTTTTTTTGTAGGATAAAAAACAATATGTAATCTACGCCGGAAAATTGGTTTTCTGGGTCTCGAGAAGTGACCAGACTCGACAGGTCTCGGCTGTCTATATCTTCTCTCGACCCAGAAAACAACAACTTTCCCGTCTAGATTACAATATACTTACTATTTAAAAAGCACAACTAATAATAACGTTTAATAATAAGGTGGATTTTTATTATTTATGAAAAAAGTGCCAAGGAAAGATCCTTAAGTCGCTAAAGCAGATTATATTTCCTTTTAATTAAACATTGTTTGTTTCTTGAAAAATAAAATTTCAATTAAAAACTTTTTAAAAGCAATTAGTATTAAATTAGACAAACAAAATAGCTATTTATGTAAAAAAAGAAGCCGTAAAGATGATAAGCATATCATGTAATCCAGAGCAGTAACGGAGTGAAAACCCCCAACCACATGGAAAGAGATGGTAAATTAAATGAAATATTTGAATTTTCTCTAATCAAAAAGTTAAAAAAAATGGAGCTGATGAGCTTATTCTTTGTTTTTAATTATCAACTGTTTTTTTGGGAAAAAATAGGTAATTTTTTTTAACGTAAATTTCTATAAGGGGTCCCTTGCTTAAGAAAAATAATCACTTTATTTAATTTGCAATACGTTTTTCGGACTATATGTCAATATAATCAACTATTGCATTTCAGAAAGTTCAATATCATAAAATGAAATGTTGTTAATCATAAATGGTATTATGCAGGAGAGTTTCAATCATGGCGTTTTCCCGGTAAAATGCATTGCCAATCCTAAAAATTTTGATGTTTAATTTGAAAAGGGACTCTATGGTGATATAATGATGTTTAATTTTCTTATTAGGTTGGAAATATACTATTATTTATAAAGAAATTCAATCTGCTTAGCGAAAGAATTTTTGAAAGCAGATATTACATTCAAAAGTTAACTTATAATTATAAGGTTTACATACCATAAGACAAAAAGATAGACAGACAGATAGACATTTTTTTACTCTTTACACTTACCACCTCTAACTTGAATAGTTGTGCTCTTTTCCACACCACCCAGGAGGTAAAGCACTAGGTGCGTTACGGTTAACGTGCCGTTCCCCAGAGAGAAAACCTCAGTTCCCCTCTGAGGATCCCTCAGTAGGCCTATACACGTGGAGTATAATCTCGTCAGGCGACAATTTAACATACACTATATATACCTAACCCTTGTATAACAACTGCCCACTTTGTAAGTTTGGTCTCACCGATGTCAGGGTTGGTACTACTCTCTCTTTCGAGATACCTGGCGTGTATGGGAAAAAGTCGACCATCCCGAGAGAACACCTCAAATGTCCGTCTGTTCCTTTGTCTTTTGTTCGCGGTTATCCTTTCCCCCTTGAGGGAATTTTTGCGGATATTGACAACCTGTGCGTGTAACCCCACCTATCCATTCCCCCTTGAGGGAATTTTTGCTGATATTGACTACCTGTTCGTGTAACCCTGCCTATCCATTCCCCCTTAAGGGAATTGGTGCGGATTTTGGCTATTTAACTATATACTAAATTAAACCTAGGGGAAACTATGCCAACAACCCGGGTTCGTTTCCCGGGTGGGGGAAATTGGCTTGGCTTGACTGGAAAGAAAAAACCTTAACCTTAAAAAAACTTACTGTTACTAGCTGTCAAATTTACCTTAAGGAACCTTACAAGTTCTGATTACACTGTCTGTAAAAGTTGTCCTTCAAAGATCTAAAAAATAAAATAACACATTATACATAAAAATTAAAACTTTAATTAAATCCTTCTTTCTGATATATCTGAAATAAATAATATTTACATATTAGTATTAGTCTACCCCAGGTTATTCTACACGCCCCATGCTACCTTAAAAAACATACTATGTTATTATATTAAGGATATTATCCTTAATGTTTATGTTTATAGGCCTATAAACTTCCAAAAACCTACAGTTAATATACCGTATTTTTGCATAAAACAATATGTAACTATCCTATAATTTTAATCTGATTGTAGATTAAAATTGTATTTGTACCTGTAAAAAAAAATAAATACCTGAAAAAAATATAACCAACGAAAATATCCTATAAAACATATCAAAAAAAAAACACATAAAATAATAACATTATAAATAAAAAACCTTATATCCTGAAAAAAATATACATAAATATAACCAAAATTATTATAAACAATATCCTTAACAATTAAAAAATATTAATATACCTAGTAAACTTTCAAATAAAAACTAATATTACATTATAATGTAATTAATACCTGAAAAAAATAAATAAATGTTTAAAATATTTAACCTAAGAACACTTTTTTTTTCAAAAAATACCTAATGCACAATATAGGCTATATATTATATAGCATTATCTGAAAAAAAGAAAATAATAAAACCAACATTGTATAATATAGTTCTTCATTATGGGGTGTCTATAGAACATAAAACCTTATCATTTTAACCCAGTGATATAATGCCTAAAAGAAAATAATAGTACCTGAAACAATTAAAGTACCTGATATAAAAAATAATACCTGAAAAAATAATATACATAAAAAAAATATATGTGTGTAAAATAAGAACACAAACAACACAATAGAGTATATAATAAATATAGTTCTTCATTATGGGGTTTCTATAGAACATAGAACCTTATCATTTTAACCCAGTGATATAATGCATAAAAGAAAATAATAGTACCTGAAAGAAATAAAATACCTCAAATAAAAAATAATACCTGAAAAAAAATATATAAAAAAATATATGTGTGTAAAATAAGAACACAAACAACACATTAATAAGAACAATGTTCTTTTTTGAAACTGTAAAAAAATATTTATAACACCGAGTTGACTTCTGACACACAAACGCACAACTTTTACACACGTGCTTTGGTTCAGAAGATGTTGCGAAAAAATGACCGAAGTCACCTACTCCGTCCGAAGTCACCTCACACTATTTTGCTTTTGTGCCTTATATTAACTGTGCCTTTGGGCACAACTCTTCTATTAGCACTACTTCCACTTCCGTTGTTTTTATTGCAGTTAAAAACAAACAAACACAGATCTTGCCTATATCCTATAACATATTAGTGTTAATTACCTATAGTCCAGTCAAATAATAAATTTAAATTGCAATAAATGTACACGGGCTGATATTTTAAAGGGTAGTAGTAGATGGTAACAGAACAAATCTTTTAGTTTTTCACTGGATGATTTGCGTAAGGGGTGTCCGATATTGAATTTTAGGGGTGAGTTGCTTAATATGCATCTAGCGATAAAAATGCATATAACCAATTTTGTTAAGGAGGAAATTTCCAACAATTTTTATTGGGATCATTTTTTTAATATATTAATAACAATGGTTAATTTAAAATCATGTTGGAGGTGGAATTGTTTTTTTCCACTTTTCAGCCAAATTATTCATCGGACGATATGATTAAACTTGTAGCTCTCGAAATTCTCTTTAAGTTTCATATACTGTTAATTTTCATAGGTACTTTGGTACGGTTACAGAGGGCGCAACCGCCCACTGTAAGCGTAACAAAATACTTATGAAAAAGCATAACATATAATACTTCAAGAGCTACAAATTTGCTCATAACCACTTTTAGCCTTCGATGAATAATTTGGCTGAAAAATCGAAAAAAACAATTTCACCCCCAACATGACCATTTTTAAATATTTATAACTCGATTTTTTTTAATATAATAAAAAAATTATCTAAACAAAAATTGTTGGAAATTTTCTACTTAACAAAATTAGTTATATGCATTTTTATCGTAAGATGCATATTTAGCGAGATAACCGCACTCACCCCTAAAATTCAAGATAGCGGACATCCCTTACGCAAATCATCCGGTGAAAAACTAACAGGAGTGTTCTGTTACTATGCACTACTACCCATTAAAGTATCAGCCCATGTACATTTATTGCAATTTAACATAGGAATTTTTCGTTATTTGACTGGACTACTAGGTTTTCTTACCTGTACTGTCTCTGTTTATATGACTGACTTCTCCAGCTTATGTAGTTCTGTAACAAAAAGATTTAGTTTAAAAAAATTACCTCAAAATAACCGAGATCAAAGTTAAATAACAGTTTAAATAAAATAACTTAATAAGTTATTAATACGTTTTTGGACGTTAAATCAGCATCGGACTGGCGGCTGTAGGACATAACGAGTTCTCGGATGGGATTTTTTTTGATAAAAATCGGGCTTAATATTGGTCGCATAACAAAAATTCGTTTTTATAGGTTTTTATTTTTTTAAGTACTTTTTCGAAAAAGAGTAATATGAAACTAATCCGTATTTAATATAAGAGTTTAACAGCGGCCATATTTAAAAGTTCACAAAAAATGTATGAGGTGGACTCCGTGAGCTATAGAAATCTATTGTTTGCCGCAATTATACATGAGACTGATAGAATTCTATAGTGCACGGATCCGCCAGTAGTGTCATCTCGTAAAATAATTAATTTAAAAATAAACTTTTAAATATAGCCGCCGTTAAAGGCTTAGTTTACACCATGGGTACTATATTTTAAGTCCAGGTACTTTTTATCTACCTATCTCTGTTTACAAAATGCTATAAACAGAGATAGGTAGACAAAAAGTACCTGGACTAAAATATAGAACCCATGGTGTAAACTAAGCCTTTAACGGCGGCTATATTTAAAATTTATTTAAGTTGGCAGTGACGCGCCGTGCACAAATGAGATAGAGATAGGGTAGACGTCTTCTGTTTTATAATTCTAGTTGTACAGAGCTCTATTAAACCCAAAAAAATAAAATAAAATTTAATAATAATGAAAATTCTAATCCAAAATGACACAGCCACACAAAAAAAAGGTCCGGATTTTTTTTTTTGGAGACCATTTTATTCCTATGTATTTTGAGGCACCTCATCCAATTAGTTTTGGAGATAACCTCAAAAAACCTTATTTTCGAGTAAAACGAGCATAAGGGAACGTTCAAGTATTACGTACGCTCCTAGGGGGGGGTCATTTTGGAGTGTTACGCCCATGTTAATGGTATATGAAAATAGCGTTACCGGGGGGGTGTCCAAAATGATAAAAATTTGCGTTACGTAATACTTGAACGTTCCCTAACATTTTTTGAGTTTATCTCCAAAACTAATCGGATGAGTTGCTATTTTGACCTCAAATTCGGGTTCAGCTCCATAAAATACACGGTAATACAGTGGTCTCCAAAAAAACACTTGATATTTTTTTTTGTGTGGCTGTGTAATTAAAAATTGTTCAAAATTGTTTTAAAATTACTTACATTTACTCGCGGTTTAAAAATTATTCCTAAATACACTATAGTATTATAAAAAAAAACACACAAAACATACACTAATACTGTTTAGAACAAAAAACAAACAAAAACGATCCACTTTATTCGGCAGACTGTAATGAAATGACTAAAATATTTAGTTTACAATGGCACTTGTTAAAAAATTACATAACATTATCATATGAGTCAGGAATATCGTTGCCGATTTTATTATAATAAACTTTAGAAAGTTTTGTGCAATGATACCGCTCAAAATGGGGGCCCAGTTGGGCATGCTCAGCTGCAGCTTAATTTCGATATTTCAGCTGTCGTAAATTGCCCCTCCCCATTTAAAAATTTTCCGTTCCCCAAAGTTACTCATAATTGCTCAAAATTAAAAAATATTTATCTTAATAACACTGGTCTACAAAAAAAGAAAAAAAAATCTTCTCCAAAGACCAAAACCTATCATGCGTTAAGAATTTTTGTGTGCTGATGAATCCGAAAAAGTTTACTTTTTTAGGCACGTATAACCAATGTCTAATAAAAACCGGGATTTACTCGAAATCTACGCGGTAAAAAGTTTTTTAAATTGAAAATTCGGTTTCAGCACACAAAAATACTTAAGGCATGATAGGTTTAGTCCTTGGAGAAGATTTTTTCTTGTAGACCAGTGTAATAAAAATTACTTACACTCGCGGTTGAAAAATTATTCCTAAGTAGTCCGACAAGCCATATATAGCTAGTGTAAAAACACAAAACATACACTAATAACGTTCAGAACTAAAAACACAAGAAAAAACACGGAACGATCCACTTCATTCGGCAGACTGTAATGAAATGAAGATATAGTCATGCGTGCAAGTGAGCCTATAGCCGATTTTTATGAGTGCTCAAGTAAACAAAAATAAACGACTAAATTAAGTAAAATAATTTTTAAAAATTGTGTAAATAGGTGTTTAAAAGTCAGTAGTACTGTGTTGTTTAAATAATTACCAATTATCCATAAACTAAGGTGAATTAAACAAATATTTAATTTGTAAACAAACACTGCTGTGGTGATAAGGACGCGTTATCAGCGCAAAGTGTACAAAGTGAATACACAGTAACTAACTTTTTTCCTGAAAATTTTATACATGCTGAAATTTATTTTTTTAAGTAAAAATAAAGATGGTAAACACAATGGAGGAAATTAAAAAGTATCTGGATGAAAAATTTGAAGGCTTGCAGCGCGAAATAGCAGAATTAAATGCGAAATTATCAAAGTATGAGGAACAAGAAAAAGTTATCGAAGAACTGAACAAAAAAATAGAAATTCTGGAATCAAGCAAAAGGAAAAATAATATTGTAATATTTGGTTTGGATATTGGGGAAGAAGATTTATTAACCGCTACTATAGCAAAACTTAATGAATTGCTGGATTTGAATGTTAGTGAAAACAATGTTAATAACATCTATAAGTTGGCAAATAAGACTGGAAGTTTTAGAATTGTAGTCGAATTTGTCTCTTACCTAACTAAAGTAAAAGTGCTTAACAATTGTAACAAACTAAAAGGATTACAAATATCTGTTTCTCGAGATTTGACTTTTAAAGAGCAAAAAGAGCAGTTTGTCCTAAGGAAGTATTTAAAAGTAGCAAGAAAAAACAACCCAGAAGCTTACATCAAAAATAACAAAATTCACTCAAACAACGTTGTATACGCATTGGAGGATCTTCTTAAAGAAGAGAGTGGATTAAACGACGGGAGACAAGAAAATAAGAGGAAAAATTTTAATACACCTGAAAAACAAGGAAGTCAAGCTGAATTACCAGAAACACACGTTGGAAAAATTGTGAAAGGAAAACAAGAGGAATTTTTAGAATTACTGAAGGAGTCTAAAGAAAAACAGAATAAATCTAGTTCTAAAGAAATTGAAAAGGTGAAAAAAGTAGGTTACGGTACTGGCACTTCTACATCTGGCATTAATTTAAGAACAAGGAAATAGATTGCGATTTTTCTTTTATTAATTTTTTTATTTTTTCCTGTTCTTTATTTTTTTATTCCAGTTTTTAATTTTTAATTTTAAGTCATATAATTTATGGATCAATTTGTTAGGGATTTTGACACTGATGAAATTAATACAATAAAATATAACTTTCCTTGTGACCTAAAAGAATCTTTTTTACCAGTAGTAAATTCATTTATGCTCTATCATGTAAATATTCGCAGCGTACATAAGAACTTTGACAAATTTGCTTCATACATAAGTGAGTATGATAATATATTCCATGTTATTGTACTTTCTGAAACCTGGAAAGTTGAGGATAGTGAGTTTTATTGCTTACCAGGGTATACTATTATCGACAATGATCAGTTCCGAAGCAACCAAAATGATGGTGTTTTTGTATACATCAAAGATAATATAAATTATTTTCATAATTACATAAAAATAGGTGATTCAAATGGAATCAGTCTCAATTTGAACTACAATAATACAAAAATTAATGTAACTTCAATATACCGTTCTCCTGCCTCCACCTCCAATCCGCATAACCTAATAAATAATTTGGATTCATATTTTTCAGACTTAGGCTTAAATAGTTTTGATCTGTCTTATTTTGTTGGTGACATCAACATTGACTTACTTGAAAAGGTAGTAGCTACAGATGATTATTTAAATACTATGGCTAGTTTTGGTTATGTTTCACATATTAACATACCCACAAGAGTAAAACCGTCGAGGGAGTCATGTATTGATCATATTTTTGTAAGGTCTACTCAAAAACTAAATAATATATCTGCCGTTATTACTACAAATGTAACTGATCATTACTCGATTGCTGTAAAAACAAAACTTAAAACAGCCATTGAAAATACAAAAAAAGATCTTTTCATAGAATATATTGATAAGGAAAAATTTTTAAATTACTTAAAAAATACAAACTGGGATCCCATATATGAATGTACAGATGCGAATGTTGCTACTAATAGCTTACATAATATATTAGAAGAAATAACAAAAAACTCTAAGTTTAATAAAAAAATTAAAAAATATACGAAAAAAAAGAAATGGATAAGCAACGGTATAATTGTGTCTATTAAAAATAGGGATCAACTTTTTAAACAATATATGCAAAATCCAAATGATCAGGGTCTAAAACAAAGGTATTTAGAATATAGGAACAAGTTAAATTCTTTAATTAAAAAAACAAAACATAATTACTTTAAAAATAAACTTGAAAATAGAGGAGGTTCAAAAGAAGTCTGGGATACAATAAATGAGTTCACAAATAAAAATCAAAATAATAGGAATACACAAATAAATAAGGTGATTGTAGATAATGTTGAGTACACTGAAAAAAGTGAGATAAGCAATCAGTTTAATAATTTTTTTTCTGAGATAGGAGAAAAGTTGGCCAAAAATATTAGATCAAATAAAAAACGTAAAATATTTAAACCTAAAAAACGTAACATTCCGTCTATGTTCTTTAACCCTACAGATGAAAACGAAATTATATCCTTGGTAAACAAACTAAAAAACAAGAAATCCAACCGTAATGTAGATATTATTTCCAATGAGTTATTAAAATTAAGCATTGAATATTTAGCTAAACCTTTATGCCATATTTTTAATATTTGTTTACAAGAAGGAGTTTTTCCTGAAAAATTTAAGGAAGCTATTGTCATTCCCCTTTTTAAAATTGGCGACAAATCAGTAGTTTCGAACTATAGGCCTATTTCCCTAACTTCCAATCTGTCAAAGTTATTGGAAAAAGTAATAAAATCACGATTATCGTCTTTTATGAGCAAACATGATATCTTATCAAAGAATCAATACGGTTTTTGAGAAAAGAAATCTACAGCGGATGCAATTTTTCACCTTTTAAAAAAGGTTTATCATGCCCTAGACCTAAGTATGCCAGCCATATGTGTTTTTATTGATCTAGCAAAGGCCTTTGATACTGTTGACCACAGGCTTTTGCTAAAAAAACTGGAAAATATTGGTGTTAGGGGTGTAACGCTTAAATTTTTCAAAAGTTATTTGATGAAGAGAAGTCAAAGAGTTTTTATTGATGGTAATTTTAGCGACAAGAAGGAAGTTACATTCGGCGTCCCTCAAGGGACTGTACTTGGACCAGTTTTGTTTAAAATATTTATAGATCACTTACTTCAAGAGACATTTTTAGGAGAAATAATATCTTTTGCCGATGACACTGCAATTTTCTATCAGGGTAAATCCTGGGCTTTCCTAAAAATGTTAATTGAAGATGACCTAACAAATATTATAGACTGGTTTGAACAAAACGGTCTTACAGTTAACATGGATAAGACAAAAGCGGTTCCATTTACATCCCTTAAAAAAAATTTGCCCCCTTTTAATAAAATTGTTATTGATAACGACATGTCACTTTCCATTGTCAAAAATATTAAATATTTAGGTGTAGTGATAGATAATCATTTGCGTTGGGATGAGCATATCGAGTTGGTTACTAAAAAAATAAGAAAACTAATTTTTAAATTTTATCAGCTAAGAAAAATTCTTGACTTTAAGCAATTAAAAACAATATATTTTTCTCTAGTAGAATCTATTCTGCAATATGGAATTATTGGATGGGGTGGGGTTAGGAAGACGTTGTATTCCAAGCTAGAGAACATCCAAAAGAAAATTCTTAAAATTATCATGAATAAACCACGTAGATATCCCACTGAGCAGGTTTACGAAAGTACAAAAATTCTAGAAGTTCGCGAGATCTACGTTAAAGCATTATTACTCTATTACTTTAATAACAAATCCCAATTTCCTCTAATAAATCATGTGCAAAATACTAGATCTGTTACCTCTTATAATATTGTGTTAAATTGTGCAAATAAATCAATAGGACAAAGATACTTTAATTACTTTATGCCAATATTTGTAAATGCTATTCCACAAGAATTAAGAAAAATGTCTTCAAAGTTTTCGTTTTCAAAAAAAATTAGGTCATGAATTTTAGAAAATAAACAATTTATTGAATTAATTATACATCCACAGTGGTAAACTATTATAACTTATTGTCCTTTATCTCCATATTTATATTATTTAGCTATTGCCTGCAAAATTACCTTACTTACTTTTTTTGTGTTTTTTTTTTCTTTATATGTTTTTTTGTTTTTATTATTAATTATGTACACTCTCTTATACTTTATTTTATATATTAAGGATACTATTTTATTAAAAAAAAAATATTATTTTTTATACATACATATATAAATTGTTTAAAATAGGTACCGTAAATTTTACATATATTAAGCTCAGTGCATTACATAACTAAATCTCATTGTCAGGAGTTTCAATACTCCTTTATGAGAGTTTGTTTGTTATTACTAATTACTTACCCGAGTTTATTGTAAAAAAAAAAAAAAAAAAATATTGTAAACTTATATACTTATACCTACAATAAACACTATTATTATTAATGAAGAAGATTAAATTTAGAATGCCTTTTGTTAAAAAATTACATAACATTATCATATGAGTCAGAAATATCTTTGTTGATTTTATTATAATAAATGTTAGGAAGTTTTGTGCAGTGTTATCGCTCAAAATGGGGGCTCACTTGGGCAGATTAATTATGAGATTTCAGCTGTCGTACCCCCCCCCCCCTCCCCCATTTCCCGCGCCCCAAAGACTTATACAGCACTTTTACCACTATAGCACTAAGCTAAATTTTCTATTTATTATAAAAATGAAATGAAAAATAAATATCTTAATAATCAAAATTACTTACATATACTCGTGGTTGAAAAACAATTCATAATAATCCGATATAGTGTAAAAACACAAAACGTACCTTAACACTGTTTAAAACTAAAAACACACAAAAAATCACGAGAGATCCACCTCATTAGGCAGACTGTAATGAAGTGACTAAAAGATTTAATGTGAATGCCTTTTATTAAAAAATTACATAACATTATCATAAATACAGAAAAACGGTTGCCAAATCTATTTTTTTTTTCGAGCGTTTTAAGTTCTTTAATGTTAGTGGCACCTCCCCAAAATGGGGGCTCACTTGGGCAGATTAATTTTGAGATTTCAGCTGTCGTAACCCCCCCCTCCCCCATTTAAAAATTTCCCCAAGGGCGTAGATGAGGGGGGGGATTTGGGGGGTAATTACCGCCCCCATAGGCGTGGGCGCCAATTTTGTTTGCAGGGCGCCAAGTTTGGTAGAAACCGTCAGGGACACAGTTCTTTTTCTTGTTGGTATTTTTTTGGGCGCCAAGTTTGGTAAAAACGGTCAGGGACAAAGCTTTTGTCTTAGGGTATTTTTTTGGGCGCCGTAACTTTTTTTGTAGGGGCGCTACGTGTTGTAGAAACCGTCAGGGACAACGCTTTTTTTCTTGTGGTATTTTTTGGGGGGCATTTTTTTTTGTATGCGCACAAAGCTTTATTTTAGGGTGTTTTTTATTTTGCTTGAGGCGCCAAATTTGAGACTTGAAAGGCCGGCCCTGGTTATTAACCCCCCCATAGAAGAAAAAGATCTACGCCCTTGGGTTGTTGTCGGTTGTAGTCGATAATTGTCGGTTAGTGAAATTAATTTACCTTAGCGTTTTTCTTTCTTTTAAGCATATTATTATTACCTTTATCATATAAAATACTTGAGTTGTTCAGAAAGAACACCCTGTATACCAGTAGGCAGCAAGAAGTATAAAAAGTGAGATAATACTTTTTAAAACTTTTCTATAAGATATTGTAAAAGTTGGCTGGAAAATTTATTCAGAAACTTTAATATCATCTAATGCAACGTTTCTTTAAATTGATACAAATTACATTTAAAGAATACAGGGAAAAAACGATGTTTTTTATTGAATACATTGTTTCTATTTGAAGCTAATTACATAGACACGCGTTTTGCGTGTGCTAAGGGCCCGTACTTAGCACACGCCAATTGTTTTTTCTTGGGTTGGCAACAGGACAAACAAATATTGCCTATTTTTTTGGATTTAATAAATTTATGCCCAGAACTATAAAAAGTAACGTTTACGACAGTTTTGCCAATCGTTACAAAAAATCAAAATATTCCCATATGCATATAAATAGTATAAATCTCGCAAGCGGCTTTTTAAACTTGGTCGCGTGCACCAAAATAGTATATTAAAGTACTCGTTTCATAACATTCGTTTTTAGCCCACGAGTACAAGTTTAGAAAACGAGCCGCTTAAGGCGAGTTTTCTAAAGTACTAGTGCTCTAAAAACGTGTTATGAAACGAGTGCTTTATACAATTTTTTCTATTTTGCTCTAAAATTTAAAAAACTTACTTTTAAATTGATGACTGATTTAGGGATTTTTGTTTTGGGTTGGCAATACAGTTTACACTATGTTTAAAATTCTAAGAACAAATTATATTTTGATATATTTTACAGTCATCCCTTCTTTTTTCACTGCAATTAACCAGTCCACAATTTTAAAACGATAAAAAATAACCGAAACAAAAAATTTTGTAAATAAATAAACTTAAAATCGACATTGACATTTGCAAGCAAAACGTCAAGAGATAGGCATTTGTATGTTGCCAACCCAACAGAAAAAAAAGTAGAGACCTCTTATGGGCCTATAAGAACACGGAAAATGCGTGTGATTATGAGCTTATAAGAGTCGCAAAATAGAAAAACGTTTATAATGAAACTAATATTTTACATTACATTATCTTACATGTTTGTTTAACCTCGTACTATTCTACTTAATTAAGCATCCCCTAAGTCCAGGACTTGTGTGGGCTAGTAGTAGAGGGATCCACCGGCTTATACTGACTTTTAAACCAGTTTTTCTAGGGAGCGTTCGCTTCACTTATCGCCTTAGCCAAATTTCAATTATTAATTAACTGAAAAAAGTAAATCGGCGCCAGTGAGAATTGAACTCACGTTAGCTTGGCTAGTCGGCTTGTCATGTAGACGCGGTAGCCACATAAGCCAAACCCTCCCATTTTAATAGATAGATAGATAGATAGATAGATAGATAGATTATTTATTGTCTGTTGGCTATTTTACAATAGATAGACTCGTCAATGTAGTATTATTCACAATAAAATATTACTTAAAAATTCGCACATACAAAAAAAAATAAAAATTATACATTTCATATAAAAAAAAAACAAAATATAAATTGTAAAAGAAATAGTAAACATATAAAAAACAATAAATTTCATGAAGGAAAAAATATATAAAATACACATGAAGAATAGAGACAAAACATTAAAATAAATACAAATAAATATACGTAATAAATAAATAATAAATTTTTACAGCTCCCCAGGGGAAGACATGAATATCTTAAACTCATCAAGAGAATATATTGTTCTTGACGGTAATAATTCTTTAACCTTTTTTTTGAAAATAGCGAGTGATTTAACATTTTTAATAGACTCAGGTAAAATATTAAAGTAGTAACACCCTGCATAATAGGGTGATTTTTTATACATACATAATTTAAACTTTTTTTGTCTGAATAAGTCTCTACTGCGTGTGGGATAATTATGTACTTCACCGTTGCTCAATAGTGAGTCTCTATTTTTAAAAACAAATACAAATAATTTAAACAAATATATAGACGTTACAGTTAAAATTTAATTTTCTTTAAAACACTCACGGCAAGATTGTTTAAAATCTAAATTAAAAACTATCCTAATTAGTCTTTTCTGCAATACTAAAACTCTGTCTATATTACACGATTGTCCCCATACTACAATATTGTATGATATCAATGAATAGATATTAGCATAATAAACGCTTAACAATGTTTTGCGATCTAGTGAGCATCTTAGCTTATTCATTAGGAAAACCTGCTTGTTCAATTTTAAGCATATTTTATCAATGTGCTGGCACCAAGTAAAGTGTTTATCTATTGTTATGCCTAAAAAGCCAATAGATTCTTCAGGTGTAAACAAGTTATTATTTATGGCAAAGCTGGCATTAGAAAACACTTTACGTTGATGACCAAACTCAATGATAACCGTTTTCTCTTCATTTAAACCAATTTATTTTTAAAGCACCACTCAGCAAAGGCTTTAATAACTGAATTGACTTTCCTAATTAGATCTCTCTATTTAGATCTATAATAACTATGGTTGTATCATCCGCGTACATAAATATCTTACCGTCTAGAATAAAATAAGGTAAGTCATTGACAAATAAAAGAAACAGCAAAGGACCTAAGACACTGCCTTGTGGGGTACCTGAAGTTGCTTTAAGTAAATTTGAGAATATAGTCTTTATTTTCACCCTAAAGGATCTGTTGGATAAAAATGAATTTAGCCAATCGTTGATACACCCACGCAATCCGATGCTATGTAACTTGGTTTTAAGGAAATCCGGATCTACAGTGTCGAAGGCTCTGGTCAAATCGAAACTTATTGCTATAGCAAAGTTTATATCATCCAAAACATCATACAAGAACTGCAAAAGCTCAAGTGATGCAGTTTCTGTGGAACGACCCTCCCTAAATCCGTGCTGACATGGATCAAGAATTTTATTATCATGTATAAAAGTTAACAATTGTTGACAAACAACTTTTTCAAAGATTTTTGATAGTGTACTTAATAGCGATATGGGTCTATAGTTAGCAGGGTTGGTTGGGTCGTTCTTTTTATGAATTAAAGTTATAGCACTTTCTTTTAAAGTATCCGGGAATTGGCCAGAAGTAACCGACATATTTATTAAATCAGCTAAAGGCTGAGCAATATCATGCATGCATGATTTAAGAAGCTTCATTGGTATTTCGTCAATCCCTGTCGACTTTTTACATGTAAATCATTTTATTACGGATATAACATCACTATTAACAACTCGCTTAAAAATAAAAGCTTCTGAAATTCTTGGACAAGAAGTACATTTAGCTGAAAGATTTTGACCAAAAGCATTTTTTAATGTATTGTTTACTATATTACACAGATATTTACCGAAAGTTCTAGCAACACCCAGTTCGTCAGTTATTAAACAATTGTCATCCATTAAAGCAATACTCTTGACCTTTGTAGTACTATTTTGTAAAGATTTAACAATTTTCCAAGAATCTCTAGTTTTATTGTCCGAATTATTTATAATATTTGCATAAAATTTTTGTTTCTCAAGTATAATATTCTTATTCAACCGTTTTTTAAGTGATTTATACAATTCTTGTGTTTCTATAGATGAGACCCTTTTGCGTAACCAGTTAAGGTTATTTAATTGGTTTATACTATACTATTTTAGATTATATAATATCATCATCATGATGATCCATCATGAAGTAAAATAACTTTATTTCCCCAATCAAAATACCTTAAAATTATAATTATTTTTCTATGTTGCAGTGTCCGACCGTTGCAAGGGTTGTATGAAAGAACGATCGAAGTCGCACTTCACGCATCAATCGAGCAACGGCCCTGACGCTACTTCAAGCAGCCTTTCATAAAACTTTCTACCTTTCTAAGTAATTTTTCGATGAATGCCAGAAGTGAGACCACGATAATTTTTTCGTGATAGGTATGCTGTGACTTACTTTAATCAGTGTTCCATAAAACAGCATTGCGAGAAATGCGACTACGATCATTCTTTTGTGTTGTTTGGAGAGTTTTCCAAAAAAAAAGCATTTTTTAAAAGGTTCATAAAAATTATGGACAATTTCGCTTTCGCCAAATTTTGGTGACCGATGTTCTTTATTTATTACCTCTAAAATATAATTTTTAATTAAATGCGACTTTGATTGTTTTTCTCCTGTAGTCTTTATCTGAAATTAAAGTTTTGTTAAACTTTCTCCTTTGTCTGCTTTTAATTATGATAGTTTTCGAAGTTTGTTTGTTTAGCACCAACTAAAAAAAAAAGATTGCAAACCTAATACAAACTTTATAACGGTACTCTTCAGAACGGGAGCTGGAAAAGTAAGATGGTTTTCAAAAGTTTAATTCTTTTTAAAATTTCCCTAGAACAAAATTTCGCTGCCAACAATATTTTTGAAAAAAAATCTAGCCTTTTTAAGTGGAAAATTTCCAGAGCAACGTCTAATTTTAATAATAGAAAATTTTTGCGAAAAAACTGGAGGTTTTTTACTTACGTCACGGTCGATTGCTGTGACTAATGGGCACCTATACAATACGTTATACAACATAAATTTTTGGTATTCAATACCAACCCAAAAAGAAAATTCCCGAAAAAAATTATCTTTGGATTTTGACACAAAGCAAAAAAATATATGTAATGTTTGCAAAATTATTAAAGAATACATAAAACAGCTCACTAAACACTAAAACAAATACAAAATCTTCACACACAAATGGTTATTATCAAAGGCTGTCAAATTTAAAAGTAGGTAGTAAGTTCCCTAAGCAACTTCTGACCATATCCAGAGGCTGACATAACTAGCATAATACATAACATACGATGCCGTGATTGGCTTGATGTGCCAGGCTTATAACGTTATGCTGGGTTCGATTAGAGTCTGTGAATAGAGATTAAAAATTAGTGTTATAGTGTCCATACTTAAAAATCAAGTATCTTACAGTCATGTAATTTAAAATATAATTCAAAATGGTATTTTTACCTAAAATTTTCATAATTTTATTTTAAAACGTAATATTAATTATACTTCTCTCACTTTCTTTTCAAAAAAGAAATAAAAAAAAACTTGAAAAATTTTTTCAAATTTTTAATTTTTTTGATTTTCTTTTTGCGAAAAACCAAAAATTTTTGTAAAAATTTTTTTTTTAAATGATATTTTTTTTTATTTACTTTTTTTAAGTTTAACCCCCTATAACTTTTTATTTTTGGGCAGATTACTTTACCAGTTAATCCTTATAATAAAAGTAAATTTTGCTGAAAAATTTACGTAAATCGGAATTTCAGCTTTTTTGATTTTTTTTTAAGTTTAACACCTCATAACTTTTTCCTTTTTCGGAGGATTACTTTCAAAATAATGGGGATATTCTCCTCGTTGAACTTAATTTTTCTTGAAATTTTTAAGTCGATCGGATTATTCATTCTTGAGTTATCCTGTCTACAAAAAACGTGACACCGACACCGACAAAAATCCAAACGGAAATTTCTAAAAAAAAGTTACTTATTTTTTCATGAAAAAAAATTTATATCCAAAATTTTTTTGTCTAGGACGATTTTTGAAATTTTTTGAAAATTCCGTATAATATTATTCTAGCGCAGGCGCTGTAAATAATATAATAATAAACAAAATAACATTATACAAAAATAAAAAGGTTATATTTTAGTACACAGCTCGAGCTCTTAAAAAAAAATATTTTTGGGTAGAATGTAACTAGTATTTAAAGTTTACGAATAAGTGTCTAATCGGCTATGAAGAGTATACTATATAATTTAAAGCAACATATATCTTTACAGCTTGTTTTAATTAACAGATAACAGTTTGTAGATTTCTCCAACTTTTGCAACCATTCCATCTGATTTTAATTATTGTACAAGTTGCAGAACGGTGCGAGGTGGGGAAGAAGGGGGACACTCATCCCTGTCTCCACAGAAATTTCGTAGCGTGAAATCCTTCTAAAATAATTTTAATTTAAAAAATTTGCTTAAAAAAATACCTATATTTTTAAAAAACCAAATTTTTTTGAAAATTATTTGAGAAAATATATTATGTTTTAAGTCGTTCGGATTAAGTATATCCTACACGAACACATCCTACTACATGGTAAAATACACTGCCTAGTAAAAGAGCTTTTTCATTTTTCACCTCCGCTCGTAAAATGGATTTTTTATTATCAGATTCACTTTTAGTAACCTTAAAAATATACCAATTTTAACGAAAACTACCCCCGCCTCTTAGGGGGTGGAGTAAGATTTTTTTTATTATCAGATTCTCTTTCAGCAACCTTAAAAGCCCCAGTATACCAATTTTCACAAAAACTACCCCCCACCCCTCAGAGGGTGAAATTAGAAATTTTATAATAAGATTCAGTTTTAGCGACCTCAAAAACCCCAACATATAAATTTTTAAGAAAACTACCCCCTGCCCCTCAGGGGGTGGAGTAAGAATTTTTTTGTTATTAGATTCACTTTCAGCAACCTGAAAAACTCCAACATACCAATTTTTACGAAAACTACCCCCCGCCCCTTTGGGGATGGAGCTAGATTTTTTTAGTCAGATTCACTTTCAGCAAACTCAAGAACCCCATGGGGTCAATATACCAATTTTCATAAAAACTAACCCAATATACCAGTTTTGGGGGGTTTTCACCTCGTCGTCCAAATATGTCCCAAAGATGTTTAATGGGGTTCATGTAGATTGTTTCCTGGCCATTCCATAACATCAATATGTTGCCCTTATAACAAATTTTTCATAATTCTTGCCGTGTGTGTGTCCTCTCGTTATCTTGTTTGAGAATTAAACTGGGGCCTTATTCTTAAGCAAAAGCGGTGACAATAGCTTTGGAGAATCTCGCCGATGTATCGTCTGGCAATTAGTTTACCATTGTCATAAACGTGTAAATGCGTGCGGCTTTTTAAATTTGTTCCACCACATACCATTAATGATCCACCACCAAAAGCCCTTAGTTCTCTAACAGTGGAGTCCAAAATTTTTTCTCATGGGGTCTATACACAACCCAGTCCGCAGAACCTCGTCAAAATGACGTCATAATCTGGTGACTTTTCTCCAGATATGACGTGACTATATAACGACAATATGACGTGAAAATGACCTCCTAATGTCACAGACCGATGACGTGATATATCTGACGTCATTTTTACGTCATTATTACGACGTGAATTTCACGTCTTAAAATATTTTTTATTTACCCAAAAAACCACTGAATATTATTGTGTAAGTGTATATATTGACCACACTATGATAACAATGTTACATGATCTAATATAGATGAAAACAAAATATAAATTCTACAGAGATATCACTTGGTATGGAATCAGTAACCAAACTTCTTGACTATTTTAAAATGGCTTTTACTTCTTTTACCTCTTCGCTTAATTTTCGCACTTCTTTATAGATATCCTCTAAACCTAAAATAATAAAAAAAATATTATGTTATAACTGTCTAATTAAATTAATATAGTCTAAAATACCCATAAAAGTAGGCCCTAGAACGACAATAAACCATTACAATTACAATAAAAAATAATGTTATAAGTTATTTCAATATTTAGGGTGTCCCCAGTTCGGAACTATCATAGTCATAGTTATTCTAGGTACTTACCCACGAAAATATAAGGAAAATCCTCGGAAAAACCAAAAACAAACAAAAGAAAAACTCAAAACAATCACGTAGAGCTAGCGTCCGTGTTCTGACAAGATTCAAGATGGACGTGTACTGAGCGCGCAGCCAATAATAAGAGCGCGAAATTTAAATTATACATAGTCGAAATTAATTAATTTTGACACATAAGAAAAAAAAATATGCATACATAAATTGTTGTTTAGGTAGCTATGTAAAATATAAAAAAAGGTAAGTACCATATGCGTTTGAGTAAAGGGAGTTACTTAAACAATAAACGATATTTTATTTTTGATGATTTTTTTTACATACCATACCATAATAACTAAAAAAATGCTTTCTGAGTACTACCTATTGCAGACTATACACCACGTTGGTGTTTTTTTAGTTTTTTAATAAAAATAATAAAAGTATAATATATTATATAACCAAGAAAAGTCGGCAATATGACGTGATTAAATGACGTCAGAAATTCGTCAATTAACTGACGTCAAAATGTCGTCGATCATTGGTCGACTGACGTCTATTGACCAGTAATCACCAGATTTTGACGTCATTTTGACGTGCCTCTGCGGACTGGGAATCTGACGAGCCTCATTTGATCTTAGGCAATCTTGGCCTCCACTGCTTGAAAAATAAGGGCTTGATCAGTAATCGTACGGAGTGGTATAAAAAATAGGCGCACGCATTTACATGTTTATGACAATGGTAAATTAACTGCCAGATGATAAATCGGCGAGGTTCTCCAACCTATTTTCAACCCCTTTGCTTAAGAATAATGCCCCAATTTCATCACCAAACAAGATAACGCGAGGACACACATGGAAAGAATTATAAAAAGTTTGTTAGAAGGGCAAGATATTGATGTTATGGATTGGCCAGCAAACAATCTAGACATGAACCCCCTTAAGCATCTTTGGGACATACTTGGACGACGAATGAAAAATTCCCAGTTGATGCACAGGAATTAGCTGAACGGCTTTTACAAGCATGGGATACTAGAGTCTACGTCCCAAATTCAACTCGGTCTTTCGAGCTCTTGCCAAATTGTGCAATTTGCTATATCTTTGGTTTTTGTTTGTTTTGTGTTTTTTTTTTGTTGCAAAAAACACCAAAACAGCCAAAAACCAAAGCAAAAAAAAACACCAAAACAACCAAAAACCAAAGATATAATATTATTAAATTGCACAATTTGGCAACAGCGCGAAAGACCGATTTGAATGTGGGACGTAGACTTTAGTGCATGGGATGATATACCTTAGAATTTGATACATAGAGTGATACAATCAATGCCAAGGCATTGTGCGGAAGTTCTACGAGCCAGAGGAGGACATGACCACTAATAGATTTAGATTTTTCTGCAAAATTTAAATTATCTTTAATTTTTTCATAATTGCAATTTTCATTTATTTTTTTTTTGTTTGTTTGTTTCAATACATTTTTTCTTTAAACAGGTTTGTTTGAATTGCCAACATGTTATCAACATACAGTCCAATTTTTAAGTTGATGCGTCTTTTTAGTCAAAAGATGTTCATGATTTATTTGGTTTTGACTTGTGTATCTTAAGGGATCATTATAGTTTATAATTTTCAAAAAATCGATAGTTTTCTTTTACATTTTTCGAAAGTATATGTTAACTTTTTCATAATTTTTCATTCAAACAAAAAACTTAAAACGCATTTTTCCCAAAAGTATATGTAGACTTTTTCATAATTTTTCATTAAAAAAAACTTTAAACGCATTTTTCTCAAAACAACGTTTTTTTTATCGGCGGCTGTGATTTCTCCGGAACCACTGGACCGATCTTTATGATATTTTAAACACATGAATAGCTTCAGCGTATTTTACAACCGCATTAAAATTTTAATTTTTATTATTTTTTTTCCATAAACAGTGAAAAAATACCTCTTTTTTTTGTTGTTTTTTTCAATCTCCGCCATTTTATTATTTATTTATAAATAATATCCATAGAATATGCGAGAGCCACATTCATACTGAATCTAAATATTTTAGATTTTTTCGTTTTAGATGATCTGTTATCAAGATATCACAGCAGCCACCGACATATCTACTTTTCGAGGAGTTACGTTTGTCTGTTATTTTTTTGTATAAAAAGTGTTTAAAATTAAAAAAAAAATGTTTTATGTATTTCGAGAGTGTATTTTTTAAGCTCAACAAATTTTATATCAATATCTATAATGTTACATTCTTAAAAAAATAACAAATATAACTCTTTTTTGGATCATCTAAACCAGAATGATCCCTTAATAATCCTTTAGCCGATTTTGTTGAAATTTGGCAAACCAATATTTTTGACAAAAAAAAATTGTCGCCACTGACTTTTTTGTAATTTTTATATTTTTTTCGCATTAAGCAACTAAAAATATAACTTTTTTATTTTCAGAATTTTTTTCGTATTTTTTTCGTTAATTAAAAAATAATTCACTTTACTGCATGTCCATGGGACAACCAAAAAACATAATAAAAAATAAAACTAGCAAACTATCAAAAACTTGGGTGTAGTTATTTTTTTCCAAATTAATAGTCTATTCTAGTCTTAGAAATTGTTATAAAAATAAATCCAAGCAATAAAAAAAAATTATTAATTGTTAAAAAATGTTTTTTTGTTGTCCATGGGCATGCAATAAAGTGATTTTTGTTTTTTTTTTCAGAAACGAAGCAAGATGTAAGAAATGCTAGAAATAAAAAAGTTGTAATTTTAGTTGCTTAATGCGAAAAAAACATAAAATTTGCAAAAAAGGCAGTGGCACACATTTTTTTTTGTCAAAAATATTGGTTCAGGTGCCTTCCGGAACGTCACTGGACTTATAATTTTAATCTAGTTAGGGCTAAATTAGCTCCTAACTACTATAAATAACACTGCAAAATTCAACTAAATGAGCTAAAGGATTATTAAGATATTTAGGAAAAAACGGTTAAAAAAAAAGTTTTGACCCCATGTATGTTGATATCGAATAATTATCGGACCTATGTTTATTTAGAATCACTTAAGAATCACCCCTTGAAGTTTGTATGTTGTATATTATTTGACACACAAATGTGTGGCTATCGAAAGAATGTGAAGAATGTTGCTGCCTCCCACTTGCACTTACGCACGCTTATAAGGTAAAGAAGAGAGCGCGCTGGCCGTTTCGTGATACCTCCCCCTTTCGTCGTAGCTTTCTTACCGTGTGGCAGACATGTTAATTGGTGCAAGGAAGAAAAAATTGCTTTTTTTAAGATAAGATGTTTTGAAATTTAAATCGATATTGCTTCTATGGAATATTTTACGAATTGTTCTATGAAAATCAATGCCTCATTTTTGTATATTATGTGTGTATAGTTTGTAATTAAGTGGCGGGCAAAATATTTTTGTGAAATTGGTTCGACCGACACGGTTCCATATATTTTAATTAAGCTTGCGGTGTTATTAATGTCACAATAAATAACGTCCGCGAAATGGGGCGTCGCTAACGCATTACACAATGTGCCAAATTTGTCGACGCGACGCTTTATGAAAACGTTTATCAAATTCGAATTGTATACGAAAAAAGAAAAAAAGAAAAAAAAAGCGCTGATTAATGTCAATTTTAATTGCAGACCGAAAAATACTTCATCTTGTTTTTTTATGCCTTGATTTTAGTCGGACCATTTTCATACCGTTATTTTTATACAGCCCGTGTCTAAAGTCCGTCTACCCCTTTTGTCTTTTGAACTACTTTTGATATAATCTTGAAAGTTGGAACAGTTAAATAAGATAACCTCAATTATTTTTTGCTATACTATACTGGAAATTCAATAAAACCTCCATTGACTCAGTTGCGAATGTGTGGTAAAAGGCGAAGATCATACCCATATAGCACCGGTCGTCCGATGGACGTCCATTATAGATCCCTTTTAAGTACATTGGTCCACGGACTAATAATGGATGTACTGTGTACGTCCATATATTTACATCCTTTGTACGACTATTGGTGGACGTCCATTCAGTGTCCATTTTACGCCCATAACTTCAGCTCTCTACGTTTATTCTAAGTGGGTGAAACAGAGAGAGGGTAAACTTAGCCTTATACGCGTATGGGGGGTGATGGGAAGATAAGGGGGAATGTATAATTTATTTTAAAATTTGATTTTCACTGGATGAGTATGTAACCTAATTTTAGTTTTAAATTATCTCGTGGGTAATAAATGGATTTTTTTAATTTTAGGGTTGGGGGGTAAGTTTTATATAAAATTGTATGTGTAACAAATTTTAGCTTACTAAATATATTCTAAGTGGTCGAAAACGCCTTTGGCAGGTTTGCCCTAATCAATCAAACAAATAAACAACAACAAACATTGCAAGTTAAATAACAGTTTTTCACAGTCGCAAAACCAGTTAACTAAGCAAAAAAGCAAATCCTATGGATGCTGGATGGATGGTTTCAACGGACACCTTATGGATGTCAACAGTAGTGTCATCTGGACTCTGAACGGATGTCCATGGGACGTCCATAGAGAAAAAATGAACAGACGCACATTGGACGTCCATAGTATCACTTTGTGCTATCTGGGTACCAGCTCGGGTGCGACTCGCGTAATTTCGTCGAATCTTCGCAAAAAAGTACAATATCGGGCTATGTTATTTTAAGACGCGCGTGCGCTTTGGACAATAACCAAGAGGCGTCGCATCATGAGACGGACCGTTTAATATTGTTATTGTTAGAGAGATAGCGACGCATGCTGCTAGGTTAAAGTGTTAAAAGTGTAAAAAAAGGTAAATATTATTTATGTACGATATTTAAATGCTTTATTTGTGGCCTAAAATTTACAATCATTATAAATTACGATCTTTATCAACCAATCGATCTTTAAAGAAAGATGTAAGCAGTTTATACTCGTATTAAGGGTGCAAATCGTTTGGTTTATTAAACCAAATGAACTTTACGCTACGATATTTCAAAAAAGCTTTGACACAGAGACTTTGGAACAAACATTTTCTAAGTAGTAAATATTTTTTTTTCAAATTTCAAGTCTCTATGTCAAAAAGTCCAAACCATTCTGGACTATGTAATTTTTACCGTTCCGTTCTATGCAAAACATTACTATTACGGACTATGTAATCTTTATCATTCCGGTCTATGGCAACATATTACCATTTACGGACTATGTAATTTAATGTAATTTATTTTTACCGTGCAGGGCCGGCCTTTTGGCACCCTGAAGCAAGCCTTAAATTTGGCGCCCCTAACAAAAGAAAAAACGCCCTAAAAAAAAAAGCTTTGTCCCTGACAGTTTCAACCAAAACTTGGCGCCCCTACAAAAGAAAAAATTTGGCCCCCAAAAATACCCTCAAGCAAAAAAGTTTTGTCCCTGACGGTTTCTACAAAAAAAGTAGCACGAAAAAAAAATACCGTCCAGAAAAAAAGTTTTGTCCCTGACGGTTTCTACCAAACTTGGCGCCCTTGAAAAAAAAAATTGGTGCCCAACCCTATGGGGGGGGTAATTACCCTCATTACCCCCTCGTCTACGCCCTTGCGGTGGGCGGCTGCTTCAGAACGCAAAGCTTATTAGGCGTTTTTTGTATACATAGTGTTAAACTTTCTCATAAAAGAAAGTATTGTGAAAAAAAAACATGTCCTGTTTTTTTTTGCCTTAATCATCTTGTTTTTTCCTGAAAGTCGAGAAAAATTAAAATAAGTACAAAAAAAATGATGTCTGTCGGTTTGCCTGTCGGTCTGTCTGTTGGTCTGTCTGTTGGTCTGTCTGTCGGTCTGTCCGTCTGTCCGTCTGTCTGTCTGTCTGTCTGTCTGTCTGCCTGTCTGCCTATATCCACGATAACTTAATAACGCTTTGAGCTAGCGAAATTTGGTATGCAGATGTATGTTTATATTATCTTGGACAAGTTCGTATTTAAGCAAAATCGTTTGGGGGGAAGGGGGGTAAAAGGGGGAGGTTAAATTTTTGTTTAGGTCGTATTTTTTTAAATTATTTACAATAGATGAAAAATTTAAAACCCACATGCAAGGTGAAATAAAATTACATTACATTACATTTTTTTTCAGCGCCCCCCTTTCCGCCAAAATGTAAAAAACCGTTTTTTAGGCATAGCTTTTTACATTCACAATAAGAAAAAAATTAAAAAAACACATAAAATCTAAAATAAAATCACAAAAAATGTGTTCAGTGAAGACAAAAAGATATTGAGTCTGGCAAATGAGGGCAATTTTTGAAATTTAAGATTTTACAATTTAAATTTTTAGGTGACCTTTTAGCATACTTAAAACCAACTTATCTTTAATTTATTTTAATTTAAGAAATCACTAAGGCAAATATAAAATATTTTCTATACCTGGACAATTATATACAATTATATATTATGTGTTTTAAGTTTAGTCCTTTCCTTAAAATAGATGACCTTGGACTACTTTATAGCCTTAATTTCGCCTTATTATGACAACATTCTAAAAACCGATACGCTATATTGGCTTCGCCATTTTGATTTTTGGTATTTTACGTTAATATCCCTAAAAAGAGCCTGTATACCAAATTTGAACAAAATCGAAAAAATGAACCACCCTAGTGGCGCGGAAAAATTTTTTTCAGCTTTTTCACTAACATAGCGGTATCAAAAATACTCGTATGAAAAAATATAGATTTTCGTCCATCTTTTTTTTCTCAGCCCACAGTACAGGGCCTCGATTTGTAGATCGGAGAGTAAAATGGTCCCTAAATACTAGCACGGTTTACTTTTAGAGGTTTTTAGCCGAATGTCTGGGTACTCAATATTTTTTCTCATATTGTGCAGATTAACCATGGTTACTTACACTAAAACTAAAAGTTTAAGACCAGGAATTTAAAATTCTATAGGGCTTAAAATCGGTGATCAGTTTTTTGTTAATTTATGTTTATTCTGGACCACTGCGTTTTTATCAATTATGAAAAAGCGTATAAAAAAAATATGTTATAATTTATAAAAAAACAATTGTTTACATATATGAAAATATGAAATATAAAAAAAAACGGAAAAAGAAACAAATTTGGCATTGGGGTTTGAATACGAATCAATAATTTTCGTTGTGGTTGTTGTTAACATGTTACTGAGATATAAAGCCAGTGAATTCAGATTTGCAATGTTTTAATTTTGATATGTATATGCAAAATTAAAACGTGTACACACGTTTTTTTTTATATCACACACACACACACATTATATGTAGCTTTTTTATGAATGTATAATTTTTTAACGGCCATGTTTGTTCGGTATTTAATTTATTAGAGAAAGAAAGTCATATACATTTATCGAAAGTAAAACAAAAGACGTCTAGGCAACTTAACATACACACTGTAAAAAATAAACTGAATATTCAGTTACAAATCGATAGGAAATCGGAAGTTATTATCCTATACAATTGTTAAAAATACGCAAAATTTTATATCCGTTTTTAACCCCTTACTCTCCATTGTATCCACGTATGGATATTTTTAGGTATAGCTAAATTTACCAGAATATCCACTGTTGGATATTCGTATACGGGATTTTCCAAAAAGTTTTAATCTGGTATATACCTGGTATAGGGGTGACCGGGGCTAGTTGTCGCAGGGGTAAGTTGTCGAAGTGCTTATATCTTAAAAAGTAAAATATTTTTCAGAGCCAAACCAAGATTAACCGCTGCGTTACAACAGTGCCGTTTATCATTTGTAAACTTAAATGCAATAAATTAAAAGAACATCCAGATAAACCAAAAAATGTAAAAATTAAAGAGCCCAGTAATTTTTTTGTGGTAAATATTTTTTCTTTTTGTTACTGATTTAAAGCATTAAGATAAGAGAATTTTATGAATAATAATAGTTTAAGGTGTATATTATTTGTTGATATTGTCATTTAGAAGTGTTTATTCGTTATTTAGAAAGTACTTGATACATAACGTAAAATTGACCACTGGGGCTAGTTGTCGCATTTGGTTTGGGGCTAGTTGTTGCATGATCTGGAGATATGTTCATGATATAACATTTCCTTTTTGGAATTTTTTTATTCAAAACTGTCTAAAAAAGTGAAACTTTGTCGAATAGCAAATAAATTCGTTTATTAAATTATATTAAATTAAAAAAAAATCAAAAAAATATTATTTAATTATAAAGTTGGAAATTTTGGCACAAAAGTAAAAAGTTAGATAACAATCAGCTTGTGGAGAGGCACATGTCTTATTAGTTATTTATAATTTTTATAAATGCCTTTATATTTCTTCAAAAAAATATACTCGAAGTGCCGCGACAACGTGCCCCGTGACTTCACAAAAAAAAATAACTCTAATACCCTATAAATTTTTCCATGTTTATTCTTTAAATAATGTTACTGAAACATGCAGCTAAAATTACCATTAGGTCAATAAAAAAAATACAAAAATAAAGGAAAAAACTAATTTTGAATGAAAAGTGCGACAATTAGCCCCGGTCACCCCTATACCTTGAAAAAACGGCTGGAGCGGAAGGGGTTAAATATTAAAGTACGTGACTTTAGAACTATAGTGTTTTTAACAAAAATTAAAGTACATTTGTATGGGATCCAAACTTCTCATCAATTTGTAACTAAATATTTAGTTACAAATGGATACAAATAAAATCCCCGTCTCAATTGGTTAACTACGTTACGTCGCAAAAAATCGTCTTTGATCTTCCGTTTATCGGTATTCATGGCGGTTGTTTTAAAATCTCTATCCTGAGGGAAATCTGCACCTGGTGCTTACAATATGGGACCTATAACAGAGTCAACTCTTTTTTATTCGTCGATATAGTAAATATCAAAAAGTTAAAAAGTTTCTTATTACAAAAGTTATTGTTTGACGCACGGTTCTATGGGAATCGAAAGAATGCGGTAAAAAAAGTGAAAGCAATTGCTTAATTAATATCCTTGAATATTAAATCTAACTAAAAACACGTTCACGTTGAATTCGCTTTAATCGGAGCGTTTTTTTGCTCCTACCTCCCCCTTTCATGGTAGGTTTCTTACCCTGTGTCGGACTATATTTACTAAATCTTTTTTAGCAACCTAGCAACGTTACTATCGGGAGCGTTCTCCCACTCTCAGATTATGAGCAAAGTGGGAAGGACATGATCACGTGACACGCTTGCTTGTTTGTAATCATTATAATTATTATTTGCAACGATTATAATTATTATTACAATGTTTTACTATTCTTTGTCGAAAACTGATAACCAGTTTAGTATAATATGCAATAATTGCGTAAAATAAAAGAATTTCGGAGTTTAAAAGTAAATAAATTATTTTTACCCGAGTAATGTTATTAATTAAATTTATATTTTGTTTTTCGTTTTACGAAAAAAGAAACTTTTTTGAAAAAAAAATTTTTTGAAAAAATTTTGGTTTGGTTTTGTTTTTTTTTTGCTCATCCTGCGACCCCCATTGAAGTTTTTTCAATTTTTTTTTTCACTAAAATATGCATTTTACCATTGTCCAACATGTACCCAGCTCCTTGAAAAAATATGTACCCAGCTCCTTGAAAAAATTGAATGGTTTTTCATTTAAATACTCTGGTCGATTCCAGGAGCTGGGCGTTTTTTTTTAAGGAGCTAACATTACTCGGGTATTATTTTTTGCACGACAAAGACTGAAAATTAATTTTAAGTTTCCATTTTCTGGACTTGCTGGTTTTCTCCCAAGGGAAAAAAATCAGGGCAACCTTGATAATATTAAAATATTATACATACTTTTTTTTGTGCTTTACTGGTGCAAAAATTAGGTTTGGTGATGTTTTGTAATAAATTAGCGATTCAAACGAATTTATTTGATTTTAACAAAGAAAACTTTTAAAAATAACATTGTTTAAATTACTTAAAATTTATCGTCTTCGTCCATTTTTTCGAAAGGACGTTTGTTTGTCAACCATATTAAAAAACAATTGAAATCGCGATAGCCGTGAAACTGCAATTCACAGACATCTTGATTAAATTACGAAAATAAAACACCCGATTTTAGACGCATCGTTTTTAATTTATCTACCTAACTAAATTATGTTTGGTCGTGCAAAAAATTGTATATACTGTAACACGCCAATTTTTAAAAAAACAGTGCAACTCTGTTGGCAGTTATATATTTTAATTATTCTTTAATTATTATTAATGTCAACATTGTTATTGTCTGTCAAAACTCCATAAAGGAATAACCTTCAATATATTTAGGGACATTTATTTGAGGTACCAACCTGACACTTGACATCTGAACTCCACAGCCTGTTGCTGCTTATGCTCAACAAGTGAAATCTTTGTTTTAATTATTCATCCTCAGGGATTTTGTACTTATTTATTTCTAAATAAGATCCTGGTGTTTAGGTAAGAACTCCTTAAACCGTATTTCTTCAGTTTTACATTTAATATATTTATTTTAGTTACTTACATTTAAATTTTACTTCGTGGAGTTTTGGCAGACATTTGGGTATTTGTCATCAATAAAGTCAGTGAAGAGTGCGAATTTATCTTTTGCTTCCCTACGAACCCGACCCCATACTGGACCTATACGGCGCCCAACTAATTTTTTAAACCGGTCCATCTCAACTGTCGTCCCTAACGTGAGGCTAGATAAGACTTTATATACATAGTCTTAAAGCGTGGGCACAAAAAGAAGCAAAAGATGCCATTAGATCACTCTCCACCAATCAACCGAAGAGGATATTTGAGGAAAAGCAGGTCTAATCAAAACCTTAGCACAGATTATGAAGGAGGATTAGAGGACCTAGCCGCAGCACTTCCTACAGTCACCAGCACTAGTTCTACATATCAAAACTACACAATGCCACCTCAACTGTCGCCTCAGGTGACATACAGCACACAAGGTAGGAATGTTCCTTTATCATCTAACCTTTTAGCAACTGAAAGTGACACTGGACTACAACAAAGCCAAGGGGCTATTCCTAGGCCAGTAGAACAAAGGAGGCAGGCACAGTTTACAAATATACAATCAAGAAATCAAAATAAACAAAATAATTATAGAAATAATTCGAATTTACACGAATATAATTTAGATATACCAGCATATAATGGAAACCAACCTCCTCCTAGCTACAGTAGTTTCAATTTCAACAATAACGTGGCCCCTCAGGCATATAATTTTGCAAACGTACCTCCGAATATTCCCCTTGCTCTTAATCCACCACTGCCTAACATGGAAACATTGGGAAACATAAAAAAAATAATTCCAATCTTCCGTGAAGGGGGCGATACACATCCTTGCGAATTTGTAGAACGTATCGATAGGGCCTTAACAAATTATCAGTTTCCTTTTTATTTATTGGCACCAGAACTACCGGATTTTTTTTCCGGTACGGCTAAACACTGGATTGCAGTATTAGCAAACACTTTTTTAGACTTTAATGAGTTTAAAGTTGCTTTTTTACAAAATTTTTGGAATCTGTCACAACAGACTAAAATTAAATTGCAGCTAGACTCACAGCGGTTCAATAGAACTACTAACCTGTCATATGTGAACTACTTTCTATCGCAAGTGGCTAAGGCCAAGTATTTAAACCCTCCCTACACGGAACAGGAAATAATTATGATTATTAGCAGACATTTTCCCCCAACTATAAGTTGCGCGCTTATTGGCAGTCAAAACATTACAGATGTTTTAGAAAGATTAAGGCTCGCAGACAGTTTTGACATAAACCAACAAAACAGACCTATATCTTCTTCTCCTTCCTCATCCTCTCATTTTTCAGGAAATACACGGGACAACTTTCAAAATAAAAACAAACATAACCAAACTTTTGAAAAGAAAAACATTTCTCACATGGAAGTGCTTAGTGAAAACCACGACGAGTCGGAAAACTAAGTGCTCCTCAGCAAGAGTTTGCCGCACCTTCGCTGAGGAATCTCATCAATTCGGCAAATATTTCCTTCTGTAACAATCCGAAACAAGAGTTACAGGAAACTCAAGAGTGTGACTTTGAACACCCCTCTAGTGATCCTAGTCGCATTCCTATAGTTAAAATAACAATTAATCACACACAGTATCCCTGTTTAATAGACTCAGGTTCGGAGTGCAGTGCTTTCTCTTCACTGGTTGAAAGTAATATTGCTTCAACAGATACCCCGATCTTTAAAGTTCATGGTATACGAGTTAGTGGCGCTTTCAGAAGTAAAGAACGAAGAGTCACTCACCAGGCCCTAATAACATTCTTTCTCGAGGGTAAGCAATTTGAATTTGAGTTACTATTAATCCCTGATTTAAGTTATCCAGTCATTCTTGGCTGCGACTTTTTAAGGTTATTTCATGCAACCATTAGCCTGGAACAAAATTGCATATTTTTAAAGAGAAATAATGAGACTTTGCAAATACCAGAGGCTAAATTTAATCATGAATATGCAGCACCAATTTTATCCTTAACAAAAAAAAATTGTGCAGTCTCAAAAAATCCTCCTATTGAACAATCAATGGATCCCTATACTATAAGTGAAGGTGATATTAACAAAATAGTTGAGGAAAGCCATCTTTCTAATATTTACAAAACTAAATTTAGAAATCTTTTACTTAAACATAAAAATGTCTTTTCTGAGAGACCAGGTTTAACGTCTGAATATGAACATAGTATTGTCCTGTTCGACAAAACCCCATTTAATATTAAACCGTATCCAATCCCAATTGCACATAGACCTGCAGTGGCAAAGGAATTCGAAAAAATGTTGCAATTTGGCATCATTGAACGATGTGATTCTTGCCCATACAGTTCCCCGTTAATTACCACTCTACGCAAAAATGGATCCGTGCGGGTCTGTTTGGATGCGCGGTTTTTAAATCGTAGAATGCAACCTGATTCCGAATTACCTAGGGTTATTCATGATTTATTAACCACCTTACCTCCAGTAGTCAAGGTTATGACCAGCTTGGATATGACCAATGGCTATTGGCAGATCGGGTTGCGACCACAAGATCGAAATTTTACCGGTTTTGTTTATAACGGCCACACATATCGTTTTAAAGTCCTCCCATTTGGATTAAAAAACGCAGTATCTGGGTTTACAAGAGCCATGTCACTCATTTTAGGCTCAAATTTCGACGAATTTGTACGAATATATATCGATGACGTGTTGATTTTATCGGCAGACATTGATTCACATTTAGACCACCTTAATCACGTTCTAACCAGAATGTCTCAAGCAAATCTTCGCCTAAGACTCGATAAATGTCATTTTTTCCGCAAGCAAGTAAACTTCCTTGGTTTTATCTTGTCGGATAAAGGACTGAAAAGTGACACAAGTCGCGTTGAGGCAATCACAAACTTTCCAGAACCCAAAAACCAAAAACAACTTCAAGCATGGCTTGGGTTGACTAACTACGACCGTAGCTTCTGCGAGAACTACGCTACAGTCGCGGAACCTCTTTTTTACCTTCTGAGAAAAAAAAAATAAGTGGTCTTGGGGACCTCCCCAAACCGAAGCTTTCGCAAAGCTCAAAGAAATGATAAGGGAAGAAGTTTTATTATACCACCCTAATTTTTCTTTACCATTTTGGGTCCAAATTGACAGCAGTGATGTTGGCCTTGGCTGTCAGTTGTTTCAGATCATAGAGGGTGAAAAAAAGGTAATCGCTTATGGCAGTAGAGTTCTTCTTTTGCGAGAACGCGCTTATTCCGCAGCGGAAAAAGAGTGTTTAGGTTTGGTTTGGGCGCTGGAAAAGTGGCGAGTATTTTTGGTGGGCAAACATTTTTTTTGTCTCACTGATAATAAAGCCATAACTTACCTGCAGACTAGTCGCCTCCTTACTCCACGTTTGGCACGATGGGCTTTATCTTTGCAGGAGTATTCATATACTATTAAACATATTTCGCGCAAAGAAAATATTGTGGCAGACACCCTTAGTCGCTACCCTAGTCCTCGTTTAACCGTACCATCTGATAGATGCTTCCAGATCCATGGCATTCACTTAGATAAAGTTTTCAGTCGCAGTCTCACATCAATTTCAAACGATCAAAAAAATGATCCGAAACTGGCCAAAATCCGTCAAAACGTGGAACTCTCACCTGAAAGTAACACACGTTTCGTTCTCCATAATGACGTCCTCTTTATGCGTGCAACCAATGAAGAAAGATGTCTCCTTTGTGTGCCAAAAAACCGTACCCATGACTTTGTCAGCGCGTACCACGCAGGGTTAGGTCACTTTGGGGTCTATAAGACCCACGCCGCCATGCGTCGGGAAACTTGGTGGCAAAATATGGCAAGTGATATAAAAAAACATATCAAGGCGTGTCAGATATGCCAACTGACTAAATCAGGGCCAATGCCACACCCCCCTCTTCAGGCCATTGTACCAGAGGAACCAAATCACCTGGTGGCCCTAGATATTTATGGCCCGCTGCCAAAATCTAGGGGCGGCGTCGAATACATATGCGTAGTACTCGACGTCTTCTCTAAATTTGTAACCCTATACCCCTTAAAGAAGGCTACTACCAGAAGCATTCTTAAGCGGTTACAGAGGATTACTTTGTTAAGTTTCCCACCCCTAAAGGGCTCCTAACGGACCACGGTAGCCAATTTACGGCTGACCTATGGGCTAATACCCTAGAACCTTTGGGTATCCGAATAATAAAATCCTCTGTACGTCACCCTTCGAGCAACCCTTCTGAAAGAGTCATGAAGGAGTTATCCCGACTCTTTAGGACTTTTATTCATGATAAGCACAAGAAGTGGACTTTTGAAGTCGAGAACCTTGCCGCACTATTGAATAATGCTGTTCATTTGTCCACAGGGTATTCACCCACAGAGCTCCAAACAGGAAGCCCTCCGGTTTTTATGCTCCAAAATATTATAAATTTTCCCGAAAATATGGAAAGACTAGAAAATCACGTCAAACTTTTTTTCGCAAGGGAAAATTTACTTTCAAAGGCTGATCGTAGAAAAGCCAAAAGTGCACACAATCCCAAACCAAAATTTAGGGAGAATGATATTGTCTTACTGAGGGCAAATCCCACTTCAAAAGCACTTGAAGGTAGAACAAAGAAGTTTATGCTTCTCTACGAAGGTCCGTATAAAATAAAAAAAGTTATAGAACCTTGCACCTACATTTTAAAATTCCTAGAAACTGAAGAAGATAGAGGTATGTTTCACGCCGTTCACATAAAACATTTTTACCAATAAACCCCACCTAACGTTCCTTGTTGCGTTTGTAATCTTATATCTCGTAAAACTTAGGTAAATTTTCACCGAGCTAGGAGGGGGTAGTTGTAACACGCAAATTTTTAAAAAAACAGTGCAACTCTGTTGGCAGTTATATATTTTAATTATTCTTTAATTATTATTAATGTCAACATTGTTATTGTCTGTCAAAACTCCATAAAGGAATAACCTTCAATATATTTAGGGACATTTATTTGAGGTACCAACCTGACACTTGACATCTGAACTCCACAGCCTGTTGCTGCTTATGCTCAACAAGTGAAATCTTTGTTTTAATTATTCATCCTCAGGGATTTTGTACTTATTTATTTCTAAATAAGATCCTGGTGTTTAGGTAAGAACTACTTAAACCGTATTTCTTCAGTTTTACATTTAATATATTTATTTTAGTTACTTACATTTAAATTTTACTTCGTGGAGTTTTGGCAGACATTTGGGTATTTGTCATCAATAAAGTCAGTGAAGAGTGCGAATTTATCTTTTGCTTCCCTACGAACCCGACCCCATTCTGGACCTATACGGCGCCCAACTAATTTTTTAAACCGGTCCATCTCAATACCTCAGGACTAAACGTGGGTGTTTTGTGTCCCTGGCATTTCTGTTTCCCTCGCTCGCTACGCTCGCTCGGGAAACACTCATGAAGCGGGACTAAAACAGCCCGTCACGGGGCACGTTGTCAAGGCACTTAAAAAATTTTTTTTATTACAGTGTTAATAAATAAATTCAAATTTTTGATAAGTGACATATGTGAATAAAAGAGCCTTCCCGACCAAGGGAGGGAAATGAGGTGTTTATAACTTTTTGTGAAGTTGCAGTTAATAATAATTAATTTTTCAACTTTTATGTATATGTGTAATTAGCCAATTACTAAATCGTTGTGAATAAACGTTTTTATCCACGGCAGTGATTAATAGGCCTATTAATCACGGGTCTGTAAAAATAAAACGTTTAAACTTTAAAACGGCCGTGGATAAAGTATAGTATTCTACTCGCGTATAATTGCTATTAATCATTCGGGTGATTGTGCCACTCGCCTTTCGGCTCGTGTCACCCTCATTGATTAATAGCTCGTTGAATTATATACTATTTTTTCTGCTTAACTAAAGTTTTTTTTCTTTTCAGGTATATCCAGTGGACATTGTCCACATAATGATATTTAATTAATTTTATTAGTGGTGAGTATAAATTACTAGTATCTGTCCGAACTAGCTTTGTGACCGAAAACTTATTTTCTTTACCGAATCTTTTTAAAATTACAATTAAGGCTAGGGATGAATAACCAAAATAAAAGATGTGAAGCACTAAAATTTATTGTAAATGATAACACTCTGTGGTATAAGACACCTAATTAATTGGGTCCCTAAAGAGTTTAAACAAATAAATAAAATAACCGATTTTCGGTTAGCCGGTTGCGAAAATAACCTCATTCCGGTTTTAGATAAAAACTCGAAAGCAATAACCTGTAAAAACCGGTTAGAACCGGTTGAACCGGTTTTATGTAAACAAATTTAGCTGACTATAGTCCCCTTTAAAATGCTTTACCCCTCTTAGAAATACAAAAAATTTGTTGACTAAAAAAAAGGTCTTCACCTACCTCTGATAAAAGTTAAATTCCTCGCATTTGGCCATTTGACCACTTTCATCAGAAAACCGGTTAAAATCCAACAACAATCGGTTAACCGCGTTTTCTAAATTATTTTACGGTTACGAGTAGGTTACCTACTCGTAACCGTTCACAAAAATCGTTCTTTGTTTTATTATAACCGGTTTGGATGTTAAATGATTAAAAACCGGGTACGAGTTTTACATCCGTAATTTAAGGCCAGATATAGCTGAGGCGGTGGGGCAACTTTCTAGACGCGACTAATTGCAGCTCTTCGTGCCGGAGTTTTTTTGTTTTTTTTTGTTGTTTGGTGTTTTTTTAAATGGGAGGCCTTGGTTTACGTTAACGTTGATTTTGCGTCTGTTTGGTGAGTTTTTTTTGTAAAACATTGTTTTGCTTTCCCATTTTGAAAATTTTCAAAATTTCGGAAAGCCTTGTATTCGTGCAAAAATTTTCAATTTTTTTTTGTGTATTTTTGCGTTATATGACGTTTTATGTCGATATAAATCAATTTCGAGCAAAAAAAAAAAGTTGTCGGTCGGTCGATCGGTCTGTCCGGGAAATCTTGTGGGCACGATAACTTAAGAACGCTTTAATCTAGAGACTTGAAATTTGGCATACAGGTATGTTACCAAAAGTTCTCGCTCGGAATTGTTTTTGGTAAACATTGGGGTGCGCCAAGGGGAGCAAAAAAATAGAAAAATTTGAAAATTGCTATATATGGGTTTTTAAGGTTACTGAAATTGAATCTGATAAAAAAAACTTTTCTAATTCCACCCCCGAGGGGTGAGGGGGTAAATGTTTTGGGGTCGAGGGTAGGGGGTAGTTTTCGTGAAAATTTTTATATTGTGGTTTTTGAGGCTGTTGAAAGTGAATCTGATAATAAAAAATCCATTTTACGGGCGGATGTGGAAAATGGGAAATAATATACTTAAAACCGGCAAGCGCATGCGCAGTTTAGCACGGCGCGGCATAATGAGCTGCAGATAACCTTCTTAAAAAAACTGAAGGGAGCTAATAACCTCGACAAAAATCTTCACGAATATTTAGGTATAGAAACCTAAAAGGAGCGTATCTCTTTAAAAATCATCCTGTATTTGTTGTTCCCTCCTGAAAGTGTGTGTATCCGTGGAGTGAGGTGCATCTGGGAAAGAGGAAAAACGCTTCGAAAATATCAATTCGTTCTAAACGGTTTTATCTTTCAAAATTCATTACTTGTAAGCACACCCAGGGGACATACGTCTTAGAAAATTAAACGGAACTAACAATAACATAAATCTATGTTATTTTCTTTTTTCAAAACAAGAAGGATAAAAACTATTTCTTTTTTATTTTCTTCTTAATACCCTTAACTGGTATGTATGGCCGTTTAATATTTTTTTGAAAAAAAAATTAAAAAAATAGTAAACCATTAAAGAAACAGAATAGAATATCACCGGCTTAAAGTGTTAACCCGCTAACTCCTTTTGACCAAACTTTACAGGAGACGAAACAAACCTTATAATTATTTCTATAATTATTCTATAACAAAATAAAAAATTTCGTTTCTTTATTAGCGTGTTTTGGAGGTTTTAACAACTATCAACTACAAAAAAAATAATTTGGTCTTGATTTTTATTGAATTAAAAAGGAGATGGCAGGTTTTCTACCTTTGAGACAAATCTCCATCAAGGAGTTGGCAGGTTTTTGGTAAAGTTTTTTCAAAAAATAAAGCAATTATTGCAAAGGTTTTTATTTTAGAAAATGAAAGTACAAAATACTGTCTTCAACATCAAAATCCAATCATATTAAAAATAAAAACCTTTGCAATAATTGCTTTAAGTGGCGGAGTTAGCAGTTTTTCTACTAGCATCATGGAAAAAGTTATATTAGAGTTGCCTGTTTTTTGCAGATGGTGTAACTAAGTGCCCTCTTTTGAACGGTATTAAAAACGACATTCGTCCAAAAGTGGAGTTAGTACAAGTTAGTAGGTTAACACTTTAAGCCGACGATATTATATATATATATATATATATATATATATATATATATATATATATATTGATACAAGGACGAGAAATAATGATTCTCTGTCGCGTGCGGAGATTGTGAATCGAGGCTATTTTTTATTCGCTTGTAAACATATTTTTAACAAAAAAAGGTAAAAACAATAAGTAAAATTAGTTTTAATTTGGCTTTGTCAATAATAAGGTACCGCAAAAATACTTTGGCGGGCTGCAAAGTAAAACAAAAGATAAAATCTTAACAAAAGTGTCTTTTAACTTGACACCTTTAACCGAAAAATGTCACTTTGGAATACAAGCGAATAAAAAAGTATTTATATCAATTAACAAGTTACAAAAAGAAAATGGTTAAAAAGGTTTCCCCACATAAATATAGAGGTAAGTTTAAAATGGCAAATCAACTTCTAAATGCAAAAATTAAAAAAAATACAAAGGGTTTCGTGTTGCCAAATCGTCACGCTTTTCTGCGAAATACTTTTTTTTTTTTTTTTGGGACCCCGTCATATCACCTAAGGGTTTAATAATAGTATACAGGATTAAGTACTGCGTCCCAAAACAAGATATAAACCACTACACTGTAAAAAATAAAAGTAAAATTGGAGAGTAATATTAAGATTCAATTGTAAAATTCATATGTTTTAAACCGATTTTTCTACTAAAGTATAACTGAATTTTTTATTTTACCCCTTAAAGGGCTTTCTATCTTAAAATTTTAAAAATAATCTTTTTTTAAACCTTTTTTTTTATATAGAAAGAAAAAAGATATCAATGTAAAATTTTGTTTTAAGAGTACCACGGCCTCTCAAAGAGTAACACTTTTCAAGGGACCGTAGCTCCCTTAAAATCGATTTTTTTGTTTGTTTTTAATGTAGAATCTCTCTGCTGTATTGAAATTGTTATTGGTGCATTTTTTAGTTCCTGTTTTTCATGCTCAGAACATAAAATTGTCTCTTTAATTGCAATTTTTATCGAAAACGGTTGGCACTACAGTGTTGCATAAGGAGTACCGTTTTGTGTATTTTTAATTAAAGATTAATATTTTATCGAGAAAATGTCGAAAAATTTACGGATAAAAAAGTTTAGGGCATTTCGCACGTTCCTGGTTAAAATTACCAAAAAAAATCACATGAAATGATAGCCTTTATCAATGTTAAGGCATGTGCAAAAATTCATTACCGTGGTTTATAGGGTTCTAGAAATATTAAATAAAAACTGCTTTTTAGATGTACCCTTATGAGGGTCGTAGCTCGTAGGGTTCATTTCCGGACCAACCTTTATAGGAACTTTTTTTCATATTTTTTAACGTAGAACCTTTTAAATGTCTGAATAACTATCATACCTATATACTCACTAAAACGATTTTTTTAATTGTTTTTTTTATTGTCATCATGACAGATTGGTTACTGAATAATAGTTTCAAATGTTTATTTAATATTTTCTAAAATTAAATTTTTGTGAGACCCCGCGCGGGGCAGCAAAAAGTACACTGTAAAAAATGTTTCCGGTACGGATAATCGGCGATATAACTGTACCATAATTTTAAAAGAGAATGTAAAATTAAAATTTTACTGTAAAATAACAATTTTGGTTTAATGTAAAATTTTCTCAATTTCATACCGCAATTTAAATCAATGTCATCAATGTCAGTGTGACACGTTTTTTACTTTCTACCATTTTTTACTATTACATACTACAAACATAAAAAAATAATAAAAATTAAACATAAAAAAATGAATTTTAAATATATATTTAATTATTTAAAAAAATATATATATTTTTTTTAAAAGATTTTTTTTTTAGTTGAGTCATTATGCAACAAGAAAGCATAATGTTTTAGACATTAAAATGATAGTGCAGTCAGTGACATATACTGCCCTACTACGCTGGAAAGCAGTAACTCCATTTGTCGCCTAGTGACGTTTTCACGTCAACTCTGATATCAGAGTAATAATAATAATAATAATAGTAATCATGATGTAATATTTTGAAAACGCTGCTATGGACAAATGGAGTTACTGCTTTCTAGCGTAGTAGGGCAGTATAGTTTAAAGGTTAAAGTATTTATTTACTTAAAAGTCTATTTTTTGGAGGCCCCCGATCTGACAATTAAAACTAAAACTATAGGGGAAAGTAATAATTGTTTTTTGGCATCAGTATTTGTTTCTATACTTATTTTGAACAGTAGCCAAAAGTCTCGTGATTGTTAACTCATGAATAGACATCGGATTTTACGGAGTCGTGACGTCAAAATACATAGCCGGGTACAATAAGTTAACAAATTCATATTAATTTTATAAAAATGTTTAATATGTTGCCAAACTACTACATTACCAAAGAAAATTATATAAATATAATGAAAATCCCCTAACGTTTTATTTAAGTAAAAGAAAATTTAAAAAAATAACAATTCTGAAAATTACGATTTAGTTGGGCTCTTTAATAATCCAAATTTAACTTTATAGTATTGTGGCATGGTGGCTGTGTATTACTTTTACCAAGTTAAAAAAAATCTGCCTGTCCAATCGTTTTTTATTCGCAATAAAAGGTCACGTGACGTTTATAACTTGTGATTAAAATTAATTTTGTATTTTTTTACTTACTTTAAATATTAAATGGTCCTTGTTCCTCATCTCTTTTATGGGTTTTTGTATTCACATGTCTTAAAATATTAGTTTTTCTTTCCCAAGTTAAGTCTTTTTACAAAATGTGCAGTGTAAAATATTGCCGTCGAACTTAGTTAAATCAACGATTTAACCGTAGTAAGTAATGGTTTTACGAACATTTTTTTAAGGAATTTAACTAATTAAATGAACGGTGACAAATTAATATTAGATTAGGCCCAATAGGTATGTATATTAAAAAAAAAAAAAAAGAAATTAATTCGCATTGCTAAGACAAGTCAAACAAAATGACTCAATTTAAGGCCTATGCAGAACCTTGCATAAGAACATAAAACACAAGAATGCGATGCCGTGATTGGTTTACAAGATACATGGCGGGACATCAAGCCAATCACGGCATCGCATTGTTATGTACTATGTTGTTATGGTAGCCTGTGGATATGCCCTTACTTGCAATAAAAACCTTTTTTCCGCATGCGCGTGATTCTAACCAATAAAATAACGTACACGGTACACGCTTGATCTTACATCTCACTTATTTCGTCGCCCGCATACGGAAACAAGCTTTTAGATCTCTGCAAAGTACATGTTTATAACGAGTTCAAATCGATTTCACCTTCCAGTCACCTCTTCACAAATTGAATAAAACACAAATAAATTTCGTCGGTAGTTTGCTTTTTCTACAAACACTATACATATGTTTTACTTGTGTAATTTTGTATTTTATTTATATTTTATGAACGTCACGTGACGAGTCTCGTGAGCTGTTATTGCGAATAGAAAAGGATTTGCCAGGCAGATTTTTTTTAGCTTGATAATAGTTATACCCAGCCACCATGTTACAATACTATTAAATAAAATTTGGATTATTTAAAAGTCGGATCTGTTATGTTTTTTTTTTAATTTTCAACGACTAGGGGATTTTTATAATATTTATATACTTTTCTTTGTAAATGTAGTAGTTTGATAGCTTATAAAACATTTTTATAAAGTTATTAATCATTTGTACCCGGCTATGGATTTTGACGTCACGACTCGGTAAAATCCGATCTCTAATCATGAATCATAAGTTACGAATATTTGAAATTTCCTATAAAAAAATAAACACATATTTTTTAAAGAATGATTAATAAAAAATTAATGTGGCGTTTAAAAAAAATGAATACACATGACATATTCTTGTTTTATGACAGTGTTATTGCCAAAAATCTAAAAATTTCAAGCAAATACATTTATATTGTCATGTAAAACAGTAAATCTTTTTTGCTTCTCGAATATTTTACTTTGTTATAATAAATTTTTGGTTGAAAATAATATTTTCAATTTACCACTTTTATACTGATTTTTTTCTCTTCTGAACCGTTTAAACCATTGAATTGAAAAATCGAACAAACGCGTTTCAATTGTAAAAAGAATGAAAAATAAATTGGTATTGAAAGTTAAATTGTAAAGTAGCCGAAAGTTAGAACCTGGTGATCTCTTGTTTCCAGGGGCGGATTTAGGGGGCCATGCCCCCCCCCCCCAGCGAGATATATTAGCATAGAAATACCTTCTATAATTATGGTGAATGCGCAATTCTTATGAATGCCCCCCCTTAAAATGAAATAAAACCGCCCCTGCTTGTTTCCTGAGTGCCGGGAACCTACATACTTATTGGTGGTTTGAAATGTTTATGTTTATTTTTTTTATGTTTATGTTTATTTTTAACCTCGTATTATTCTACTTAATTAAGCATCCCCTAAGTCCAGGACTTGTGTGGGCTAGTAGTAGAGGGAACCACCGGCTTTAATTGACTTTCGAACCAATATATCTAGGGAGTACGCCTTCGCAAAATTTCATTTATTAATTAACTGAAAAAGGCAATCGGCGCCAGTGAGGTTTGAACTCACCATTATTAGCTCAGTGTCAATGCTATATCGATGCCTTAGACCGCTGAAATAATCTCCCACATGATACCTAAGAGGCTTTGCTTTGGACAAAAGTATGGCTGTAGTACAGGTCCTGTACCCTGCGGAATATCAGATAAGTGTTACGCTATAAGAAAAGAATCATCTATTACTGCAAAACGAAACATAATTTAGCTACATTTGTATAACTATTCAATTCTCAATTCAATTCTATTTAACAACTTGCTTTTACAAAATTTTAATATAACATAATCTGCCTAAATTTGCATTTGTGTGCAGATCATTTACTAAATAATCCATTTTTAATTAAGTTAAACTAAATAAGAAATATACATATACATAACATAAACTTACAAAAAACAACAAAAATGAGGATGCGGCGCAAGTGAAAGAGATGGAAAGCAAAAACGATAAGAACATTAGTGGTCAGTAAATGGCAAATCAGATGTAAAATTATTCTGTACTACAACATGGTGTGAATGAGTGCGTTATTATTTATTATAAACGTTTTAAGTTCTCGTTTAAACCTATTTTTATTTAAACACCTAATTTAATTTGGAATTAGGCTATAAAATTTTGGTCCGTAAAAAAGAATTGACCTTTGAGTTTGAGCTTTAATAAATCGGGGTACAGATATACTATTATTACTAATCTATCTTGTTTCTTGATTATGAACAACCACTGGCAAGTATTCTCCGTTATTATGAGCAAAGTATAATTTGATATACATAAAGTTGTCTTATTGTAAATATATTATTTTCTTTATATGCATATGCTTGGGGGAGTTGTAAATTGTTTAAATTAAAATAAATTTAAATAGAATCTATAATTTATTTGAGGCGTATATATATATATATATATATATATATATATATATATATATATATATATATATATATATATATATATTTATAGTATTATTAATTTGATCCAGTTCGCCTCAATGAATTATATCGATAAAAAATCTGAAACAGAAAATAAAATTAAAATGTTCTTATCAGGCACACCCATTTCTAGATGCGCTGGTAAGGTATTGCGTTTAAAATAATACTTATCTGCTTTATCTTCTTTACCTAAAAAATATTATTAAAATATTATAATACCTTACCAAAGTTTAAAATTTTTGTCTAAATAAAGAATTTTAAATAAAATTCTTGAGAAATCGTTAAAATGATTAAAAAAGAATAAAAAACTGCATAAAAGTTAACTTCTAACGTTTCGGGATCTAATCTGATACCGTTTTCAAAGAAAATTATTAGTTTTTGAAAGAATTTGTGCAATATTTGGTTTTATCATTCAAAATATGACAAATGTCAAAATATGTCATTTCGAGGTAATTGAAACAAAGACACCCTTAACAATAAACGGTGTAGATAAATTAATTTGGAAAAGGGTTTTTCCCACGAGCGTGCGGAAAGATCACTCTTTCCTCACGCATATGCGTGTGGAAAGAAAGCCTTTTCCGCACGCATAAATATTGTTTAATTTCTTACTTGTGTAGTGTAATTCTTGTTATATTTATTCATAATATTATAAAAATGTTTAAATTTCTTACCTGTTAATTGATTTTCTTATTGAAAAATTATAAAAACAAGATTGTTCCTAACGCATGCGTAAAGAGGCTTTTCCGCACTCGATTGCTTGCCTGAACTCCGCTACGCGTCGTTCAGGCAAATGCAATCGAGTGCGCATATAGAATAGGTGCGCATAGAATAGGTGCGTATATAGAATAGGTGCGCCTAATAAGAACATTTTAATTTTATTTTCTGTTTTAGATTTCTTATCGATATAATAATCATTGAGTCGAAATGGCTCAAATTAATACCCAGACAGCACAAAGATGACTTAACTTAAAGAGATCTTAAAGATGTCGTAGCTCGTCATTGAAGACGTCTTAAGAACGTCGGTTTTCGCCGTATGTGTATCTTAAAGACGTCTTAACGACGTCGTATGTTACAAAAGGTTACGTCTTTAAGACATCTTTTTTAAGACGCCCTTACTGACGCCTTGCACAGGCGACTTTACAACATAATACGCCCTCTCATTTACGTTGCTAGGTACGGTCGTATTGATATAAAAAGCGTAATAAGAATTAGAATAAGAGGTAATTTGTTTGTCAAAAAAAGATCTTAAAAATGTGATTTTTTTGAAAAAAAATTTTTTCAGTTTTTTTTTTAATTTCTTTCTTGAAATTTTCTTTTAATTTTTTCATTTTTCGTAAAAAGAAATAAAAAAAAATGGTAATTTTTTTAATAGTTAATTGTGGTTAATTTATTTTTAGCGATGAGTATCGATACTTAAAAGCCATCATAATCAGATATCTTTTAAACATCACTAAAAGAAGTCTATTAGATATCCTTTTTATGTCTTTAGGCGTCCAGACATAATTAAGATCTAAAAAAGGCGTCCTTAAGATATCATGTGCTGTCTGGGTAATACTATAAAATAAATTTATTATAACGAATTCCTTTTACCTAATATTGATTTCTGGAGGAACCTAGCCGGTGACGAAAACAAAGAAGTTTTAATCGACTTTTAAACGTTATACCGGATGTCCCAAACTTTACTTCCCGGCCAATATCTCCGTTATTTTATAAGATAGAAACCTAATTTAAAAAAGCATATTAAATGGGGATCAAAATTACTTTTAAATCTCACACCAAAACACACCCCTCATTAACTCACCCTCTTCGAACCACCCAAGCCTTTTTTAAAATAGCACCCGCATAGGTTTTTTAGTGATTTTTAAAGCACTGTAAATTCTGAATTACACCAATAAATTCAGAATTAACAGTGCATTCAAAATCACTAAAAAACTATGCGGGTGCTATTTGGGGTGGTTCAAGGGGGTGAGTTAATAAGGGGTGTGTTTTGTTGTGGGATTTAAAATTACTTTTGATCCCATTAAAATGTTTTTTTAATTAAGTTTATATCTATTAAAATAACGGAGATATTGGCCGGGAAGTAAATTTGGGACACCCGGTATACTATGGAATGCGAAGCATTACATATCTTCACCGTTTGTTACTTTTACGATAGTTTTAAAAATGTAATTTGCCGTAAATTTAAAAATTTACAATGTAACTATTTACTTAACGTGTTTTCAGCGTACTAGTAGTAAATGTGTAAGAAAGTTTTAGATTGACGTAAGTTTAACCAAACACGTAAGTACAAAGTATTTTATTTCCTTGAACTATTTCTCGTTAAATTAAGGTAATTTGCAACAATGCAGTAGTTTCGAAAGTAAAATAATTGGATAGTTATATTTGGGACATTCTGCACGAAATTCCGACCCCTTTTTATTTTTTAAAATCCTTATATTAACTTCACTCATATATACACAATACGAGGGTACGTTTTTATATTCGCGGAATGGATGGGATCGCGGGTGGTGGGGGGTATCTTGCACAACTTGTTCTCTTGCCCAACTCTTCATTAGTATAAATACCAAGTCTCGTGGTACTCGGGCGTTCTACAAGGCTCCCCACTATCCCCCCTTCTGTACAACCTCTTCACCGCAGATATCCCAAAAACACAGGCTACTGAAATAGCCCTGTTCGCCGACGATACCGCATACTAGCAAAAGCTAAAAACCCCCAGCGCATCCATATCGCCCTCCAGCGCCAAATGGATGCCCTAATAAAATGGTTCTCCAAATGGAAAATCAAAGTCAACGCGAACAAAACAAAAGGCATTCTAATCTCTAGGATTAGAAGAGGCCCACCCCAACCCATTCAGATAAATGGCCAAGCCATTAACTGGGAAAACCATGCCAAATACCTTGGCATTACCCTATCCAAAAATCTTACGTGGAATCAGCACGTCAAAAATACCCTCCAAATAGCAAACATCCGCCTCTCCAAACTCTACCCTCTTATAGGGAGAAAGAGCCCCCTATCAATTAAAAAACAAACTTCTTCTTTACAACCAAACTCTAAAGCCAGTACTCCTCTATGGAGCACCAGCCTGGAACAAAATCACCCTTAAAAAAACGCTCTCAGCCAAACTTCAGGCCTTTCAAAACAAGGTACTCAGAATATGCATTGAGTCCCCCTGGTTCATGCGGAACAACCAAATACACAGAGATCTCGACATGCCCCTCCTAAAAACGGAAATCATTCGATACAGTAAGTCTTCTATACAAGACAATTTAGATCACCCAAACCCCCTCATCTCAAATTTTCTAGATTACGATCACGAAATCCACTACACTTACAAAAAGATCAAAATATCCTCAACCAGTAATGTTGCCCACAAACACAGGACAGGTGCATCTCCAGCACCAGTGAACTAGTTTCACTCCCCCCACACCTCACTCCAATCCCTATTCCATCCCCCCGAATCCCCCTCCCACCTTCCTCGTCACACCAAAATTTCATGACAGATGCAAATCAGCATCAGTGAGCAGAGACTCACTCCCCCAATTATCCATTCAAACTAATTCAAATTTTAGATAAATGAGCCATAGGACACTGAGCCTGTCTCTTAAAGACCCAAACAAACTACAGAACAAACTCGGGGCATTTAGTTTGTCAGATATCGTCGATCAAGCGTTAAAAAGCGTTAAAAAATATCGAATATGGAAAAAATTGAACACCGTGCTGTTATTAAATTTCTAACTAAGCAAGGAAAGCCTCCTCAAACCATTTTGATGAGATGCACTTAGTTTACGGCGACTCATGCCCTGGAAAATCCATGGTTTACAAGTGGCATAGTCTTTTTAAACAAGGCAGAGATTCACTTGAAGACGACGACCCGTCGATATGAACACACCCGAAAATATTGAAAAAGTCGAAAAATTAATACAGGAAGATGCGCGTTTAAAGAAGAAACAGCTTGCAGAAATGGTTGCAGTATCCGATACAACCATTTTTAAGATCTTTATGACCACCTCGGCATGCCAAAAGTCAGTGCAAGATGGGTACCAAGAATGCTTACGCCACCGCCAAAACAACTACTGGTGCTCGTGAGTTTTTGAACCTCTGCAGAAAAAAACGAGGATAAAGTTTTAAACCGGATTGTTACTGGGGATGAAACTTGGGTTCGTTATTATGAACTGGAGACCAAGCAAGACTCTATGCAATGGCATAAAAAGGGTGCACCACCGCCAAAGGAATTCAAGGTGTCTCAGTCGGCCGGAAAACTCATGGCCACCATTTTTTGGGATTCGGAGGGAATCCTGCTTATCGACTACAAGGACAAGGGTGTTTCCATTACAGGAGAATACTACGCTAATATTCTAGAGCACCTAAGGGAATCCATCAAAGAAAAGAAAAGATAAAAACTAGCCAAAGGTGTACTGTTCCTGTACGACAACGCGCCTGTGCAAACAAGTTCTGTTGCAATGGCTGCCCTACACAAGGCAGGCTTTGAACTTTTAAAAAGACCCTCCCTACAGTCCGGACCTGGCCCCCAGCAAATTTTATCTGTTCCCAAATTTGAAAAAAGAATTACGGGGAAAGAAATTTTCTGATGATGAAGAAGTGAAGGCTGCAGTTTCAGCGTATTTTGAGGTCAAAGAGAAATCATTTTTTTTTTTCGAAGGTATGCATAAGTTAATCTATAGATCTTAAAAATGTATTAGGGTTAAGGAAGAATATTTTGAAAAAGAAAAATCGTTTTGTATTTTTATTAATCCTCCTTATACTTGAATCTGCGAATATAAAAACGTACCCTCGTATATGTGTATACATATGTAAAAAATATATTTGTCCTCAAATCTGCCAAAGCCTTTTTCACCCACTTAGAATATACTTAGAAAACTATAATTTGGTATACGTGCTTAACTCGGTTGAAAATACAATTTTATAAAAAAATTTACCCTCCCAACCCTAAACCCCTAAACCCTTAAAATTAAAAAAATCCCTTTTTACCCACATGAGATAATTTACAACTATAATTAGGTTACAAACTCATTTAGTGATAATAAAATTTTGCAATAAATTTTACGTTAGGTTACATTCATCCAGTGATAAAATAAATAAATTTAACAACCCCTTCATCTCCCCATCGCAAACTTTGGGTGTTTGCGACGTTGTTATTAATAAATAAATTAAATAAACATTTAAGTAAGTCTTAAAAACATAACTAAAAACTTGAAAATTAAATTAAATAAAAACAACTAAAAAGTAGAAAACAAGATATTTATACAAATTTACTAATACGAGATTTTTAAAAGAAGGGTTTTGGAAATGTTTCCGAAAATCAAAAAATTAAAAATTACAAAACACAATATTTTTTGTTGTAATTTTGTGGATTTAACTATTTAGGTTGAGAAAGAATGTATAAAAGACCAGTCGCAGACCTTATAGCTGGTATAATGTCTTATGAACTTTCAGTATTTGGTGCGCATTACAAAACTCCACCCTGTCCGATCACATTTTTTATTATTATAGAAATTTAGTGCCTTCTGCATTAAATTTTGGTAAAAATAATGTTTTAAAGATGGGGCAGGGTGGAGTTATGTTAATGCGCACTCGGGGTTGAATGTTTATGAGATATTGTACCAGCTCTTACAGTTTTATTTTGTGAGATAGGCGTCTTTGAAATTTTGCAATAGTCTCATGCACATCAGCACATAAATTAAATCTGTGGCTTGATTCTAAAAGGGCCAATGTCACTATTTTCTTATTATGAGTTATACCGCCGAACTATTTGTTTTCAGATCTATATGACCTAAAAAAGTCAATGGTCAGTGCTTGTCAAAAGTAGACTTAAATCGACAAGGGCCGACGTGTATTTTCAATAAACATTTCTGTTAAATTACTAAAACGGCCAATGTTTGACTTTTTGTATCCGTTCAAAATTTTTGACATTGGCCCTTTTAGAACTAAGCCAAGTAGTTTATGATACAAGGACAAAAAATACGCGTATTTCTCACTCCAAGCTCGGGTGGCAATCTACATAATTACTTTAAAACCAGTTTTCGTCAGTGCATGAATGATGCACTGAAAAAGTGTATGAAATAGTGTACGAAATAGTGTATGAGGCACTGCATCATACACTATTTCTATTCGATTGTAATATGGTCTATTTTTGCAATATCATATTAACCCACATTGTGGTGATGACAGTAGGTTTTTAAACATTTTACTAAATATGATTCGAATTAAAAATTAAAAATTTTGTACATGTTTGTTTGTTTGTTTGTACATAATCAATTAAAGCAAATGCTTAATTTTAAGTAATTTAGTCAAAACATTAGAAATATATTAGGGAAAAAGCTCTACAACTGTCATCTCACAAGATTTATTGTTGAAGATATAAATTTAAAAATTAACATATACAATGTTGATTGAAATATCTCGAACATAATTTGGACAAATCAATTTTTGCTTTTTAATACAGTCAATTTTCAAAAATAGTAGGATACAGAACTATTATAATAAAAAAAAGTGGGAATATTTATCACGAGATTGTGTCCAAAATATTTACACCAGCGTAAAACAAACTTACTTCTACAGTAATTTACACTATTTTTTCTACTCAGACGCGAAAGTAAAAGGCGTAGGAAAAAAATAATATGCCGGTGCGAAAAATGAGCTTCACGGCTAGTATACTATAAAGGCAATCTAGTAGTTTTAATTTGACGTCATGTTTTAAATTAAATTGGCTTAGTTGAAGTTGACGCTAACCACAGTCCATCCAGGAGTTCTAATATTTATTATGCCACCAGCCAGTTCTACCAACTGCAAACTAAATTATACTAATATCAACTTGGTTTGATATTTAACTTAATTCAATTAACTACTTACGGATATGTTGGAGCAAATTGAAATAGTTTACTAAATATACCTTTTTATTCGATTGATTCTAAAAACAAAAGTTCATGTTTTACGGGCGAAAAGTTGAACTTTGTGGCCCTAGGGCCAAAAAGTTTTTTTCGCCCGTTAATTAAAACTTGTTATTTTTAAGCTTTTTAAAAGAAGTCGCTTTACCTTTACTGTAATATTTATAAAGAAATATGACCTTTTGGTCACTTTTAGTCTTGAACTAACTGTTCTTTTTGACCAGATACAGTTATTATAACTATTACATACAAAATAAAAATTTCTTCTATACATAACCTCAAAATATATGTTAACTGATTAATCTGTATTCATCCACTAAAATAACTTAAAAACACAAAATTTCAATTGTAAAATCAATTTCAATATTTATAATATTCATAGAACAGTTTTGAAGTTATTTCCATAACAGACAGATTTTAACAGAAATTAATCCAAACCAAACCAAGCTATAGCTTTTTTAGTTTGCAAATGAAACCGCACGCAAAAGAAACGATTCAATTGTTTTTTTATAGTTTTGATTGGATAGCAATTTGTCATGGATAACTAGATAAGTAATAAGACAGGAAAAAGAAATATTTTTTGCAATTTAAAATTATGTATATTTTAATAATTTATTAAAATTAGTAACAATCTAATGAAAAATATTGTATAATACACGGGCAAAAAGTTAAATTTCGATTTCGTAGGTTTATTACCCTCGGGCCGGCCCTATCGGCTGGCCCTCGGTTTCTAAAAACCTACCTAATCGAAAAACTTAACGTTTCGCTCTTGTATTATAAATAACTATTAAGGTTCGTACTACCCTATAGGTTAAAGCGAACCTTACAGTTTTTTTTTAAATTTTTTAAATTTTAATAGGGGAGCGTTCAAGTATTACGTAACGCAAAATGTACCAAAATTCATACACTTCATACCTCGGTTCTCGCGTTATTCAAGGCTGTAAAGTTTTCATATTTTGGCTAGCCCTAACACACCCCCTATTAGTGGGGGTTTTTATGTCTTTTGACCTGAGGAATCATATTCCAAAAATAAAATTACTAAAAAGTTACACAGAAAAAAGTTTGGGATAAAAAACTAATAAGGTCCCCTAGTTTCGCACACCCCTGTTTAAAATAAGTACATTAAGATAGCATGCGAAGATGGGCCTTATTAATAATAGTTTACATTTAAAACTTCGTTTCTGTACCTCAAACCGTTCTTGAGTTATTAAATAAAAACCGAATTTTTTAGCCACTTTAAATGGGCTCCCTTACGACGCATTTTTAGACATATGTTTATAGGAATTTTTTTATATTTTCCTATGTAGAATCACCCTTTAAAATTAAGGACATCATTTACTGGATATCCTGTATATGGAATATGTTTTTGCTAAATAAAAATGATTCATGTCAGTACTTGCAGATTTTAAATAGCCGCCCTAGTTATTTTTTTACAGGGCCACAAATTTCAAATATGGTACTTTTTTCGTGTTTTTCCGATATAATTCATTAAAATTGTTATATAAATAATATAGATAGGTCTGTATTTTTTTTTTTTTTTTGGCCTGGAATATATACAAAAAAAAACATTGTGCGATATATCTCAAGATTTTTAAGGTCAAGAATTTTTTTTATTGCTATATTCGTTTTCAGCGACCAAAAATACGTAGAAAAAATATAGTCTGGTTTATGAAAAACTAACTTTATTTTTTTTTGTGGTCCTTTGTAGTTATTGGTCCGATTATTGGGCTTATTATTATACTACAGCACCTGCGCTAGAATAGTATTATACGGTAGTTTTGAATTTTCTAAAACCGACAAAAAATTCTTGGATACTAATGTATTTTATGAGAAAATGAGAAACTTTTTTTTTTGAATGTCCGATGTCACGTTTTTTGTGGACACGATAACTCAAGAACGAATATTCTGATCCACTTGAAATTTTTTTTACTGATTTTGAAAGATATTTTTCGAGTGTGCCATGAAATGTCTTAGAGTTATAAAAGAAAGTTAAAGTTAAAATCCGCTAAAATACTTGGAAACGCTGAAGCCGGCTGCAGAGATCCCATCACGCTTACTACTGTTCAAGAATAGCATTTTTTAACTTTGGGGAACTTTGATATGATGTGATCAGTTCCCTTCCTACGAAAATTGTTCACGTTCTCTCGAGCGCGAGAATAGATATCCTGACAAACTTTCCGCTGGAGTGGAATATTGTCTTTTCCACACTAGTTATAGAATATACTATTTGACCAGGTAAGTAATTAGTATGAAGTTAAAAACCTATGTTACGGCAGATACCCATGTAGATAAATAAATGTATATTCAAAAGGTAAATACATGTATTTTGAAAGAGAACTAAATGTATGTGGTTATACATTCAAGATAATTTCTCGAATGAATTGCTAATTTCTATTTGGAAATTTCCCTTTTCCCAAAACCATAATTTTGAATTGCGGGAAATGCAGATAAAGCATTTACTGCTAATATGTGAACGCCCGCTAGTAAAGAGCCTTTATTGTCGCCTACGGTTAACGTGATATTAACGACCATTTTTGATTTTGTGCGTTTTATGGTGTTTTGTAGATGCTCTATCCGGTGTAGAGCGGTGCCTACAGTGCACTGTCAGAAAATAGTTTACACAGTGCTGAAAATCACCCTGTATTTTTATTTATAATAATAATAATAATAATAATAATAATAATAATAATAATAATAATAATAATAATAATAATAATAATAATATAGTAGTACCCTTAAAACTGATTTTCGAATTGTAGTATTAATATTTTTATTGATACATTTTTTAGTTCCTATTTTTGATTCTCAAAACATGAAATTGCCTCTGATTGCAATTTCTCGACAATTATGTAATATTAATAATTACACTGCTCTACAAAACAAGATTTTTTTTGCTGGGGAGCTTTAAGTGGCGTCTGGCTATATTTGATACGCTAATTTCGGAAACTTTTTCCGTTTTTTTGCCTATACTTGTAGTAAAAAAAATGTAGGTCTAATTATTTTTTTTGTGGTGGATTGATTATCTATCAGTGGGGCTCTAAGCCAAAAAAAGCGGATTTAAAATATCTTTTTTCGTTTGTTTATAATAGGCTTCTATTTAATATATAATATTACTACTAGGTAGGCATAATATATATACCTAGATAATATTAATATTATAAAATTTATACATTATAAAACCTTCATAAAAATAATTAAATCCCATGAGAAAAAAATATATTTTATTTTGTAACGTTATGTTATAATAAAAATATAATAATTATTAAGCAACATTCAAAACTTAAATACCTTATTTAAATTTTTGTGGTCAATATTATTAAAATCTAATATTATTAAACAATCAAATATTATCTAACTAAATTCTAATGTATATTATTATACATAATTATGTATGTATCATAAATGTAACGAATCTTTAACAGTTTGCTGCATATTTTTTTTATGTTTTTTGGATTTAGTTAAGTATTTATTATTATAAAAAAGATTTAAGTTATAATTATTTTAGTTTTTTTCTGAAATAGAAACTTAAACATAGGGTATAAACGGGATCCCCTGTTGTCGAGAAATAGTTTGACATTAGTGACAGTTCTCATTTAATTGTTTTCTCACAATCATATGATGGAGTTAGACACTCAGCGACTTAAAATATTTACATTTTTGCATTTTTTGAGGCTGATTTTGGTTTAATGCAACTTTTTTTTTTTTTTTGAAGTATGTTGGTAATCAGATAATGAAGCAAATTTGATAAAAATCTCATTTTTGAAAAATTTGGAGTTAGACAACTAGAGCCTTTAGTGGACGATATATACCATGAATTATTATTTTTATAATATTTAATGCAATTTAAAGTTTTCAGTTAAAATTACATAAAGTTTATTAGTTTTTTTTAATATTTGACCAGTTTTTTTATTAATTTAGTTCAAAAAATTAAAACTGCTCCATCTATTGTTAAATATTTAAACCTGATATATGTCACATCAATCTGACATAATCTTCAATTTTTGCATTATAAATTGTAAATATGTGCTAAAATTAAATAAAAATCTTTTTTAAGTACTGATTTGGAAAAATTATTAAATAACATTAATTGTTTTATGTAAAAATATGTGTTTTGTTGCATTTACAATGTTGAGTCACAAAAAACATTGTTTTTAACCTTGTCCGCAGTTTAAAGCCATACAGTGTTTCATATTTGCAGTCGAAGAAAAAGTATTGTCTACAACACGTGTGGAATACTCATTCCGCGCTCGCGCGATCGTCATACTCGCCTGCCGGCTCGTATGACAAACTTTCCGCTCGCGCGAAATATTGTCTATTCCATATTAGTTATAGAATATACTATTCTGAATTACCCTGTCAATATAAAATTGGACTTTTTTATTTTTCATCATATGTAAACTTACACTTTTTTGTGTAAAGAATAATGGTATATACTCCAGGGTCTCTTTAATCCACCGGAGCTGCTCTTTAGAGGCAGACACACACTCCGGATCAATACCCTGGAGTCAGCAGAGCGACAGCCAGCATCGCGATGCATCGCCGCGTTATGGGAATTTTGAAAATTGTGGAATGATAAAAACGAACTTTTAAAATTTGGATCTTTTACTCGCTTTTATTTGTGAATGTGACAAAGAGGAAGTAATTTTTATGAGGCTTGTGATGAAATAACATTTTAATTTTATTTAAAACGTTATCTCACACTTTAAACGGACAGGCCGACAGACAGACCGACAGACAGACCGACAGAAAGATTTTTTTTTACGGAAATCATATTTCTTGAATATAAAACGTCAAGAAACGTAAAAAAACGCAATAAAACCTTTTCGACATTTCTTTACTAACTCGAGATATTCCTCGGAGAAAGTAATAATGTCTGGTATACATATGGGCAACAAAATAACTTATTATGCTTGCCGCAATTTTACAAATTGAAACTAGATGAAACGTTGCAAGCACCCTGTCAGAACATCGGCACTCTTGTACACTAGAACACTAAAACATTATATTCTAGCAAAAAACTGTATATAACATTTTTTATAGGGCTTAAAAAGAGCTTTTATTTAAAATATAATTTTTTGAAATCGGGTTATAAATATGTGAGATGCTAAAAAAAACCTTTTACTGATTTAAACGCCAATATCTCGAAAACAATGCGTTTTAGGAAAACGTTGTTTATAACATTTTTTGACCAATTTAAAATTATCTTTTATATAAGTGCTAAATTAACCAAATACAATAATAATTGCCTTAATTATAAACAAAAAATGCTAAAAATAGGAGTTTTACCCTATTTTTACCCCCTTACCCCCAATCGTTTACCCCCAAAATCTAATCAGCTCTTCGGAATACGATAAGAAACAATATGCAAAAAAGCACAAGTCGATATCTCATGTAGAAATGGAGTTAGAGAGTTTACACCCAAACAGACAGACAGAGACGGACGCAATTTTTTTGTTACTGATTTCGACTCAGAATGGTCTAAAACGTCGAGAAATGTGAAAAAAACGTGGTCAAAGATTTTGACTTTTCGGCGAAGATTTCAATACATCGGCACTCTTAGTAGCACTAAGTGCCGATGTAAATGAAAAAAAAGTTTATTTTACATAGAAAATGTATTGTTTACGTCTAACTTAATGGTATGGAATATCGAATTTTATAAAAAAAATCCGGTGTATAAAAATTTTCACTATAGGTTTTTAGCGTTTTAATTTTTTTTTTTGAGAAACCAAAATTTTCCTTATGAATCGATTGGGCATACCCCTAGGAACATTTTAAGCGAAAATTAAAAATCTATCTGGTGCTTTAAAAAAAAATCTACGTTTTTAGCTGGCTTTGTTAAGGATCCAATAAAATAGGTCAGGTTACATGCCGTTTTAAAGTTTTTATCATGCTTAATACAACGGTGATAGGTAGGTGAATTTTATAAAGTTTGTAATATTGCAAAAATTTCCATTTAGAACAAATTAATGTAGGACATGTACTGAGTACATTGTACTCGTTTAAAAGCTCTTTTTATACTGATTATGATGACGTTAAATTTTTATTGGTAAAATCCGCTGGGAAAAAAAATAATAATAATCACAAATCAACGACCGAATTACACAGTACAACAGAAAAAAATTCTGGCATCGTACCAACTTTTAAAATATCGTAGATTTCTAATCTGTAATAAGATTTTTCATTTCATGTGAGGAGTTTTTTCTGTATTGTTGAGTTGACTCTTGGTACTGAACTGTCAACCAATATCCCTCTGTATATATGATTATAAAAGAGATTGATGGAATAATAAATTAATATTTTTATAATTTTGATTAAATAAAAATTTCTGTCCTTTAAATATTCAATTTAAAAATTAAACTAATTAATTAAACAAAGATTATACAGGGTTATTCTTTTAAATGGCACATACCCCGTACCATTTAAAAGAATAGCCTTGTAGACAGTGTATTGTACATACAATATTTACCATTTTGGCGAAGGCGCAATATGTACATAGTAAAAAATATCAATGTAAAATACTAAAATAAATAATAAAACATTGTTATAATCTTTAAAACATGTATTTAATAATGTACAAATTGAAACATGTATGTTTACAAGTAACTGTACACAAAAAATATTTAAGCCATATTTAAAAAAAGTCAGTTTTCAATTTGTTGAAAAATCATATTTTTTCCGTGTATAAACTAGTTAATTCTTATTGAAAGACCGTGTTACAATGACCTTTGAGTTCGACTAAATAACAACCCCTTTAAAAAATAGTTGCCTGAATTTTGTGAAACTATTCTCAAACATTACTCCGGTGAATTATGGCTTTGCGTTTTCATTCTAATCAAATAGTCCAGTAGCCTTGTACGTTTTTCACAAAGAACTTTTACCTCAAGAATGAACATGATGAAATCTACCGTATGCTTTGTTTGAAGCGTGAACCAACTACGGTGAGAGACTGGTGGGGAGTGACTATTGTTTACACTTAGTACGCGTAAAGAGAGAGAAAGAATGTGTAAACCACAGTCTAATGTCGTAAACTTTGTCAAGCAATACAGTGTTACCGGTTGCAAGACCTGCTTTAGATATTTTATTGTAAATTTTAAGAAATATTAGTTTTATTTGAGTTATATATTAACTAGTAAGAATTTTAATAAATTTAATTATATTACATTATTAAACATAATTATAGTGTCGTAGTATAGTAGTTTTTTTTTAAATTTTAATGTAGGTATAAAGATTTATCATAATGATAAAGTGAAAATTACGCAACATCGCTCTGGCAACCAGAAGGTCAAAACTAGCGATACTTATGTTTACACCAGAAGCTGTATCGCGTACGTTTATGTAAACAAACAAACAAAAAGATGACACCTTCATAAATATTGGTCTGAAATAACTTCTTGAGGTAAAAGTTCTTTGGTTTTGCTTGAGGCAACTCCTCATGCCGCCAATTTTGTAATTTCCCTAAAACTTCTATACCCTACACACATGGTAATTTGTAAGCAGTATTCCTTTCTAAGCCTGCACCTAGATAAAGTCTGACTTACGGTAAGAAACCTACGGCAAAAGAGGGAGCTAGGAGCAAAAAACGCTTCGATTAAAGCGAATTCAACGTGAACGTGTTTTTAGTTAGATTTAATATTCAAGTACATAAGAAGAGTGCAACTAACATGAGGGGCTAACCCTCATTTTTTTGCTAAATACGGGTTTTGCTTGAAACGGGTACTGCTTAACGTACTTTATAGCTCTAGTCAATCAAAATTCCTAATATATTACTAGAAGTGTCAAAAAAATGCATTGGAAAATAAGGTTAGGAGTGCAAATTTTAATAATTTGTTTTTTTGCCCCAACCAAATATTTACCGTCATCTATTCTTAATTAAAAAAGATTATGGACCTGTTTAAAACTAGAAAAGGCAAGATTTTATATAAAAAAACAATCTTGTAATAAACGTGTGGGTTAGGCCCTTTTGCTAATTAAGGGTATTGTTTAGGTTTTTTTTTTAATCTACATAAAACGATGTAAACAATCAAACACTATTAAAATATAATTAATATTAGGTATAAATATCATTGGAAAATTTTTTTTCACATTTTTGCTTCTCTGTAAAATAATAATTTTGTTAGGTTAGGCCTAACTTAGGCCCTGATGTTAGTTACACTTCTCATATATTGCTTTCCCATTTTTGCCGCATTCTTTTGATAGTTTCACAACAACAGAACTGTCAGAATATATAGTTCTCCGCATGAAGGAAAGTCTCCTACTAAAGGGGGAGGAATCATTCGCGCTCCCTTCTTTCCATCAAAAGCGTTATAAGGCGCGCGTGCCTAAAACGGGCCTCCCACTTGCACACACATTCCAAACATATTTCCCGTAGCCACAGATCCGTGCGTCAAAGTATATTAACTCTTTATTGCACATAATTTTATTTTGCAACGAAAAAAAATACGATACGTCCTTTGATTTGCATAATTCATCAGATCCAATCTTCACCCCCCTTAACTTCTGTTATCTTGGAAAGATAAATTTTGAAATTTGTACTGTAAAAAATAAATATGTAATTACACATTATTCTGCACATAAATGTGATTCAATGCAAATACATGTAAAATTTACTAGATTTTACATGTAATTTTACAATTTTATATGTAATTTTAAAATTTAATATGCACATTACATGTAAAATCTAGAAAATTCTCAGAGTTCACTGTAAAAAATAAATATATAAATTTACATGCAGAATCATAGGTAATGTGTTGCCATGCAGACAAGTAAAAATTACATGTAATTTTGCGATTTTATATGAATCCAAATTACATGGCAACACATTACCTATAATTCTATTTATTTTTTACAGTGAGGTACCTATAATGTACTTAAGGAACCTCAATTATTTACAGATAAGTGACATTTTTAGTGTCAAATTTTAATTTTGTTTTGGATTTTATAACTAGGTGGGCTATTTCATTCTTAATTAACTCTTATAGACACCAAAAATGCTAAAAAAAATAATTTTCTCTGAACTTGTACAATTCTTTAAATTATGAGTTTTTAAGCGCTTCTTGAATTTAATACTAGTGTACACCCATGCATGGGCCATGGTACCATTTAAAAGTGCAATAAATGTGAAATCGATCCATGCGCTAACTTTTTATAATGTAGTGGAATAATTACCTTTTTGTTTTTCGTTTTGACTCCAATTTTAATTTTTAATTAAAAATTTTAATTGGTAATTATTTGGCTTACAATGTGGTATCATTATTTTCAGAAAAGTGTGCAGATTCCAAAAATGTAAGGCATTTGTGTCATAATTAAAATGTGAAAGTCGGCAGCACTTGTGATAAAGCCGGAAGTAGCAAAATGTTTTTTTATGGCAAAAGTTGAGGTTTCTTAAGAACATTATAGGTACCAAATTTTAAAATTATATCTTTATAAATACAGAAGTTAAGGAGGGTTTACATATAATCTATGACACCCGGTATACTGCCATCTATCATTAGATACTCCAACTTGAAGACCAGTGTTCCCAATTGAAAACTAGGTGCCCATAAAGTTTGTATTTTGATTGTTAAAGAATTCTGGAGTCTTAATGCCCAGTGTTCCCAAATGGAAACAAGGTTAAGGATCTTTAATAACCCCCAACTCCCTTTCTAAAGCTGTCTTGTGACTCACAAGAGTCGTAGCCATGAAGAGAGTGGGGAGGGGTAACACCCTCAATACAGTGGTGTCGCGATAATCCGAATCTTCGATAATCCGAATAATGCGATAATCCGAACGATAAAGTTCGGACTACACAGTACATGTACCTTATAGTCCGAATTTCATCGTTCGGATTACCGCATTATTTGGATGATCGAAGATTCGGATTATCGTGACACTACTGTAACATAAGAAACATAGTAATTTGAAGGAAATTTTAAAAATTTGGTGATTTTTTAGTTAAAAAAAAAAACAGGAAAAAATTGAGATTATGATTTTTTTCATCGAAAGGTTCGCTACGGCTCTGGACCCACCAGTTAATCCCTTTTCCAAACCAGACCTTTCTATAAATTACGTTTTTTTTCCTATTATTTATTTTTTTTTATTTGATATTTTTATTTTATTCATTTTTTTATTTTTTTTTCTTTAATGGTATAAAAAATTATTCTTTTTTATACATTTAATAAGGTAATAATTTATAAATTTATTAATTCTATATAAAAAAGAATAATATCTTATTCATATTTAATTTATTTTTTTTATTTTTTTTTTAATTTTATTTATTTATTTATTTATTTATTTCTGTAGTAGTAGTATTATTTTATGTTAGATTTTAAGGGTATCGGAAGGTAATAAATTAAAAAACTTCTTTTCTTTATATTGTGACTTTTCGACAGGAGTTCTCCGTGGGCTTCGAACAAATAAAAATTTAAAGTTTTTCCGTCGTTTTCCAACAAATAAAATTCAAAGTTTCTTATTTGTAAAGTATACACATCTTAATTTATTAATTAGCTAAAAGCTATTGATACAAAATAATTATAAAAATACAATAATATTTAAAACTAATTTAATGATTTTTTTGCACATATTTTTCAACTCAATTTTAAAGTTTGTACAATTTTTACAGTTTTTAGAAAAAATTTTTTTAGGAAAAATAAAGTTCTGGAAGGAGATGATCCCTATTGTTTTCTGAAAGTAATCCCTGCAAAAACAAAAAAGATATGGGGGGTTAAACATTAAAGAAAAATAAAAGCTATAATTTTTATTTATTTTTTCAACAACTTTTGGTTTTCGAAAAAATAAATATTAAAAAAAAAAAATAAATTTTGTTGAAAAACATTTTTTTAAGTTTTTTTATATTCTTTGTATTTATTTTAAATTGGTTTCTGAAAAAAGTAATTTCTTAGAAAAAAAAAAAATTTGAAAATTTATTTGTCACGAAAAAATATTTTTTGAAAATTTTTCGTTTTTAAAAAAAAGTTTTTTTTTTGAAAAAAAATTGTTATTTTTTTTGCGTTATTTAGGAAAATGCAGTATACCATCCAACATGAATAGTATGTAACCGAATAATTAACTTATCTTCACGGCTTGTTCAACTTGTTTCAATGAGCCCAGTAAAAAAATTGAATGTATATTTTCTCCATGGAAAAATACCGGGCTCCTGGACTTTCACTTCGGAAAGTTTTTTGTTTTGCAGGAACGAGTGACTACTCTAATTGTGCATACCTCGCTGTTTATTTTATTATACTGCAGTGTACTTCGTTTTCTAGCTGTACCTACAGGGTAAGCCAAAAAATGTATACACGGTAAAAATAAATTACATTAAATTACATAGTCCGTAAATGGTAATATGTTGCCATAGACCGGAATGGTAAAAATTACATAGTCCGTAATGGTAATGTTTTGCATAGACCGAAACAGTAAAAATTACATAATCCATAATGGTAATATTTTGCATAGACCGGAACGGTAAAAATTACATAGTCCAGAATGGTAATATTTTGCATAGACTTGAAATTTGAAAAAAAATATTTACTACTTAGAAAATGTTTGTTTCAAATTACAAGTCTCCGTGTCAAAGCATTTTTGAAATATCGTAGCGTAAAGTTCATTTGGTTTAATAAACCAAACGATTTGCACCCTTAATGCGAGTATAAACTGCTTACATCTTTCTTTAAAGATAGGTTGATAAAGATCGTAATTTATAATGAATGTAAATTTTAGGCCACAAATAAAGCATTTAAATATCGTACATAAATAATATTTACCTTTTTTTACACTTTTAACACTTTAACCTAGCAGCATGCGTCGCTATCTCTCTAACAATAACAATATTAAACAGTCCGTCTCATGATGCGACGCCTTCTTGGTTATTGTCCAAAGCGCACGCGCATCTTAAAATAACAAAGCCCGAAATTGTAAAATCATGTAAAAATATGTAAATATATTTGTTTACATTATTTTACATTCTTTTACATTATTTTACATTCTCTTACATTATTTTACATTATTTTACATTCTTTTACATAAATTCATGAATGCATAGTCCAGAATAGTAAATTTACTATTCCGTACTATGTAAATTCATGTATTTTTACATTATTTTACATGCAGTTTTTACAGTGTACACGTATGTTAATAAAATGCATTGTTTATCAGGCCTAAAATATATCTAACTCAGGAAACCAAAAGACGTATTTTTGACGTCAATTATTGGGCACTAACTGACCTACATGGCGTCATATTATGACGTCTTACTGTCGTTCCAGTGATGTGTATAAGTCACAGCCCAGGGACGTAAAATTAAGTTAGACGTTAGAATGACGTCTAATAATTTAAATATCGCTCCAATTAATAGTTATTTATGGTATGAATGCCCATGAGAAAATTAACCCACAAGGCTGGAGGCGGAGTGAGTTAATTTTAGACAGGGCAATATTATAATATGAGATCCTATGACAGGATTTTATAGAACATTTCTTGCCATTATTCCCTCCACATATCTGATCCTACCAGTGAAAGGAATTTTCCACAGGCATAGAAAATCCATACTAATCCGATGATATACATCAAATTAGCAGGCTTACTATAGTCGCTTAGCGACTAAACAGTAGTGTTCAATTTACGTAATTCCGGAAAAGACCTTATAAACTCATCACTCTTTAATCAATATATTAGATTTTTTTTTTTTTTTAGTGTTACAAAACAGTATGTGGCGCCACCTATAGTCACAGCATTAAATTAACGTCCCAGTGACGTAGAATTTTGATGACCTCAAGATTTAACCAAAAACTGACGTCTTGTCGACGTCTGATATGCGTCGTATGTATGTATGTATGGAAACATTTGGCAGCCAGACTATCCTCCTGGAACTCCTGGCTTTTTGATTAATGGTAAACTCTATGGATAGAAATCAAGATAATCCTTTTCCTACGAGAAATATTGGTAAAACAATTCGAATTATTCAATTAAATGTTGAGGGTATATGTAAAGCTAAGTGTCAATATTTGTCAAAAATTTTAAAAGAAAATGATGTAGATCTTCTTCTTATTCAAGAGTCTCATGTAGAAAACGAAGAACAAGCAAGGTCAAGAGCTTCTATTTCCGACTATAACATTATAGGAATAACTTATCACCGACATTATGGAAATATTACCTACGCAAGAAAAGATATTGAAAATGTCCAACTTATTATTATTTTTAATATTAATTGTGCCATACGATAAATAATAATGACGTCACCTAAAACTGACGTCGATAGGTACGTCAGGGACGTCATCTGGTTTCCTAGGAAGGGTGGATTACATTAAAATTAAAAATTTTTATAAAAAAAAAACGATAACACAGGTTTACAAAAAAAAGTCAGGACTATTTGACCGGACCATGGTATTCCTAGGTATTTTGGCGCCCTAAATCAGATCCCGGGGTCATTTTTGCCCCATCACGTCAGTAAAACGAGATTTCAAGGTCATTTGGAGGTCAAAAGGAGCGGCCCCGGGACAACATCTTAACGTTCAGAAAGTATTCAAGACCTACACAGTTACCCGTGAAGTTAACAGGTCGCTTGAGATATTGTCCCGGATCCGCTCCCAAAAAATCACCATTTTGTCCTCAAATGACCTTGAAATCTCGTTTTCCTGACGTGATGGGGGTAAAACTGACCCCGGGTTCTGATTCAGGGCGCCAAAATACCTAGGAATACCATGGTCCGGTCAAATAGTCCTTACTTTTTTTTTTTGTAAACCTGTGTAATTAACAAGGAGGTGATATTGCCGTTTAAATTTCGAAATATCGAGTTTCAAAAAATTATTATCGGTTTCTTGTACTAATTAACTTTGTGCATGATGACTAGTGAAATAATGACTAAAATTTTTATTGGTGCATTTTTTGGTTCCTATTTTGGATGCTCAAAACGTGAAATTGCCCCTTTAATTGCAATTTTCTCGAAAACGGTTGGCCCTACGGTGTTACATAAAGTGTAACTTATGTATTTTTAACTAAAGAATCTTATTTTATTGGAACAATGTCAAAGAAATCTAGGGATAAACAAGTTTGGGAAAAAAAAGTGACCTCGGCCCCCCTCCCATTTTGCACGTCCCTGGTTAAAATTACTAATTAAAAATTACATAAAAATAGCCTTTATCAATGTTAAGGCATGTGCAAAAAATCGTTACCGTAGTTAATGGGGTTCCAGATATATTAAATAAAAAACTACTTTTCATATATACCCTTAGAAGGGTCGTAGCTCCCTAAGAGCTCATTTTCGGACCAACCTTTATAGAAACTCTTTTTTATATGTTTGGCCCTATAATCACCCTTTAAAATTTTGTACCCTATTTCTGAATCGCCCTGTATTTTAAAGTGAACTTTTATTTGCTAAAAACTAAATTCCAACGATGAAATTTCAGGAACGTTTTCTGCATTTTGAAGAGGGTAAATATGTTGTATAAAGTATTAATTACAGAAAAATATGAAAATTATATTGGCTCTTAACTATCCTTAAAAGAGTGGGTAACTTTAAACTTCTCCACTGTCCTCTTCAGCTATTAAAATAAAACATAGAAAATAAAAATATCTCGAAAAATATTCCACGTGCAAAAAATGTTAATGTAGGTTATATTATTTGTAAATACATATTTTTTGTTTATATCGTGACATTTGGTATCTAATACTTTACTTGTGATATTAATAATACAATGTCAGTATGGTATAGAATGTTAACGTGTTGGTCTATTAGGAACCCCACGCAAAGTTTGTTTATTATCCAAATCCAAATGTTGTAGTAAAAATTACTGTAACATTTGCTTTGGGTAAATTACATATAGTAAGGTGTACCTTAAATTATGTGTGTGGGATATGGAGGAAAATTTTCCGACTGACCAAAAAAATAAAAAATTATCACCTTTAAAAAATTTTCAAAAAAAAAAAAAATAATTTTTTTCAAAAATTTTTTTTTTTCAATTTTTTTAGAAGTTTAACACTGTTGAATCAACAGCCCATAACTTTTTTATTTTTTGAAAACAATAGGGATCTTTTCCTCATAGAACTTGAAAAATTTCAAGTAGATCAAATTATTCGTTCTTGAGTTATTGTGTTCACAAAAATCGTGACATCGGACGGATAGACAGACAGACATTTTAAAAGTTTCTTATTTTTTCATAACACATTTGTATCCAAGCATTTTTTGTCTTTTTGTTTATTTGGCGTCTTTTTGGTGATTTTGGGAAATTCGAAACTACCGTATAATACTATTCTAGTTTGATGTGGACTAAATTGCAAAGGGGATTCACAATAGATCTCATTGGTCGCAGTAATTTGAAAGTACCATGCCTCACAACCCCACTTATATTGTATTGTATTGTATAATACTATTCTAGCGCTACGCGCTGTGAATAGTATAAAAAGGTCAGCACCTTTAAATTAAAAATTGTCCGACTACACGGAAAGAAATTAGTGGGCTCTGCGCTATACATTATAAGATATTTGGTAACAGTGGCAAATTATAGTGATTTAAGCTATAGATTATAAGGGACACAATAACTAATAATGTTAAAAATAAATTGGAAACGATTATATATATTACAGACACGATTATATTTATTACAGGCACTATTATAAATTTACAGAAATTTTATTATATTATAAAAATTATTAGCACGGACAATAATTAAATCTATTTAAGCTATAAATGCCATACTATTTGTTATATTTTATTATTCACTAAACAATTAAAGTATTTCATATAAATTTTTACACTGACTGCCATAATTGTAAGAGAAAGCCTTGTATTTATATAATAAGCGATTATAATTTGCTTGGTATGTGTGTTATAGCGCTCCTAGCTATAATTTTTTTTTCCGTGTATCACCCTAGTAACATTGAACTTGGACAATTTTCTTGGCCAGAGTACTTGACAAAGTTCGTTGTAAAGAATTGGATAATTCTTGAGAATTAATCAAGATTCTGTATCCAGACTTGGGCAAGACTTTAGCAAGATTTTGGAAGCAGAGCGATACTTTGTCAAGTCTGTTCGTCAAGTCTGTAGCAAGCAATTTGACAAACAATTTGACAAGATTATTGGTAAAGAATCTTGACCTACTCTAACAAGTATGATTTGATCATGATAGAGATCGCTTTTCGATTTCTTGTCAATTTTTCTTGCTACATTCTTGCTCAAGACTTGTCCAAGAATCTTGACAAAGTATCTGTAGACATTCTTTGACAATTCTTGAGCAAGAATCTGTCGACAGTATCTTGCGCCAGAATTGTCAAAATCTGGATGCAGTTACTTGATCAAAAGAATCTTGAGCCAAACTTGCTCAAGACTTGACAAAAATTGTTACTAGGGCAAATTTCCCCTGAAAAAAAAGTGGAATAAAAAAAAACTTATAATATTTAAAAACTTGCCTTTAAGCAAACATGATACAGCTTTAGACATTTAAAATATCCCCTAGAATAAAATACATTATGTCGTAGAATTTTTTTGAGTTAAATGTTCCATTATCATAAAATAACAATAAAAATGATACAGATATTTTATTTTTATGTCATGCATACATAAAAAAAAGTGTCAAAATATATAAATATACGGAAAGGTGCGGATTTTAACGGCCAAATAAAAAACCCCGTATCAAAAAATCGAGCTTTCTTATTTTGCCTTGTCTTGTCTCGATGTCGCGAAAAAAATTAAGACAATACTCTAGATAAAAAAAATAAAAGTGAGTGGTGTAGCAAAAAGTTATTTTAGCAAAAATAATCGATTTTTTTTATTTTTGCAGTTTTCGATGCATTGCATATTAACGTAAAAAAAATAAATCGATTTTTTTTTGCTAATATACCTTACAAAAGAAGACGAGAGTCGCGTTATTCAGAGTCGAGAATCAAGAGTCGAGAATCAAGAACTAAGGCTTGATTCAATGTTTGTACTTTTTATACACCCATCAGTAGTGATATATCACTTAAAAGTTTTAAGTGTTCTCTACGCAGTTTATAAAAATAAATAATCATTGTCAATAACATATCAGGTCTATTGTGGGGATGTTTCAACGTATGATTCTAAGGCGAACCAACCATGCCAAGGTGGTCCCGGCCACCGAGATGACTTCGGACGGTGTTTTCCTTCCATAAATTCTCAAGGTCAGTTCAATAAAAAAAATGGAGATGACTCGCGCGCTTTTTTATTTTTGTTAGTCAAGTTACATAGGGGACAGTTTTGCACTCGTGCTTTGGTTTAAAAGTTTTGCGAAATTGTGTCCGAAGTCACCTACACCGTCCGTCACCTTGGTTGACGGTATATTATTTTTAATAATAAATTGTTAAATTTAAGAATTTATTAATAAAAATAAGTTAACTTACTTAAAGTAAACGTTTACGCACAGTCATTGGCGGCAGATATTTTTAAATACGATATTCTTTAAGAAAGCTTTAACAATAAAAATACATAAAGAAATTTAAATATTTTTTCTGATTTATTCGCTAAAGTACTACACATATCAGAAAAGATTTAGCAAATGCTATATTTGCCATAAAAAGGTTGAAATAATTTATTTAGAATTCTTTGTGGAATAAAATGAATCTGTTTCTTTAATCTTTTTTTTATGTGGCGTATTATTCATATCTATATAAATATATAATTGACAATTTTCCTTAAAAGAGAAAACGGTTTAGACCTTTTTATATGTTCCTTAGGCCCACTTATCCCTACTAAAGACTACACTGTAAAAATGATAAAAAAAAATCTACACATAGAGAAAGCAAATCTAACGTGAAGTATTTGTGACGGACAGACGACAGAGAGGCAGATGGACAGATGTGTGCTGACATTATTAATAGTTTTTTAGAATTATAACGTTGGCACATTTTTTATTTTGGACAAAAATGTTCTTTTTTGGGTTCGAAAGTAATAGAGACGAAGTCGGTGCAAAAAATCAGTCGCTAACACTTAAGACAGTTCACATACGTGATTTTATTAAATCAAGAATGTGTGATTTGGATATAACGAAAGAGTATATTCTCCTTTAAACTTAAAATTAAAGCAAAATTGTGCTCTTAATATGAAAGGGAACGTTCAAGTATTACTTAACGCTAAATTTGAAGTAATTGGCCATTTCATGAAAAGGCTGGACAGTTCATGAAATGCTACCATTACCAAACCAACCAACCAACATCCAAACTTCATGAACTGTCCAGCCTTTTCATGAAACGGCCAATTACTTCAAAAGGCTGCGACATATACAAATCACCATATTCTTGATTTAAGAAAATATTTTTCTGTATGAAATATTTTTTCTACACCTAAAGCTAATAACTACAAATATTAGTTAAAAATATAGTTTAAAAGTTATTATAACAAGAAATAAGTTGAAAAAAGTTAGTAGTTTTCTTAATTTTTCTTTCGTTATTAACCGTCATCAATAAACGATGTTTAACAACGGTCAATAATAAATAAGAATATTCATTTTAGTTATCAAAGTTTTAGTCATACGTTTGGTATTTACCGTTTTTATTTCGGAATGCTGTGGTTACGTGCGGTTGAATCAATTGGTAGAAAAAACTGTTACCGTGCTTTGAGAGCGGTTATAACATTTTGGTTATTATTACATTTCTTTTCTAAAGTCTTTTCTCCTCGTTTTGTTTATAAGTTTCTTATAGAAAACCTACAGTTTGGATTTGTTTAATGTAGATAGGTATTTTTAATGGATCTATGCCCAGTTGAATTTTAAATAAACTGGTTAGTCTACTTGTCAGTCTAACCAAGATATTCGAATGCAGTTTGAACCAATCCAATAATGGTAATTACCAAACATAACCATAACTACAACTTTGGTAAGCAATCCGAAAGGGGCTTTTACATTTTTTTTTACATTTTGTTTAACCTCGTACTATTCTACTTAATTAAGCATCCCTTAAGTCCAGGACTTGTGTGGGCTAGTAGTAGAGGAAACCACCGGCTTTAATTGACTTTCGAACCAATTTATAGGGAGTGTTTGCTTCACTTACGCCCGCCAAATTTAATTATTAATTAACTGAAAAAGGCAAATCGGCACCGCTGAGAATCGAACTCACGCTATTTTGGGTAGTAAACTCGTCAAGTACGTCAAGTAGTCCACTACATCAATCCTCCCATATTATTAAATCTCTTTTCTAAATTTTTTTCTCCTTGTTTTGTTTGGGCAAATAGATTATGTTTACTTGTCAGTATAACCAAGATATTCGAATCATAGAGAAGAAAAGACCTCCAAAGCCGCTGCGGAAAAGTGTGATAAATGTGCCTTGCGCATCTGCCATAAACTTGCACATGCGCACTATTATTGTTGTTTTCGACAAGTATTTTTTAACCTTGATTGATTGATTGATTGATAAAGAGAAACAAGATGAGGATTCGTACCTCAAACACTGCGGCCACCTGCGGGCCTATTGTGTTATTCTTGAGGCTGTTTACTAGATTTGCATTGGAGAGCATAGTTTCTGGGTTACCATTTCCCATTTTTTAACCTTAGTTTTATGTGTCAAATAAAAATTGTAAAAAATGCAACATAAAACAATAAATATCTACGAAGAAACTTCGAAATAGTTTTTTTTTTTAATTATTCTATAAGAATTTTTCGAGATGTGTTTGAATTTCGGGATTTTGTACACCTACTTTGAGTATACCAGGGATTCACCCTTTGCTCTTCATAAAGCAACAATACAGGTCATGTTTAAAGTTATAAACAAATGCAGCAAAAAAAAACAATTAAAACACAGTAGAAGTCGAAAACTCAACAGAAAAACGACGATCTGACAGTACTGACAGTATAAACAAACTACTAATAATTCGTCACCCCAGTATTGGTTTGCCATATCTCTATTTTCGGACATTTTTAGATTTTTACTGGGGGATTTTTGGAGATACGACAAATGAATACTGGGGTGAAGAATTGTTTCACGACCGACAGTATTTCACAGCTGACAGAGATGCGTACTGCACAAGGTCGGAAAAATTGCGTTACGTCATTTCGCTGCCCCGTTCTGTCATAAAATAATCTTACGCAGGCTGGACTTTTAGTCCTCTTTTCTTATCTATGATTCGAATGCAGTTTGAACCAATCCAATAATGGTAATTACCAAACATAACCATAACTACAACTTTTTGGGAGACCACTGAGGTCAATGGCATCGATATAGCCTGACACTGATCTAATGATCGTGAGTTCAAACCTCACTGGCGCCGATTGCCTTTTTCAGTTAATTAATAATTGAAATTTGGCGAAGGCGTACTCCCTAGATATATTGGTTCGAAAGTCAATTAAAGCCGGTGGTTCCCTCTACTACTAGCCCACACAAGTCCTGGACTTAGGGGATGCTTAATTAAGTAGAATAGTACGAGGTTAAAAACAAACATAAACATAAACTTTGCTAAGCTATCCGAAAAAGCTTAATGAGTTCATTGATTTCATTGCTTGTAACTTACAACTTGTAAGGGTAAACGATCTTTTACAATGTAAATAATATGCTAGAATTTAATTAGGTAGTAGAAAAATGTATAATACTACTCTGCTGTAAAGCTGTGAGAAGTATAAAAATGAAATATCATATTACGATAAATATAAATGGAAAAATCATATGAAAGATATCTCCAGTTTTGACTATGGAATGATATATTATTATGAACAAGAAGAAAATTTTAAACAGAATAAACGTTGCATATTAGATTGTAGGAAAAAGTTTAAACTGATTTAAATTTTTGCCTCTAAATTTTAAATGAGAATATTTTTTCTTATGTAAACAGTGTTATTATCTTTTTCTAACTGTACAGCTTTAAATAATTATGCACTGATGAAAAAAACATTACAATCGACCGTGTAGATCTGAATTGACACGGAATCTTGTTAAATTGTGTAAAAATTTGTAATTTTAAAACGGCTTTTCGTAAGATTTACAGAATTCTACACATTTTAACACATTTCCGTATTAATTCAGGTCTACACCGTCGACAGTGTAAAAAAATTTTCATCAGTGTGTGTTAAACTAAGGGTTAGTTTATGCAAAAATTAACAAAGCTAAAGAAAAATAAAAGTACTGCGCGCCATGCTTGGTAATAAAGAAGTTACTAGAAATATAATTAATTTTATGACTACACTGCGCATGAGTAAGTATAATTACGGCATGGGTAAGTAACTGGGTGCTGTAATTATACTTACCCCCGCGCAATTATATATCTAGTTAGTTAATTATGACATAGCATGCAAGCATGCGCATGCATGTGCATTTTTCTCGTCAGCTTCATTAATTTTTGCATAAACAACCTTAAATCTTTAGCCCCAGCCTAGTTAAAACTCTTATCTAAATGAAGTTATCTGGTACATGTTTGTATATGTCTCTTTTGTCTTCTTAAATATCGTGCATGTGACATTGTTCTACATGTCCTCGCACGTGTCTCATTGTAACAAAAGGCTTTATTGTCTGATAACAACAAGATATGCTGTGCTTAAATTACTTTTATAGGATTATAAATAAGAGACTTTCTGAAAATAGTTTTTAAAATTACGTCCCTTATATTAGATCCGCCATTTTGGATTTTACAATTTTAACATTAGATGTAATTTCAGCAACCCCAAAATCCCCAAAGTATTTTTTAAAAAAATCGAACCTTTTTTTTCATGGCGTTAACCAAGCGCTCAATTTGTAATTGTTACTTTTTATTCTATTCACTTCACTTCCATATAGGTATACTTTAAAACATACATATACTTTAAAACATAAAAAAACTTTAAACGCGTTTTTCTCAAAATGCCATTTTTTAAAACGGTCCTAGCCATTAAAAAAAAACTATTGGCGAGTTAGCTAATGCACACTTTTTTTTTCAAAGGCTTGTTATTTATATTTTATCCCCCCTTTTTTATACGTTTTTGGATGGAAAAATGTTTTTTTTTTTGTTTTTTTCACTAAAATACGCGTAGTTTTTTTTTTTAATAAAAAGACTGTTTTTGGTTTTTGTGTTTCGGACCAATGGGGGCGGAGCTATCGCTGGAACCATTTGCCATGTTATTTTTGAGGTTTCAATTTAAGCACGTGCTTCACATTTAGGGGGAGTCCGGGAGAGTTGAACCACGTTTTACTTAACATTTATTAAAATTTAATATAATTAATTTATGAATTTTTAATTTATGTCTATGTGAAGCCTATTTACTTGGCTATATTATGAGCAGGTTGTAATTTAAGTTTATAAACCTAAGTCCAATTATGATTTTAAAGAATTATTACATTTGGCTCATCTCTCCCCAACGGGTGGGAGATATGACCCTACTATATGGGAGATATGACCATAACCTGTAAACAAATAAAATTATTTAAACAAGGATTAAAAAAACGTACCTACATATATTTAAACTTAAGATAATATGTAATAAAACTGCGTATTTTAGGTATAAAATGTGTATTACGAGTGGCCGAGCGCTTTCGATAAAAAACTTATCATCCTCTGGGCTGTGCCTTACAAGTACAAGATAAAACAATTTAAAAAGGGGGTGTCAATAAAGAGATTATGAAAATCACTTTTCCTTTAGGTTATTGTACTTGTCAAGATAGAAGAAATCTTTGTTTATAAAACGTAATATAATAGTTATTTATAATGCAAGGGTGAAAAGTTAAATTTTTCGATTGAGTAGGTTTTTAGAAGCCGAGGGCTGGCAGACATTGCCGGCCCGAGGGCAATAAATCTAAGAAATCGAAATTTAACTTTTTGCCCGTGTATTATACAATATTTTTTATTCGATTGTTACTAATTATAATAAATTATTAAAATATACTTAATTTTAAAGTCCAAAAAATATTTCGTTTTACTGTCTTATTACTTATCTAGTTATCCACGACAAATTTCTGTCCAATCAAATCGCTACAAAAACAATTAAATCGTTTCTTTTACATGCGATTTTATTTTCAAATTAGCTTGGTGTTTTGATCAATTTCTTTTAAAATGTATCTGTTATAAAAATATTAATACTTCTGAAACCTTTCTATGAATATTATAAATATTGAAATTGATCTTACAATTGAAATTTTTTGTTTGTAATTTATTTTAATGGATAAGTACAGATTCATCGGTTAACATATATTTTGAGGTTTTGTTATAGAAGAAATTTTTATTTTGTATAAAATTATTATAATAACTGTATCTGGCCAAAAAGAACAGTTAGTTCAAGACCAAAAGTGACCAAAAGGTCATATTTCTTTATAAATATTACAGTAAAGGTAAAGCATCTTCTTTTAAAAAGCTTAAAAATAACAAGTTTTAGTTAGCAGGCGAAAAAAACTTTTTGGCCCTAGGGCCACAAAGTTCAACTTTTAGCCCGTAAAACATGAACAAAAAGTATCGCTTTTAGAATCAATCGAATAAAAACATTATTTTTAAAATGTAGTTAACTAAATCAAAACTCGTGCTCATAACAAACAATTCTACTATTTACTACTTGTCAGTACATTTAGGACAAATAAAATGTTCACCGTGTCCTTTCGTTAACCAAACTCATAGTTCATGTACATATCTGCGACAAAAGACTTTTTCCAACATACCTATACCTGTGCGGTATGAAAACTCCAAACCAGCTCTGATCTTCTGTTCGTTGTATCTAAGAATTCTTTGTTTCCTTTTTCGTTGGTTTTTCTTTTGTTTTCTAATTTTGATAACTCTCTTCTGGTGATTTTAAAAATATTTTGGTTTTTCCAGGCTGACGACCAAGTCTAAGTTCTTTTTTTGACAGCAGCTTTAGGTTACTTCTAAAAATTTCTGGAGTTACAAAAGTTTAAGATGCACTTGGCTTAAAATACAATACCATTTTAATCATGAAACAGGCAATAAGAATACTAAGCGGGAGACTTGACCCACTGGTCATCTCCCCCCATTTCGTGTGGCACAAATCTCCCACCCGTTGCACTTTTAGATAAGATAAATTTTTTAAGAAAGACTGGCAATGATACAATAAAAATAATAACTCTAACCTAAACTATGATAATAGACATATAATTAAAAAATATTTCTATTACTTAGCTTAACGGATTACAATTTGACGATAAAATAAACAAAAATATTATTTTTTACTTAGAGAACGCGAAATCACATATTCTTCTCTCCCTGCCAAAATACACTGATGAGCGGCAAGTTATTAGGAGACGTAAAAGGGGGTAGCAAAACAACGTGTGATGACTTATACGATGCTGGCCTAGCGCCAAATATGAAAGAAATATTTGAAGTGGTTCTCATATGGTCAAGTCTCCCGGACTCCCGGACTCCTATTTAACATCCTATTTATGACGGAAAAAAAATTTCAAACTTTAAGAGTTGCCTAATACTGTGCAAAAAGTTTTGTACATAAAAACAATACACGTTTTCTGAGAAAAAAAAAACCAAAATCGTCAATTTTTTGCCTCAAAGATCAGAAAGGGGTTCTTCTGATTTGACAATAAAAGACTTCCCTGAACCCCAATTTATTTCAAAACCACACTCATAAGTGTCACGAGTACTGGCAAAATTTTTTTACAAATTTGGTAAAAACTGAAAATAATCTTTTTTTTTTGCTAAACTGCTAAACAAGCGTTTGGAGGTTTTCCAATTTTAAAATGGTAATAAATTTTCAATAAATATAATTGAGGATTCAATATGGTGGACAAAAATTTTTAGTTATAATTAGTTTTTCTTTCATAAATATATGTACTATACTATACATAATTTCCGATCTTAACATTTTATTTATACGGAAAAGCATTATTACACTTTTTGTCTCTATTAATGAAAAATAAAATAGAGGCGTTTAAGTATTACGTAAGGTACTTTTTGGCCAATTTTGACCCCCTTTGGCACAACACCGTAAAATTTTATATTTTTATCAACTTTATAATTAAATTTTTCCACTGTGCGTGTGGTTTTGTAACAAATCAGGGACCAGGGATGTTTTTTATTATCAAATTTGTTAAAATCGCTAAAAAAAACTTGAGAAAAAAAAACAGTCTGGTTAAGGGTATCAGACAATTCGTAACTACGATGCGATAGTTCAAAAATTATCGTCTCGCACAAACGATAACGAGGGGCCTCTAGTTATCGACGAGAGGTATTACCTCTCGCGATAACGATACTTACAGCGTAAAAGTTGTATATTTTAGCCATCTAACATTAACTAATTTAGTTAAATGAATTTGATTCAAATGTCACATTTAAAAAAAAATATGTAAAAAATTACTAAAATGCATAATATGCATTATATCTTCGTAAAACTATATTATATTATTAAAAGTATATTATATTATTAAAAGTATATTATATTATTAAAAGTATATTATATTATTAAAAGTATTATATCTTCGTAAAAGAATATTTTGCTGCATATATGTGACAATTATAAAAGGCATTTATCTTTTTAAATCGTATCGCAGGCAGGAATTGAACTCCTGGCAGTTTCAGTACCTAATTAGGCTTATAGTAAGTACGGTAGTATCTAACTAATACGAGGGGTAATTTAAAAGAAGACAAAAAGGCCAGAGCTGCTGTTAGTAGGATTTGAGTGCTAAAAACAATTTTAAGAGTCTTTATACAGGCTTATTCAGAAATAGGTTCGAGAAATTTAAGAGGTGATTCTATTTTTCTTCCATTGTAAATAATAAAAAAGTCAATTTTTTACAATTTGGGGGAGAGGGCCATGAAAAAATATAAAAATATTTGTATTTTGTGGATTTTTTATTACCTTAAGGTGCTTCTTATTTTTTTTTACTACAAATAAGAAACAAGTTATGGCTAAAATAAAATTTTAAACCCCATTTTCCCCCTTTCCCCTAACCGATTTTGCTCAAAAACGAACTTCTCCAAGATAATATAAAAAACATCTGCATACCAAATTTCAAGTCGCTAGCTCAAAGCGATCTTAAGTTATCGTGGATATGTTGTGAAGTTGAAAATTCGATCACTAATTTAGTGATAGTATATATAATTCGGTTATAGCCGAGCAGTTAATTATAACTTTTATTATAACTTACTCAGTTAGGTTGGCCATACAATCTTCTACCATATTTAAAGTATACCCGAGCGGAGAATATACTTAACCACTTATCACTTTATTCGGGAGCGGGTATTCTAGGAGACGGCGCTTTGGAAACAGATAAAACGATTTCTTCTTAACTTAAGAATAATATATTAAATAAATGTGAATAAATTCTCCAAGAACATGAAAGATCAATTCTTACTTCTAAGTCCTATTTCTATGCAAAGCCCTTAAATTCTAATTTCCATTAAATATTAGTTTTCCATTAAATACTTCTAACTTAAAACATTCTATGTTTGAAATCCCAACTATTCACAATCGTTTTCAAATCCCAATTTATTGTCCACATTTTTCTTAGTGTATATTAAAACTGGTTCGTATAAGTCATTTAAATTATTTTACAAAATATTTTTCAAAGTTAATTAATATTCGTCAAAATTTCTATCAGTGTTCATACTATCAATATTTATAAGTGTCCAAAATTATTTTTATGTCTGATAAAACGAGTCTCAAAATTTTTCTAAGTTTAAAAACTATTTTTAATTCAAGAATAAATCTCAAAATTAATTCTCACAGAAACTACATTTTCACTTTTAAAACTGGCGTGGAGGCAGTCTAACTAAAACTGGATAAAAATGAATCTTTTCATGACTTTATATAGCTAATAAGAAGGTCACTAGTTAAATTTATTTGACAATGCTATTAGCGCAAAATATCTACAAAGATACCGCGCATATTTAATTACCCCGACAAAAGAGTTTCAGTCTCATCAATTTGCAAACTAATTGCTATTTCTGACATCTGAAACGATCATTTTAACCATAAATTCAATTTTGTATAAACAATTTGGACTACTAGACAACTTTTAAGTTATACCGACAAGAATTACCGAGGAGGGGTCCGATCAAATGTAGGACACACCGAACTCTTCCGAAACCGAATCTCGTGAAGCCAGATTGTATCATAGCGCAATATTAAAGAAATATTATTTTAAAATTTTAACAACATATAAAATATTCAGATCATAACAGATACATACAGACCGACCAACAGATAGATAGACAGACAGATATAATTTGTTTGCTTATTTTGATTTTTCTCGACGTTTCAGGAAAAAATAAAATTATTTAGGCAAAAAAAATGTTAGATTTTTTCACAATACTTTCTTTATGAAAAAGTAAAAATGGGAAAGCAAAATATATAAAGACTGTTAAAATTTATGTTTAGCACTCAAATCCTACCAACAGCAGCTCTGGCCTTTTCGTCTCCTTTTAAATTACCCCTCGTATTAGTCAGATACTACCGTACTTACTATAAGCCTAACTAGGTACTTACTGCATCTGCAAGGAGTTCACATTTTTATATCTGGTATAAAAATAGGACAATGTGGAAGCAATTTCTGCTTGCGATACCTTTTTAAAAGATAAAAGCCTCTTATAATGGGCTAATGTATGCTGGCTAATCAATTGAAAAATTCTTTTTTTCTACTATCTAATAGAAAAGTTAATATTTCTACAAAAACAAATGAAGTTTTCAGACCGCAAAATAACCCATTTCTTAGCATTTTACTTTTCTGCTCGTTACCATGACAGCAAGCGCAAATTTGAATTTTGCCCGCTAGAGTGTAGGCAACCGGCATGTCGCGGCAAGTCAATTGTAAAACAGCTGTCAAGTATAAGCTAAGAGATGTTCTATTACGCCATTTTTTTAATATAACATTACTATTTATTTTGAATTAAATCTCAATTTCGTGTGGTAAATATTTGTGTGCTAAATAATTGTTATAAAGGAATTATGAAGAGTTCCAGTGATGATTTTACTTTTAAACCACCAGATTTGCAAAAAAAGTAAGTGCTGATACCTTGTAAGGTTAAAAATTTACTGCCTGAGATTTATTTAGTTATTTATTTTAGATCGTAGAAAAAACGTTGTCTGTATTACAAGCGGAAAATGTCATTTTGCGCTCTTATTATATAAATAACTATTTCCTGCTACTTTATAAACTATTTTATAAACTCTATTATAGTGAAAAATATTTTTATCTAATAGAAAAGTCAACCTTTAAAAGGTTACATTTAAAATTGTTATTTTAAATGAATTTTCTGAAGTATGAGACGAGGACGTGGAAAGTGAAATTGATCCTGTTTGAAGACAGAGCAAGGTGCCAAAAAACCCGACTACGAAAAATTAATCTGCTCGATATGTGACCGTGAACCATATAATATTAAGTTTGAATTGTTGCTGATGATGATCAATATTCTCGAAACTTGAAACTTTATATAAAAAGCCGAATAGTGGGACAATTAACTGCTGTTTTTAAATTGAATATCGCCCCGTAAATTTCGAAATATCGCTAGAAATAGTAGATTAGAGGTTGACTCGGAAAATAGAACTTTTCCGAGACCTTTATAGGTCGAGGAAAACTACCATTTTCTGGGAGACCTGTAAACTATTTTATTCGCAACTGTTTTTATTAAAAAATAAAGTACTATCTTTTTTGAAACCTAGATGTTTGAATTTAAATGAAGAAAATAATACTATAATACCTAGTTTTTTAGTTCCTTTCATATTTACCACAAATATTTTTTCCTGCATTTCACAAGAAAAGCAGAATCATATAAAATTGAAGTTCCACATACGCGTAACCCAAATAAACAACCACAAAAAAAAAACATTTGTTGATAGCTCACAAGGCACCATTTATAACATTTATTATTCTTCTCAGTCTCAAAAGTAAAAAACATTGACTAAAATTATACATTTTAGTTTTTTATGTATTTTTTATGTATTAGATTATATTCGTAACAACGGTAAATAATAAATGATTTTATTCACTATTATATAGCAAAATGTCCTTTTTGTGATTATAAAATATTTTTGTAATATTTTGTGTTTTGATTGTGATTGTGAATAAAAAACTGTACTAACCTCATAAGAAAATGACATTTACAACTCTCGAGATACTAATTTGGCCTAGGCTGGGCCTCGGCCAAATAGTATCTCTCGAGTTGGAAATATCGCATTTTCTTATTAGGTTAGAAATATACTATGCCTCCCTTTAACCAACTCTTACTTATTGAATATCATTTTTTGGTTTCATATTATCCATTTTAATTTTAATTTCAAACTTTAGGCCATCACAACCTTTTTTTGTAAATACGGGTAATAAAAAAAAGTATTTTTTCTTTAAGAAAAACTACTTTTTTAAATTTGCCGACGTTTCGTAAAATATATTTACTTCCTCAGGGCTTGTTAATAGAAGAGGAAATAAGTATATTTTACGAAACGTCGGCAAGTTTAAAAAAATAGTTTTTCTTAAAGAAAAAATAAAGACCTATACCCACCAAACTAAAACTTAATATATATTAAGTTTAAAGGTCACTAAACCAAATTTAATAAAAAATAGTATAACTGAGATCCAATATCAACTATAGACTTGCGTTTTAATAAAAAAAAAACTGTCGTTCGATATATATCCAGACCCTGGGTTATATCGAACAATAAAAAAATCAAAAAAAAAATAATTCTATAACAAAAAAGAACTATTTTAGTATTAGGGGGTTATAAAAACAAACTTGAAACTGTTCTTAACAAGAATAAGCGATTTTTGAATAGTTTTCCTAAATTACGTAAAAAAATGTAAAAAAAACTTTCGATATATACCCGGTTGACGGTACCGAATTCATAATGAAAATCTAATTTTTCGTTAAATATTATCGAAATATGTAATTTTACATAGTCTCGTGTGATCAATAGGAATCTTTTAAGGCGTCGATCGTTAAAATTGGCTCAGGAAACCACCGCAATTTTATTTATCAAATAGAAGTTGTTGCAGTAACAGTAACAGAACAAGATTATGTTTTACTCTAACAACTTTTACATAATAAAACTTGCAAGAGATTTTAAAGACTCAAAATCGTTCCGTATTTAATACAGTAACAAAATTTTAGTGTACATACAAACACATTAAAAACATAATCCTCGATGCCCCTTTTCGCCTTGCTGTAGTCGGACAAAAGCTCCATAATTTCCAATTTTCTCTGCATATTCCACGATGAAGGTGATTTATTAAAATTAATCTTAAAGGCAATAAATAAACATATCCCAGGGCAAACATATTTTTACGTTGCGAAGTCGAGTTATTACAAAATAAAAAATTTAATCTAATGCTTCAAATTTCGCTGTAAATACTCTTCGTTTTAAATAGTATATATCTATTGCTCCAAGTTTGCCACCGCGAAAAAAACATTTGATTGAAGCCAATGTTGTCAAAATGAAGAATTTTAGGTTAGTTTTAATTTTAAGCAGATTTTCTCTCAACCCTGAGACAGCACCAGAAAGCGCTTTTTTGAAGTTATGTCAGATTGTAAAAACTAGTGACTGGACATGTTCTCAAGCTTAAGGCATGCACAAAAGACCTATACCTATATTGAAAACAACAGGCCCTGAGAACAAATTGGTTCTTTCTAATCTCACCCAGTCCTGCTTTTCAGTTTCGTAGGATGTTTTTCACACGAGAATGCCCATAGAAGTCACAGGGATAAGTAAATTTCCTATAGTTTTCCATGGCGCGAGGCTTTTAGACCAATCTTGGGAAGAGCACGGGAAGATATAAAAATCTTCAACGTTGTCTGAATTTAAATTGGAATTCCAAGGGAAGTTTTGCCTGTAACTTCCAATAAAAGATCCAAGGAAAATTTTTATAAAAAAAATCAGATTTCGCTGAACTTAAATTGTTTACCTGGGTCATGCAGCATGATTCATGTTCTTTGTATAAAAACCCAGGAGGTAATGCATTTATATTAAGAACTGATCCTTTCTTTAAGGAAGTGAGTGGAATTTTACTAAAATGACTTTTATTTACCCTAAGAGCAAAGTTAGCATAGAAAACAATTTCTTTTTACTTTTTTTTTTTCAGTACAAAGATATTTGAGCTTACCTATTATTGCTCTTATTTAGAACCGAAATAAAACTTTCGGGCTCGATTTTTACTAATTAAACGAAGTAGTATATTATTATATACATATGCATAATTATGCACCTAGTATGCGAACTAAGTCTTCAGTGTTCGGTACTGAAGTCTTTTTGCTGAGACGTATTCGAGGCAAAAAAAACAGTCGAGAACACTTAAGATAATTCGCATACGTGGTCAATATAATATTTTATCTACTACCTAAAGCTAGTAACTCTAAATATCAGTTCAAAATACAGTAAAAATTATTTTGACATAGGTGCCAGTTTGACAAACGAGTTGAAAAAAATTAGTAGTTGTCTTAAAATTTTATCGTTATTGACCGTCATCAATAAACAATGCTTAACAACGGTCAATAATAAATGATTTTATTCACTATTCTACAGCAAAATGTCCTTTTTGTGCATTGTAAAATATTCTTGCTGCGCCTCGGCCAAATAGTATCTCTCGAGTTGGAAATGTTGCATTTTCTTATTAGGTTAGAAATATACTATGCCTCCATTAAACCAACTCTTATAAGAGTTGGTTAAAGTATACTTTTCTAGACATAGCTACGAAGATAAAACTGCTCTTACAGTTTTGAATAAAACTTGAATACAACCGACTTTATTTAGATATATAGGACTTTCTGGCTCATAGTTTCTTTTTGTAAAAAATTCTTGGATCATAGAAAACAAAATATACTATTTTAAGTTAATAACCAGATACGCCATTGACCACTTTGTATTCACGGCGGTCGGGAAAAAAGATTTAGTCTGACTTTTAGTAAACCCTAATCTTCTTTCATAACTTAATTATTAAGACAAAAGGATCGTTTTAAGATGAATTTAAAAAATCTGTCTATTGGTTCTACTTTTATACTGCCCTACTACGCTAGAAAGCAGTAACTCCATTTGTCGACGTTTTGACTTCAATTCTGATGTAATATTTTGAAAACGCTTCTATGCGACAAATGGAGTGATTTCTAGCGTAGTAGGGCAGCATAGGCCAAGATATCGACAGTATTTGCCAAAATATGTTCGCCTAGTGGAAAACTTTTTAATTATCGAATATTCAGAAAATTTTTATGAAATACATTTTTTCTTGGTCTAAAAAAGTTGATTTTTCCACTTACAGAGAAAATCAAAAAATCTAAGTTATGCCTTAGAATAAAACATCTTTATTTAGAAAAAAATGTCAAGGAAATTAGTTTTTTTTATTGTACAAAATGTTATCCCATAGGGGATATCTAAATATCTTACTTAGGAGTGATCTACCTCTTTTAATAAAAATATCGAAGGAAGAAATCGCATAGGTATGAAACTTTGGGCAAAATTGTGTTTTATTTTCCTTTTTTTTTGACTTTCATATATGTATTTTTCTTAATAAAAAATGTACGTAAAATATAATTTTTATTTTTTTTAATATTATATATAAACATACCAACACAATTTTTCTATTAGCATTACAGTGTAATGTAATTACGCGTGGTAAAATAAATAAAAAATAAAAAAATATATTCTCGAAATTTTCTTTAAATTTAGTTCATAATTATTATCTAAGATTTAGATTTCTCTTGTATGTGGTAGCATTGGCGCACCCAGAGATGACTAGCGAACTGTACCCCCCCCCCCCCCAAATAATCCAAATTTATTTTTTTTACATTTAAAATAATCTAATTTTATTTTTTTTACATTTATTTTAACAATTTAGTTTAGAAGAATAAATAAAATTATTATTTTTTTTGTTTTTGTATGCATTTATCCCCCCAGAAAAAAATCCTGGATACGCCAATGTGTGGTAGCATATTAAAGTACTGTATTTATTTAGACAAAAAAAAAATCATAGAAACCTGCTAAAAATTCGATAATAATTTTTTCTCCTAGGTGCATACGTTTCGGCAATACTATAGATATTTTGGCCTATAAAAATAGAGCCAATAGACAGACTTTTTTAAAATTAGCCTTAAAACAATTATTTTATCTTATATAATCAAATAATAATATAAAATTTGGGTTAACTGAAAGTCAGACTAAAGTTTTTCACTAGGTACACATGATTCCGGAAAAACTATAGATATTTTGGCCTATAAAAATAGAACCAATAAATAGTTTTTTTTTAATTACTCTTAAAACTATCCATTGGTCTTATATAATCAGTAAAAAATTACACTTTTTTTGAAATTGTCCAGGCCGGCGGACAAAACCGGACAAAATTGGACAAAACTAGACAAAATTAAACAAAACTGGACAAAATTGGACAAAATCAAAAATTATCCCTCATAATATCACATGGTCCCGGAAAAAATATTTCAACTTCCAACTGGGGTCTGACTAGTCTAGTCTAGAGCGTGTGTTCCTCCGCCGGCATATATAGTACCCCGCCTTTGTATGAATCAAGAGAACCCCCTGCTTCAGGGAGCGAGTCTATAGGGGCACCGCCGAGGGGCGTTTTTTAGCCTGAGCTTTTTTCTTTCGAGGTTTTTTTTGCTATAGCGCCAAGTTTTGGTAGAAACCGTCAGCTTTTTCTCGTGAGGGTATTTTTTTTTGGCGCCATTTGTTTTTTTAGTAGGGCGCCAAGTTTTGGTTGAAACCGTCAGGGACAAAGCTTTTTTTTAAGGTGTTTTTTTTTCCTTCCTAGGGACGCCAAGTCCCATCCTATACTATTCTTATACACTTTGAAGCGCTGAATCGTAATCTGGCTTCAGAAATTGCCTTTATACTCTGGATTTTAATAAAAATGGGTCTGAAAATATTAAAAATTATTATTCTTGGCCTTTTAATTTGATTTGCCTTAGAAACAAGACCAAATAAATATAGTGCCGATTAATTCAGCAGCTTAAATTTAAGCCTATGTTGGATTTACAAAATAAAAAATTTGCTACTTTGAGTTTTTTTTTTGTTTTTATTCGTGCTGTATTACTTATAAATTATAAGTTATGGAAAGGCTTCAAATTTAAGAAAAAAATCAATTTTTGAAATTTATAAATGAGGATTATTTTCAATATATAATAAGTATTTCAAACAGAACTTTTAGATTATTAGGTTAACTAACATAAATTTTGTCACATATTTTTGGTATTTTTCGTTATGTTTTATGTTTTGTTTTAATTAAAGTGTGTTTTTTTTAATGTTTTTATGTACAAATACGTATTTAATAAAAGTAATTACGTGTGTTGAATTTGTCCGAGATGTTGTCCATTTTTTTATGTTTCTATGTATAAATACGCATTTAATAAAAATAGTTACATGTTTTAAAATTTAATATTTAATTTTATTTGGATTTTGTCCATTTTTTTAAATGTTTCTATATATAAATACGTATTTATTATTTATATAAAATTTAGTATTTAATTTTATTTTAATTTTGTCCAATTTTGTCCAGAATTTGTGGACAAAATTTTTTTTGATTTTGTCCAGTCCGCTAAAATAGGATTACTTCCGTCCAGTTATGTCCACCCGGACAAAATCAAACAACCCTGTATATAAGTAAGAAAGAAAATTAGGGTTTACTGAAAGTCAGACTAAATCTTGCTTCCCGACTGACGCGTCGCGACGTGGTATTCACAGTGAACTATATAATCATTTTAATTTTTAAAAATATCTGTTGTTAGCACAGTCTAATAACACGATCTTAATATTACGTACGAATAGAAATACATATTAAAGGAAATTCTTATTTAAATCTATAGAAATAAATTTTTGCAATACGTTATTACAAATAAATAAGATAAAACATATTTTACTAAAAATGGTTTTTTTAATAAGTAATAAAGTATTGTATTTTTAGAATATTCAAGTAAATAAGAAATTATTGAATGAATCTTTATGGATTAAAATTTATATGAAATAATTGCAGAAAAATATAAAACAGAATAGTAGAAGTAGAAGTATTCCATACGCATCAGTAAGTTATGCTAAACTTGAGTTGGCAGTATTTAAATTTAAATTTAATATCAGCAAAAAAATTGAGGGAATTGATGGTGGACTATTTTCTAAAATAGTAGGTATATGAAAAAATAAATTAAAAGGAAAAAATACTTTTAAATGCTTCTTAAACGCCCGTTCCAACTTGAGTGTTTTTGAGTTCTTGCTTATAAATTTTCTCCGACAGAGAGACTGATCCACTGACCGACAACGTTTTTCGCTCATAATCCAATTTTTCGCAAAAAATAAAAAAATTCACGTATCTAAGAATTTCTCGTATTTTAAACGGGAAAGAAAAACTATCTTTGATGTGCATTGTTAATGATTAGCCTTCGCTATGGCACACATATCCATCCTTGTGGGTCGTAGAATGCAACTAATGCCTAGCAAACCCTTACAAGAACAACCTGTATAGTTTTATAATGCTGCGTTTTTTTTATATAATCTTAGCAATGAATATACTATACTTTAGGTACCTTAGTAAGTAAGATATTTAATTGTTATTTCATTATGAAACATGTGCATAATATAATATATGCATATATTAAGAAATTTTCACCAAAATGGACTATGCTCAACTTGAAAAAATTCACCAATTTTTTTGAAAGTTTTTAGAAATAAGCATATCAAAACTACCGTCAACCGGGAAAAGTGGATCACTAGGGGGTAAAGTAAATCAAAGGGTCATTGACCAAAAGCGTGGTATTCATTAGCTTTGAGCCTTCGCGCGAAACTTTTGGATAAAACTTCGATTCGTTGTCCCCCTAGTGGTCCATTTTACCCCGTTGACGGTATAGGAGCGGACTTAAATTCATAATAATAGTCTCCCCTTTAAAAATTTTGTAACGTTATGGCAGATAGCAGGTAACCATTATCTACGCCCCACACGGAAAAAAATCAAATCTTTATTCAAGAATAATCATATATTTAAAATTTTACACTTGTTCTAAGTATAATATTCTTTCCATGAGTATAACAAATATTTGAAGCCAATATACCCTTATATTTGTTTTCCAAACATAGTAATAGTCACTGTAAGTAATTTTGTAAATTTAAAAATTTAAAAAAAGAAAAAAATAGTCTTATATTTAAGAAGAAGAGCCGTGAAATTTGAGTTTATTTAATAAGTATGGACAGTCAATAATATTATGAAGTAATTTATACAAAAACGCTACACTATAATAAAAACGGTGTGAAGCCATATTTACAAAACCAAATCTCTGCAGTAAACTTTTGGTAGGAGTATTAAGCGCAGGGTACTCATTATATGTTTTTAGGTACAGATACCTTAAAAACCTTTTCTGAACCTTCTCAATGCTGTTTCTGTGAATTTCATGTTTAGGGTTCCAAATAACTGCACCATAGTCCAACTTGGACCTAACGAATGCGTTATATAGCACTGTAAACGTGTGAGTATTTTGAATACCCTCAGATTTACGAAAGATAAAACCTAATGATTTAAAAGCTGCTGAAGTTATATTTTATGTGTTCTATTAATGGGACATAACCTTTTCACATCCTTACGTTAAACCGTTTATAAGTTATGAATTTAGCACATCATAGCATAAAAACTTATTTTTTGATATTTTTGACACAAAACCTATCTCATTTGAAAAACAAATGGAACAAACAAATCGAAAAATCATTTTTATCAAAAACACAACGATATTTACGGTGTTATTTTAATAGCGTCAAAAAATTCAATGACGCAGGGAATGTACATCAAAAACTTAGAAAAAAACTTTTTGTACGACCAAGATTAAAACTTAATTTTACCTTTCATTTTCGGGACTAAACTTACCATTTTTATCCCAAGGGAAAAAATCACGGCAACCTTGATAATATTAAAATATTATACATACTATATGCTTTACTGGTACAAAAATTACGTTTGGTGACGTTTTGTAATAAATTAGCGATTCAATTTTATTTGATTTTAACAAAGAAAACCTTTAAAAACAACATTGTTTAAATTACTTAAAATTTATCGTTTTCGTCCATTTTTTCCAACTGACGTTTGTGACAACCATATTAAAAAACAAATGAAATCGCGATAGCCGTGAAACTGACTTATCGCAATTCACATGCATCTTGATTAAATTATGAAAATAAACCCGATTTTAGACGCATGGTTTTTAATTTTAATTTTATTTACCTACCTACCTAAATTATGTTTTGTCGTGCAAAAAAATAGTGTATATTCCTCAGGACTAAACGTGGCTGTTTTAGTCCCTTGCAGTTCTGTTATCCTCGCTCGCTAAGCTCGCTCATGAAACACTCATGCAGCGGGACTAAAACAGCCAGTTTAGTCCCTTGGTATATAAATAACTATTTTATGTACGGTAGTTTCGAATTAAAAAAAAATCAAAAATTGTCCTAGACAAAAAAATCTTGCATATAAATTTGTTTCATGAAAAAATAAGCAACTTTTTTTTAAATATCCGTCCGTCTGTCTGTCCGTCTGCCTGTCTGATGTCACGAGTTTTGTGAACACGATGAGTTATCGTGTCCACAAAACGAATAATCCGATCGACTTGAAATTTTTGGGAAAAATAATGTTCCATGAGGGGAAGATTATTATTGTTTTTAAAAGTAATCCACACAAAAACAAAAAAGTTATGGGGGGTTAAACTTAAAAAAATCGAAAAAAGCTGAAAGAAAATTTCGATTAACGTAAATTTTTCAGGAAAAAATATTTTATTATAAGGTTCATTCTACCAAAAAAAAGAAAAAAAATATTTTTTATTTTTTTTTTATTTTTCGTTTTTCGCAAAAAGAAAAATGAAAAATAGAAAAAAAATAAGTATTTTGAAAACAATTTTTTTATTTTATTTATTTTTTTTTTATTCAATAACTTTTCGTTTTTCATTCCGCTCCAACTGCTACCACAGCATAAAAAAAATAAATATTATTATTGTATATTTATTTAGATATTGGCTAAGGTTGTAGCTTAAAATTCATCCAGCATTTCCAAAACTGTTGTGGTTAAATACGAAGTCCAAAAAACTTATAAAATACAAAAAATTGAAAGTTTAGATCCCCTAAACGACCTCTAAATGAACCACGATCAACTACAATTTTTTTTGTAGTATATTGCCCTACAGGAGAATAATTATAATTTAACGTATAGATAGTTTCCCCAAATTCAGTTTAAAATTTGGTGAAAACCCTCAGATAACGTACGTAACATTTTTTGGTAACGTACGTAACAACTATAATAATTTCTGAAAATTATATTTATTTATTTTTTTATTATCCCATATGCTTATTAGAAAGTAATTCTTTCACAAATTAAGCAAACATAATTAAAAAAAAAAAACTAATCGGATTAGCAAATTTTCATTATCATTTACTTAATTGCATAAGTGTACTTCCAAATTTTGTAACATACGAAACGCGCACATAAGCTGCATTATTTTTGCCTAATTGATTATTAAATTTATAAAACTAAAAGATGTAAAAAAGTGCCTGTAAGGATTATAACCTGAAATACAAGTAATTTTCTGAGACCTAAATTAAGGTGTACGAATGTAACGTACGTAACGACCGATGATTCAAATGATCTTAAAAAAAAATTGTATTTTTTTTTAATTATTTTTTTTACGTATTTGGAAAATGCAATACTGGGTGAGTTTTATTTATGTCCACTCCCAAAATTAAGATTAATGTCTTTCGATAAAAACGAAACTTGGGTCATTTATATAATTTTACATTGCCTATAAAATGGCGGATTTATTTTTTTTTTGTTTCAAAAAGTCGTACAAATATGTTCTTTTTTTAATCGAACACCCTGTAATTTTTTTACATTTTTGAATTCAGCCGATAATTCTTTGTATAACAAAAATGATTGTTTTTTTTACTTCTTTTTTTTTCGTTTTAATTTTTATCGTATAAAAACGAGATATACATAATTTACCTTGTTTTTATTTACTCAAGAGTAAAAAAATAAAACTAATATTAAAATAAAAATTTTATCAGCGACGGCGAATTAAAGCTAAAAAAAAAAAAGATTTTTCCCTGAACTGCTATTTTTTATGTCCCCTGTAAACTTTACTAGCAAAAAAATACGCTATTTTTCTTATATCAAATTTATGATTTACTTTAAAGATTAAGTAAGTAAAAAGAAGGTAAATTATACGTATCTCACCGTGTAGGTGGGGTCTATAGTTTGCCCCCCACTTAAAATTTTTTAAAATTTAGGTATAGCCTTGTTTTAAATTTATTCTTAAAATATTTGCAGAGCTCTGAATATTTTTTAAATAAAAATCGGGTTATTTTAATATTGTATTTCGACTTGCAAGTAATTGTTATTACATAATGTAATCCTGCGTAGAGTTTAAAAGTATTTTTTTCTCTCGCAACAAAAACCGATTAATGTCTTTTTCGAACTAGTAGTATTTTATTGCTGTTGTTTTTCTGCTTATATAGTACTGGTATGTGCAGTGGACATATCATTATTTATCTCAATTAGCAGTAGCGTACACAAAATGGTACCACGGCGGGCTTGGATCAACTTTAAAACAAAAGTTCTTGCACCGATGGAATTTTTTAAAAAATCGTTTGTACGGTGTCTCACGAGTATTTATTGTCGATATATAAAAATAGTCGGTAAAGGGATTCGTGAGATAATTCGAATTTCATTTGTTTTTATATTTTTTTCAGTGTATGTTAAATATTTATTACTGATATCAAAAAAGTTTATTTTTTTAAGTAATTTTGTAGAATATCTTTGTTTTTATTTTTATTTTTATTTTTATTTGTTTCTAAACTATTTAAAATCAAAATTGACAAAACTCATTTTTTAATCTAGTCTGCCATTGTAACCTATTGAGATAATTAAAAATTTTAAAAGAATTTAGAACTAGCTTAATGCTATCTACAAATTGTATGTTAGGAAATTACCACAAAATGGATCTAACTTAGTACTGACTTAATTTTATTCTACAGATATTCTGGCGCTTAGAGCCATTTTGTGGTAATTTTCTAATATAAAAGGACATGGCACATACCTTATGGGAAATGGCCCTCGGTTAAATTGCTTCAAATTTTAGTATGTTATAGAGCATGACCTCCTGAAAAAAAGTCTCCATGGGCACAAAAAAAATTATGGTGCCGTTTGGCCGCTGTGGTCATTTAAAGACCATACAATCTAGATGATTATATAGGTATTTAAATCGTTGTTTATCGGTGTGTATGTGTGTTTTTATAATTTTAACTGAGTGGTTAGTAGTTTATATAATATTTAAAGGCAAGTAAGTGTATGTGGGTATCTTTTATTTACTATTTTTGGGCGTATATGGGCAGTGTCGGTGCACCCAGGTGTATGTATGTGGATTTGTGAGGGTTTTTATGGATGTGTGTAGTATTTATTTTCTATGTGTTAATAGTTATGTGCATTTTTATTAATTTTTGTGGGTTTGTATGGGTTGTTTTGGGTATTTATGGGTATTTATGAGTTTTTATTAGTTTTAATGGATTTATTTAGTATTTATCGATGCAAATGGGAAGCTATGGTTATAGGTGGGTATGTATGGGTATGTATGTATTATTTATGGATTTTTTCACGGGGTTTTATAGGTTTGTATAGTATATATGGATGTGCAAAGGTAGTGTGAGAGTGTATGGTTATTTATGGTTTTTTTTATGTTTTAATGTATTTTTTTTAGTATTTATGGATGTACATAGGTTTACCTAAACTTTAGTTACGGGTGTGTATGGGTATTTATGAAATTGTTTGGATTTAAATGGGCGTGAATTGGCATTCATAGGTTACCCATACACACCCAAAGCTACTCATTTGCACCCATACATCTATTTAAACTAATAAAAATTAAAAAATACACGTATAACTACCCATAAATACTATATGAACCCATCATAATCCATACAAGTCCATAAATACAAACCCAAGAAAATATGCATCAAAGCCAGTGAAAAACAAAAATACACACTCATAATCACCCATATATACTCATAAATACTACAAACTCATTAAAGCCTATAAGAATCCATAATTATTAATATTAGTGTGTAAATACGATGTACGCTAATAAATGCCCATAAATATCCAAAACCACATATACAAACCCACATAAAATTAATATAAATGCACATAACCCTCACAAATCCACCCACCTAAACCTGGTTGCACCGACACTGCCCATATACACCCAAAAATAGTAAATAAAAGATACCCACATACACTAACTTGCCTTTAAATATTATATAAACTATTAACCACTCATTTAAAATTATAAAAACACACATACACACCGATAAACAACGATTTAAGTACCCATAGAATCATCTAGATTGTATTGTCTTTAAATCACCACAGCGGTCAAATGGCACCATAATTTTTTTTGTGCCCATGGAGACTTTTTTTCAGGAGGTCATGCTCTATAACAAACTAAAATTTGAAGCAATTTAACCGAGGGCCATTTCCCATAAGGTTTGTGCCATGTCCTTTGTAGATGACTTATTATATTATTCACAGCGCCTGCGCTAGAATGTTATATATTATACGGTAGTTTCGAATTTTCAAAAAAATCAAAAATCGTCCTAGACAATTCTTGGATATAAATTTGTTTCATGAAAAAATAAGCATTTTTTTTAATGTCCGTCTGTCTGTCCGTCTGATGTCACGTTTTTGTAGATACGATAACTCAAGAACGAATAATCCGAACGACGAGGGGAAGATCCCTATTGTTTTTGAAAGTAATCCCCCAAAAACAAAAAAGTTACGGAGGGTTACACTTTAAAAAAAAATCGAAAAAAGCTGAAAGGAAATTCCGATTAACGTAACCTCTTCAGGAAAAACTACTTTTATTATAAGGATCAATTCCACTAATTTTAAAAGTAATCCCCCCAAAAACACAAATTATTATCAATTCTACACTAGTAAAAACGTACCATATATATACTGTAATTTTTACAGTATATTTATGGCTATTTCAAAAACGTACTCTATATACTTTTTAAAATTAAAATTGAAATTGCTTGAAGTAAAAAATACCGTTTTTAAAATAAAGGTATTATGGTCTGTTTTTTCAAGCAAGATAGTAAATTAAAAATCGCACAGTAAATATTTTTACAGCAGGTTTGAATAGTAGTATATATTTGTGTGTAGAATATAGTTATTTGTGTGTAGAATACAGTTATGTTTTATAAAATAAACTACGCAGTATATTCGCACATCCAATATTCGAATCTGATTTGAAAATATTCACTGTGCGATTTTTAATTTACTATCTTCCTTGAAAAACAGACCATAGTTTGTTTATTTTTTGTGTCCAATTATTTTTATTGGAAAAAATAAAGATTTATAGGTACTGATAAATAATTTTGAAGAACAGTTAGTTACAATTGTAACTGTCAACAGAAAGTTGTAGATTGATTAATTATTTTAAAAAATCGATGCTACCGTATTGTACTCTTCTAACAAACAATTTTTAATAATAATAAATAAAAAAAATCTTTAATAATAGATAGTCATTTTTTCAGCAGCGGTAACGTGCCCTTAGCGCTATAGCCCTTAGTAGTAGTAGTAGTAGTAGTAGTAAACTTTTGGGTTGGCCAAAGCTGGACAACCAGGCCATTTCTGGCCCTTTTTGTCACCCCAGGAAATCCCAGCCATTTACTAATTTAAGTCCTCCTTAAACCTGCCCGTCCTTTCAATAAAGGTCAGGATATTGGCCCAGGAGAGATCTCTTAGTTCCTCTTGGTTGAGTCTTTGAGTTTCAAAGACTTGCAACCTGATCCTGTCGTATCTAACACACTCGGCTAAGTAATGAGAGGATGTTACATCCTCTCCGCACTCTGGGCATAGTGGACTCTAGAATATGGATTTGCCCTTACGCGCTGTGTAAATTAAGAGCAACATGTTTTGTTCAATAAACTACTAGTCTCTCTTTAATTTAATTAACATGTAATTATGCGTCTCAATTAGCAGGAGCACAGATGGAACAATAAAGTTGATTAATAACCACCAGATTTGAGTAAAATTAATTATAGTTTTGAGGTTTTGGACGAATACGAACATGAATAAATTCATTTATTAATATATGCATGTGGAAATTATTAAAATCGTAGTTAACCCCTTCCCGCATACCGTCCGATTTATGGCACGAAGCGGGTTTTTTCATTATTTGTGGTTCTAACTATACTATTAAACAAGGGATCAATAACTTTTTGTTATGAATAAAGAACTCGTTATAAATATCTGAAAAAAAATCCGGCCATCTAGAGTTAATTAACGTTTCTAACAAGGATTCTGCGTGTCAGCTGAAGTCTGCATAGCCTAAAACTTCATAGTGTAATTAAAAATATTTGCCGGTCTAATTGTGCAATATAACAAAAATTGTGTTATTATAAAAACCTTGTTAAAGCGGTTTAGGGGTGTAAAATTACAGGTAAGATATTTTATGGTATATTTTTGTATAAAAATAGGTATGTACATGGCACACCATGCATTAAAAGAACAATAAATTATGCAATAACAAAATAAAAATTATCGGACAAGCAAATTATACTGTATGTTCAGGTTTATTAAAATATATGGAAAACGAAAAAAATAAAAAAAAATAAATAAAATTGATTTTTTTTTAATTATGTATTTTTTTTTCAAAGCGTTTCCTTTTTTGAAAAACGGAAAAGAAAATTTAAAAATAAAATGTTTTTGAAAAAACTTGTTTTTACCCCATTTTACCTCCTCACTTCACTCCGATTTTTACCAAAAACATTCCCAGCTTAGAACAAAGCGTTCTTGAGTTATCGTGGTCTCAAATTTCCCGGACAGGCAGACCGACCGACATAATTATTAAGTTTCCTTACTGCATAGTGTTTCACATATGTCACACACCGTTTTTTGCAAAAAATATATGTAAAAATTAAAGTTTGACCTAGCTTAACCTAAAGTGTTTTTTTAGAATATAGGACGAAATACCTTTGTATAAAGTCCAAAAATGACTGGAAACTACTAAATAATAAAGAAAATATGTGAAATTAAAAGGTAGGCGATTTTTGCGCGTAACAATCAAAGCATAAAATACCGGCACTATAGTGACAACTAAATATCTTAGTGAGAACAACGTTGTTGTAAAATTAAACACTAGGAAATTTTTTACTATATATGGTATGAATAAATTTATTTTATGGTATACGATACAACATTTATATATACAACTTTAATAGTGTATAAAGTATACTATAAACTTATAATGTTTAAGAATAATCGTAAACAATGTATATAGTTCTCTGCATAAAACAAAGTCTCCGACGAAAGGGGGAGGAATCATTCGCGCTCTCTTCTTTCCGTCAAATGCATTATAAGGCGTGCGTGCCTACAACGGGATTCTCACTTGCACACACATTCCTAACATATTTGCCGTAGCCATAGATCCGGGCGCCAAAGTATACCTTATATTGATTAAATATTCATATGATAAGTTTATATAGTCTTTTTCTGAAACTACATAAACTGAACAGTACTGTTCAGTCTCTATAGCGACTATAGTTAGCCTGCTAATTTGATGTACACATCGGATTAGTATGGATTTTCTATGCCTGTGAACAATTCCTTTCATGGACAAGAGCAGATATGTGGCAAGAATGAAATCCTGTCATAAGATCTCATATTAAAATATTGCCCTCTCTAAAATTAACCTACTTCGCCTCCAACCTTGTAAGTTAATTTTCTCATGTGCAAAATTCTAGGTTTCTCTTTCAATACCATTAATAACTATTAATTGGAGATATATATAATGTTGAAGACGTTATATTTCTGACGTTACTATAACGTCAGTAATGTTACGTCCCTGGGCTGTGACTTATACACGTCACAGGGACGACAGCAGGACGTCATAATATGACGTCATGTAGGTCAGTTAGTGCCCGATAATTGACGGAAAAAAGACGTGTTTTGCTTTCCTGGGGAAGGACCTATCTAACTTCTTATGTTGGTTTCATTCAGATCTGTCAAATTTTAAATATGTTGTGACATGGGACATTCTGATTAAAATTTTTTATGAACACAGCCCCCAAACATCAATAGTTTAGGTGCTATTATCGGAAAAGTGCTACTTTCCACACGCTTGTAGAAACATTTATTTTTGTAATAAGACAGAAAAATGACGAATTTCACGCGAAAGCAGAAATAACATTTTGCGCTCGCAATACAAAAAAAACATTTTTTCTACGATCTAAAATAAATTCAAGTACAATTTTCTGCAAATCTGTTGGTGTAAAAGTAAAATCCTAATCACAGTAACTCTCCATAATTCCTTCGCTAACAGCAAATATATAGCACACAAATATTTAGTACACGAAATTGAGATTTGATTCAAAATAAATAATAATTTCATATTAAAAAAATGACGGACCAACATCTGATCGAAAATAACTGACAGCTGTTTTACGATTGACATGCCGGTTGCCTACACTGTGCGCGTGAAAAATATCACTTTTCTGCTTGCTGTCATGGTAACGAGCAGAAAAGTAAAATACTAAGAAATATGTTATTTTGAAGTCTGAAAACGTAATTTGCTTTTGTAGAATTGTTAACTTTTCTATTAGTTCGTAGAAAAAATCTATTTTTTAAGGACCACTCTGCAGGGACCTGGTATGTAGGTGTATTAGCTAAGAGCATTAATTCATGTAAAACAATGCCAGTGCAAGTGGTAAAGGCACTAAATTAATATGAGCATTGTGCATTTAGCAAGATGATTATTATAATGCTTAACGTAAATAAACAATCCATCTGCGAATACTACCAAGGAACATCAACACTAATATAATGCAGAGCGTACGATAGTGTTTAGTTTAAATCTAAAATAAGCTAAGCGACAAATGCCTATAAAAGGCGAATTTATTTTGTTTTAAGTTTTAATTTACAATCAAGGACCGGTTTTTAAAGAATCTGTCAACTACAGACGCAGTTTTAAACACTTTCAACCAATATATTGACGTTTTTTAAAAATTATTTTGACGTTTCTTAAAAATTAAATCTGTTTCTGTGATTGGTGTTTTCCTTGAAACTCTAAAAAGTTAAAACTAAATGTTAATTTACCCAATCATTAACACTAAACCAATTTAATAATTTAACCAGTGTCGAATAATTCTGACATTTTATTGGTTGAATTCTTAAATTAGTTTAGCGTTAACGACTAAGTAAACCATGGAGTAAAATAAAACTGGGTAAATAAAATGAAAGTTTTAATTTTTAAAATCTGAGATTTGATAGACGAATTCTTAAAACAACCAAAGTTTTAGTTTTTAAAAAGTCTACATAACATAGACGCAGTTTTAAGTAGTTTTAATCTACAATGTATAAAATGACGTTTCTTAAAAATTGTTTGGACTTATCTTAAAAATAAAAACTAGGTTCCTGATAAGTGAATTTCTTAAAATTATATCTAAAAATAAAACTGGGTAAATAAAATCAAAATTTTAGTTTTTAAAATCTGAGATTTGATAGACGAATTCTTAAAACAACCAAAGTTTCAGATTTTAATAAGTCTACATAATACTGACGCAGTTTTAAGTAGTTTTAATCTATAATGTATTAACTGACATTTCTTAAAAATTGTTTGAATGTATCTTAAAAATAAAAAATATGTTCCTGATAGGTGAATTTCTTAATATTAAATCTAAAAATAAAACTGGGTAAATAAAATCAAAGTTTTAATTTTTAAAATCTGAGATTTGATAGACGAATTCTTAAAACAACCAAAGTTTCAGTTTTTAAAAAGTCTACATAACACAGACGCAGTTTTAAGTAGTTTTAATCTACAATGTATAAAATGACGTTTCTTAAAAATTGTTTGGACTTATCTTAAAAATAAAAACTATGTTCCTGATTGGTGAATTTCTTAAAATTAAATCTAAAAATAAAACTGGGCAAATAAAATCAAAGTTTTAATTTTTAAAATCTGATATTTGATAGACGAATTATTAAAATAACCAAAGTTTCAGTTTTTAAAAAGTCTACATAACACAGACGCAGTTTTAAGTAGTTTTAATCTACAATGTATAAAATGACGTTTCTTAAAAATTGTTTGGACTTATCTTAAAAATAAAAACTATGTTTCTGATAAGTGAATTTCTTAAAATTAAATCTAAAAATAAAACTGGGTAAATAAAATGAAAATTTTAATTTTTAAAATCTGAGATTTGATAGACGAATTCTTAAAATAACCAAAGTTTCAGTTTTTAAAATGTCTACATAACACAAGTGCAGTTTTAAGTAGTTTTAATCTACAATGTATAAACTGACATTTCTTAAAAATTGTTTGGATGTATCTTAAAAATTTTATTTTATTTAATTTTTAAAAAGTATGTTCCTGATTGGTGAATATCTTAAAATTAAATCTAAAAATAAAACTGGGCAAATAAAATCAAAGTTTTAATTTTTAAAATCTGAGATTTGATAGTCGAATTCTTAAAACAACCAAAGTTTCAGTTTTTAAAAAGTCTACATAACACAGACGCAGTTTTAAGTAGTTTTAATCTACAATGTATAAAATGACGTTTCTTAAAAATTGTTTGGACTTATCTTAAAAATAAAAACTATGTTCCTGATAAGTGAATTTCTTAAAATTAAATCTAAAAATAAAACTGGGTAAATAAAATGAAAATTTTAATTTTTAAAATCTGAGATTTGATAGACGAATTCTTAAAATAACCAAAGTTTCAGTTTTTAAAATGTCTACATAACACAGGCGCAGTTTTAAGTAGTTTTAATCTACAATGTATAAACTGACATTTCTTAAAAATTGTTTGGATGTATCTTAAAATTTTTATTTTATTTAATTTTTAAAAAGTATGTTCCTGATTGGTGAATATCTTAAAATTAAATCTAAAAATAAAACTGGGCAAATAAAATCAAAGTTTTAATTTTTTAAATCTGAGATTTGATAGACGAATTCTTAAAACAACCAAAGTTTCACTTTTTAAAAAGCCTACATAATACAGACGCAGTTTTAAGTAGTTTTAATCTACAATGTATAAAATGACGTTTCATAAAAATTGTTTGGACTTATCTTAAAAATAAAAACTATGTTCCTGATAAGTGAATTTCTTAAAATTAAATCTAAAAATAAAACTGGGTAAATAAAATGAAAAATTTAATTTTTAAAATCTGAGATTTGATAGACGAATTATTAAAATAACCAAAGTTTCAGTTTTTAAAATGTCTACATAACACAGGCGCAGTTTTAAGTAGTTTTAATCTACAATGTATAAACTGACATTTCTTAAAAATTGTTTGGATGTATCTTAAAAATTTTATTTTATTTAATTTTTAAAAAGTATGTTCCTGATTGGTGAATATCTTAAAATTAAATCTAAAAATAAAACTGGGCAAATAAAATCAAAGTTTTAATTTTTAAAATCTGAAATTTGATAGTCGAATTCTTAAAACAACCAAAGTTTCAGTTTTTAAAAAGTCTACATAACACAGACGCAGTTTTAAGTAGTTTTAATCTACAATGTATAAAATGAAGTTTCTTAAAAATTGTTTGGAATTATCTTAAAAATACAAACTATGTTCCTGATAAGTGAATTTCTTAAAACTAAATCTAAAAATAAAACTGGGTAAATAAAATGAAAATTTTAATTTTTAAAATCTGAGATTTGATAGACGAATTCTTAAAATAACCAAAGTTTCAGTTTTCAAAATGTCTACATAACACAGGCGCAGTTTTAAGTAGTTTTAATCTACAATGTATAAACTGACATTTCTTAAAAATTGTTTGGATGTATCTTAAAATTTTTATTTTATTTAATTTTTAAAAAGTATGTTCCTGATTGGTGAATATCTTAAAATTAAATCTAAAAATAAAACTGGGTAAATAAAATGAAAAATTTAATTTTTAAAATCTGAGATTTGATAGACGAATTCTTAAATTAACCACAGTTTCAGTTTTTAAAATGTCTACCTAACACAGGCGCAGTTTTAAGTAGTTTTAATCTACAATGTATAAACTGACATTTCTTAAAAATTGTTTGGATGTATCTTAAAAATAAAAACTATGTTCCTGATTGGTGAATTTCTTAAAATTAAATCTAAAAATAAAACTGGGCAAATAAAATCAAAGTTTTCATTTTTAAAATCTGAGATTTGATAGACGAATTCTTAAAATAACCAAAGTTTCAGTTTTTAAAATGTCTACATAACACAGGCGCAGTTTTAAGTAGTTTTAATCTACAATGTATAAACTGACATTTCTTAAAAATTGTTTGGATGTATCTTAAAAATTTTATTTTATTTAATTTTTAAAAAGTATGTTCCTGATTGGTGAATATCTTAAAATTAAATCTAAAAATAAAACTGGGCAAATAAAATCAAAGTTTTAATTTTTTAAATCTGAGATTTGATAGACGAATTTTTAAAACAACGAAAGTATCAGTTCTTAAAATTTGTTTAGATGTATCTTAAAAATGAGAACTATGTTCCTGATAGGTGAATTTCTTAAAATTAAATCTAGAAATAAAACTGGGTTAATACAACCCAAGTTTCAATGGAAAAGATGGAATCCACCTTCCATTCTTTAAAAACTGAAAGAATTTTCACCTATCTGTCTGTCATTGGCGGTAATCTTGTATTTCTGCACTGATATTCATAATAAAGCACAACTTTTCGTCATAAAATAACAAACTTTTTTAATTGAAACATTTTTCCCCGGAAAAACAAGTGATGCCAAAAAAAACTTGGCTCAATTTTTGATGAAAAATTACCGACTGTTAAAATGTTTCTTTAGTTTGCCAGCTTTTTCGATGTGATTTCATGGAGGAGGTATTTCCATCCTATCCCCCCATGGCTGCGGCTCTTCTTTTTAGTATCAATTGGTAGTTTCGTTAAAAGCCAAAACTTGATTGGTGTTTAAATTCACCTAATATCCATATTTAATTGACAATTAATAATTGTAGGTACTTGACAGTCTTTTGCCCCAAACACACACTTTTCAATCGGCTAAAAACATAATCGTTTATTCGTCAACGGTCGTGTATTTCCGTGTGGTCGGGCGTACGTTTTGTATAAAATTCGTGACGCGACGTTGCCGGGTCGAATAAAAGCGCGTCTTTATCTTAGCAGGAAAATAAGCAGGAACTTGAGAAATACAAAATCACGTTTGGATATACACGCTTAGCTCCTGAATGGAAAAAGTTAAAAGTCGAGTTCACGACTTTTGTTAACATTTTCCATTTATTTACGGTGTATATAATAATTTAAGACCAAAAATAAAAAATATCTATCGGTTAATTTTTTTTTTTTTTGAGAATATGTTCAAAATATTTGAAAAGACGATTTTTTTTGTCTTATTCAGTCTCTTTTCGACTTGGAAAGACGATAATCTATTATTTTTATATAAATATTAGGGTGGGTCAAAAAAACCGACTATTTTTTTTTACTTTATACTCTGAAAAATCGGTTGGTAGACACCTTTAGAAAATTCTCACCAAATATGAGCTCTTAATTTTGATAAAAAGGTTCTCCGCTTTACAATTTTCCATTTTTTTCTCAGTATTAGAAACAAAAATTCATATCTCTTTGAAAGCTGTTCGTTAAAAAGTATCTCTTCTCATATTCTTGTAGGAAATCGAACGCTCTACAAAAAAGGTCTCTTACAATTTTTTCGTAAACCTCACCGTTTAAAAGATATCAAAGGTTAAAGTTTGATTATTTTAAGAGACATTTCTGTTTTGCTTATGAATTTTATAACTCGCTTACAAAAAATAATTATGAATTGCGCAATTCATAGTTTTGTAGAAAATTAACTGCTCTACAAAAATGGTCTTTAATGATTTGTCGATTAAATTAAGCGTTTAAAAGATATTCATCTTCAAACTTCAATACATACTATTTTTAATAGTTTTTCATGAATAATTTGAAAAAAATCAATTTAATTTATGAGTTTCACGAAAATTTATACAAATTTGAGTTTCTATCGTAAGAGTAACTCTTATAGAAGTTTCCCTTTCGAAAATTTAATTGAAACTTTTTTATTTTAATAATATTTTTAATAACAAATTGAACATTTTTTTTTCTTCAAAATCAATACTTTTCATATTTAATTCATAACGAAAACGTTATTTTTTCAAAATTTAATAAATCATTGACTCTGATTTAGAAATAATGCACTAATTTTTTTTTCAATATAACCAAACATACGTAGGACTAAAAAAAACGACACAAATAGTTCAAACATTTCTGTTTTCATAGGAACTCAAATTTGTATATATATTTTTCGTGACACTCATAAATTAAATTGAAAATTTTCGAATTATTCATCAAAAACTATTAAAATTAGTATGCATTGAAGTTTGACGATGAATATCTTTTAAACGCTTAATTTAATCGACAAATCATTGGAGACTATTTTTGTAGAGCAGTTAATTTCCTACAAAACTGTGAATTGCGCAATTCATAACAAACGTAAGCGTAAGCGAGTTATAAAATTCATAAGCAAAACAGAAATGTCTCTTAAAATAATCAAACTTTAACCTTTGATATATTTTAAACGGTGAGGTTTACAAAAAAATTGTAAGAGACCTTTTTTGTAGAGCGTTGGATTTCCTACAAGAATATAAGGAGAGATAAGTTTTAACGAACAGTTGTCAAAGAGATATGAATTTTTGTTTCTAATACTGAGGAAAAAATGGAAAATTGTAAAGCGGAGAACCTTTTTATCAAAATTAAAAGCTCATATTTGGTGAGAATTTTCTAGAGGTGTCTAGCAACCGATTTTTCAGAGTATAAAGTAAAAAAAAATAGTCGTTTTTTTTGACCCACCCTAATAAATATATTAATTATAGCACTATAAAATGGTTTTTAGAATTTTAGTTTAATAAGTAATTTTCTAAGAAGTATATATAAACTAAAAATTTAATTAATATTACTAAAGTAGTAATATCAATGGATATAGCTAGCTCTCATAGAAATATAAAATTTATGAAAATTAAAAACATATATTTCATTGTTGAAAAATAAAGTCTAGTGCCTTATAAACGGAAAACTATTTCAATCTATAAAGAAATTGCACAGCTCTACTACAAAATTTTCACAATCAATGAGAAGATCCCTACCAAAATGATAGCTGCTATTTCACGCTTTTTTGCGATCTTCAGTGGCATATACTGGTATGGTGACTTCATCAATGATTGTTGAATTTACAGGATGTCCAGTAAATGATATCATTAATTTTATAGGGTGATTCTACATAGGAAAATATGAAAAAAAGTTCCTATAAACATATGTCTAAAAATGTGTCGTAAGGGAGCTAAACCCCTTGGAAAGTGGCTAAAAAATTCGGTTTTTATTTATTAACTCAGGAACGCTCTAAGGTACAGCAACGAGGTTTTGAACGTAAACTAACCCTAATAATAAGGCCCATCTTCGTATGCTATCCTCATGTACTTATTTTAAACAAGGGTGTGCAAAACTGGGGGGCCTTATTACTTTTTTGTCCATAACTTTTTTCTGTGTAACTTTTTTGTAATCTTATTTTTTGAATATGATTCCTCAGGTTAAAATACATAAAAAAGGTACTCTTGTTATAATACTGTAGGATTAACCGTTTTCGAGTAAAAATAATTTGAAGGTGAAATTACACGGTTTGAGGACGAAAAATTAAGTACTATAGTCCGTCCAATTATGCAAGATAGTAGTTTAAAATTCTCGCGATTTTTAAGCTACATCAATGGTTAAAAACTCGTACCTTTTAACATATAAAATATTGTGACATTTTTTGTCTATGACGGTTGTTAAAGCTAATAAAAGGAAAGAAAGTTACATAAAAAATTGGTTATTTGTTGTTATTTTTATGGTATTGAAAAAGGTATTTTTTTTAATTAGCATATTCTACATATTGTACATATGCAAATTATATAGAACACAGGGATAAGGTAAAATTTTTAGGTTACAATTACAACTTAAGGCCTATCCAGAGGCTCGCATAACAACCATTACAAGATACATGACGACACATCAAGCCAATCCTGGCATCGCATTCTTATGTACTATGCTTTTTATGCGAGTCTTTGGATAGGATCTTTCCAGGAAAACAATACCGACATCTGTTAAATTTTTGATACACTACGATTTATGCATAATTATGCTATTTATGCGCCCTGTGGTGTAAAACGGGACTCGTTCCTTACTATCTTGCATAACTGGACGGAGTATAATATGTTTCAAACCAAAATTTCAATGATGCAGGGTTATTCTATTTTAAAAACTAAGAAAAAAAGTTTCTATACATGTACGTCAAAATTAATTTTTCTCGAAAACGCTTAGTCCTACAGTGTTACAACAGGAGTACCTGTTTTAAATATTTTGACTTGAGGAATCATATACCAAAAATAAATTCACAAAAACGTTACATAGCAAAATGTTTGTGACAAAAAACTAATAGGGCCCCTCCTTTTCAAAAGCCCCTGGTTACAATACAATACAATATGAGTGGGGTTGTGAGGCATGGTACTGCCTTTCAAATCACTGCGACCAATGAGATCTATTGTAAATCCCCTTTGCAATTTAGTCCACATCAAACTTTAGGCTTTCAAAGAAGCCTAAGAGTTTTTTGGGGGCTACTTGGGATATATCTGCAGGTCTTGGGTATACCTGTTCTAGATATTGTAGCCTTTTGCGAGCAATGGCTTCGCAGAAGCACATAATGTGTTCGGCCGTTTCTGGTGCTTCTGACGGCAAGTGTCGATTTCAGACTTTCCCATTTTTTTAAGATGATATCTTAACGGGCAGTGTCCGGTTAACAGCCCTGTATAGGTCTTTAGGTCCACCTTGCTGAGATCGAGTAATTTTCTTGTTCGTTTAGGTTCATATTTTATGAATATTTTGGCCTGTCTTAAGTTTTGGTCTTTCCAATATCGAGTTTTGATTTTGGTTTCCCATCTCTTAATTGCCTCTACCTGATGGCTTTTGTTAAAGCCACAGAAAGGTTCAGGGCCAATAAATTGAGCGCATGCTCCCTCTCTCGCGAGAGAGTCCGCAGCCTCATTGCCCTCAACACCCTCAAGCCCCTGGTTAAAATTAGTACATGACAATAAAATACGAAGATGGGCCTTATTAAGATTAGTTCACGTGCAAAACCTCACTGCTATAGAGAGAGGAAGAGAAAGATGAAAAGGAAGAGAAATAAGAAGACAAAGAGGAAGAAGAAGAGGAAGGGGAAGAGGAAAATGAAAAGGAAGAGAAAGAGTTGAAGGTAGGGGAGAAGAAAAGCAAAAAGAAAAGGAAAAGGAAGAGGAAAAGGAAGACGAAGAGGAAAGGAAGTAGAAGAGAAAGGCCCACAAACAAAATTTTACTTTCCCTAGCGAACCTTTAAATTTTTTGACATTTTATGCCTAAAAAAGCTAATTTGTGAAAAAAAGTCGGCTTAATTTATGCAGCTCGAAAACGCTATAGCGTATAGACTGGACCATAAGCAAAGTTCTTAGCTAGGATTGGTAAAAATCTGGGTGGGATAAAAGAGTAAAAAGGGTTAAACTGCCTTTTTTGCGATAACTTTCTTAATAACCAAAGTACGTCAAAAATTTCTGCTGCTATTCCTGCTATATTTTTTAACCGACTTCCAAAAAGGAGGAGGTTATCAATTCGACGTGTTTGTTCCCGCATAACTTTGGAACGAATGAACGGAAATTGATGAAATTTTGCTACTTAAAGAAAACACTCAAGAGGTGGTCCCGTTTTAATTTGTCGCTCGGATAATGCGGGGTAAGCCGGATAATCAAGATAAATCTAATCGTTTTAACGCAATTTCACTTAAAACCGGCTTAATTTGGTTCTAATACCAACCAATTATTTAGAAAATGATCGGACAACTCGGATAAGTCAGATAACTTGATTAAGGGGTCACTCAAATATTAAGATGATAACGCCACAACGCACTAATAGTGCGTTGTGACGTCAGCAGCTTGCTGAGATGAAAGGACAGCTATAATTTAGCTTAGATGACCTTACAGATCTACAAGATCTGTGTCTCTAAAAAGTAAAAAAAATGAACCGACTTCTGTCTCTACAAAGTAAAAATTAAAAAATAAGTCAGTGCCAATTTCATAGCAAACAATTTAACAACATATGTATTTAATTTAGGGAGTGGTGAAATTGGCACCGTCTTATCTTTTTTTTTTACTTTTTAGAAACAGAAGACGGTTCATTTTTTTTTGCGAAAAGTTTTTTTTGTAATAATGAACCAAAGGGAAAGTCGAGGGGCTGACCGCGTCTGAAATTTCTACAAAAGAGTTCCTTTTTGCAAAGAGTTCCTCAGAGTTCCTTCGGAGTTCCTCCGGAGTTCCTCCAGAGTTCCTTGGGAGTTCCTCCTGTGTTCCATAAGAGTTCCTCTCTGGAAGGGGTAATTTTTGGCAAATAAGCCGTAAAAATTACCGCTGTGCAAGCACTACTGCCCAAAAAATACCTTTATAAAAAAAAGCTTTGTCCATGACGGTTTCTACCAAACTTGGCGCCCCTGCAAAACAAAAATGGCGCCCCCGATTTACCTTGCGGTGTTTGTAACGGCTCATCTAGTAATGAAAATAAAAACAATAAAAACGTTAATCCGCATGGGTAATAAATAATAATTGTTTCTGACCGCGTCTGAAATTTGTACAAAAGAGTTTCTTTTTGCAAAGAGTTCCTCTGACTTCCTTCGGAGTTCCTCCAGCGTTCCTCAGAGTTCCTCAGAGTTCCTCAGAGTTCCTCAGAGTTCCTCCAGAGTTCCTCTGAGTTCCTCCAGAGTTGCTCCTGAGTTCCTTTGGCTTGTACAAAAGATTTCCCCGCGGTCAGCCCCTCGGGGAAAGTATTGTTTCATTTTCAACATTTTTACTTAATTTTCTGATTTATGTTAGGCGTCTCATAGTTTTTCTTGTTTCTTATTCTTTATCCAAATCCGTTTCTATAAAAGCCCGTTTAGTTTTCATGTTTTATTATGATTTATTGAACGAGAAAACACTAAAGGATTTATTTATGGGTTTGTTTATCGTTTTTTTCGCTGATATTATTGGGATATAATGAAAGTAATATGTTTTCCTTACTTTGTGTCACGAATATAATGATTATAGTATTTTTTTCACGTTTCTTTTAATGAAAAAATACAGAATTTTTTTTTCTTTGGTCCATTTTTGTTGTTTTTGTATGTATACAAAAATCGGTTTTGGATGTAGATCCTTCTATCCGGAAAAAAAATTGCATACTTAGCTGTGCTAAAAATCTTTTTTTCCAAATTTTACGTATCTATCTCAAATCGTTTTCGTGTTATTTTGTTACAAATTTTCCAGATTGTTTTTTAAATAAATCGGTATATTTGAATTAAAAAAATTACATACCCAGATAACATTTGTGAATTTAACACACGTTAGAGTTAGAGTGAAATCACGGGTTACTTTGGTTCGTCTTATTTCGGGAAAATTTTAATGACTAAAAAAAAGGTCCTCATTAAAAAAAGCTCTATTTCCCAACTCGACAGTGGATTTTACCAACTCAAGCGTGATTGAGGGAGTGGCACCCTCCCTCTACCCCCCATGATAGGCTAGGGTACTATTTGTCTAAAATTTGTTAGGATGTTAACTATTTTTTAAATAAAAAAAAGATGGTTAAGTTGTTAGTATATAAAATAGATATCATATAATAAATATAATATATAATATACAGTATACAGTAACTATACAGTATAGAGTATACAATACACAATATACAATATACAATACACACTATACAATATACAATATACAACATAAAACAGACAACATACAACACACAACACACCACACGACACACAATACACCGCACGACAGACGACACCGGACACCTAACACACAACACACAATACACAACACACAACACCTACACATACACATACACATACACATACATACACATATAAAATACATACACATACACATACGCACAACACACAACACGACACACGACACAGGACACACAACATACAACACACAAAACACAACACCCAACACCCAGCACCCAATACCCAATACCCAACATATAACATATAATAAACATATGACAAACATCTTTTCTTTAATTAAAAACTAACAAATTTGAGAAGAATCAAAAATGATTTCAAATGCGAACCTTGGTGGATCATATAGTTAGTAAGGAACCTGTCGGAAACAGTAGGTTCGAATCCAGAAATTTGATTTTTTTAATTTTCTCGCCGATATGCCATTAAAAATTTTCTTTCATATACATTTTATACCAAAATCTAAACGTCAGTGTGGAGAAGCCTAATTAGTACCTACATACGTTTTAAAATTTATGTAATTAATTAAATTAAAATTTTGAACGTAAAATGTTGGCTTGAAACGAAAGATTATAATTATATAGAATTAAAACATGCCGTGGATATGTGTAATGCTTCGTATTCCATAAAAGCCTCTTTACTAAAAAGGCTAAAGGGGCTTTAGTAAAGAGTCTGTAAAGAGTCTTTACAGTGGATGGCATAATCCGTTCTTCCTAGAGTGACTTAATGTGACATCTTTTCTCAAAAAAGAATGGATACAAAAAATCTGAAAAGGGTTTTTAAATGTTTGTCTGTCCGAAGAAAATGGGTTTATTTATTTGAAACTCAAACTCAAAAAAGTCCAAAAATTCGTAATCTGCGACCCCAAAAACCCCCTGATACCGATTTTAATTCTAATTTTGAATTTTTTAATTTTGACCAAAAATTTGTAATCTTTGACCCCGAAAACCCCCCGATACCGATTTTGGGCCGATGTGAAAGTATAACTTTAAAATCTACATTTTGACGTTAATATATAAATTTCCTTTAAAATGAATATAGGAAACATTATACCTAAAATTAACCGATTTCGAGCTATTTGCAAATTATTGTGAAAAAAGGCGTATTTCTCTGAATTGTTAAAGTAGGCCGGTAAATGAAATTTCGTTTTTATTTGTTTAACTTAAATTTCATCGTAATTATCGTGATAAATTAGTGTAAAATAATTTTACCAAGATTGTCATGTTAAAACTTTAGAAAAATTTACACAAATAAAAATCGATTCATTTTACTGGCCTACTTCATTAACACATTCGTTGCCGATGCAAAACCTTTAAGTTTTCTCGGGTGCCGCCACTTTTTTTTATTATTTGGATGGCCACAAAAACTCAAAAAAAAAAAATCTGAACCGCGTGCACTTTTGCGTTTAACATACCTTTAGTCGTAAGCCTACTCAACTACAAACCCGACAATACTGGCTAAGTTCATTATGAAACAGGTTGGCTCCGATAGGAGCCTGCGGTACCTGCTCAAGGTACAGCAAACAATTTAACAAAAATATTTGTTAGTATTTAATTGGCAGCGGCTTATTTTTTATTTTTTACCTTTTGGAGATAAAGTCGGTCAATTTTTTTTGCGAAATGTTTTTATTTAAAAACTATATTTCACTGAATTCATAAATATGTAATTGAAATAAATATTACACAGGCCCACAAAAAAAATAAAGCCAATTACTCTTATTCAGGTTATATTTTTCTTACGTATTTTTGTACGCTAAAAATATAAAAAAAAAACAAAAAGATTGTATGCTGCTAGCTGAATTCGAACCCGGAGTAATTTATCAAGAGCAGACTCCGATTCCACTGCGTCACAAAGGCGACTTATTATTATTATTGAGTGAAATAGTTTTTAAGAAAACATAAGTATATTAAGTATTTTATTTATATATTAAAAAAAAATAATAACATTATTTTGAAAGTTAGATTTTTATTCGTCATTTTAATGTACATTCTTTCATTTTACATATTATTAAGAAAATCTGACCGTTATTTCTCTTTTTTTCACATTAAGGTGGCGCCTTCGTCATATTTAGAAAGATTTTTTTGATTTTTGCCTTTATTTTAAATGAAAAAAAAAATATAATTTTAGTTTTTTATTACGCGTATATATAATAAGAACAAAACCTGATGTCAAGTTTTTTATTTCAGTTTATTTAAAAAACAAAATTAAAATTTTACTGTTTACCTATAACTCAAAAACCAGCCGTCAGATCAAGTTTGGATTTGGAATTGGATGGAAGCTTTTGATATAAAAGATGAAATCTACATCATACTAAAAATTCAGAATTTTTGCCCGAAAGCCAGTTCCATAAGAAACTTGTCTGTCTGTTTATATCCAAGAATTTTTTATCTAGGACGATTTTTAAAAAATTGTGAAAATTCGAAACTACCGTATATTATTATTCTAGCACAGGCGCTGTGAATAATATAATAATACCCAATATAAGGGGTACTTTTCTATCCCAAGAGCTGTGAAGAGTATAATAAATCCCTAGGATGAACTGAATTCACTTTATTTTCCCAGAAAACCAAAATAGGTCGAAACTAGTGCACTAAATGCGAGCTATTTTTATGGCCTAGAAACATCTTTAAAATGTCCCCAAATGCACATAACTAGCCCTAATAATATAGCTCGCATTTTTATTCCTATTTTTTTTATCCATTTAGAATCATAAAATTGCATGCTATTTTCGACATACAATATCGATCTAAATAGCACCTTAATAGCATACTATTTTTAATCCAACTAACTTTAAAAATAGCATGCTATTTATGACCTAAATTATCTCGAAAATATCATGCTATTTTCTACCTAGTTTAGAAGTATATTTTTTACTTATATTTTTGATATACGTAAAAAAGGTTATTATTTTTAAACAGGAGGATCAGAATAGGTACAATATATTTGTTTGTGGTTTGGACTTGTGTCACAATACACTTTAGATAATATTTGTTGAAAATTAAAATTTTCACATTGATGTTCTTCCTCACTGCCATTACTTTCGCTTTTGCTCTTATTTACACAAATTTTAACTCTTATTTTTACTATTATTTACTATTTCACTACTTCTGCTTTCACCACAACAGCTCTCTTCTACCACTCTTGTATTCTTTTAAAACTCCACTGTCACTTTTACTTTTGTTCTGTACTTCTTTACTTCTTATAGAAGCTAAATAATCATTTTTTTTTTCGACAATTTTTGAAAGACCTGGGAAGAATTTACAATTCGTAAATTTTCAAACCGGCGTGCATTCATTCTGAAGACTTTAGTAATACTAAATGTCTGTTAAGAAAAAAGAAACAAAATAAATACTATTTTGAAATATTTGCTTGCATTTAGTGAGAAAAATAGAAGCATTATTAGTGAGCTAAATTGAGACGATATAAGCAGTATATTTTGGACTTAAAATAGTTCATTTATAAGGTTGATCGTTATTGGTTGTCCTAAATTTTATCAAATAAAGACGTATATTATCGACCTAAAATAGTTTAATAATTTACCGTCTAAAACTAGGGAGCATTTAGTATTAAAAATAGAACCTATAATAATAAGACCTTAAATTAACATAAAACAGCATACATATTTCGATATAATTATAAGTGCTTTTAGACGTACAATTATAGCGTCCATTTTTCATTCAAATTTTGAGAAATATTGTGAACGTCTCAATAATTTTTTCCATTTTTCTTGCTATATGAAAGCAAGTTTAAGATGCTATTTACTAGACTCTTAAGCTGGTTTTCTGGGTTTATAGCTTTGGTTTGATTTTCAAGAAATTTTATTACGAAAAAGTATTAAATTTATATTATAAGCGAGTGTAAAATCTAAATTTCATATGATCTCATGTGTTATTCAAAAATATAGTTTTCCACACGGTTCTAAATCTATTAAAAGAATGCGGCAAAAATAAGAAAGCAATATAAGTACTTGAATATAAAATCCGACTAGGCACACGTTTAAGTTCTCTTGTGGTGTGCAACGTTTAACGCTCGGGCATCTGTGGGGAGCGATTATTGGTTATTTAATGCCCTTAGGAACACTGAAAATTTACCATATTCGACATGCAATATTTTGGTATACTAGTAATGTAATATTTTACCATATTAATAACGATATTTTACCATATTAATCATGTAATTTTTTTCCATATACGTAATGTATATTTTAATTTTTAGTTATGTGATTAAGGGCCACTTGCACCAATGATGGTTTAACTTTAAACTTGGATTAAATTGACAGCCGACCAATCAGAACGCAGCATTTTTAACTTAAACTCGGCTTAGCTGAGATAATCCCAGACCAAAAGTTGGTGCAAGTGGCCCTTATAGTTTCAGATAATTTCTACAGAAATTATCTAAATTTTCTAGAGCTTGCAAACGTGCAATTTTAAAGTTTTTGGCATATATTCTATATATCAAAAACTTTGAAATTGCGCGTTTGCAAGCTTTAGAAAATTTAGGGACGAGAAATAGTTTTCGTTAAAATTCGTATATTGTTTTTTTTTTTGAGGTTGCTGAAGGTGAATCTGGCAATAAAAAAAATCTAACTGCACCCCCTGAGGGGCGGGGGTAGTTTTCGTGAAAATTTGTATATTTGGGTTTTTGAGGTTGCTGAAGGTAAATCTAATATTAAAAAAAATCTAAATCCACCCCCTGAGGGGCGGGGGTTAGTTTTCTTGAAAAGTTATATATTGAGGGTTTTGAGGGTGCTAAAACTGAATCTTAAGTACATTTTTTCTAAATTCGCCCCCTGAGGGGCGGGGGGTAGTTTTCTTGAAAAGTTATATATTAAAGTTTTTTAGGGTGCTAAAACTCAATCTTAAATAATTTTTTTCTAAATGCACCCCCTGAGGCGTAGGGGGTAGTTTTCGTGAAAATTGGTATATTGGAGTTTTTGAGGTTGCTAAAAGTGAATCTGATAATAAAAATTCATTTCACGCGAGGAGGTAAAAAATGGGAAAGCTCTTTTACTAGGCAGTGTATTTTTCTTGTGGTCCTGTGTAATTATTACGAAAATTATTTAACACGGGGTGCTCAAGTCAAAACAGAAGCTACCCTACATTAAAAAATAATAATAATGTGATTAATGTAAATTGATTTAATTTATTATTAAAATAATAAACAAAATCGTTTTTAAATAATTATTTAAAATTCTCACAAAAGAGAAAATTATTGGAGCTCTCTACAACTAGAATTATGAAACAAAAGACGTCTACCCTATCTCTATCTCATTTGTGCTGCTTTTTCCAGCCAACCAAATAAATACTGTATTTGTTTTTCATACAACAAATACAGTATTTATTTGGTTGGCCGGAAAGTGTAGCACTGAGCGGCACGAACGAACATAGCTAATGTGAATCTGTAGAATAAGATAATTCTACTAAAATTTAGATGCCGCCAGTAAATTCTGTAATAAAAATAATTATAGTTACACTTTTCGCCCGGCCAAGAAAATATTGTATTTTTACAACAAAGAACAAATACAGAATTTGTTTGGTTGGGTGGAAGTGGGAGTGTATGTATGTCTTCTATCCTTTTTGGGTAGAACTTTAGTCCCTGTCTAATCTAACGGGAGAAATCGCCAATGGCGATTATTATTTTTAGTTTAATTTTTCAGAGGTGAGGACCTTTTTTTTAGTCATCAAAATTTTACGGTCGGGGGTAGTAAAGCTTTTTTTTTGAGTTGGGAATTTTTCAGAGGTGAGGATCTTTTTTTTAGTCAGCAAAATTTTACGGTCAGTTGTAAAGCTGTTTTTTGATTTGGGAAATGTCTCAATTTTTAAATTTTTAGTTGGGAAATATTTGCTCTGCCCCCCTTCTTCCCTAAAAAAAAATGCTTCGGAACACCACTGAAAATATTATAAAAAATTTCTGTCTGGGGGTGGATATTTTTCCAGTTACGGGCCTGTCGGGATACCACTACTTCAGGTCCCTGATGGCCAGGGATGACCCGAGGAGGGTAGGAAAAATATTCCACCTGGCGGAATAGAAAAAAAAAGGTCCTCGCCTCTCCTATTTACCCCCCAGTTAATACTACAAATTTCCCAACTACTAAATTCAATTTCCAATGAGAAAAAATCAGTTTATCGCAAAGCTTCCCCTCTAAAAAATTCCCAACTACCCCACAGATCCCTAAGATTATCAAGTCCATAATTTTCCTATCTGATTTTCCCAACTAGAGCGTGGTTGGGGGCCAACCCTCCTCCCCCCTTCCTTCAAAGCATCCCTGCTGATGATGCAAGTAACCCTAAATTTCATTAAATTAAGACAGCAAACCCGTCGACTCGACGTTCCAGCTTTTCGCCGTAGCCGTGACGGAGTATCGATAATGCGAATAAAACTGCATCCGAGAGTGCCGAGGGCCGGCGTTACAAGTGCATATCGCATCAGGCCGGCGCTGCGCGACCTGGCAACGCCGCACGCAGAAGACCTAGAAGCCCGGGCCGTGGCCTGCCAGTATCGTCTGAGTCTACGGACCCGTTGGCCTGTGTGCTTGAATCTCGGGACTCGAGCATTCGTTCTCGTAAAAATTAATAACAACTGCACCAACACAAAGTTTTTACCCCGTGTTTAAAAATCCTTTTTCTTTCTTAAAAATACTGTCTGACTCTCTAATAGATACCTAATTTTACTGTTTTTATCTTATAGTGTATGTGTGTGTAGTTCTTTAGTGCTCTATCAAGTACATGTGAACTATATAGGTTAGTTTTTTTATTTCTCACCTGTTACTTTAATAAACATTTGGAGCATGAGGTCGAAAATGTTGTAAACAAGTTCCACGATCACAGATATACTATGTGATTTTTAAGATAAATTCATAGGGGCGGACAGGCAAACTAAAGTCCCTGTAACACTTTGGCCCTAAACGTCCCGTGTGCTTCTTTCTCGGAGCCCGAGCATTCTTTCCCCTTAAAATTGATAACAACTACACCAACACAAAGTTTTTAACGACCCCGTGTTTAAAACTATTTTTTTTTAATACCCTATTCTTTAATAGACACTTAATTTTACTTTTTTTATCTTATAGTGTATGTGTGTGCTCTATCAAGTACATGTGAACTATAAAGGGTTAGTTTTTTTTGCATTTCTCACCTGTTACTTTAACAAACATTTAAAGCATGAGGTCAAAAATGTTGTAAATAAGTTTCACGATCGCAGATATACTTATTTATTTATTTATTTATTATTATACTTGCGGTTTTTAAGTAAAATTTAAAGGGGCGGACAGGCAAACTAAAAAGTCCTCTGACACTTTCGCCCTAAACTCTTTAATACCCCATAAAAAAATTCGGATTCAAACAGATTGAAAATAAAATCTAAATGTTTGAATCCGTTTTTGGAATCGCATTTGCGAATTAAAACGGATTAAAAATATTTTATTTTAAATCTTTTTGAATCCGAATCAATTCGCAAAAAAAACAGATTCAAACAGGTTCAAACAGTTAGATATGTGAAATTGGAAGGTCTTAGTATATGTTGAGACCTTTATGCTATATGTAGGTATGGCATAGAAAGTTGCCGAGTCCGTGGTCCAAAGAAGCCTGCGGTCCGCGAGCGCGGACCGCGACAAAGCATCATATCCATTGAAAATCGTATAATGTGTATACAATTTACTTTTGGTAATTTACTTTACATACATTATCTAGATAAGCTTATATCGACTTTTTTGATGCAAACGTCGGTGAGAAGCAATTCAAAATTTGCGAATTAAAACGGTTTAAAAAATTTTATTTTTAATCTGTTTGAATCTGAATCAATTCGCAAATGCTAATTGAAAATTAGTTTTTAATTCGCAAAAACGGATTCAAACAGGTTCAAACGAATTAAATCAGATACGCATTTGCAAATAGTTGCTAATTGAAAATGATATTCTGCATATGCGAATAAAAACGAATTAAAACATGTTACGCATTTGCAAATAGTATCTAATTAAAAATGATATTCCACATATGCAAATAGAAATGAATTAAATCGGATAGGCATTTGTAAATAATATCTAATTAAAAACAATATTCTACATATGCGAATAGAAACGAATTAAAATATGTTACGCATTTGAAAAATAGAAACGAACTAAAACATGATTTTACGCATATACAAATTAAAACGAATTAAATTTAAATTACCTAATTAGAACGAATTGAAACGGATTAATATTCATTATTTGCTGCAAATAGAAATAATTAAAACTAATTCAAACTAATTCAAACGGGTTAAAAATACTTAATTTTTCATCCGTCTGAATCTGAAATTTTTTATAGGGTAGATACTTAATTTTGCTGTTTGGATCTTATAGTGTATATGTATGTAGTTCTTTAGTGCTCTATCAAGTACATGTGAAGTATAAAGGTTAGTTTTTTGTATTTCTCACCTGTTACTTTAAGAAACATTTTAAGCATGAGATCAAAAATGTTTTAAACAAGTTTCACGATCGCATATATACTATGAGGTTTTTAAAATGTATATGGGCGGATAGACAAACTAAAGACTCTATGACACTTTCGCCCTAAACGTCCCATGTGCTTGAATCTCGGGACCCAAGCATTCGTTTTCGTAAAAATTAGTAAACAAACAAAGTTTTTACCGACCCCGTGTTTATAATCTTTTTTCTTTCTTAAAAATACTCTGAATCTTTAATAGATACTTAATTTTACTGTTTTGATCTTATAGTCTATGTGTGTGTGTAGTTCTTTAGTGCTCTATCAAGTACATTTGAACTATATGTTAGTTTTGTGTGTAACTCACCCGTTACTTTAACAAACATTGGAAGCATGAGGTTAAAAATTTTGTAAACAAGTTTCTAGATCACATATATACTATATGGTTTTCAACATAAATTTATAGGGGCGGCAGGCAAACTAAAGGCCCTATGATACTTGGGACCTAAACGTCCTATGTGCTAAAATCTCGGGACCCGAGCAATCGTTCTCGTAAAAAGTGAAATAACTGCGTTAGGTATGTTCGTTGGTCCCAACGAACAAACCTATTAAGTCAAGGTTTTTACCGACCCCGTGTTTAAAATCCTTTTCCTTTCTTTAAAACACTGCTTGACTCTCTAATAGTTACTTAATTTTACTGTTTTTATCTTTTATTGTATGGGTACGCAGTTCTTTAGTGCTCTATCAAGAACATGTAAATTATATAAGTTATTTTTTTTTTATTTCTCACCTGTTACTTTAACAAAAGTTGGAGCATGAATGCAAAAATGTTGTAAACAAATTTTACTATCACATATATGTATAGTGGATTATTCATGTAGCTTTTAAGATAAAGACTGTCAAGCTAAAAGCCATATGACACTTTGGACCTAAACGTCCCATGTAGTTGCTTCTTGGAAGCAAAGCATTCGTCCTCTTAAAAATTAATAAAAACTGCACCAAGTCAAGGTTTTTACCGACCCCGTGTTCAAAAATCCTTTTTCTTTCTCAAAAATTGTGTCTGACACTCTAATAAATACTTAAATTTCCTGTTTTTATATTGTATTGTATATATGTGTATATGTGTATGTGTGTAGTTCTGTAGTGCTCTATCAAGTACATGTCATCTGTATAGGTTAGTTTTTTTTTATTTTTCACCTGTTACTTTAACAAAAGTTTGGAGCATGAGGTCAAAAGAAAAATATTTATCGATAGCGAATCCGTTTTATTTCTAAAAAATACTATCTTTAATTATATTTATACAGGGTGTTCCGTGAGTAAAGGGAAATATTTAAAGGATGTATTCTAGAGGTCAAAATAAGAAAAAAAGTTCCCATAAACATAGGCCAAAAATGACTCGTAAGGGAGCTACGCCCCTTTAAAAGGGGTACCAAAATTTTGTTTTTTTATTAATAAGTTAGGAACCCTTTATACCATCGAGCACGTGAGCTATGCTTTATAAGGCCTATCAGACAATGGTATTTGATTGTAGTTACTTTAACCAGGGGCGTACGTAATAGGGGGTCTTATCACTTTTTTGCCCCTAACGTATTTCTGCTTAACTTTTTGGTGGGTTTATCTTTAGAATAGTATTACTAAGGTAAAAATACATAAAAGGGTACTCTTGTTGTAGTACCACAGGATTAAATTAAATTTTTGGTTCTCGAAACTTGTAATTTTGCCTTTAATTGTATTTTTCTCGAAAACGGTTAATCCTAATTACAACAAGAGTAACTTTTTAATATGGTTTTACCTAAGGAATACTATTCTAATAAAAATCCACAACAAAATTAAACAGAAAAATGTTTGGAGCAAAAAAGTGATAAGACCCCTCATCTCGCACGCCCCTGGTTTAAGTAACCACATGCAAATACCATTGTCTGATAGGCCTTATTAAGAATAGATCACGTCCAAAACCTTGTTGCTATAACACAAAGGATTTCTAAGTTATTTTTGGTACCCTTTTAAAGGAGTTTGCTCCCTTACGAGTGGTTTTTGAACATATGTTTATGAGAACTTTTTTTCTTATTTTGACCTCTAGAATACTTCCTTTAAATATTTCCCTTTCCTCACGGAACACCCTGTATAAGTTTTTCTTATACTTAATTTTACATGTGAACTATAGTTTAGTTCTATTTATTTTTCACCTGTTACTTTAACATTTAGAAAATGTTGTAAACAACATTTTCTGTAAGAGATTTGACTGATTATTTATGAGGTTTTAAGACAAAAACCTGGAGAATATCTCTACATCACAGAATATTATCAAATATTTTGCTTTTCTAAACTATTACGTAGTAAAAACTTCGTAAAATATTGTAAACAACATTTTAGATAAAATTTTAATACATAATAAATTTAAAAATAAACCTTAATTAGTAAAAAAACAAGTTACCTACTATTTTCTTATCTCCTTTGATAACTATAAATTAATTAAATTTTGTAATATTAAGCCTTATTCACAAATTCTTCTATCTGCATATGTGACATACTTAATGAAATTTCCCGCTGCTCACAAATCATGCTCAAATAATTACACTGTTCTATAATTTTTTTTTTTTTTGCTTCAGGCTATATTTGATGTACTGATTTCGGAACCTTTTCCCGCTTTTCTCGATCAGCTCGTTTTTTTGATATAGCGGACAGTGTTTTTTTTGCATGTTGTTATAGTAATATAAATAATTAATTTTTATTTTTTTTGCGGTGTAATGGTTCTCTGTTTATGGGTCCCTAAGCCAACAAAAGCAGATTTGAAATAATCTCTTTATTTGTTTGTTTTTTGTAGGCTTATAAATTCAAAAAATGAGATCTTTTCGCATTTCTTCGATATATTTTGATAAAAATGTTATTTAAATAGTAAAGATACGACTCTAATACAATATATACAATACTAACAAATATATGCGGTTTATAAAAATAAAAAAAGTGTCAGATTTCATCCAGTGATGAAGATTTTACTAGGGGTTATCGAAAAAAGAAATAATAAAAATATTGAAGAATTTAAAATTTATTTAGAAAAGCAACATAATAAGTAAAATTTATTATGAAAAAACTAAACAAAAAATAAAAAAAAAAACCTTTATCTCCTTGCTTTAAACATTAAATAAAGATTAGATAATTCAAAATATTGTTGTTCTCCTTTTAATAACTCTCCGTAAAAAATCCGTTACCGCATTCAATCTAAAACTTTTTTTATTTTGAAAATTTTTAGTATTTATATAATTTTTTTATGAAAATATAGCGAAAAAATCGAAAAAATGTATTTTTTTGAATTTAGAAGCCTATAAGAAACAAACGAATAAGGGTATTTTAAATCCGATTTTTTTGGCTTAGATCTATTAATGGAGAACCAGTCCAGTATTAAAAAAATAATTAGAACTTAGTACCAAAACTATAGGCAAAAAAAAGAGCTGATCGTGAAAAACGAAGCAAGGTTCCGCTTCAAATAGGTCTGGAATCAACTAAAATGGTGTCGGCAAATTTTTGAGTCTAGAGCAGTTATTTAAGGCATTATTATTCTTTTTTCGGATGAATATTTCCTTCAGATATAAAATACAATACAATATATTTGATTATATTATATTAGTACAATACAAACGGGGTTGTAAGGCAACATTGCCCTTCGTAATTTATTCCACGTCAAACTTTGCGAAGAAGCTTAAGATATTTTTGAGGGCTACTTGAGGTATATTCCCGGGGGAGCAATTCATATCTCATGTTGATGTGCTGTGATAGCATCAGCGGCGAACGCGACTTTGGCGTTCACTGGCGAGTTAGTGCTGTGAATAGATAGAATCACATCACATAAGATGTAAATCTCAAGCGAGGACTGGAATATACCCTTTCATTGGACAGTCTTTAAGATGTAGCTAGTAGTGGACTAGGTATTTAGGGCCCTGGCCGAAAAGATTACCGGCCCACAAAACTGTCAAAGGGGGGCCGCGTAACGGTCAAAGAAAATTGCGAAACAGTTAAAGGGGCCCGTAAAACATTCAAAGGGGCCCGTGAAACAACCAAGGGGGCCATCAAAAGAAATAGTGAATCGCCTTAAAATTATTAGGGCTCCTTTAATTTTGTCAAAGGCCTTACAATTCCTTTTTAATGAAGGTCCTGTGCTAGAAAATCTAAAGGCCTAAATATTCACGATTATTAAAAATAATTAATATAAGTTGCCTGTAGTAAACATCTAGTGGAACCTAGCGGCATGCCAAAGTGGTAAATAAAAAGGAGTTAACTCAGACAGTGCAGAAAATGGTTGTCACTTAAAAAAGTTTATACATGTATATAAGTATAATTTGATCCGTAGAGTCTGATCTTCTAATAATCCCTAATAATCCGAAGAAAACATTAAATATATAACCATAAAATTAATAATAATATTATAGTTATTATTATAATTAACAAATAAGAAAAAAATGCTTTTGATTAGATTTAAATCTACTAAAATGGGTTTATCTAATATCGATATCTAATATGTATAGTCCATTATAAAAGTGCACAAAATTTTATTGGAAGTTGGGCCGTTTATGTTAAAAAAAACAATGACAGTCAAGTTTCCGTCGTTTTTCCATATTAAACCAGTTTAATTGGTTTTTGGCGATCAATGGCTTCGCACCTATTTTTTTGCAAAATCAATGCAAAATAAGTCGTAATAAGTAAATATGTGATACGTAAAATCCATTATACCTCGCATTATACTAAAAATGTATGAGTATACTATGAGTGTATTACACAATGCAACACACTTTTTGCTCTGGGAAACGGTAAGTTGGACCTTATAGAGTTTTTTCTCCCGAATCCGAATCTGCTTTCAGAATTTTTTCATCACGTCACAATTTTGTGCAAAAGTCGTTTATAAACCAAATATGCGCTAAATTCGTCATTTTGGAAAGGCTCTATTTTTGTTATCCTAACAGATTTCTATAGATAGATAGAATAGATAGATAGAAAATTTATTGTTTTAAAAGAATTACAATTCTTATAACAATATACAAAAAGAAAAAAAAAGTATATCTAAACGTATAAACTCTAATAGAAAACAAAATATTATATGCAAACCAGATAAAGTAAACTAAAAAAAATATATATATATATATAAAAGTATATAAAAAAAAAATCCCTAGAATAAAAAAAAAAAAAAAATCTCTAAAATCTGTTTAACTTTTTTTTTTACATGTTGAAAAAGAAAAAAAAAACGAAAATCAAAAACAAAGAAAAAAAAACAGTTGTAGAATTAATCATCTAATACAAATGAACGCATTTTAAGCATATTAATTATATAGTGGGCAATTGTTTTAAGTATGCTTTCTGTGCCAACATTTAAAAGATTTATAACACCTGTCCAATCAGATAAGTTTTTAAGAAAAACTGGTCTAAAACTGTTGTATATGGGGCATTTTAAAATAAGATGAATTATAGTTTCTTTCTCTTGCAAATTGCACACGGAACATATAGTTTTAGCATCAATTTTATATGATATACCGTTATAATAAAACCTTAAAATGTCTGTGCCACAAGTCCTTGTTTGGCAAATAATTCTGACAATATAAAGAGGAGAATGTGAGGTAAGAAAGTTATTTGGCAGTAGGAAGTTGTAGAAAAAGGGGTAGGAAGAACGCGAAAGACGATCAAGGTCTATGTTATGAAGGTAGTTTTCGTAAGTAACTAGAAAGTCGCTTAAAATATTCTTTTGCAAAGAGGCATTATAGTTTTCAAAAGTAAGCAAATTATCAGTTTCAATAAAAAAGTTTTTTATTTGTAAAAACCAGTTATGTTTTTTAGGGGCATTTGGTAAGTTTATTAGGCGATTAAGGCAAATTTTTGGTAACCTTGTATCTGGTAAAGAATTAAGTTTTATTAGCAGATTTCTATATAACCATCATATCGAATTATATTTTTAACCTTAAACCTTGCGTATATTAAATAAAAAATATGAAAAGTTTTAAAATACAGACTAAAAAACTAGTTATTTTAAGCCCCTTATTTTATCCAAAACCATTGAACTCAACATGACTGTTCACGTCACTAAGACATCAAAATTGATATGAAAATTTGCAAAATTTATTATTTTTAATTAAAATTAGTTTAAATGGTTATTTGCATAAACGAAATGTGTTTTTTAGCGTAGATTTTCATGAGGAATTGAAATATTTACTCAGATTTTTTTCATCACGTGCAGATTTTTAGCAAACTGTGATTTAAAGTTTCCTGCTTTTGCACCATTTTCCGTTTCGGTAGTTTTTTAAGCAACACATTTAAGCGCTATATTAATATATTCATTTTGATTAATGCAGTTTTTTTTTCGGAATTTAAATATGCAATTAGGTTTTTTCTAACACGTCACAAATTTACGCAAAAAGCACATAAGTTTCAGTTTCGTAGAAAAGCCGTCTGTTGCAAGTAAATTAGGCCTAAGCTGAATTAATTTAATATGCTCAACTAGACTGAACATGCTCTTCAATACAGTTTTTTCTGCCAAATTCAAATATTTAATCAGATTTTTTGCAGCACGTAACAATTTTTCGCAAAAAGCGTATATGTTTCAAAATATCGTAAAAAGCCGTCTTTTGCAAGTAAATTAGGCCTAAACTAAATTAATTTAATATGCTCAACTAAACTGAACATACTGGTCAATCCAGTTGTTTCTGCTGAATTCAAATATGTAATCAGATTTTTTGCAGCACATAATAATTTTGCGCAAAAAGTTTCAAAATAGCAAGGTAAAGCTACGTGCTGCAAAAAATCTAATTATATATTTGAATTCAGCAGAAAAAACTGTATTGACCAGCATGTTCAGTCTAGTTGAGCATATTAAATTAATTTAGCTTAGGCCTAATTTACTTGCAAAATACGGCTTCTCTACGATAATTTGACACTTATATGCTTTTTGCGCAAAACTGTGACGTGCTGGAAAAAATCTAATTGCATATTTAAATTCGGGAGAAAAAACTACATAAACTAGCACAATTGGTTCAAAATGTTCATTCTTTTCCATACAAAAATATTCATATCTTGCGTTTTCTTAATTATATGATTTTTGCATCTGAAAAATAGCATTACTTTGACATATTGCTTAGACCGTATTATGTTTTGACACTTTTCTAACTTAATTGAAGAAGGGTCTCAAGTTTTACAAGCATATTATGTGGTCTATGGATTTTTGTAGGTTTTGTAGCTATACTCTACGCCACTGCTAGATAGAGTGACTTTAAATAAATTAACATAACGCAACATAATTAAATCTAAGTTTACAAAACTATAGTTATTTTTATATTAATTACAATGATAGTTATTTTGACATAATTATTCAATTTATAGGTGCTGACCTTCCACTTTGCCTAGACAAAAATACTATTACATGCATACTTACGCTAATTTATATGCGGTTCGTATATTACTTGAAATACACAGCGAAGAAAAAATACTTTCTCATTTGTCCACAGCATTTAGACTAAATGAACAGTTGCAAGCATCTTATCAAAACATCAGCACTAAAACATCATGAAAAGCTTCCTTAGGGAAGTTGTGTAAATAGTGAATATTTATTAAAGTTTGAATGTTTGTATCTCTAAAACGTTATATACGGGAGACTAAACATTCCTACTCTCAACTTCTCTACTCCCTAACACCCCTACTCAATAACATCCCTACTCCACAACAACCATACTCCATAACATCTATAACATATCTACTCCCCAACAACTCTACTCCGCACGATATGCACTCGATTAGCCACTTGTCTTAACTCAAAATTATTTTTCATGCTAAATATTTTTCATGCTACTAGATTGTTCTAGATTTAAATTTAAAGACGAACGTTTTCTGGGAAAAAAATAAAATAATCTAGAAAAAGGTTTTTTGTTCCGCGAACCACTCATTTATTATTGGGTGGCTAATAAGAGAACGTTCAAGTATTACGTAACGCTCCCTGGGGGGGGGGGTTTGGAGGTCATTTTGGAGGGTTACGCCCATGTTAATGGTATAGGAAAATAGCGTTACAGGGGGGAGGGGGTGGGGGTCCAAAATGATCTAATTTAGCGTTACGTAATACTTGAACGTTTCCTAAAGTGCATATAGCGTAGAGTAGTTATTGGGAGTAGAGATGTTATGGAGTAGAGATGTTACAGAGTAGGGTTGTTGTGAAGTAGGTATAATATGTAGTAGGGATGTAAGGGAGTAGGGAAATTAAGAGTAGAGATGTTAGTCTACCTTATATTCTAGCAAAAAAATGTATATAACATTTTTTATGGGGCTTAAAAAGAGCTTTAGCTTTAAGTGAAACAAATTTGCGATTATTTTAGGTTTTAATATATAGATGAGCATTTCCTAGAAAAAAAAATGCATAATTATCTTGAAGAAGAAAGTTCTTTGTTCTGCGAACCACTCATTTACTACTAAGCGGTTAGTTGAGTGCATATACAGTGAGACAAATGAGTTACAGGACTGGCCCTGAAAAACTTCATTGAAACAAGATATCTGTTTATTTTTTCTTTTTATTATTCGAAGTATTCTCCTTTCGATTCAATACATTAACTACAACGATTCAATAGTGAGTCAAATGCGTTCTCTAGCTCATTTTGTGATAAAGCCTGCAATGCTAGTGTAGATCTAGATTGATGCTGTTTAAATTGTCGGAATATCTGACATTCAATGTCATCAAAAAAACATCCATTTAACTTTAGTTTTAATTTTGGAAATAAAGAAAAGTCGTACGGTGCCAAATCAGGTGAATGCGGTGGATGATTCAACACACAGACTTGATTTAAAGTCAAAAATTGATGAACATTGATGTGTAACTCGGTGCATTATCGTACAACAGAGACCAACTTTCTGAATCACGATATTCGGGTCGAATATGACGGATTCTTGCCATCAGACGCTTCAAAACCTCGGTAACAGCAACTGTTTGACTAGTTGGAAAGAATTCTTTGCGGATTATTTCTTTGCTATCAAAGAATGTGATGAGCATTGTCTTGATTTTTGAAGAAACTTTTCGTATTTTTTTGACTTGTGGTAATTTTTTTGACTTCCATTCCGCACTTTGATGCCTAGTTTCTTTGAAAACATCATGTTTCATTACCCATAACAATTGTTTTCAGGAAGTTTGGATCATTTTTTTGCGGCAGCCTCTGAAATGCCGAACTCTTATTGGTAGACCTCGGGAGTTGGCGAGCTGTTGATACGTACATGAACGTAGCATTAAATTATTACTGTTTAGAAGTGACCACAAGCAGCTGTTGGACAGTGTATCTACAAAAAAACTTAAAAAAGATGACAAAAGATGACTCATAGCTCGCAAGTCCCCAACCCGTGCTTATTGGTTTTTGTTAAAATTTCAACATTAAATTTAAAATAGTTTGGGATAAAATGTCATAACTTTGTTATTTGTCAATCAAATGTTATAACAATTTTGACAGATAATAAAGGTTCAAGTTTCAAAATGCAAGTTCGAACACATAGATGGCGCCAGTCCTGGAACTCATTTTTTGCATTCTGTATAGTGCGAAGTAGGCTTATTGTAGAGTAGGGATGTTATAGAATAGGTATGCTAGGGAGTAGGGAAATCAAGAGTAGGGATATTAGTCTGCCAAGATAAATAGTCATTTTTTACGTGCACGGCACACTATATTATATTTGATTTTATATTTCCAAAAGATTTAGAAACCTTTCTCCTTTTTATGCCACAAAGGTTTTATTGTTGTTTTCAAGTATTTTGATAAACTTTTGAAACTGGTCCGACAAATACTTAAAGGAGATTTGTGCAGGTGTGGTAGAATATTTTCCACACCTATTATAATAAGCGTCGCGAAGCGTTAACCAAATAATTTTGTATGGCTCAAATCACTTAAAAATAACAAGCCGTGAAGATATAATAAGCCTCGCGAAGCGTTAACCAAATAATTTTGTATGGCTTAAATCACTTAAAAATAACAAGCCGTGAAGATATAATAGTTATTCTGAATTTTAAATAACTCGTTGGAGTTGTTTTAGTCCCACAGGAAAACATTCATGCTAGGGGCTAAAATATAGTTTACTCTTGAGGTGTATACACTATTTTTTGCCCGACCGACAACTATATTTACATAAAATTTAAATTAAAACATTCAATACCAATTAAACCATTTTTGCATTTTATTTTGAAATTAAATCAAGATATCCATAAATCGCGAAATGACAGGTTTGCGTTTTCAATTATTTTTTCAAATATGATCGTAGTATTTTAAATGTGGCACGCTCTTAGAACAAGTTTTACAAAGTTTTCAAGAAGGGGTAATAAAAAATATGGACTTTGTTGAAATATTGCTGCAGCAATTCAGAAACAGGCAGCAGAGGCTATTTTAAATTTATTGTCATCAAAATAAAAACAAATACAGCTATATATGATATAGGAGTACAACAGTAGGTTTTGTCCTGCAAGATTGAAAGTAAAATAACGTTTGTTTAATATTAATAAATAAAACCTCTAAATCAATTTAACTTCATTTCTTTTTATCATTTTGCATTTTTAAACATATTTTTGTCATTTAGCCCAAAATTCTCTATTAAAACGATATTCTTCTTTGCGTTTTAGTTATATGTTTTTATTAAACTTTTTTTTTTTGGCTGCCGAATTTTTATGAAAACGTATCTTTTTGCCCGGCAAAAACGTACAAAAAAAAGCAAAATTCCGGAGGATATTAACAATTTTTGAATTCCAAATATTTGTAGAAGTTTTTGTAAGTTTTTGTAATCTACTCGCTGATATTTTTGTTGACTTCCTGCCGTTTGGATATTAAAAAAATGAAAACCCATCCAAAACACAGTATGGTTTTTGAGAAGTTCCTTTTAAGCTTTAAAACGATATAAATCAGGGTAAGAACGGTGTGGGTGCAAAGATGGAAATCTTAACCCTCCCTTAATAAATCTGCGGTAGATAATCTATGGATATAGGGTATACCAATCTCTGAAAAAGCAATTTATACATTTATAATAAAAAAGAAAAATATTTCACTTTTATCGAGTATAGCTTTTTATTTTTTTAGAATTTTAATGGAATGGATATTTTTTAGTTTTTTTAGGAAAATCCTTGAATATGCTTTATGTATTCATTTACCGGGGCTAGCAAAAATTAGAATTTTATAGACCAGGTATTTAAAAAAAAATCGCCACTTTAAACCAGATTATCATGTCGACGTTATTATTACACACTGATAGAATACTATACTAATCAATAGCGCTATAGCGTAATTAGGTTATAGAATACAACAATAAATAGTTGTATATGCGCCAACCACAATATATTGCATAAAATACAACAACAAATAAGTAATCGCGTTCGGTATTTACAAATGAGTGCAGTTGTTCGATTTACAACAGCAAATTGTACGCATTTTATTTTAAATTCACATATTACATGTAGAGGGTGGCCCAACAAGATTGTGACTTGTCTCACCCAAAAATCTCTCTTAAATTTCGTTTCTTGACGAAATCTTTACCAACTATATAGTTGGGCACTGAGAACCGGAATCAGAAGTTGCTAAGCCACATCATATCGGATTCGGATGTTTCACAATTTCTTAGTGTTGCACTTTTTGGTTGCTGTCTTGGTTTAGATTGACGGGATGGAATCTGAATTAGTGCTGAGAGAGAGAAGCAAGATTAGCACCAAGAAAAAGAAAAGAGGAAGAGTGAAATTGGTGAAAAAATGGCAGCAATTAACAGGCACTATAATTGTCCAAGTTCTATGCCGTCGCCAAACTCTAGGTCCCGATCATGACCTAAGGTCCGAAGGCCTTCTTTCTACCCAATTACCTTCCTCTTTCGCTCCTCACCGTGGTTCAGAGTTTAAATCTGGGGTTTGGCGACCAGTCCGGACGCTACCGGTTCGGCTTGGGTTACATTGAGGGGAGGTCGAGGATGGTTTTGCGCAGGAAGAGAAAAAATTGTCACTTACCTTGAAATTTCAAACCCCAATATTGATACAGGTACCAAATACTCGAAAAAAAAATATTTATTTTATTTATTATTCATATAGGCCAATATCGGTATGCAGGTGCTCCCCGGAATATTTCCACGCCCCCTACCTACACATCTCGAAAAAAGTCGATTTTAGCCAGTCAAACTCTTTTTGGCCATCCTGTATGTGCACATAAAAACTATATATCACATCTAATTACATATACATGTATATGCTTATCGTTAGGTATAGCCCAAAATACCTACTTTTAAAATTTTGGTAAAATCAGCTAATTTCCGCCATCTTTATTAATCATCCTTTATAGCACTATACTGTCACGCTAAGCTGAAAGGTCCTATCTACATAGGTTTAACACACACAGATAGGACCGTTCAGCTTAGAAAGGCAGTATAATGCAACAATGTTGTTGTAAAATTAAACACTATGAAGTTGTTTAGTATTTAATATAACGTTATAATGTTTTAGAGTAATCGTAAAATTTTTATTTTGTACCTAAACGGTGACACAACAACGTTCTGTATTAATATTTTTAGATCTTTCTATCAGTGCATAGTGGAATATCTATAGTTGTTTATAAACTAATATTTTAAGTTGTTGTATCCCAGTCAGTTTAATTCAATTCCGGTGATTATAAAAAAGGAACCCCAAATGTAAATTTTAATGCGCCTCCGCCAAAATTGAAAAAAAATTACACCCTTATGTGTTTTTTTCAGGGAAAACCAGTAATAAATGTTGTTATGCTAGTAATTTACTTAAAATTTAAGGAAAATCTTCGGATTTATTTTCAAGAAGATCGATCAGCTTTTTTGATTTTTGTTTGGTTGTTCCTCACTAAACCAACTTTATTCGAGAAAAACTTTAAAAAAAATTCTTCTAAGCAATCCTCTAAAAATGTTAAGTTTCAAGTTTGGTTTGGATCTGTCAAGCGGTATGGCCTGTAGGTCTCTGGATGGATGGACCGACGGGCGAACGGATGCATCCGGTTTAACGGACATCGAAGTATCGGTTTTTCGGTATGTATCTTAAAACAGATAAATACATCAAAATCTATAAAAAAACATTTCGCGAGAATTGGAAGTTTTTGATCGATCACAATACCTTAGGAAAAAATGCATAAAGGCAATTTTTAAAGAATTTAATCAAAACTTACTATTCCCTGTCTAAACATTCACCGAAAAGCTTACTAAGGCGTTCTTAGTTGGCCCTGGGCCATCCCTTGAGCTGCTGTCTTCTTAAAAGGGATAGAAAAGCTTGGCAAATCGAGAATTTTGTCAATACTTGGGTTTTTTAAAGGACAGGGCAAAAGATCCTCTTGAAAAATCGTGCTTGTGCAAATACACATACACAGAAAAAATGGATTTCCTGAACCAAGGAAACGTGTCTTTCAATATGTTTAAAGCCATATTCTCTTGTTTTAAGGCTAGCATTTTTTTGAACTAAAGTCAATTTCCTTTGATGAAGAGTGCGGATCTTCATTCAAAAAGCCGTGCTCTTTATTTAGGGAAATTAAAACAAGAGAATATTGCTTTAAACATATGGAATGATAGGTGTTTCAAGAAATATCAAATCATATCAAATCATTTATTCAAGTTATACAATAGTTACACAAGTCACAAAAGTGACAAAAGATGACACAGGGGGTAGAGGTATCAATTAAAAAGTGGCGTTAGTTTTTTAATAGTTAAACTAAAATTTCGTTTTTTTCCCTAATAGTGCCCAAACACGTTTTTCTTTTCTTCTTAACTAGTACCTATCTAAAGATGTTAAAACGTGTCAAATAAAAAATGTTTTCAATAAATATGTTTTTTTTATTTGAGTAGGGGGTGATGTCATTTCCTGGGGGGTAGAAGAAAAAGTTTCAAAGAGTCAAGTTTAATGTGGTCAAATTTTTTCGCGGACAAATTGAGGGATGGACAAACTGAGCAGAAACTAGGGGTTATTTTAACGTGCAGCTGGACACAAAACATTAAGTGAAAAATTAGGATTTGGGCAGTATAAAACAAATACATGTATTAAACAAAAATAATGCTTAAGATGGTTAGATTAATATGAGTTTAACTGTTTGACCTTTTTTTAAGATTTTTAATTTTTTGACCCTTAAAAGCAACAATGTTGGGCATTATTGTGGGTTTCTTTTGTCAAATGCCTATTTAAACAAAAATCAATAAGTTCTATTTTTTCATTTTAAAGCATTTGACCTTGAAAACACAAATATTTTACATATTGAAGTAGTACATAGTGCGATTTCAAAATCATTGAAAATGACTCACCATTGAAACGGTGAACAAACTGTTGTGCGGTGATGAGCGGGGAGGGTGATTACCATTGCAATGGCGAGTCAGCGGTCTTCCCACCGTTGCAAGTTGCAACTTGTAACGCGTTGCAACGGTGGGAACGCGTTGCAATGGTGGGCCACTCTCAATGATTTTGAAACCGGAGTCCGATTACCGGACCATAGTAGTAATAAGCAAACTATGCTTTGGCATAATAAAATTAATTAAGGCCTATCCACAGGCTTGCATAACAAAACATAACGCATAATAACATAATGACATAATTTGTATACGGCATAAGAGATTAAGACTTATCCACACATGCACTTGCTGTATAGAAGCACACAAGATTTATTATTGACAGTTTGTGTCGTTATTGGCTAAATATTATGTTTAATATATACGATTTAGATCACAGTTGTAAAAGTTAGTTTATAACACTAAACGCTGTTGAAACAAAACTGGTTTTGAAAACAACGCCAAGAAAAAATAGAAGAAGAAGAAGAAATGTGAATAGCATAGACCACTACGCATAGGACGTACATAGAAACTTTTATTTTTCTTATATAATATGTCGTGTTATGTTACTACGAAGATTGCGCCATTGACTTATGCGTGATTTATGTATTATGGTTATGCAAGCTCTGGATAGGCCTTTAGTTGAATGAATTTTGAAGGCCTGTTTTAGAGTCGCATAAAATGTTTAGTATAACCTATAATGATACGTATTGTTTTAAAGAAAATAAATTTTTAAAATAATAAAACACATTTGTATTACATCACAAATGTATTATATATGTTTACCAAGTCTATAAATATTTACTAACATTATGATATAAATTTATTGCCGTAATGAAATAAATAATATTCATACATAAAATAATAATTAAAATTTAATGGCTAATTCAAAAACAATAAATTTAATTTTTTTGTTTTGAAGTAAGCATAAAAAATAATAGCTAGTAATAGTTACTTACCCTAAGCAAATAAACAATACAACGCGACTTTCAACTGACTTTTAGTTAAATTATAATACTATTCACAGCGCCTGCGCTAGTTCCGAATTTTTAAAATTTTTCAAAAATCGTCCTAGACAAAAAATTCTTGGATATAAATTAGTTTCATAAAAAAATAGCCAACTTTTTTTTTTAAATGTCCGTCTGTCCGTCTGATATTTTTATAAACACGATAACTCAAGAACGAATAATCCGATCGACTTGAAATTTTCAGGAAAAATCAAGTTCTATGAGGGGAAGATCCCTATTGTTTTTCTAAGTAATCCCCCCAAAAACAAAAAAGTTATGGGGCCTTACAATTTTTTAAAAAATAAAAACTTTAATTTTCAATTTTTTTCCGTTTTTTCGCAAAAAGCAAATAAAAAATTGAAAAAGTTTTTATTTTAAATTTCTTTTTTTAATTATTTTTTTTTTCAAACATTTTTCGTTTCTCGCAAAAAGAAAATTAAAAAAAAATTGGAAAATTTTGAATTTTTTTTGTATTTTTCGAAAATAAAAAAAAATAAATTTTTTCGTTTTTAAGTATTTGGAAAAATGCAATATACCATTTACTATGTATAGTATATAATGTAATGTGTAGCATTACATATCTTCACGGCTTGTTTTATATTTTTACTTTTATATACGGCCAGTATCTTATACGGCCTGTATAGCCTGTTCTCTGAACGGAATAAAGGATTTTTTTGTAATTATCTTGTTTTCTTTGATTCAAAATGACATTTTGAGTTATTAGCAAAGTTGTAGAGCATAAAATTGTCTACAAATTGGTATAAGTCAATATTTTATACAATTAACCGTTCTCGAGATAGAGCGCTTATTCGTATTATTAATTTATAATTTTTTTAGAAATCTGAAAAAACAAACACTGTAAAATTTGTTAAAAACAAAATACTATATATCTGAAAAGCCAGGGAGGCAACGTCCCTCAAACGTCAGCAAACTTGTCCAGCAAAAAACTGTTCCTAGGGAAGGAAAGCATTTTCTATCTACGCATAAAACTGCATTGTGTTCCGTATTTCCTTATAATATTCTGTAGAAATTAGATAAGATAAATGAAGGGGTGAGGGGAAAAACGATCATAGTCCATTTTTGTCGAAAATTCGTTATATACACCATCTTGTAGTTCGCGACCCAAGCTTTCAGGTGACTATGTCGGTTTTAAGCAAAAACAATTACAGTCGCTGTAACGAATTTAAATAGAAACGATATACAGCGTAAGAACGGTCAGAGTCCGAGCGATACCATAAAAAACAATTAAAGTCCATAGTTTCGCATCGGTAACTAAGGAAACGTATTTTTGATTGTAAATGAACTAATCCTGTTGGGCTGCTTTATAACATAAAAAAAACGATCAGAGTCCTGGACTGTGATCGATTTTATATATGTGTAGTTTTGTTGCATCTTTCGCTTTGAACCTCAAAGGTAATGTTAAAAACCTTGGTAGGTAATATTATTTTGCTGTGAAATAAGTATGTGACGAGATGAAACAATAATTGACGTTACTTTGAAACTGTAATCATACAATATGAGTCTGTAAACCTTAATTTCGCTATTCTGTGAAAAGTAGTTTTTGTGACTCTGATCGTTTTTCCCCTGACCCCTTCAAATACGGAAAACAGTTATGTATTTAATTTTTGTAATAAATTCTCATTTACAAAGGCAATTATATTTTAAATATTTTGGCGTCAGAAAATTATATTTATTTTTAAACACTTAAATTAAACTGTTATAGATTTATACAATCATTGTAATTACCAGTAACATTATCACTAAAATTAATTTAATATATTTAAAAAAAGCGCCATCTAGTGCCTCAAATTTTCTTAAAAATAAGTTTTAACAAAATAAAACATAATATGTTATATATAATATGTTATATATTATATTACGAGAAAGAATAACAACAATTAACAATAAATATAAGTAAGAACAGACCATATTCTACGACTGCTTTAGAATGTAAGCAAATACACACACTTTTCAAACACAGAATGAATCCATTCTAGCTCTAGATATGGTATGAATATTCCGTATCTTGATACACTTGTGTTAGAATAAGCACATGTAGTGCCATCTGTTGTTTTTACCATGAAATATTGAATAATTTAATGAAATTTAAAGTTTTGCGTTAAAATTACAAAAAGTTTATTAGTTTTTCTTAATATTTGACCAGTTTTTTATTAATTTAGTTCAAAAAATTAAAACTGCTCCATCTATTTTTAAATATTTAAACCTGATATATGTCACAACAATCTGACATAACCTTCAATTTTTGCATTATAATTTGTAAATATGTGCTAAAATTATATAAAAATCTTTTTTAACTACTGATTTGATAACATTATTAAATAACATTAATTGCTTTATTTAAAAATATGTGTTTTGTTGCATTTACAACGTCGAGTCACAAAAAACATTGTTTTTAACCTTGTCCGCAGTTTAAAGCCATACAGTGTTTCATATTTGCAGTCGAAGAAAAAGTATAGTCTACAACACGTATGGAATATTAATTCCGCGCTCGCGGGACCGTTATACTCGCCTTTCGGCTCGTATGACAAACTTTCCGTTCGCGCAGAATATTTTCTATTCCATACTAGTTATAGAATATACTATTCTTAACTGTTCCTACGAAAGACACTACAAAAGTATCATGACTCTGTCTAGTGAGGTAATTTTTAATTAAGTATTAATTTTTTAATTAATTTAATTTAAAGAAATAGGTAGGTGGCTCTAACTAATATCCTAACTAATTTCTGATTAGATAAACTAACCTTATCTAGTTTACTATTTTAATATTATTATCGTTGATTTAAATGCAGCTCAGAATCATAAACAATCATTGTTATTATATTGTTTTTAATCATTTTAGAGTGTCACGTATTTTTTACTATGTAATAAACAACAAATCGTCGTATCAGAACAACAAGGTTTCAACTGACATTGTGAGATTGCAGTAAGTGTCAGTATATTTTGTATGATAAATTTAAAATGCTTTAACTTATAAATTTAAAATTTTGTACAAATATCGAAAGTAATGCAATCCATATAAAAAGTTCTAACTTTTCAAGATAAAGCAATTTAAATTTATCATACAAAATATACTGACAATTACTGCAGTCTCACAATGTCAGTTGAAACATTGTTGTTCTCAAACTACGAAATACTATTGTGCTCATCTGCGTATTTCTAACATAGACAGGACCACAAAAAAAATAAAGTTAGTTTTTTATAAACCAGATTATATTTTTTCTACGTATTTTTTTATGGCACTCGTAACCATTTATGCTCAAGCTTATTCTTTATAATTACCTAAAAAAGTTTTTTTGGAAATTAACTTTAATGCACTTTAGCTAGCTATTAATAATTTTTTGGTGGTACAATATTTGTACCACCGCGGTGCACCGCCCCTGCAAGAGTTAAAATAGTTTGAGTTGTCTTATTTACGTGTTTTAAATTTGAAGTCGATATTTCAACTCGTTCAAAAGTTAAGAAGGGGGACGCTCTGTACAATTTTTTTTAAATATCCGATTATTACAAGTTTATTACAAGTTACAAAATTTACGTATAATAAACGTTTAATAAGCAGACATTTTATCAAAAAATAAACCTTTGTGCTGCTTGGATATACCCAGGCATTATACAGGGTGGTCCAGTTTATATCATCAGGATTTTACCATTCGAAAGTTTATCGAAAAATAAAGGTAGTTTGTCTAATAAAACATGGTCGAATTTTGCTTCCTTTTTGATGCACAGGGTATTAAAGAAAATAAATTATTTTAAATAATTTGGTTTATTTCAATAATTAAAAAGGCAGCCTTCAGAAATTGTGCATGGATTATTTGTTTTTGTATTCTCTATTAAAAGCGTTGTAATTATTTTATTTAGATCCCAGTGGCGTGCATACGGATTTCCCCAAAAATACTTTATTTAATAAAACGTACGCCACTGATTTCTTTTAGAGCACCAAATGCAGATAGGATTTGTCATTCAATTTAGCAACTTTTTTCTCTCTTACAATTTTTCGATAACTCAACTCTAAACAAAAAAAAAACATTACAAAGCCAATTACTGAATTCATGAATAAAAAACTCTCCACTGAGTTCAAAATAAATTTATTTTACGGGAGGTCTTAAAAACTTGAAATTCGGTATGGAGGGGTACAATGAAAAATAAAAAACAACAAAACCAAACAACTAGATGGCCGACCTGTCAAATTATTTAGTTATTTATTTTCTTTAACACCCTGTACATCAAAAAGGAAGCAAAATTCGACCATGTTTTATTGAACAAACTACCTTTATTTTTCGAAAAGCTTTCGACTGGTAGAATCCTGATGATATAAACTGGACCACCCTGTTTATTCTATATTTTGGGACATAGTGTATTTATTCGCCACTTATTATAATAAAATTAAGTATTGTTGACTTGTATGCTGTGATAAATTAAATATTTAAAACGATTTTGTATTTCAGCATATGAATTTATTTAAAATTAGCCTAGCGCTTTCGATCTAAGATCATCATTCAGGGCTTAGCTTCGTCAGAGCTAAAAACTAATAGACCCTAAGAGGTAATTTAAAAATATTGGGACATCACATTTAAAAAGTTAAAATAATAAATAAAGATAAAAATATGTGTATACAGCTTAGACATTGATAAGATACTGAAGATCTTAGGGTCTATTAGTTTTTAGCTCTGACGAAGCTAAGCCCTGAATGATGATCTTAGATCGAAAGCGCTAGGCTAATTTTAAATAAATTCATATGCTGAAATACAAAATCGTTTTAAATATTTACTTATTAGAATGATGAAATTTTCAAACGAATGTTGCTCAGATATGGACTTCTTTTTCTTTAAACCATTAACTTTTAAAAGTACTTTAAAAAGCTTACTTTTAAGATCTTAGGTATAATTCTAGCTTAAAAATAAAAATAAAAATAAAAATAAAAAATGTATTATTAAAAAAAAAAAACAAATAATTTTGGTCATATTTAAGAATTTTATTTAATTTTTTTAATTTCGTATTACTTCAAAGCCTATAGGCATCTCTGTATGTGATATAATCGTGATTTTAGTTTATAGTAATACGGGGGTACTGTCCCTGGACTTATGTCTGTTTGTATCTTTTGCGAACAAATAAATAAATAAATTCCATATTTTGGGTCACAGCTTCCATTTTCTCATATTTTTCAGCCTGCCTTATATATATATTATCAATGTCCCCTAGGTACTTCAAAAGGACAATAATCCATCTTTCGAAATGTTGAAAACTTATCGAATATAATATTTAATTTATTGTTCTTTTCTCAAGTTTTTTCGATAAAACTTATTGTAATAAATACTAAAACTTTTTTTTGTTTTCGTAGTATTTCCTCTTTTCAATGATATGTGAAAAGTAGAATTTTCTATAAATATATCTATGTATATTAGCGTGCCCAGTAAAAATTAAAAAAGGGATTTTTTTAGGGTCCCATCCCCTATAAATGTTTATTTAGGTCAAAAACCAACCCTCAATTTTTTTCAGATTTTTAAAAAAATATCTAGAGGTCGCGCCCGGCGTGTTTTTGAGAGAGAAAACATGTTAAGCCTTTTTATTATTATTTAAATATAAAAAGATTGAAATCCGGCGATTTTAGAAGGGGAACTTATTTTTGAATAATAAGGGAATATACAAAAAAAAATACCCTTTTACATGAAAAAATGGCTTTACCAGGGTAAAAACATTTCAAAAATTGATGTATGAAGCTTATTTATGCTACAAAAAAGCTTACTTAAAAATTTTTCTCATAGGTCATTTTTTTTTAGAAATTCATGAATAGATACCAATTAATGCCCCATATTTATTTTTTCGAGAAAAAGAACAGGATGTCAAAAAAAAAATCACCAATCCCACAAAATGTAAAAAAATCACTTTATTTCGATTAAAGAGATGATATTTGGGCCAAAGAGCATAATAATATGTATGTACAAATTGCTTTGAAATGTATTTATTTTTATAACTGGGTGTTGCCGATTTTTTTTTTCGGATTTTAAAAAATAAATGTCTTACATTTTTTTTGAAAAAAAAATTATTTAATGTGTTTTATTACATAATTTAACATATTACAAGGCATTTTGAAAACATTTTTTATTTATTTTCTACAAAGCTGACATTTTATTGCAATTTAATGCATTTTTTTAACTTTTATTGAGATATTTAATTATTTTTTGGACACCCTGTACTTTTTTTCAAAAAAGTAGGTATAAACCCTGAATTCAGACATATTGGAGAATACCCTAGAAAAAAAATACTCTTTGGAAAAAATTCTGTGCAGTTTTTTCTAGCCTTTATTAACCTCATTTGTCAATTTTTACCATTTTTACCTCATAAAAAATCCGTTTTATTTTTTTAGAGGGACATAAAAATTGAGAATATTCCTTTATTATCCAGAAACACTTTTTTGTTCCATAAACTTTCAAAATCAAAGTTTTTATATCCTTAAAAAAATAAAATCCCTTGACATGATTTTCTATTTAAAAAAACGCCTGGCGGGATCTCCATATTATTTTTTTAAAAATCTAAAAAAAAAATCAGGGTTATTCTGTCATCTAAAGGAACAATTTTGAGGGCTGGGAACCCAACAATTCCGTCTTGGGCACCCTAATGTATATATTGCTTTGTATTAATCCTTGTGAATTTTTCTCATATATACATAACTAGTTTTATTTTAAGCAATATCTTAGTTTTTCTAAAAGCTTTTTTTATAAATAAGGCACTCGTCTTCAAAATTCAGTACCTGCTTTTTTTTACCTAAAGAAAAAATATTATAATCAAACTATTTTTCTTTTTGTAAAACATTCAAATAGAGTGTATAGTATGTTCCTCCAATACTGGAGTTCTGTGTACCTGTATGGAATGCAGCATTAGCTCGAAATAAAAAGTCTTTGGAAAGTCTTCAACGATTAGCTACCCGTACTAAAGTTTAAATTTTTTAAGGTATAGTTATTTTACATTTGCCGCTAAATACTCCACAAAGGCTTGTTTTGAATATCAACATAACCAAAATTTATAATTTTTGTTTACTTACTTTGTTTTTATGATGTTTTGATGTAAAAAAAGAGAATTGATAAAGCTGATGTTCAAAACACTTTTGTATTCCTGTAGAAACAAAATTTGCTTATAAAATCGCTTTTATTCCAATAATTTAGAGGAATAAACCATTGTTTTGTTCTCGTTAATGGCACGTCAACGTTTTACGGTTGTGTAAATTGGGCCTAGTCATTTAGCTTACGACGCATGCGTATCTTACGTTGCTATGGTAATTTCGAGATTGTTTACAAGCGGGAAGGTTTAAAATAACTATACCTTAAAAAAATAAACTTTAGGTTTGGAGCCAAGTCCCAGGTACGAAGAACGACAACATGTTCAATCTTTTGCCGTTTGAAGAAAATAAAAAACCATGGTGATATGTTAATTACCTACCGTGCACTAAACAATAAAATTCTAGTTCATCTTTCGTCGGATTTTCACACTAGACTTCGCGGTCGTCCAATTAAGATTAAATAAGACTTCTTTTAAAATAGATTAGATGAGTCTTAGTTTTGGTTGGAAATTCCTTTCATTAATTTTTATAGTTTCCTTTTGTTTTTTTTTAATATTTAATTTCTTAATATTTTTAATGTACACGCTTGTAATTATATATTAATGGACTTTATAGGACAACGTCCTCTGTTCATATATGTATAATTATAACAATAACAATAATAATTGAACTTAGTTTTTTTTTGTGGGTCTGTGTTATCTTAAACTTTGGCTAAAAAACTTGTTCTATTATTTAGTGGATCAATGGAGTAAATATATTATTATTATTATTATTATTATTATTATTATTATTATTATTATTATTATTAAGATTAACCGCTGCGTTACAACAGTGCCATTTATCATTTGTAAACTTAAATGCAATAAATTAAAAGAACATCCAGTTAAACCAAAAAATGTAAAAATTAAAGAGCCCAGTAATTTTTTTGTGGTAAATATTTTTTCTTATTGTTACTGATTTAAAGCATTAAGATAAGAGAATTTTATGTATAATAATAGTTTAAGGTGTATATTATTTGTTGATATTGTCATTTGGGAGTGTTTATTCGTTAATTAGAAAGAACTTGACACATAACGTAAAAAGACCACTGGGGCTAGTTGTCGCATTTGGTTTGGGGCTAGTTGTCGCATGATCTGGAGATATGTTCATGGTATAACATTTCCTTTTTGGCATTTTTTTATTCAAAACTGTCTAAAAAAGGGAAACTTTGTCGAATAGCAAATAAATTCGTTTACTAAATTATATTCAATTAAAAAAAAAAAATCAAAAAAATATTATTTAATTATAAAGTTGGAAATTTTGGTACAAAAGTAAAAAGTTAGATAACAATCAGCTTGTGGGGAGGCACATGTCTTATTAGTTATTTATAATTTTTATAAATGCCTTTATATTTCTTGAAAAAAATATACTCGAAGTGCCGCGACAACGTGCCCCGTGATGGGGCACGTTGTCGCAATTTTCAAGACTTCACAAAAAAAAATAACTCTAATAACCTATAAATTTTTCCATGTTTTTTCTTTAAATAATGTTACTGAAACATGCAGCTAAAATTACCATTAGGTCAATAAAAAAAAAATACAAAAATAAAGGAATAAACTGATTTTGAATGAAAAGTGCGACAATTAGCCCCGGTCACCCCTATTATTATTTTATTAACGGTTTATTATTATGTATAAAATAGCTTTTCCTCTGTCAACAACAGTTTTTCCTCTGTCAACAATAGTTTTTCCTCTGTCAACTTTAAGTACCCCCTGCCCGCCAGGCTCAATAAATGTCAAAGTGACGTTTAATAAAAGTTGACAGAGGACAAAACCCGGGGGTTGGCAGGCGAAGCGAGCAGCGGGTACACCCCTAGTTATATTATATTATTATTTGTTGATGTTTTTTGGGAAGAGGGTTAAATTGATACTCAAACTATTTTTTTTAAACTCTCAGCTGACAGCTGATACGTTTGTGTAATAATTGTAAAAGTATTGTGTAGTCCTTAATAATGTTGTATTTATTATATTGTGTATATATGTATGTCTCTAACGTGTATTCAAACTGGGTTTAAATTTTTGTCTGAGGACGAGGAAAACTACCCTCGAAACGTCACGAGTTTAAAAAAATAGTTTCAGTATCAATTTAACCCTCTTCCCAAAAAACATCAACAAATATAAAAATAGGGGTAAAAAACACAAAGGTATTATATTATTATTCACAAAAATCGGATCAGTGGTAATCTTTTCAAGTTCGAAGTTTATTATTGGAATGAAACGTTCATAAAAACCATACTATAATCCTATTTTTAGACCAACAACTTATTTATTTCTACTACGAATGTTCCCAAAATAAAATATTGATCAAACATAATAGATAATTTTTTATATCAAATATGAAACGATATAATTCATTATCTTGTTTGAACATTTATTAAGTCATTTAGTTCTTAATACGCTGTTTTATTGACATTGTATACACGGTGTCCCACTTAGCGTCGGTCAAATGGAGTCGAGAACAAGTTAAGATTTTTGGGAGAGGGATTGTAAAAAATCTTACGATGTCTTACAAGGGGGTAGAGGGGTACTAAAAAAGTTTTAGTGTCTGAAACGGCCTGAAATCGATTTTTAAATTTAGGTTTTAACATTTTTTTTTAATTGCATTTTTATTTAATACAAATTTGGCTTTCGTGGGCACCCTACAGATTAGGATAAAGTCAGGAAATTTGAACTGTAAAAAATCAGAGAAATAAAAAAAAACTTTGGTCTATATAATTATTAAAACAAGTAGACGAAAGTCGCCTAATTTCGGATACCATTTACAATGTATTCAATATTTAATACTCGGTATTACTTTTTGATATTTTTTTTATATAACCAGATACAACTTATTATAGCGAACCATGATTTATTATAAAAGCAATTTTATTACAGTTTATTTTTTCCAAAAAACACGGTTAAAAAAAATCAGCGCATTTTTGTGCATTTGAAAAAGGGCTCCTAATTTCGGACATATCCGAAAAAATTTTTTAAAGAGTAGATCTGGATCCCATTGCTTATGTTTCTTGTTATTCCTTCACATTTAGGACGTAATTTAATCATTAAGCGATTTTCTACGAAATACTATAGGAACTATAATTTTAGATTCCCAATTTCGAATATCTTAGTATCTTAGGTAATTTTCGTTTTTTCAAAATTGTTTATCTTAGTTTGTTGTATCATTATAAAAATAATAATTAATGGTTGGTTATCCTGAATAATAATTACCTTGCGGATATCCGAAATTGGGAATTAAATGCACAAAAATGGTCTATCCGAAATTAGGCAACTTTCTGCTTTTTAGATTAGAAATTTGTAGAATGTTTACGTTTTCAAATTGCTTAATTATGAATAGTGGATCAACTTAACTAACATCATAACTTACCCAAGACAGAATCACGAACTTTTATAACGATTATTTATAAAATAAACAAGCATAATAATGCAACTGAGCACAAAACTGCCATTTGCAATATAAACGATTTGTGCTGCCATTTAAAGGGGAGAAGCTCTACCGTTATCATATTACAGGACGGATTTAGTTTGACTTTTGGCTTCGCATAAAAGTAGGTTTCTGTTTACCTTTGCAGACAGTATCTTAAATACACTACTATCCGAAATTTGGAAACCATCCGAAATTAGGCGCATTTCCTCTATTTATTTCATCGCCCAATTTTACAGAAAAAAAAATAAAAAAAAAATTATAACTTAAAAACAGGACAGCATGTTTATATTTTTAGCGCATATTAGTTTTAAAAAGTTTTTTGTGGATATTAAAATTAGGAAATCAGGTATCAGGAAAAAATCAGGCAATCCTAATTTGAAAACCTTGTGGCCCTGTTTTGTTACTTTTTAAAATACGTCTAAATAATACATCTAAATAATATTTAATATATTATAATGTTATATATTTTTTTTCTTGTTTTATTAGAACAGAAAATAATTAAAGAATAAAGTAAATCTTTTTTTTTTCCTTCAATGTCATCAGTTTATATTTTTTACTCAATATTTTTTATATAACTTTACAATATTTATTTAACAAGCCCTGAAGATGGTCTTACAATAAAGACCGAAACGTTGGCAAAAATAAAGATTTACTTTATTCTTTAATTATTTTCTGTTCTAATAAAACAAGAAAAAAAATATAACATACATTTATAGAACAAGAACAACAAGAAAATATATTATAATGATATACCTTTACTCAATGTATTAATGTTTTTTTTATTTATTAAAAAAAATGTTAACAATATTATTATTTATATCGTTATTTTTTTGTTTATAAAAATGAACTATAAGGGAAAGTATTGCTTTGTTGGCAGCAGTATTTCTTTCCTTTTTCTACTCTTCTTATTCATTAAATAAGTGTTAATTACGAGGAATCGCTTATACAGGGTGTTTTTTCATTGGCTCCTCCTTTTATATTTGAAATGGTGGTCAGTTACTTTTTCGAGCAAAGTTTCATAATTTACCTGGACACATTTTTTGGGAAACTTGTGACATATATATGTGGTTTTTCCAGAAATAACCCCATCTATAAGTAATTCCGTGCAAAATGGAAGTCGAACATCTCTACTTTGTAACATTTCTAAACTCTACTCTGTCATAACTCTCCTCTTTTTTATACAGGGGCGTCTCTAGGCCTTTTGGCCGTTCCAGGCAAACCTAAAAAATGACCGCCCCCCAAATGGTACTAAAAAATCAAATCAAAATTGGCCACCCCTATATTAAGCCTTATGACCTCTGGAAAAAGCTATATTTTTGGAAAAAAAGGTTCTCACCTCTAAAAAAAAGGTTTTGGCAGAAATTTTGATGACTAAACCAAAAATATTCATTTTAAATTATATTTAATCTTTTCTGGATCTTTTCATGCAATCAAAGGTACAATTATTATACTGTCGTGCATAACTAGAAACCGGTAACTCCATTTGTAAATAGCAGCGTTTTTAAAATATTGCATCATAGTCGACATGAAAACGTTGCTATGCGACAAATGGAGTTACTGCTTTCTAGTATACTCTTCACTGTCTTATAACTAGAAGGGTATTATACCGTGCATGTCAGAAGTCCGCCCCCGCTTTAACTTTTAATCGTATGAAGTTCTTACGATATCAGATTTTAGAATATATTTTATAATTTTTGTAGACTTTTTTGTCTGTCTGTCTAATAGGGCTGAAAATAAGCATTTTCGTCAAAAATTCTTCTAAAAAAAATTGAACAAATTTTGCAAAATGATTAATTTCGTGATGAAAAAGTCCAAACACGTAAATTGTTCTTTTAGACTAATTTTAACTAAAAATAAAAAACAAATATTTACAAAAAAAAAAAAAAAAAAATCGCTTTCAAAAAAATAAAAAAATCGAAACCTTAAAAAAATAATTTAAAAAACTAAAAAGTGTAAAGTCGAATACAAAATTTTATTTGCTTTAAAATAATGTATCACACGATACATTTAAAAACATTCACTTCCTGCCCACAATTCAAGAGCTGATATTATAAAATATATTCAAAAAGATAGTTTAAGCCCTATTATTTATGATATCTATATTTGAAGTCGATTTCGAAAGCCCGTTCAAAACTTAAGAGAGGAGTTGGCTTTTGGACCGCACTTTATATCCTTGTTTTAACTTTTATTTTTATTTTATTTTAGCTCCAGTTAAAAGCAATCATGCAAATTTAAATCATTTTTAGGTTAGTCCCGTCCTTTTGTGACTGAAATTAACGTTTTTGGTATTGAATAGAGCGCCGATCTCCATTTTAATTGGGAGTGAAAATTTTAAAAGGGAATAGGCTAAATTCATGTTAATTGCTTCGACAAAAAAGCGCAAAGTATTACACCCATGCTATTTCATTCATTAATTGGACTCAAATAGAGACCAGGTTATCTATTCTGGTTCCGAGCTGATTTTTTCCGCCTAATAGTTTTCAATCAATTCATCAGAAAAACTACTATGAAGTTGGCTTTTACGGGTGAATAAAAATCCTCGAAATGAGAACAGCCACCCTGAGGTTAATTTTTAGTCCTATCAAGAAAGTACAAAAATCACCGATTGCCTCAAAAACATCAAAACGTTTTGCAAATTGGTTGTAAATGTAATTTAGACTTTCTTGATAAAGGTTTTAAAAATCCTCAACAGTTGAAGGTGAGCTTGCGCCGCCATCCTGATTTTATCTTAATCTTTCTAAAAAATGAGTTATTATAAAACAAAAAGGTTATAAAATTCTCTACAAAATATTTGTTTAAAATTCTTTAAGTTAGTTTTTGAGAAAATGAGAAAGTGGTAAATATTCTGCCGATATCTTGATTTTAAGGTGCACTTTTGGAGATTTTTCAAAATTTATAATAAATAAAAAAATCGTGGTAGCTGTGCTATGACTCTCCCTAAAATTTAGATGAATGATTTAATCATGTAAGATTTGTCGTTTTCATAGCTGTTCGTATGAAATAGATATTTTTGTAATACTAGCGCAAAATCACATTTTGCGCTGGTAATAATAATAATAATAATTATTATTTATATTTATTTAGTTAATACAAACAAACATTTTTCTACGATCTAAAATAAATAAATAAATTTTGCATAAGGTAACTTACACAAGGTTCAAGCACCCAGTACAATTTTCTGAAAATCTGTTGGTGTAAAAGTAAAATCCTAATCACTCTCCATAATTCCTTCGTAACAAAAAATATATAGCACACAAATATTTAGCACACGAAATTGAGATTTTTTTCAAAATAAATAATAATTTCATATTAAAAAAATGGCGGACCAGCATCTCGTCCCATATAACTGACAGCTGTTTTACGATTGACATGCCGGTTGCCTACACTGTGTGCGCGAAAAAAATCACTTTTCTGCTTGCAGTCATGGTAACGAACAGAAAAATAAAATACTAAGAAATAGGTTAAAAACTTCATTTGTTTTTTTTAGAAATGTTAACTTTTCTATTAGATCGTAGAAAAATAAAATTGTAGGAGTTTCCCAAATCATAGCTTACTAATAAAGAATACATTATCTACTATAATTCAGGAATGTCGCATATATAAACCATTATATTATACAGGTATTTCTACTATGTTTTTGTGAAATAATTTGTATAAATGAAAATGTTAGTATTGAAAAGCTAGATAATAAACAAAAACATCTAATAAATGTGGAGTGCCACTAGAAAAGGTCCCTTATTGTTGGCATGGGTGGGGGCTTACTCAGATAAGTCCCTCAACTTTTAAAACTTTTTTGGATTTTTTAATTTCTCGTCGTGAACTGGAGAAATGATAGTGATTGTTAAAAGAACAGTATTTTAGATCAAGCCTTGTTAATAATGTTTCTACTGCAAAATCCTTAAAGGTTCAGGGCTAGAAACACTAGTTCTCCATCTACAAGTCATCTGACTAATTTCCCCACTGCAAACTCCTGAAGGGGAAAGGCTCGGCCGTAGCTGCTCGGAAAGAAAATTATCTAGTCCTATAATAATAAAGGTCTTTATTTAGCAAATCAGAGTTACAATTAATTTGTATTTGTATTTTGGGCGAGGTTTAGTGCGGATTATCTAAAAAACTGCCAGCCGCCGGTTCTTCTACCTAATCCAGAATAAAAATGTATAAAATATAAATAAATAAATATATAACACAAATAATACAAATAATACGAAACCAGTAAAAAAATAATACTGGGTGTTTCACGGTAGACAAATCACGCAATTTGTGACGTTATGAACAAATACATCAAAATGAAATTTAATTCAGTTAGTATAGACTTAAGTAATTATCTTCAATTTACTCCGAAAAAAAGTTCTCTACTCTTTTTTATTTGGTCTAACTCCACTTCATTCATTTATTTCCATGAAACTGAAACTAATAATAGACACCCCCAAAGGGCGGTGGGTAATTAATTTTAAATAAAATATAACACTATTTTCGTGAAAACTGGTATACATATAGGGGTTTTTGAGAATGCTAAAACTCTAAATCAATCCCTGAGGAGCCGGGGTAGTATTCCTAAAAATTAGTATTTTGGGCTTTTTGAGGTTGCTGAAAGTGAATCTGATAATAAAAAACCCATTTCACGCGCGAAGGCAAAAAATGGGAAATATTTTTTACTGGGCAGTGTATTTATTATCAGATTCACTTTCAGCAACCTCAAAAACCCCAATATACCAATTTTCACGAGAACTAGCCCCGCCCCTCGGGGGGTAGATTTAAAAAAATATTCAGTTTTAGTGACCTCATAAATCCCAATATACCAATTTTCAAGAAAACAACTCCCCTCCCATCGGGGTAAAATTAGAATTGTTTATTCTGAGATTCAGTTTCAGCAATCTTGACAACCCCTATATACCAATTTTTACGAAAATAATCCTAATATTTTATATTAATTACCCACCGCCATTCGGGGGTGTAGTTAGAAATTTATTATTATCAGATTCAGTTTCGTCGACCTCAAAAAAACTCTATATACCAATATTGACGAAAATATTGTAAACATTTAAAAATATTTACCCCCGTGTAGGTGGAGTTAGAGATATTTTATTATTAGATTCAATTTCAGCAAAAACCCCTATACAGGGTTATTCTTTTAAATGGTACACCGCCCGTAACTTTTAAGATTTTTTTTTCTTCAAAATTATTCAAATTTTTAATATTTTGTGCACAAATATTAAATTTTTTGCATAAATATGATAAATAATTAGTCATGATAATACACCATCTATTAACTATTTGTACCTTTTTGAGCAAAAATTCCAAATTTAATTTTTCAAAAACACTGAAAATTTCATCAATTTAAAAAAAAATCTTCAAAATAAAATATTAAAAAATAAACAACCACAGTTAAATAGAGAATTTCTTTAAAATGATGTATATAAATACCTAGGGTGCCATTTAAAATATTGTCCACCACTGCCCCCCTGGCGCCGCCTGACCGAATAAAAAATTGAAAAATATGACAAATAATAGTTTTTGTTGTGTGATATGCATACTCCAAATATAAAGTTTATATCTCATCCCGTTCAAAAGTTACGGTGCACATAACCCCACAACTTTGGTTCAGAAAGTTTCGCGAAAAAGTGTCAGAAGTCACCCACACCGTCCGAAGTCACCCCACTTGACGGTACCTAAAATACTTAACGCGTTATGATGCGTTACGAAGGGGTGGGGGCTAATGTAGCCTAAAGTAACGGTCTTTATTATTTTTAAATAAATAATCCTGTATAGCAGTTTTCAAATTTTTGTGTGAAAAAATATTGTATTTTCCCCAATTTCCCCCTTTGCCCCATCCCACTGTTTACCAAAAACAATGCCAAGCGAGAACTTTTGGTAACATACCTGTAGGCCAAATTTAAAGTCTCTAGCTTAAAGAGTTCTTACGTTATCATGCCCACAAAATTTCCCGGACTGACCGACCGACCGACCTTTCGCCCGACCGACTGACCGACCGACTGAACGACAGACTTTTTTTTTTGCTTAAAATTGTTTAATATTGACATAAATTTATTTATTTTTATAAAGTTGTTATAGTTGTTTGGCACTAGCTGTTGGGCAATAAATGAATAAGTAAAACGCAAAAATACGCAAAAATACGCAAAAAAAATTAAATTTGTACGTTACAAGGCTTTCCCAAAGTTTTGAAATTTTCAAAATGGAAAAGCAGAATACATATTTTTTAATATTTTATAGGTATTTTACCTGTTTTAATTTTTTTAGATCTTATTAGATACAGAAACCTGAATTTTAAAAATTGTAAATAATTTTCATTTGTTTTTATTACCAACTTATGAACAAAATAATCCCCAAAACTGTTTCAAAATGAATAAAAAAACACGAAAGTTTGTTTACAATGAAGCTCATTATAACACCCAAAGTTTCGGTCCTAAAAGAAAGTACAAAAACGTAACTATGAAACGTAAATAGATAAATTATCATATAAATGCAAAAATCAATAGATTTGTGTACTTAATATAAATACCAATATATTAATTTATAATAATACATAAGGGTAAATCCAGTAGGAACTTAAAACAAATTCAACGCTCGACGATTTTTAAATTTGTCCATATTTTGGAAAAAAAAAAGTTTGCTCATATGCGTACACTTTAAATCCACTAATACTTTTTCCATATTAATCTCCATTTGGCAGTAAAGCTATTTTAAAAACAGGGGCGTACGTCATTTTTGGTCATTTTGTTGTTGTTGTTCAAATTACTCCGCTTCTCGAACAACATAGGCCTTTTGTCCACAGTACATTCTTTTAAACACTAAATAGGCCTTCTTTTTACTTTCATTCTTTTTTTTTACATAATTAATTTTTAAGGATAAAAATCAGCCTCAAAATCTTGGTAAATTTGTCATAAATTTGAATTTTTGTGATGTGCAACTTTATAGGGGTGCCTTTGAGGGGGCTCATTTTTTTAAACACTTACTTATAACTACTTTCTTCTGGCATATTTTCAATTTTATAGCCTAATCTGTATAGCCTTCTATATAATACGTTTATTTAAAAATAGTCCATATTCGAAGCCAGTTTTCTTAGTTGGCGTTGTCTAAATTTTTATATATTTTTTATTAGCACTACATGTAAATAATCTTAGACACCATCCAAATCTTTTTGTATTTTCCTCTAAATGGCAAAAAAATCTAATTTTTAACTTTTTATAAAAAAAACAAGTTGTAAAGATATGTAATGCTATGTACTCCATTATATACTATTCACAGTAAATGGTATATTGTATTTCCCAAATACTTAAAAAAAATAATTTTCAAAAAAATTACATTTTTTTAAGATCTTTTTTGAAAAACGAAAAATTATTGAAACAAATTTTTTTTTTCAAAAAAGAAGTTTTCAAAAAACCTTTTTTTTTAATTTTTCAATTTTTTTTCAAAAAAAAAATTCAAAATATTTCAATTTTTTTTTTATTTTTACCGATTTTTTTTGTACAATTAATCCTTATAGTTAAAGTAATTTTTTCTGAAAAAATTACGTTAATCGGAATTTTCTTTCAGGTTTTTCGAATTTTTTAAAAGTTTAACCCCCCATAACTTTAAGTTTTTGAGGGAGAGGATCACTTTTATAAATAATAGGGGTCTTCCCCTCACAAAACTTGATTTTTCCTGAAAATTTCAATACGATCCTATTATTTGTTCTTAAGTTATCGTGTCTACAAAAATTGTGACATCAGACAGACGGACAGACAGACAGACATTTGAAAAAAAAGTTGCTTAATTTTTCATTAAACAAATTTATATCCAAGAATTTTTTGTCTAGGACGATTTTGGAATTTTTTTGAAAATTCAAAACTACCGTATAATACTAGTCTAGTGCAGGCGCTATGTATAGTAATAGGTCATAAAAGTATAACTTATTTAACCATAACATATATGGAATAGAATAATATGAAATAGAATAAAAGCTTTTGGTCAAATTGACACACCGACATACAGATTTTTAGATAGTTTGGGTAGATTGACAAGGCGACAGACGGCTTTTTTTTAATTATATATTTTCATTAATAAATGAAAACAATAACAAAATTTTATTATTTGCACAATTTTAATTTCTTACTAATTAATAACAAATATGAAAAAGTCCAAACGAAAATAAAAATTGTATATTATTTAACAAAATTATAATAATTACTATTAATGAATGAGGGTGAATTTTGAGACACGAGCGGGTAGGTGAGTGGAGTAATTCCCGAATAATAGCTATTATACGCAAGTAGAATACTATACTATACTTTATTCACGGCCGTTTCAAAGTTTAAACGGTTTATTTTTACAGACCCTTGGTTTATAGGCCTATTAATCATGGCCGTGGTTCATAGTATATTATTCAACAAGCGTATAATAATTGCTATTAATCAATGAGGGTGAATTTTGGGACACGAGCCGACAGGCGAGTGGCGTAATCACTCGAATGATTATACGCGAGTAGAATACTATACTTTATCCACGACCGTTTTGAATTTTAAACGGTTTATTTTTACAGACCCGTGATTAATAGGCCTATTAATCACGGCCGTGGATAAAATTAATTTAATGCACGATAATTATTTAACTGTAAAGTTAAATAAATTGCTTAGAAACGTCAAAATGACAATTAAAAATGATACGCCTACTTAGTTTCCAGTAGCATAAATATTATTTTGGAAATTATTTTTATCATTTAGAGGAAAATACACAAAGATTTTCCTATTATCGTAGATTATCCATGTAGTGTTGGAACATATAAAAAAATTATAAAAATTCCGAAAACGCCAACTGAGAAAATGGGCTTCAAATATGGACCATTTTTAAATAAACGTGTTATATAGAAGGCTATAAAAAAACAACAAAGTAAGCTATAAATTTAAATTTGTCACAAGAAAGAAGTTATACGTGGGTAACTGTTAAATAAAATCAGCTCCCCAAAGGCACCTCCTATAAAGATGCATCATAAAATAGTCCTTTATGAAATTTTTTTCAAGATTTTGAGGTTGATTATCACCTTTAAAAATCAATTATTTTAAAATTCAATAAATTCAAAAATGTCAATTTTCTTAGGTAAATTGACGACAGTAATCTAAGTCTTTATTATTGATGTATTGGATAAAAAATATTATTTATAGAATGCTCCAATATACATAACACTAGGCATACTTAAATATTTTTAAGTTAATTAAAATTCTACAAAACTATAACTTATTTGCCCTAGGACTACACTGTAAAAAGTAAATTTAAAGCAGTTATCCTTGTGAGGAAATACTGAATTATCTATCTCATATAAGCAGATTTACAAAAAACTGTAATAATGCTTAATTTTTCATGTTATTTGTAAATTTTAAGTTAAACCACAGGTTAGGTTGTAATATCCCTTGAAAAATACAGGAAGTGCTTGTGACAATAGGTCGAATTCACAGTAACATTAAAAAACACAGAACAACTGTAAAAAAATCTGTAAAAACACGACGGTAATACAGTCAAACGCTTTAAATTTACTTTTAAAATTAAGGTATTTTTACAATCGCTATTTAAAAATACAGTTAGGCTTTAAATTTACATAACAATTGCTGGCAATAAATCGCCTACAATAATTGTAGGACATGTTTTTAAAGTGTAGAAAAGGTTCTGCGTTGGTAAAAAATAAATAAATCGCCTTGTAAATTCCGAAACATCGTATCTGAAAAATGACCACTTGACAGGTATAACAAATTATCCTTTTTTAAACAATTAATAAGGTATTTATTTAGAACTTTATTAATTACATATAAACAAGAATAAGTTCTTATTCATATAAATTAGTCAATTATTAAATTACTACCCTACTAATTCCATAAAAAAGAATAATTTCTATTCTCTGACAAGTTCCCATTTTTCAGATACGATGTTTCGGAATTTACAAGGCGATATGTAAAAAAATCTGTCATGAGTCGGTCTGTGCGGGAAAATTTAGGGCTATCGCGAATCATGAACGATTTTAGCCTTTTTAAATTATTACTTTTTCATTTCACTTTCCCCGATGAAAGTTTTCGTTAGTAAAAAAAATCGAAACTTTTTATTGCTTTTTTACGCTTCGAGCTAAACACTTAAGGTGGATTATCCAAAGTTCTAGGCTGGGATTGTTTTTGGTAAGAATCGGGGTGGGTAAGGTGATAAAATGGGGTAAAAACTATTTTTTTCAAATTTTTTTTTAAATTATTTGTTTTAAGAAAAAAGAAACTCAAAAAAAATTATTCTTTTTTATTTTTTTTTTTTTTGATTTTTTGATTTTTTTTTTATTTTTTTCGTTTCTGATTTTAATAAGCCCAGGCCTATAGAGAAAAGTAGTATTTTGTTGGCAGCAGTTTTTTTTTATTTGTTGGCAGCTTGGGTATTGTTTTGATGTTTTCGGTACGAACACAAAATAGTCAAAACAAAATCAGGGACCCTAGCAGTACAGGCTCCAAGACTATAAATAACTTGGTGAATCAACGCTAATGTAAATTAGGACTATACAAAATGTAATTATAAAATGCATTTTCAATTTATAAATATAAAATCAATAAACTGCGGAGAATAATGTAAGGGCCAAGGATGAACCGGTGGAGGGGGCGGGGGAGCCTTCCCCACACAGTGAATTTTTGCAAATTTTAATTGTTTTTTTACGTTTTTTCTAATTTATTAATAATATGTACTTGAACTTTAATATATAATGTATGTATATTTTAAATACAATAATAAAGTTATTAATAATAATGATGATAATAATAATAATAATATTTATTGGAAGAAAGCTTGTTTTTACAATAAATACACATAGTATGCAATAAAATGAGTCTAGCTCATTTGTATGTGCAGTGAAAAATTTAGAACAGAAATAAAAACTAAACTAGACTAACCTTATAACTAATTAAATAAATCGACTTAAAGATACAAACAAAAATCTAAAAACTAGATAAAAAATTAACACACAAATAATAATAAATTTAAATACAAAGAAAAATTTAACAGGTTTAAAAGGTACTAGACGACTACATTTTGTTTATTAAGTGAGTTGAATGACTACACTGAGATAAATTTTTAAATCCACGTGCATGGGTAATTTACTTGCAGCTGCTGCTGATGTAAATTTACACTCGAAGCGATAATATAAATGCGGTGTGTACTATATTTTTACATCCAGTGTGTAAAGTTTACACCCTTCAATTTATTAAAAAAATAGAATAACCATTTTGTTATTTTTCTATTTATGAATAGTGTTTTATGGAAAAACTACGCAACAGAAAAATAAAAAGTATATTTGTAATCAGCGCTACAAAAAGTACCAATATAAAATAGAAACAGAAAACATACCCAAGTCTTAGCAACTCAAAATTTGCAGGCCAGTGTTGCCGCCTAATTAAGTAAAATATTATAAAATGTATGTTTTAAGGATATTGTATTAATCACACTTTTTAAATATTTACTTTTAATCAACACTTGCCAATTATTTCTTTGAAAAATCTCGCACACACAAAATTATACGTACGCTCTTACAAACGTAAACAATTAAAATGGTCGACAGCCACCAGACACTATTCTGGCTTCTCGAGTCACGTAACTAGCTTAACGCCGCGATTGGCTGGCTGGCTGGTACATCAGAAGTGTGATTTTTACACTTCGGGTGTATTGTTGCTAAAGGTATGTTTATAAAAATACACTTTCTTGAGCTCAGAGTGTATTGTTGCAGAAGGTATGGATGTAAAAATACACACTCTAGGTCAAAATCACCTCACGTGTGTAGTGTCACATCAATGTTGATGTACATTTATATAAAGGTGTAAAATTTACACATTTATAGTGTATTTTTTTACACCTTTTCAATGTAATTTCTTTCAGTGTAGGGTTTGGACTTTTAATAGGTATTTTGAGCGACCTTTGTGGTGACTAGTATTTGTTTAATGGTTAGTATTTATTGGTATTTGTACCATCCTGTATAATTTAAAATATTTTTGGAATGTGCCTTTTTTAAAACCATACAACTTTTCCTATTCCTATCCTAAAAAGTTTTTCTTTAAAGTGTAAACTTTACTATATATCGACCGACTTGGCTTCGTTGAGACACACTGTATATATACATAATAAAGCCTAAATTTTAGATTATATTTGAAAAATCTGCATTATAATTTAAAAGTTGGGAAATTGTCCTTAAAAAGTTGGGAAATCTGGATTGGAATTTCATAGAGAATTTCCGACAGGGCTAAAGCTTTTTTTCAGAGGTAAGGACCTTTTTTGCCATTAAAATTTTCGCCAGAAATAAAGCTTTTTTAGAGAGGAGATGGTTGGCAAATTTAGTGATTTAGTTTTGAAATTTTGCAGTGGAGTGAACCAATGAAGTCTGTGCCAAACTTTAAAATCAATACGTTAAAACTGAGAATAAAAATAATTTACAAATTAAAAATTCCGATTGTTTTTGAGATTATGTTACTATCTGTCAAATAACTGACATTAAACAAAATTTATGTTGTACATCAAATTGCAATTTAAACATCTTTCACGATATGAGTATCAAAAATATAAACTAAAAAATGCGCCAATAAAATTTTAATGCTGTAGGGTGTTTCCTCATCAAAAACTATAACATAAAGTTTTTATTCAAAAATGCCCACAAATGTAAGTGAGCTTAAGGAACCTTCTATAAAAAAAATTAAAAACCCTTAAAGTATGCAACACGCTTTATTCTTTAATTTTATATCATATATCAAAAAAAAAAGGTTATTTCAATAGTTTTCCATTGATATGGTATACAAGGGGATTTTAATAAGTTTCCGATGCAAAAGAATAATTAACATGTTGGTGTTGGTGGTGCATCTACAAAATATCCAAAAACAGACGTTTTTCGATATTACTCAAAATTTCTTTCATCGATTTTTTTATTATTTAGTTTCTTTTACACGTATTCGATCCCTTAACAATAACTGTTATCAATTTTGGATGGAGGTGAAAATTTAAAAAAACATGTTTTGTATGATCGTGAATAAAATTTTACTTAACTTCGTAAAGTTTCTAAAAGCAGTTATTTCATGAATTCATGCAGAATTATTCTAAAATATATTTTAAGTACTTTAAAAAGTGCAGTTTGGAATACTAAACGCCCTTATAGTCCAGTCAAATAACCAGAAATTTCTATCTTAAATTGAAATAAATATACACAGGCTGATATTTTAAAGGGTAGTAGTGGATATTAACAGAACACTCCTGTTTAGTTTTTTAAGGGGTGTCTGCTATCTTGAGTTTTAGGGGTGAGTGCGGTTATCTCGCTAAATGTGCATCTTACAATAAAAATTCATATAACCAGATTTGTTAGGGAGATAATTTCCAACAATTTTTGTTTTGATCATTTGTTTAATATATTAATAACAATCGAGTTATAAATATTCAAAAATGGCCATGTTGGGGGTGAAATTGTTTTTTCGATTTTTCAGCCAAATTATTCATCGAAGGATGAAAGTGGTTATGAGCAAATTTGTAGCTCTTGAAATTCTCTATAAGTTTTATATATTATGAATTTTCATAAGTATTTTGTTACGGTTACAGTGGGCGCCCTCTGTAACCGTACCAAAGTACCTATGAAAATTTATAATATATGAAGCTTATAGAGAATTTCAAGAACTACAAGTTTTCTTATAATCACTTTTATCGTCCTATGAATAAATTGGCTGAAAAATGGAAAAAAACAATTTCACCTCCAACATTTGAATTAACTCGATTGTTACTAATATGTTAAAAAAATGATTCGAAACAAAAATTGTTGGGAATTTCCTCCGTAACAAAATTGGTTATATGGATTTTTATCGTAAGATGCTGCATCTTAGATGCATATTAAGCAACCTCTAAAACTCAAGATAGCGGACACCCCTTACGCAAATCTGGTGAAAAACTAACAGGAGTGTTACCATCCACTCTATCCTTTAAAATATCAGCCCGTGTACATTTATTGCAATTTAGATTTATTATTTGCCTGGACTACTTAATAGCCTGGAGCTTCAAATTGCTCTGTCAAATCCCCTGTTTGTAATTATTTTGCATGGGTCAGAAAACGCTTTAAGCATTTCCCCAAAGCCTACAAGAATTTCACTTTTAAAGTTAAAAAGTTCTTCTTTGAAGTTGATACTTATACAGGGTGATAAGGAAATAGGTTACTAAATTTAAAGGAATTACCATGTAGTAGGTAGGACTTTAAAAATATTGAAAAAAACGATTTTCAAATGTTTTTTAATTTTATCAGTATATACACTGCATATGTGCTTTTTTATTTTCAATTAAATGTCAGTGTAATCGTTTGTTATCTTTTCGGTTTTTAAAGCATGAGATTGTACAACGTAGGTAAAATAGTAGGGGGAGTTTGAGACCCTTCGTACAGTTTTTACAGATTTCGTTGTAAAATTTTTCAAATACTTTTGATTCTATTTTTTTTTCATCAATCAAACTAACATTTCGCCATATCAGAACAACAAGGTTTTAACAAACATTTTTTCAGGTTTTCATTTTTTTTGCATTTTTGAATAGAGCTTTTTAATACCTTTTTGCTTATACTTAAAAAATAAAAAAAATTATGTACATAGCCCATTTTATTTACAATACTGCATTTTTTGAGATTTTTTTAGTGCAATGTAATTCTAACTGATAATAAAGTTTAATTTGAATTTCTTACTTAAAAATCCGGCGCTCCGTTAACTTACGTCATATCGATGTCACTAATGCATAAATAGTTTGGCCTCTCATTTTTACCAAAATAATGGAGGTTGATGAGGAATACTTGTGCGAAACAACTATTAATTATCAATTTTAATAATGATTAATAATAATTTAGTCAAAATATTGCATTTATGTACAAATTATTAAAACAAACAAAGAAACACGTGAATTTAATGCAAAACGGTTCTAACTCAGGTACTAGGGTGTCATTTTATTTTTTTTTACCCAAAAACAAACGTGTGAAGTTACACAACAATCAGAAAAGAAATTGATGCTAAGCAAGGCCAAGATAAGAGAAAATCATCAAGTTTTTTTTGAGGATTTTTTACTTATTTTGAGCCTTGCGGAGCATCAATTTCTTTTCTGATTGTAGTGTAACTTCACCCAATTATTTTTTAGATAAAAAAATGTCACCCCAAGCATTATAGTTTTTATACACCCTAATAGATATACGTATTTATTTAGTTTAATTGCGGTTTAAATGGTATTACACAGGTCATTAGATATATATTAGACACTAATTCGGCTAATACATTTGCAATATCAATCAATTATCACTCAATCATCTAATCTTAATTGAATCGGTAGTTGTATAAAGGGGCCAACTCCACAAAAGTTGAAATGGAGAAAACTAAATAAATAAATAAACAGATTTAAAACTAAACGAGTTACAAACTTTTTTTACTCCAAGTAAAATAAAGTTCCAGGTAAGCTGAACATGTTACACTTTAAATTACTTACATTTAAATGAGTATTAAAATTTCCTATCCTTGTACGGAGGCTTGTTTATTAAACATGAGAGACTGGAGTTAATTTACACATATATTTATTTTTTTAATCTATTTTTCAATGAAAAACAACAAAAAGTTGCTAGAAATCTTGATTTATTTTAAATAAAGTATAATTTATTTTACAACATAAACAATACTTTAGGCACCAAATTGATTGATGATCTTACTAAATAAAAGTTTGTTACCAACATTAATTAGCTAAAAGTATTAGTATATTTGGATAAAATACATAACTTTTAAACGGCGTACGATATCGAATTGAAATTTGGAACCTATACTACATAAGATATCTACATGTATCCACATGTACAATGTACATTGTACATACAGGGTCATTCACGGAAGTGGCCTATTTAAAGTTTATGGGGAACAAATAATTTTGAAAATCTGATATTTTTTCAAAAAATATGTTCATGCTTGTGTCACCTTCGGTTGTACCGGAAGTGGCACTCAACTTTGATTTTTTAAATGGGATCCCCATATATTTTTAATTTTTTAAAATCTGCATTTAATTTGCTTTATTTTTATTGCAACACTTTATGTCTATCTCCAGTAGTTTTTGAGTTATTTAAGTTTTTATCGAAAAATAAGAAAATTCAAGCACCCCTAAGAAAATTAATTGCCCCTTGATTTTTTAAATTTGAGAAAAGTTAGTTTGTGGTTTACTTAATGATAATTAACTGAATTATCCTAAGCTGAAACAGAACACAAAATTTATGCAAGGTGTCTCAGAAAGCAGGTCAAATCTAAAAAAATTTAAAATAGCCATAACTCATTTTTTTTTGATGGCACCCTATACTTTTTTTTATTTAGTTAAATAGAAAATTAAATTTACTTTAAAATGAATAGAGGATACCTAAAATTAACCGTTTTCGAGCTATTTGCAAATTATTGTGAAAAAAGGCGTATTTCTGTACATTTTTAAAGTTGTATTTTCTCAAATAGGCCGGTAAATAACATTTCGTTTTTGTTTAACTTAAATGTCATCGTAATAATTACGATGAATATAATTATTATATTCATAAGTTTATTTTGGATTTACTTGCATTTTTGGTGAAAATGTTAAAATAATTAGTAGAACCTGTAGAAAATTAATTACAAAATATCCTGATTTACCAAAACTGTCATGTAAAAAATTTAGAAGAATTCACACAAATAAAAATCGATTCATTTTACTGGCCTACTTGCTTAACATATTCGCTGCCGATGCAAAAACTTTAGGTTTTCTCGGGTACCACCACTTTTTTTTAAAATTATATGGACGGACACAAAAAGTCAAAACAAAAAATCTGAACCGCGTGCACTTTTGGGTTTAACATACCTTTAGTCATAGCCTACCTAGCGATGTTTACTCAACTAAAAACCCGACAATACTGGATAAGTTTAATGTGAAAAAGGTTGACTCCGATAGGAGCCTGCGGTACCTGCTCACGGTACCGACTGGCTCCTATAGGAGCCAGCGGCAGCGAACGTGTTAACAAATATAACATAAATTTTAAAAGAAATACGACTTTTTCACAATAATTTGCAAATACCTCGAAAACGGTCCATGTTAGGTATAGGGTGTTAAAGCAAATTTAATTCTCTATTTAACTAAGTAAAAAAAATTATGGGGTGCCATTACAAAAAAGAGTTGTGGCTATTTTAAATTTGTTAGATTTGCCTTGCTTTCTGAGACACCCTGTATACATTTTGAGTTCTGTTTTGGCTTAGAATAATTCGGTTAAGTATCATTCAGTAAACCACAAAACAACTATTGTCCAATTTAAAAAATCAAAGAGAATTTAATTTTTTTAGGGGTGCTTGAATTTTCTTATTTTTTGCTAAAAACTTGAATAACTCGAAAACTATCGGAGTTCGAAATAAAGCAAATTTAATGCAGATTTTAAAAACTAAAAAATATATGGGGTATTCCAATTAAAAAATTAAAATTTATGGGATGAGGTGATAAATATTCTAAAAATGCCCTTTAAAAGTAACTTAGCTCCTTAAGAAGCTATTTAGCTCAAACGTCCATAAAAACTATCTTACATCTTTTTGTTAAAAAAAATTAAAATATTTTTTTTTAAAAACGCATCGATAGATTTTTTTAAATTTAGTCTTAAGTCTATCGCAGTGCTCTAAATAATTAAAAAAGGGTTATATTGAAGTCACACTAAACTTTGTTTCCAAACCACCGTGAGCCCTTTTTTTTCAGTTTTTATTAAAATAAAAGCAATATTTCTAGTTCTAGTTAAAAAGATGACAATGAAAAATACTTATAAAATTAATTAAAATCTGAAGCTTGCTTTTGTATAGAATTTTTCGCAATAGAGTATACTTCAATAATATAGGAATGTTGTTTAAAATCTATAAAGCATTTCGTTCCCTTTTTACACAATAAAAATATCCTTTTGTTATTTGTAGAGCGTCTCGGAAATGAACACTTTACAGATTTGAGGGTGGCCCTAAATACTCACAAAAAAATTTTTTTAGCCCTGTAGTCCATTTTTGCGCGAAATAGGTTGATAATGCCATGCGGTGGTTATTGAAGTGTACTTTCCGAATCAACTATTATAATAATTATCGTTCGTGCAAAACCCCGTCACCGCTCTAAAATACATTTGAAAATACGCGGTACCGGGGAAAATTTTGTTGTTAGTTAATTTTTTTTTATGAAAATGTCACAGAATTTTTCCAGATATTTAATGAAGAGATTACTTAAATAATTATAAAAAAATAATTACAGTGGCGTTCGTTATTACATAACAGATCCAAGAGTAGCCTATTTTTACATCGGCACTTAGTGCTACTAAGAGTGCCGATGTATTGAAATCTTCGTCGAAAAGTCACATTTTTCGACGTTTTAGACCATTCTGAGTCGAAATCAGTAAAAATTGCGTAATTTGCATAATTAAGGCAATTATTATTGTATTTGGTTAATTTAGCACTTATATAAAAGATAATTTTAAATTGGTCAAAAAATGTTAAAAACAACGTTTTCCTAAAACGCATTGTTTTCGAGATATTGGCGTTTAAAGCAGTAAAAGGTTTTTTTAGCATATCTCACATATTTATAACCCGATTTCAAAAAATATTAAATTATATTTTAAATAAAAGCTCTTTTTAAGCTTTATAAAAAATGTTATATACAGTTTTTTGCTAAAATATAATGTTTTAAAGATACAGAATTTAAAATCAAAAAAACACCTAGTTTGAAATTTGCAAACTAGATGGATCTAGTGTACAATAGTGCCGATGTTTTGACAGGGTGCTTGCAACGTTTCATCTAGTTTAGACAAAAAAATTATATTATGGAGTATTTCGACTTAAGTTTTCTTTAGATTTATTTAATTACGTTAAAAATAAATAAAATAATTTTTTACAATCAGTAGTGTCGCAGAAGTCATATGGTAAAGAAAAAAATATTTATTCGAAGCGTTTTTTTTTTAATTAATTAGTAAACATCTTTAGATAATATGACTGTTTTTTTTTGTGTTTACATTTTTTACTTGAAATGTATGGATCAGGCGAAATTAAAAGTCTGTGTATAATATCTTCATCTTCAAATTAGATTTTGAAGTTCCGGATTCATTTTCTCTTGACGTTCATGCCTGTGGTTTTTCTACAAATATAAATAGATTTTTGTAAAAACTATTTCACAGCCTTTTTTTATCCAATCGTGAAATTTTCACTAAAATTTTTGTTTAGAGCAATCAACACTTTTCCACCTGGACAAAAACCGACGATAGAAATTTTCTTCAACATGTTTTTCAACTGTTTTAGAAGCTTCGTCATTTAATCTATTATTATGTTTTATAACACTTGATATTATAATTTGTGACCAACTGTAATTTTCTCTTTTCCCTTTGCGCTGATAATTATAATTATAATGTGTAAAAATAAATTATGTTTTCTTTTTAAAGTAATATATAGTTTATCCAGCCAATAACATCGATTTTTTTGGGAAAAAAAATAAGGTTAATCTTTTAGTCTTTTAACTGGGCCCTGTTATGCAAAAAGCAACCAATCCACAATATTTCATATATTGTAGAAATGTAGTATGCACATTTCTAGATCAGTATACGACATCATGTTATTTTTTATTTGTGGGTTGGTTGCTTTTTGCATAACAGGGCTCAATTATATTTTAGTGTTAGTGAAAAATGTTTTTAATATCTTAATATTAAAAATTATACTTATTTTAATAAACACATTAAAAATAGCATAAAATTTCAATAATTTTGAAAATATAACAATACATTGAGACACTTTCTTGACAAAAAATGACCTTCGGCGGACGATAATGGCTCTAATTTTTTTGGGACAACATTCTAGACACCTTAATGAATATAAAACTTCTAATTAGAGTTTGGCGGCACTTCGTGGCAACAACGAAACATCTATGTAAAAATTAAACTTATAAAATAATAATAATTTTTTTTCAGTGTATATTTTTAGAGAAAAAGAAAAATTAAGATTTTTATGCACCAAAACATTAGTTGGAAGATAATGCTTTTTCAACATTTGTTTGAATTAAATTCTTTTACAGTTACACCACTTTAAACATTGGGCTTCTCTTTTAGCGAAAAAGGTAAAATTAAAAAACCTCAAGTTTCAGGCTCTGTCACTAACAAAAAAAAATTATTTATGCAAAAATATAGTCTATATCAAAATTCAAAAAAACATTTTTTCCCAAGTGGCCAAAAAGTCCCGAAAATTCCACTGTGGTAGTCCAACAAACGCGCATACGTGGCAGTCACTTCGTCCCTTCTGTCATATTATGACAGTGCATTGGAAAACTTTGAAAAGCATTTAACTCAAAATCACCTTTCAATTACATAACAAACCATGGACTCTGTGATACAGAGTCCGTATACACTGCGAACACAATACAGATAGAACAATGTCTACTTACTTTTGATTAAAACAATGGCTTTTACCTTTGATTAAAGCATCATTTTAGTGTTTTCAAGTAGGGGTGACCGGGGCTAATTGTCGCACTTTTCATTCAAATTCAGTTTTTTCCTTTATTTTTGTTTTTTTTTTAATTGACCAAATGCTAATTTTAGCTGCATGTTTTAGTAATATTATTATAAGATAAAACATGGAAAAATTTATAGGGTATTGAAGTTATGATTTTTTTTGTGAAGTCTCGAAAAATGCGACAACGTGCCCCGTTGTCGCGACACTTAAAGTATGTTTTTGAAGAAATAAAAAGTCATTTATAAAAATCATAAATAACTTATAAGACATGTGCCTTCCGAAAAGCCGATTGTTATCTAAGTTTTCAATATTTTACTAAAATTGTCAATTAATTATATAAAATTTTTTCGATTTTTTTTTATTTAATTTAATTTAATACGCGATTTTATTTGCTATCCTTCAAAGTTTCACTTTTTAACACAGTTTTGAATAAAAAAATGCGAAAAAGCAAATATTATACCATAAACATATCTCCAGATCATGCGACAACTAGCCCCAAACCAATGCCCGAGTGGTCAATTTTACGTTGTCTATCCAGTACTGTCTGATTAACCGATAAAGACTCCTAAATAATAATGTCACAAATAATATACACCTTAAACCATTAATATACATATAATTTTCTTATCTTAATATTTTAAATTACTCACAAGGGAACGTTCAAGTATTACGTAACGCAAATTTTGATCATTTTGGATTTTTTACCACAAAAAAATTACTGGACGCTTTAATTTTGACATACTTTGGATTATCTTGCTTCTCTTTTAACTTATTGCTTTTAAGTTTACAAATGATAAATGACACTTTTGTAACGCAGATGTTAATCTCGGCTTGGTGCAGAAAACTATTTTACTTTTTGAGATATAAGCACTTTGAAAATTTACCCCTGCGACAACTAGCCTCGGTCACCCCTACTACTAATTGAGTTCCATCCAAGAGGGAGATTGGGATTATATTGATATTTTTGTTCTAAGCTAGTCACGTTACTACACACAAAAATATTGAGGGTACAATTTTACACTCAAACTGGTACGTAATTATTACGTTACAAGAGTGTAAATAAAATTTTCGCAAAGGTGGTTAAAAAGTGGCAAAATTACCATACATTTAAATCTTTTTAACAAGTTTCAGTATAAAATTTACCACTCATATTCACCTTTAAGCTGGTTTTAGATTAATTAGTGAACTCTTAAAAAAATAATATTTTAATTTTTGGTTATATTTGACAACTATTGAGAGCAGGGTTTGCTCCAGCGAGACACGACACTACAGCGCTTAACTTGTCAAAGCAATTTTGTGCAACTGATGTTAAACCTGCTGCGGGGAGTACGCAATTTAAGGAAGTTCTTGAACACAGACTCTGTGTTAAGAGTAAAAAATTTACACCCGGGAAATCATTTTCACCATTATTTTATGGTAAGCTATGGGTGTGAATTACGAGTGTAAATATCATTTACACGAATGTAAAAATCAACACTCGGTTTTTTATATAGACTATATTTTTTACCACTAAGTCATTTTTTACTATACCGGGTGTTTCAGAAAGGTGGTTCACCCCCCTTAACTTTTTTTAGTTAGGTTCTTGAAATTTGCAGGAGCTATATTACGTAAAAAAGTTAGAATTTTTTGACATAGTTAGAATTTTCTTAGCACTTCCGGTTTCGCCGGAAATTAATCGAACTTTCGATTTTTAAATCAATTCCGAGAACAAGAATTTGCCACTTGTCAATTTTTGACAGGTCATGTAATTTTTTTATTTAAATTTTTATTTTAAATTAGGTTATCCATTTAATTTTTGGTCTAGTATTTTAAGAAAAATACTATTTTGATTTTTTTCCCAAAACTCTAAATTTGGTGGGCTTTTAAATGTTCCAAAATCATACATGGTCTATAAGTCATTTTTTTCACAGGAAAAGAGGGTGGCATTAAAATGAGAGAGAATTTTTTTCCAACATTTTGATACCGCACATGAATAGTTTTTTGGAAAAACTTTATAATTAAAATTAAATTAAAACACTCCAGAATTAAAATGAAAATTTAAATAAAAAATTACATCACCTGTCAAAAAGTGACACATGGTTGTTCTCAGAATTGATTTCTGAATCAAAATATGTAAATATATACGGGGTATTCCATTTAAAAATCGAAAGTTCGATTAATTTTCGGCGAAAAGGGAAATTCCAAAAAAATTCTAACTATGTCAAAAAATCCTAAATTATTTATAATCTAGCTACTGAAAATTTCACGATCCTAAAATTAAAAACATAATGAGGGTGAACCACTTTCCTGAAACACCCGGTAGTTTGTATATGGAAAATGTTGCATATTATGTTAAGTAGAATCTATAATTTCTTTGAGGCGTATATATATTTAACGTATTATTAATTTGAGCCATTTTGCCTCAATGATTTTTTATATCGATAAAAATCTAAAATAGAAAATAAAATTAAAATGTTCTTATCAGGCGCACCTATTTCTAGATGCGTTGGTAAGGTATTGCGTTTAAAATAATACTTATCTGCTATATCTTCTTTACCTAAAAAATATTATTAGTCAGTACCTTACCAAAGTTTAAAATTTTTGCCTAAATAGAGAATTTTTAATAAAATTCTTGATAAATCGTTAAAATATTTAAAAAAGAACGAAAAACTGAATAAAAGTAAACTTCTAACGTTTCGGGATCTAATCTGATCCCGTTTTCAAAGAAAATTATTAGTTTTTGAAAGAATTTGTGCAATATTTGGCTTTATCAATCAAAATATGACAAATGTCAAAATATGACATTTCGAGGTAATTGAAACAAAGACACCTGTATCAATAAAAAGGTGTAGAGAAATTAATTTGGAAAAGGCGTTTTTGTTGAAAACCTGTAGAGAAGTTAATTTGGAAACAACTTTTTTATCGAAAAGAGGGCAAAGTTAAGTTACCGCGTAATACTTCATCATTAAGTATTGGTGTCCAAATATAAGATAAAGATGAAGAGCATTCACTAATAATAATAATAATAATAAATTTTAAATTATGAAGAATCTGCACGGAAAAAAATTGGTGTAATATAATGTATAAATATCTAGTACCATCGTTTTCATAATAAACGCTTACACCTAAAAATGTTACAGATTATATTGAACTTTATCAAGGTCTCTTTGACATTTATTTGTCAAATATTATTATGACATTACTTGTCAAAATAATTCACATTAGTTATGCCGCAGCTTACAAATTATCAAAAATGTATTATAACAGCAAGAATAAATGACGGGATAAGTGTACGTGAAATAGCCACTGAATTAAATGTTGCAAACAGCACTATAATGCGAGCAAAGAAAAAACTTGAGGAAACTGGACAGATTAGCAGAAAGCGGGGCTCTGGTCGAAGTAGAATAAGTAGTGCAGAAGAAGATATGCAATTAATGAATTATCTGCGGTAAAACCCTTTCCATACCGGAGTCAGAGCGAGGGAAGAAACTAACTTTCCTGGGTCATAATGCTGAAGAATTACGACAGGCCATCATTGAGGCTTGGCACGCAAAAATTACACCAAATTACACAAACCAACTGTTAGAATTACAAAGAAGATTTTTTTATTTTTGATATCTTAAAATAAGTCACTCTTTATGATGTTTTTTTTTTTCTTTATATTTTTGAAGACACTATTTTGAAGAAAAAAACATTATCCCATGAACCGTAAGAGTTGTACAAAAAGCGCTTAGTGTTTTGGGAGTTTAAAATCAAGCAGGGCAAGTTATAAAGAGTGACTTTTTTTGAGATCAAATCAAAAATAAAAAATAAATTCTTCTTTGTAACTCTATCTGGAGACATACTGTATAAATATCATTTATAATAAAATTTGTTAACCTTTTTGCTTATAAGCATATATGCTTAAAGACAGTTATAGGACTTGCACTATATAATATAGACTGTAATTTAACCTTACTTAATTATTACGGAAAATGTCAGTGTCAATCTTAGTAAAGTACATATACCACAACTAAAAATTTAAAATGTTGGGGTACGTCAGGCTTCTGTGATGTGAGCGTTTTCTATGAAAATGATGGTACCTATACTAAGTAATTTTACCACATTTTACTATGTTTAATTTATGATTTGTGTAAATGTGTGAAAATAAATTTTATCTCCTGTAAAATACTGTAAAAGACTGGCAACTTTGTGTAATTTACTAAAGCGCTTTAAATTAATTTAAAAATACAAAAATTTGCAATAATTATGTAAAATTATTTAAAATTAAATATTTACATTGATTTACATTGATTTACACCTATTTCCATTTATAGACTATGTGCTTCCAAATAAGCACTTTGAGTTGACTGTGAATCTAATTGTCAACTTAACCTAAAAAAGAAAAAAGAAAAATCAATGCCAACATATTCTGGTTCTGAGCAATACTCTATTCCATTAATATTCGGTCCCATCTCCCCTAATATGCCACATGTAACCAAACAGGGAGCTTACAAGGGAGCTTATCCCTGGAATAATACGAGTCTGGATTTAAATTGCACTTCTGAAGTGAATCACTGCTTCCAGATTACCTGAAATCGCAATTCTGCTTAAGCGGATCACTTGCGAGTTAAGAGCAAAAAAGTTCCATAAGACATTTTGACATTTTAATATTTTTAAAACATTAATTTTTGTATAAATATGTGCTTATTCATTTGTACAATTGATAAAGCACGAAGAGCATATCATTCTTAAGAAAAAAAAGTTCCTTCGTATTTACATAATTCAGTATATATTAGAATAATAATATAATAATTATTCTTCTTTCCATATCAACATTATATTATTTAACTGTTTAGAATCAGTGTAGTTATTTTTTTAGAGACCGTTGAAGTTAAAACATAAAAAACTATAACAGTTTAAAAAAAAAGCTCCATGATTTTCTCCGCGACATAGAACCTTATTCCTTAAAGGAATATGATGAATATTCACACAGCTTTAGATTTCAAGTTGAATGATATTTAACTTTTTTAACTTTTTTTTGCTTTTTCTTTTTTAATTTTGACGATATTTCGTTCATGTTGTATTTTTAACCTGTGTATTATTTTATTTATTGTACGTGTGTTTTTAATGTTAACATTTTTCGAAAATATACTTGATATTTATTTATTTATTTAAAAAAGATTGTAATTATTTATATTTTTTGTATATCAGTTTTTGTGAATTAAAATTCTATCTGAAATTGGCCACTCTTTTCCGTTGTAATTATTTTTTTACGAAAGAAAAAGGAGTACAGGAGGCATTTACAAAGATGGTCGTGGAAAAAATACTTATGTACCTCTTCTCCTCTACTTCGTAATGTCTACTTTAGCCAGAACGTATAATACGAGCTAATCAAATTAAAATGTAAACAATTAATATTCAAAACGTTTAATTACGTTAAAATGTTTATATAGTGGCCTTTGCTTCAAAAGTTATTCAGTTGTTGAAGTGGTTATTCGGCCGACCGTGTTTCTATTGTTAAATCTGTACAGAGGGGGCGTTCTGAAGTTTTTGTCGTGGGGGTGTAGAGGTGAAACTTGCCGACAGGCGAAAACAAAATGTCCCCTGAAAAAACTAAGGGCTTTGCCTTAGCTTTGCCGAGTACCCTAAAATTTTTCTGTTATAACTTGGAATATTAGGTTTATGGTAAAATTCGGGATTACCTCAGAATTTTGCTCTAAAATACCGAGCTATATATCGAAATTTTAGGATTGTGTATAAGATATAACTCGAAACTTTAGATTTTACCATAAACCTAAAATTTCTAGATAACTCTATCTTTTACTCTAAAACTCCGATTAATATCACGGAGATAAAGGTTTTTGTTAAAATTCTAAGATATAACTCGGCACCTTTATCTTAAATTTCGGTTATATCACTGAATTTTAAGATTTTGTTAAAACTTTAAGATATAACTCGACACTTTACTGTTAAATTCCGAGTAATATCATGGAACTTTAGGTTTTTGTTAAAATTCTAAGATATAACTCGACACCTTTATATTAAATTTCGGTTATATCACTGAATTTTAAGTTTTTGTTAAAACTTTAAGATATAACTCGACACTTTACTGTTAAATTCCGAGTAATATCATGGAACTTTAGGTTTTTGTTAAAATTCTAAGATATAACTCGACACTTTACCCCAAAATTTTGAGTTATATCACTGAATTTTAGATTTTTGTTAAAATTCTGATATAACAATAAAGTGTCATTGCTCTTAAATTTCGAGCTGTATCACGCAATTTCAGGTTTTTGTTAAAATATTTATCGGAATTACACAGGTTTTAAAATAATTAAATGATTTTTTTTTTAATTTTATTTGTTCTTTCCACGCCTTTGTACTAATAACACCCATTAAAAAAAAAACTTTTTAAGTACTTTTTAAATTAACTTAGATTTATATTGTTTCAGGTACGTGCAAAAAAAATGTATTAGCAACCCTATTGAAAAAAGTGTGACATCTGAGTGGGGGCGCAATTGTTGTGTCCAGTGTCGCCCCAGGGCAAAAAGTGAATCTGTGCGCGGCGCGGAGCGAAACCCCGGGGGGCAGTGGCGTGCTGCAAAGATGGGGAAGGGGACAGTCAGCTAACGGTGGAGGATAATGGGAGGCGGTCGGAGGGCGGCCGGCAGCGGAGGCATTGCGGCTTGTGTTCGCTGGTCGCCCGCGCCTTCCGCAGAGCTCTGTGCGGCACCTCCAGCAGGAGAGGCAGCAGCGAATCCTATCAGGAACTGACCGCACAGCCGCCTCCTGATGAGGACAGACACGTAAGTAACGGTATATAGAGCGGTTTACCTTTTGAACGAACGGATATATCGACTTAAAATCTATAAAACTTAAATAAGACACCTTAAACTATGTATTTGAATATATTTGATATTTGTAAATTTTTAAATATGGGCAGGGGGTATAGGGGGAATTTTTTAAACAGGAAGGAAAATTGTGTTATACATTATTTATAAAATTCTCTATTCGACCATATATTTTTTTAGACATTCTTTGAGGGTTTAAAGTTAGTTTGAAAATGGTAATTTTCGTAAAATTTCTTTAAAAAAGGAAAAAAAATAATAAATAATTGATGCCAAAACGTAAATTATACTTTTGAGCAAATTTTAAATGATAAATAAAAAAACTCAAAATATAATATTTAAAAAAAATAAAAAATCAAAACCTATTAAAAATGTTTTAAAAATGGTACAATAGAGAATTTTATTTGCTTTTAAATAATGTATCATAGGACCCACCTTTCCATTTAACGAAAATCCCCTTTATGCATCCCTAACCACACTTTATATGCTAAAAATATTAAATATATACCGAAAGATAGTTTAAGTTGTCTTGTTTACTTGTTCTAAGTTTTAAGTCGATATATCTACTCGTGCAAAAGTTAAGAGGAGGTAACTTGTGGACTTTACTGTATGAATTCAACTATACAATTATACAAAGTATAAAAATTTGTATACGATTTCAACAAAATGTAACACATATATTTTTTATTTTTTTTTTCATGATAAAACGTTAAATAATAAACTGAAAATGGTACGGATGCACCGCACTTATTTTCTCCCAAAAAAAGTTTAAGATTTTGATTATTATTATTTTTCAAACAAAATATTATACGCCCTGATGTGATTTTTCCGTGGGAAACCAGTAATGACATGTTTTGTGTTTAAAGTTGAGGTAAACTATCCGAGCTGGTTAAGGCGTCTAACTAAAACAAAAATTGTTGGAAATTTCCTCCTTAACAAAATCGGTTATGCTTTTTTATCATAAGATGCATATTAAGCAACTCACCCCTAAAAGTCAAGATAGCGGACTCCCCTTATGCAAATCATCCGGTGAAAACCTACCAGGAGTGTTCTGTTACCATCCACTACTACCCTTTAAAATATCAGCCCGTGTACATTTATTGCAATTTATATTTATTATATGACTGGACTATAATGGCATTTGAGTTTTTTTTTTTTTGAAATATAAGTTTTTTTACCTATACAAATGTAAATTTCACTCTGTGTTTTTGTAATAACTGAGAAACTAAATGATGTTTTTGTTAAAACAAGCAGGTTAGTATTAAAAAAATACATACTTAAATAAGAAATTAAGATTCTAAATTAATAAAAAGAGGGTTAAAAAAAAGTCCAATCGTAGGAGTAGTGTATTTTCACTTATAAGTACAACATGCTGCATTGTATATAAATTATATTCTCAGTATAAATACCTTAAAAATAACTACATAATTTTACTGAAACTAGTCAGATAAGTCTAGCCTAATTACACATTGTGTATTTTACAGAATGTTAAATCCGCAAAAATTAAGAAACAACAAAATATTTTAATTTTACAGTCACACTTTGACCTAGGCCTCACAGTATTAGTCAATGTGCAAAGTTATTTATATTTTCACATGACATGACACTTGATACATGTACTTTTGTTAGGTGCAATGTTGTCAAATGCTATATTAACATCTTATGTCAAAATTCGTAGTAATTAATTAAAGTATGTCCCGGGCTATATAAAGGATTGAAATTTTTGGAAAGTAATTATTTGTTGTATCTATAAGTATGCAAAGTCAGTTAAAGTCCCACAAGTCCCGGACTTACGGGATGCTTAATTAAGTATAATAGAACTAAACGAACATGTAAACACATAATGTGTTTTGTTTTAATCTGGCAAACGGTATGGCTTGTAGGGTTCTAGACGGACGAACCGGACGCACCGGACCGACAGACCGACGGACGAACAGACCGACATCAATAAATTGATGTTTCTTAACTATGATATACAAACTTGAGCCTTTAGATCTGAATAATACGTACTTGTTTTAGGTAGTTATTTTTCTGTGTATCATAATACTTTGTCTACACGGAAAGAAATTAGTGGGCTCTGCGCTATACATTATAAGATATTTGGTAACAGTGGCAAATTATAGTGATTTAAGCTATAGATTATAAGGGACACAATAACTAATAATGTTAAAAATAAATTGGAAACGATTATATTTATTACAGGCACTATTATAAATTTACAGAAATTTTATTATATTATAAAAATTATTAGCACGGACAATAATTAAATCTATTTAAGCTATAAATGCCATACTATTTGTTATATTTTATTATTCACTAAACAATTAAAGTATTTCATATAAATTTTTACACTGACTGCCATAATTGTAAGAGAAAGCCTTGTATTTATTTAATAAGCGATTATAATTTGCTTGGTATGTGTGTTATAGCGCTCCTAGCTATAATTTTTTTTTCCGTGTACAAGTATATTTAAAGCTAGTGGTAAATAGTTATCCCAGTGCCAAAGGAAGGGTTAACCTAATCTTGGTGGGATTTTCTGCCCTTATTTCCATACCATTAACTTTGGATTAAGCTTATTTTAATTTCTGTTTTATTGATGTTTCCAATAAGCCCTAAAAGTGTAATTAAATTATTAAAGTTAATTAATAAGTCAACTAAAATAATTAAAGTTTAATGTGCAAAGTTTATATTTCAATAAAAAAGTCACCTTCTTAACTTTCTAACAAATTGAGATATTGAAACACGCACATAAGACAACTTGAGCTTTTGGAACAAGTGCTAATTGAACTTGAATCAAATTTTTATTTTTTTTTATGTTAGTTAAATATGTTTATCAAGTATCTAACACAAGTATCACAAATACTTACTCCATATTAGAATTTTTTTTCTCTGTGTGTATAAATATAAAACGTGATCTGGCTCGAAGACCATGTGAAGAGCCCAAAACAAGAACGATGAAGGTCACAAAAACAGTATTCGCTGTAAATTGCATTTTAAGTTTCAAAACCAAAATACTCGTGGAGTTGGAAGACAGGGGAAAATAAGTTATCAGACCTTTGTGTAACATAATAAGAAAGAAACAAGGATATTGCATAATTGAATCAGTAATAAAGTACTCTTACGTACTAAAGAAACTACCTAACTTAAGGATAATTTTCAACAAAACAAAAATTTAAAAATGAAAAAACCTAACGAGATAAGCCGATTTTTTGTGGATGCGATTACTAACCAAGTTATTAAATTTTCTAGTAAATTACGGATGTATCTAAATGATAATTTAATTTAGTTTTTTTTCTTTTCTCTAGTTTGTTTTTTCTTTTTTTCTTGTTTATTGATATAAGTAATTATGTAAAAACTTAATAGCGTACTTTAGTTTATCTACCACCCAATAATTTTATTTTTAAATATATTTAATTTATTTTTGGTTGTGCGGAAGACCAGGTGTTGCTTTTATTATATGACACTAAAACAAAAAATTATAAATAGTAAAACCAACGATCTGAGCGTAACCATTTTGCCTATGGGTATATATGTGTATATTTATATTTGTACTTATGTATCACTTTATATTTTCTTTATGGGTAAATAAATGTATTTATTATTATTATTATTATTATGTATCTCTTTCTTTTTTTAACTCATCAATTAAACAGAACAAGAGATACGTACAGGTTAACCGGCTTTACCACAAAAAAATTACAAAAATAGCCAACAATATAACGAAAATAAAAAAATTAACATTATAAACGTCAATAATATATTTCTATTTACGCCCACTAAAACATCTCGCCTTTTTGACTACTGCCTTTTTTGTGTTTTTCTTTTTAGTTTTTTTTTTTTTTTATTTGCTTTTTGGTTTTTTTGGGCCTAATTTTTGGCCCTTCTACTTCCTCATCTTCCTCAGAGTCATGATAACAAATCAGCACGCTCACTGACCTTAACCGTTTTTGCCTGACATTCATAGTTTTTGTCGTGTATATCAAATTTTGTTTATAAAATAAGTCCCCGACTATGACTTATGTTCCTGTTTATCAGATTCTACACGCTGTTAGCTATTTTTTGATTTAATTAACTTATTTTAAAGAAAAATTGACTTTCATCGTTTTTGCAGTGGACGCTTCATGTATTTTAAAATATTTATTTATTTATTTGACAAAACTACAGTTTGTTCAACCCGATTACAGTTTGTTTTTAACGCTTACAGTACTAATACAGCCAAACCTCTATAACTCTAAACTCAAGGGACCACGATATTGCTTCGGGTTAGCTAAATTCTGAAATATCATGTCTGAAAAATTCCTCCCATTAAAAAAAAACACCAAACCAGCAAACTACGAAACCAAACCATTGTTAACGTAAATCAACGCCTCCCATTAAAAAAAAACAACAAACCAGCAAACTATCAAACCAAACCATTGTTAACGTAAACCAACGCACTCAAAACACTAACTAGAAATTCGAGTATTTTAATAATTTTTTGTTGTAAAAATTTCAACAATTATTTTATTATATTTATTAATTTTCAGAGAATAGTAATAAGCAATATATGTCAATATATTAATACTTGACTACGCTTTGAGAGCCGCTGAAATCAGTGCTGCCACTACAACAAACCTCGCTTTCGGCCGTATGATCTTCGGCCGTAATACCCACCTCGTCTAAAATTAGGTTCCTTGTTTTTGATTAAGGGGCTTTTACAATAAAAATCTCCACAAAATAAATTTAAATTTATTTTAAGGAGTCCCTATACCTTGCGAAGATACGCGTTTATAATTAAAACTGTCGTCAGTCACAGTATAGTAATTTATCGAAATTTATTTCAGAATAAATTTAACTTCTTGATTGTTTCCTGTAATTTCCAGTTATTTCCAAACCAGTATATCTCCATATCTTTTAAGTTACATAATTTCTATATCTTTTAAGTTAAATATTTTGTCTACCTATCTATTTTTGTGTTTGGAAATAGTGATCACTAGTAGACTGTAAGTGACTATAGGGCCAGAGGTTATTTCAAGCTTTTTGGGCCACTGCACAATTTAACAAACAGCCTGTTCCAGAACTCGCGTCCAGAAATTTGAGGGTATATCAAAAAATCTCTGTAAAATATGAAAAAAATGTAAAAAAAAAATCATCTTCGTTCAATTCAAAAATAAGAACACTTTACGTGGACCAATACTGTTGCTGATATTAAATTACCTTTAAAAGTTGAATTTGTAGCTATGGAAGCAAATTTAATTATTGCAGGTACATATTCTGTAGGTTGACATGGTGATTAATGTGACATAAATATTTATTAATGTCAAAAAACCACCGCCGGATGGAGTGACCCTATAAAAATAAAATATTTGATAGCCTCTGTCGGTTTTGTCAAAATATAATAACCTAAAAAGATTCTAAAGTTGAAAGTCTTAAACAATGCACGCGTCAACAATTAAAATGCAACCATAGTTACTAATAAGTAGGGAAAAACTAATTTGTAGGTAATTTAACATCAGCAACAGGATTGGTCAGATTAAATAGCTTCCTTTTTAATTAGTATTGAAGGGTTTTTAATATACCCTACGCGAGTTCTGTAACAGACTGTAGTTAAAATAAATTTTTAACTTTTCATTTTCCGAAATGTCAAATAATGTGCATTATTTTTATTATATGCACATATAAATGCTCTGCAGGCAAAAATGTCTATTTTTCAAGTTAATTTGTTCAAATAGGCATTTAACAAAAGAAACCTACGATAATGTTTAATATGCGTTTACATAAAAAAAATACACAAATGTGTTGTTTAACGAACATATATCTATAATTTTGGAGTTATTTTTGACCCCCACTGTCGATCTGCCGCCGCACTATGTCGCCAAATGAAAAAAAAAGTGTCCAAAATTATTTTTATCATTAAAATAAGGTGGGAATACTTTAATATATTAAAAACAAAATAGTTTAGTCACAATTTTAAGTTTTAATATTGATGTTTTAGGACTAAAAGGGTTTATTTGAGAAGTATTTTTTGACTTATTTGAAATATATATTTTTAACACCAATTTCGCTTATTTACAGTAAGAACTACTTGCATACCAAATTTTAGTTTCCCCGCTCCAATAGTTTTTAAGAAAGCTTAAAAAGCCGGCTGGAAATTGTTGATATAAATTTTTAAAAAATATCAAATGCGTCAAAAAATATCGCAAAAGAAAGGCTTATATCTTCCAATGGGCCAAAATGGGTACTCTAATATTTATACAGTATTACTATTACATATTTAAGAATAGTTTTACGTATATATCAGATGGAGGACGATGGATGAACAAAAATATTCTCAAGTTTTAGGTGCCACATACACGTAGTAAAAAGGCCGCAAATTTATTGGTAGGTAAAAAATGTTTTTGGTATATATTTATTAATACATATTTGAAGACATATACTTGCTATGCGTGTCCGAAATTGTAGGCAAAAATATCAGTTTTTTTAGAAATTAGGATGTTTTTGTTTTGGCATGTTAAAATAGGTTTTTGAGCAACCGTTGTGCATCGACATGAACGCGGGTCGGATCGAAGTAGCTATTACCGGGGGCATGCAAAAATTAGAATTTTAAAAAACTCTTTTTTCAAGTAAATAGACACTTTAAACAACTATTGTTCACCAAGCGGAATGTCATGTCGACGCTGTTGATACTCAGTAAATTACTTGGTCATGGTCCATGACTCATAGAGAAAGATTTAAATTTTTTTCTTTTGAAAAATTTTCCCTTTTCAAAAACGAGTAGTTAATAAAAAAAACAATATTTTTGTATTAACTATCCGCTGAAAAGAGAAACAATTTTCAAAAAAAAAAATTAAGTCCTTCTCCATGAGTCATGGACCATGACACTGTGTATTAACAGCGTCGACATGACATTTCGCTTGGTGAACAATAGTTTAAAGTGTCTATTTACTCGAAAAACGAGTTTTTTTAAATTCTAATTTTTGCATGCCCCCGGTAATGGCTTACTTCGAGCCGACCCGTGGACATAAATATTGCAAATAAAATAAATGAGTTTTCCTAATGTAGAAAAGTATAGTGAATAACATTAAATGGTTTTTGATCCAAATCCAAATATTATAATAAGTTAAGGGGGGTGTACCATTTAAAAGAATAACCCCGTAGTCAACTAATGATCCGATGTTTTAAACAATTAATTAAATTTCCGCCGGTGGCTTTACTTGTTCGAACCACTTTTTAATATCTATAAGGAAGTAGGAAAGTTTCTATCCATTATGGTTTCTAAATTAAATTCGATTCAATTAAATTAATTTTAATTAAACCGCGAAACAAAGTTTGATTTATATAAACAAATCGGATTTAATTAATTTTAAGTATCTTGGAAAAAAATTAATTAAAAATTTTATACGCACTAAAATGGTTCAACGCCAAAACTAATTAAAATGTGCATATGTATTGTATCGCTAGCTACAAAGTCTCAGTTCTATTTTCTTTCAGTCTTATAGGTAATAGTCTAAGAGCTGTTGACCATTTTTATTTTATTATTTTTTCCCGGCTGCATTTTATATATGTCTTAAAGTACATTCTTATTAAGATAATTCCAAATCGCCAGGTTCTGGTTCTAGTTCCTTTGGGTGCTAGAAGCCCAAAAAAGGTAGTGACATGAAGTATCCTAAAAATCTATTTTTAACTTACCGAGTCACACACATCACATTTATTAGAATCAGATTAGGCTACTTTCACAATTATACATAATTATTCTGCAGGCCAGTATTAAAAACAGTCTTTAAAAAGTAATTTGACATCTCTCAGTTCTAAAATTCTTTAATATTTTCATTTAATTAAAATTTTATTTCATAAATAATTATAATGAATAAATTCTCATTAATTTCTTTAAAAACTTTAACGACATATGCCAAGTGCACTTTTAAAAGACTGTTTTTATCCCTTGGCTCCAAAATTATTGTCTATAACTAAAAAATAGCATAGTCCGAATGTAATAAAGGTAATATATATGACTCGGAAATTTAAAATTGGATTTTTAGGGTACCAAATTTGCACAGCTTTTGGAGCTTTTAGAATCCAAAGAAATTGGATTCATAACCTAGAAATTTGGAGAGAGCTTAATTTAAGACATATATAAAATACAGGCAGGACTAATATTGAAATGAAAATGATATCCGACTATAATCAACATTAATAAATTTTTGCTATAATACCTTCATATAAAAGGAGGGTATCGTATTTTGGGCTAAATCGTCTGCAACGATAAGATTTTACACATGCTTATAGATACATAAAAAATAAATAATTAGCCAAAATTTCAGCCCTTTTTACATCCCGAAACATACTTTAATTAGAATCTATAATTTATTTGAGGCGTATATATATTTATAGTATTATTAATTTGAGCCATTTCGCCTCAATGACTATTTATATCGTAAAAATCTAAAACAGAAAATAAAATTAAAATGTTCTTTCTTTAGATTTTTACGATATAAATAGTCATTGAGGCGAAATGGCTCAAATTAATAATACTATAAATACTTTAATTAATTATTTTAATTACGAATTTTGACATATGTGAATGCATGCTTTGGCAACATTGCGATAGCGCAAATGTCATCTCTTATGTCATGTCAAAATAAAAATAACTTTGCACATTAGGTTCTACTTTGGGGCGTAGCGCTAAGTGTATTGTGATGTGTTTACTACGCTTAACTGTAAAATTAAAATATTTTGTTGTTATGTTGTTAATTTTTACGGATTTAACTTAGTATAAAATAAAGAATGTGTAATTAGGTTGGACTTATTAGACTATTATTTCAGTGATTATCGAGTGGTTTTTGAGGTATTTATATTATTTATTTATATTATTCTACGTTCGTAATTTATATTAATAATTCAATCCAGCGTTATTGTATATATAGTAACCTAACCCCAGACTAGTATTTTAATGTGGCTTTTAACGTGTTAAATAACTTTATTTCCATGAAAAAGTTTTAAGAGACTTTTAAGCTGTAGTTTTAAATAGATACATTAATCTTATACTGTGCAGTATTTTTATTATAAGTATATTCGCAGTGTTGTTGATGTTCTATAAACAAAAAAAATATGACTTTTTTTTTAGGATGATAAAGCATTTAGTTTATCACGATAAATGGTGCATTGTTATCATGTTTTTCTACTACCTAATTAAGTGCTAGCTTATATATTATCACCGTTGTCAAGGCTTGTTTACCTTGGCAACCAATAAAATCAGTGAACTCATTTATTATTGACCGTTGTTAAGCATTGTTTATTGACGACGGTCAATAATGAAAAATTTTTGAGACAACTACTAACTTTATACAACTTATTTGTCAAACTGACAGCTATGTCAAAATAATTTTTAAACTTTATTTTTAACTGATATTTGGAGTTACTAGCTTTAGGTAGTAGAAAAAATAGAATATGCACCACGTATGCGAACTGTCTTAAGTGTTCTCGACTGATTTTTTGCCTTGACGCCGTCTCAGCAAAAAAACTTCAGTCTCGAACACTAAAGACTTAGTTCACATACTAGGTGCATAATATACGATTGTTAACGAATTTTTAATAAAAAAATTGTTTTTTTCACCACCAGCCTAAAACCACATCTTTATTACTGTTCTTTTCATTGGTAGAAATATTATTTCTCTACCTATGACGTCAGAGGTTCTAAAAATAATTAAATTGCACCATGGTGAATAATGAATTTTTATTCAGCTGTTTTGGTATCTGACGTTTCACTTAATTATTAAATCACATTGCTATTTACAAGTGTCCAAAGACACCAAATTTATTTATTGCATGATAAATTAAAAAATATTAACTAAATTAGTACCTATAAAACATGTTTTACAAAAAACACTTCGAAAAGTGAAAATTATTGGTCCATCATATTCAACCATAGATTATACAACCTTAAGGATCATAGATTACTAGAGGTACAACCCCCATATATTGATTTTTGAGGCAATAGATTCTCCCTCACAGTTTTCGCCTGTCCCCTTATTTCTGGGGGAGTACCATAATCATCACTTTGCATTTCACTTTCCATTTTTATATATTTTATTACATTTTATATGGAAACACTTTCTAACTTAATAATTTCAGCAGATCACCAGAAAATTTCTGCTAGAAATGTCAAGTTATTCATTTGTTTTTTTAATGGCCGCGAACGGCCAGCGTGATATTTTAAATTTATAATCTTTTTCATTCAATTTTAGTAAAATAAATAAATATATAGCTAATTAATTGTACTGGTAGTGAAAAAAATACTATATTTTCCACGTGAGTGAAGATTTAACCTTTTAGACCCCGTCTTGCGGGCTTCGCGCTAGCGCGCTCATCCCGCAATTTGACGCAGGTCAAAAATGTTAAACTTCTCTCACTTGGTAAATAATATACTATTATTTTCTAACAAATAAACTTAGTTAACGGTTTTTTATCATTTCTTTTCATTAATTTGCAATTTTTTGAACAAAAACATATTGTTCTTATTCAGCCCAAAACTCGCCTTTAAAACGATATCCTGTTTTGTACCTACCTACATGATAAACCTCAAAACATCAAAAACTTTGAGCCAGTACGTTCACAGTTAAGCGACAACATATTTAAATCAGATGTTACATCAAAGGACTCGAAAATAGCACAGTTAATTAGCTATAATCAAGTGAGCATTGAAAATTGAAGAGTACAAGTTTCATATGAGGTTAAGTCTTAAAGGGTTATTCTAATTTTTTAGGCAAAAAATTACGATTTTTGATTTTTTTTTTCAGAAAATCTGTATTATTTTTATGTACAAAACTTTTTACAAAGTATTATAGTCCATCCAGATATGCGTGATAGTAAGGGACGCGCCCTGTTTTACACAACAGAGCGCTTGAAAATCTGCATACATGCATGGAGATAAAGAAGATTGCATAAATCGTAGTGTATCAAAAATTTAACAGATATCGGTCCTGTTTTCGTGCATATTCTACCCAAGGGCCTATCCAGAGACACGCATAACAAGCATAGTACATAAGAATGCGATGCAGTGATTGGCTTGATGTGTCATCATGTATCTTGTAAGCCAATCATGGTATCGAATTCTTATGTACTATGCTTGTTATGCGAGCCTCTGGATAGGCCTTAAGTTGCAATTGTAACCTAAAAATTTGACGGTTTGCTTGTTTTCAATATAATTTGCGTTTGTACAATATTTAAATATGTATAATATGTGAGTGTATGAAGAATAAACCAAAAAAATAACCTTTTTCAATAGTTTTTGTGAAAAAATGTAAACAAATATCTTAATATATTATAGTCTAAAAGGCACGTGTTTTTAACCAATCATGTGGTCTAAACATCGCGGGATTTTTTTAACTACTATCATGCATAACTGGATTGACCATAGACAACTCTAAAGTTCACAAAAAAATTATTTTTTATTTATTTGCCTTTATAAATAAATGTGCAGCACGCGCTAAAGTTGACACCTCAAAAATAACATGACATACTTTTTTTTTTTTTTATTTTTTTTAATTTATTTACGTTACAACCAACAGTATAAAACCAATTATAGGATGAGTCACATCGAAACAAAGAGTCTTAACAAAAAATTACAAAGGTTAATTAATATACAAGGTACACAAAAAAAAAATGTTAATCCAGGTCTAATTGGCGAAATGTAAATTTAATACGACTGGGGCTGCAGTTAAATATATCTACATCTGATTGAATTGCATGATAATTATTGCACATTGAGTAGATTGGTGAAAATTTAGGTAAGTTGGTTCTAGGTTTTAATAAGTAAAAAGTATTACATGAACGAGTATTTGCTGTAGGAACATGAAAATTTAACATTTCCAAAAGTTCGGGACAGTCAATTTTGTTATTAATTATTTTATACAAAAAAAGTACAGAGTTGGTTTCACGAGCGATAGCTCCGCCCCCATTGATCTGAAACACAAAAACCAAAAACACTTTTGTTAAAAATTACGTCCTTTAATTCGCTAATGTCGACATTAGTCGAATTTGCAAAATTAAAGAAAAAATCGACGGGTATTTTAGTGAAAAAGACAATGCCATTTTCCAAACAAAAACGGATAAAAAAGGAGGGATAAAATATATTACTTGTTATTTATAATAAATAAAAATCGTCTGAAAAAAAAAGTACATTAGCTAACTCGCCAAGTTGGCGACGCCACCATAATTTTCGACAAATTGCCAAAAGATTTAAGTCAATTTGTTAAATAATTTTTACTAAATTTTCAGTTACAAACGGATAGGAAGTTATGATCATATACAAATGTACTTTAATTTTTGTTGAAAACAGTATAGTTCCAAAAACACGTACTGTAATATTAAAAGGATGGAAATGTTGTGTGTTTTTAACAAAAAATAAAGTACAGTTGTATAGGATAATAACTTCCGATTTCCTATCCATTTGTAATTGAATATTCAGTTTACTTTTCACAGTTCTTTATTGTAACTTTTTCTTAAATTGTACATAAGTTTGACAAAATACCATACTGTTATCGATTTTAAAATACTGTTTGTTAAAATTACGGTTTTGAGAAAAATAAATTTTTGTTCTTCTTGAAAACTCAAGTCAACTGCTTTTAAAATCTCTTATGAAACCTTTCTCCTCAATTAGTAATTTTAATTTCTGTGCATTCAATTAACAATTTCAAATGATATAATTACCAACACAGAGTGTTGGCTCAATGAAATTATTGTAATTTATTAAATAATCTCTTTTTATATCCTGTATCATTTCAATCAAAAGTTTTTAGCTAAGCTGCCATTTTTTTCTTAATTTTATGGGATTTTTAATGGTTTTTAGTTATTTTTTTGTTGGTATTTTATATGTTTTTTAATATAGGCATAACTTTGAAACAAGCGGCTTGGATTCAGCAGATTTATAACACCAAGACATGCAAAATCCGAATCCGAAACCCGTTTTCGGCCCGATTTTTATTATACTTTCGCCTCACAGGGGATCACCGTGTTTTTTCGTTTCTAGCATCGCACAGAGGGCCAGGGAAAAAAAGTGGACAAAATTCTGAATTTTTGCATACGGCTATTTTTGATACCGCTGATTTCGAATAAAATAATGAAAAAATTCAAAAAAAAAATTTTCGCGCCACTAGTGTGATCCAAAATTTTATTTTTTTTCGATCTTTATAAAAATGTGTCAAATGTCTTCTTTTGATTATGTTTATGTAGACCAATGTTCATAACCTAAAAATTCAAAATGGCGGAGTCAATATGACTCATCGATTTTTGAACCTTTTGAACTGTATTTGCACGAAATTAGGGCTAATTTTTTTTGAAATGTCTTCAGTTTTGGAGAAAGACTTAAAATTAAAGCACTTATTATGAAAAATATATAATCAAACTTAAAAATTTATTTAATCCCCTATTTTTGTGAAAATCTTTATTTCAAGATATTATGCCATCTGTAAAATAAACTATTTTTTTTAATCATAGAATATGTACTTAAGTATCATCAGATATGTCTAAAAATATATTACATAATTAGTAAAGTGTCTGTATCGTAATATAAAGGTCCTAGAAACGTGAAAATAGTAACTATCAGTTTAAATCATAAATTAAAAAAAAAAATATCCATTTGTTAAGTGTGCCTTTTCATGGAGATTTTTCCTTAACTATAGTAATATTATTCTATGTAAAAAATAGTTGCGGATTTTTTGCGCAACATAGAGAAAAATAATAAAGTTTTTTATATACGTATTTTTTACGTAGATATTAACAACAGGTTAATGGTAATCCAATAATTTTCGCTTAACGCACAATAAAACTTGACAAAAATGTTTGATCAAAACAAAACTCTTATATTTTTCTAGAATTAAAGATTTAAAAAAAAAATAGGGAGCTTCACAGTATGAAGTGAAGTCGAGAAAGTACAAACAGGGACGTATAAAATATGCTCTTACATACTTTTGACACTTATATTACAAGTTTTATAAATTTACTTAAAAAGACAAAACTTTCCTATTTACCTAAAGTACTTACCCTCTTAGAAATAAATCCAAGTACTGAAAACAATGACAATAACGATAGTGACGATGACGATAGTGACGATGATGACAATTAAAGTTCTGATGGTAGCTGTAATTAAAATCTTAATTTTATAAGGGGTGTTTTGTGATAAACAAAATTAATAATAAAACAATTTAGTAGAAAGTAAAATATTTATTACAAAAATTAAGTTTAATTAAAAATATATAAGGTTTAATTTTATCAAACATTTCGTGCGTTAAGCCAAAATTATTGGATTACCATTAACCTGTTGTTAATATCTACGTAAAAAATACGTATATAAAAAAACTTTATTATTTTTCTCTGTGTTGCGCAAAAAATCCACAACTTTTTTTCCATATAATAATATTACTATAGTTAAGGAAAAGTCTCCATGGAAAGGCACACTTAACAAATGGATATATTTTTTTTAATTTATGATTTAAACTGATAGTTACTATTTTCACGTTTCTAGGACCTTTATATTACGATACAGGCACTTTACTAATTATGTAATATATTTTTAGACATATCTGAGGATAATTAAGTACATATTCTATGATTAAAAAAAATAGTTTATTTTACAGATGACTTAATACGTTGAAAAGATTTTCACAAAAATAGGGGATTAAATTAATTTTTAAGTTTGATTATATATTTTTCAAATTAAGTACTTTAATTTTAAGTATTTCTCCAAAACTGAAGACTTCAAAAAAAATTACCCCTGATTTCGTGCAAATACAGTAAAGGTTCAAAAACCGATGAGTCATATTGACTCCGCCGTTTTGAACATTTGTCTACATAAACATAATCAAAAGAAGACATTTGACACATTTTTATAAAGATCGAAAGAAAAATAAAATTTTGGACCACCCTAGTGGCGCGGAAAATTTTTTTTGAAATTTTTCATTATTTTATTCGAAATCAGCGGTATCAAAAATAGCCGTATGCAAAAATTCAGAATTTTGTCCACTTTTTTTTCCCTGGCCCTCTCTGCATCGCTAGAAACGACAAATCTAAACGTGTTACCACTTGTCTTAAAATAAATAAATTTGTTTATTATAGGAAGCATTTAGTCCTATAAAGATAAGTATATTTATGAATGTATTCTACGTTGTCATACAGTAAGTCTACTTAATAATTACACCAAGAAAAATTGTAAAAATATACTATGTATTTAACATTAATCTATTACTTACCTCTAATTATATTTTTATTTATTGTAGAATACCTAATAGTTCAGTCAAATAACGAAAAATTCCTGTGTTAAATTGCAATAAATGTACACGGGCTGAGTGCGGTTATCTCGCTAAATATGCATCTTACGATAAAAATGCATATAACTAATTTTGTTTAGGATAAAATTTTCAACAATTTTTGTTTGACCTTTTTTTTAAGTATATTAATAATAATCAAGTCATAAATATTCAAAAATTGCCATGTTGGGTGTGAAACTGAAACTGAATTATTTGGATGTGAGAAATAAATTTTATTTCTGTCAAATAAACTATTTTGTTCCCATTAATAAATGATTTTGAAATTAAAATATTTATTTACATGTAATAAATGTTTATTTGACTCAAATAAAATTTATTACTCACAACCAAATATTGTAATTGGCCATATCTAAATAAATCTAAATTATGTTTTTTTTTCTCAGTGTACCAATAACAATGGTCATTGGCTCTAGCCAATTAAAATAGTATATTAAGAATAGTTTTTTACCACCAATAAACATAGGAAACTAACTTTATTTTTGGAGATTAAACTATACTTTTGCCCCCTATTTTATTATACACTGATAAAACAGTTTATTTGTGTGTACAAAATATTTGGTTGAATATGGCAAATTAAATTACTTGGTTGTGACAAATAAATTTTATTTCTCTCAAATAAAGTATTTTGTTCCCATTAATAAATGATTTTAAAATGAAAAATATTTATTTACATGAACTAAACATTTATTTTACTTATTGGCCATATCCAAATAAATCTAAATTATCTTTTTTATCAGTGTATATTTTTACTTTCTCATAAAGTATTGTGAAAAAAAATCTTTTTTTTGCCTAAATCATCTTATTTTTTCCAAAAACGACGAGAAAAATCAAAATAAGCACAACAAAATTATATCTGCCTGTCTGTCTGTTGATTTGAATGTCTATATTCACGATAACTTAACAAAGTTTTGAGCTAGAAAAAAAAATAGTAAGCAGATGTATTTTTAGGTATACTATTTTTTTTTCTTGGTGTAGTACTTAGCAGACTAGCTGGCCAAATTGAATAATTAGTAAAAAATTAAATGCAGTTTGCATAATAAAATTTAAATGCATAATTGTGCATAATATGTACTTATTTGCATAATATAATTTCATGCGTTTGAACCAGGGATATTATATGCTTTGAACATAAATAACATCCTATTAAAAATAATTAAAATGAATTTAAAAATTTACCTGATTTTATTTTAATGTAGGTAAATAGAGAGAAATATTACTCTCTTTTAAGCATAAAGTTTTAAAGTTTTTTTTTATTTGAAAAAAAAACTTAAATTTTTATACCTATATTTTTTATTAATCAAACCCTAGTTATTCTAATATTTAAAAGCTGCTAGATAGTTTATTTTATTTTTAGGTTAACAGTGCTCGAGAAATTTTAGTGCAATATTTAATGACAAAACAATAATAACCCTTTCTTGCACTGTGACAAGGATTATGTAAATTTACAATCCACTAGGTAAGACTTTTGTATGGTAAATTTTCTAGTGCGATGTAAAGTTACATTAGATTGGATTAAATCACTTAATAAATAAAGTAAAATTACTCCAAATGTATATTTACTGTAAAAATATAGTAATACTACTTTTTTTCTAAAAAATATGATCTCATTATATATAATGTAATATCAAAATACTCTTGTTACAGTGTGTAAAGTTGTCATATTATGAGATACGAGTGTTTCACACAGACCAGTCGATATATATTTATCGATTCAAGGTAGACTCCCTAAATCCTCCACTGACACATATTTTAGATAAATAGGTTTGTCCGAAAATAAGACCTAAGGGAGCTACGGCCCTTCGAAGATGGACATATTGAATAGGGAACAAAAAGAGCACCAATAAAATTTTAATGTGCATCGTGATTCTTGATTCTTGATTTAAAACTGGTAAAAAAAGTATTCTTCACCAAAACACCTAAATTTAATATTAAAGAAGTAATAGCCTTTTAAAAAGTAACATTTTTGGTGGCACAAAATGTTTCTTCCTCTTAATTGCATTTCTTTTGAAAACAGTTGCTCCTAAAGTCTTACACTATACGACATTTTTTATGTATTTTTGCTCAAGGAATCCATATTTTTTACAAAAAAATACACATAAAAAAGTTTGGGGCAAAAATGTCTTGAGCCTTACATATTTTGTCCATCTAGGCACGCCTCTAGATAAATTAAAAAAAAAAAATAACAAAAACTAATTGCATGCAAAAACTCGTCTATATAGCTCAAGGGGTACCAGTTATTATTTAAAAACCTTATTTTTAATACAATTGTAAATGACAGGATATCCTTTAGGGCTCATTTCCGGACCAACCTTTTTAAGAACTTTTTTTATATATTTCGATGCAGAATCACCTCCTAAATTTTGGCATATATTATAATGCAGTTATTTTATTAGTTAACATAAACGTTAAAAAATAATCACATGTTTTAAAATAATAAACAGAAATTTGTTATTAAAATATTTTAATAACTGAAAATTAAATTAAATCTATTATGCTTGTTTAAACAGCTGCATATGTATTTTTACACTCTCTGAATCTGCCTAGCTAGAAGTATTTTTTTTATAAAAATCAGAACATAAAAAATATATTGCTGCCAATAAAAGAATACTTAGGTACTTTTCCCTTATTATTAGACCTAAAAGAAATAAAATACAATGTCCAGTAAAACAGCTTTCCCATTTTACACCTCCGCGCGTAAAATGGATTTTATATTATTAGATTTACTTTTAGCAATCTTAAAAATATACCAATTTTCACGAAAACATCCCTCCGCCTCTTAGGGGGTTCAGTTAGAATTTTTTTATTATCAGATTCTCTTATAGCAACTTTAAAAACCCCAATGCACAAATTTTCACAAAACTACCCCCACCCCTCAGGGGGTGAAATTTTATTAAAAGATTCAGTTTTAGCGACCTCAAAAACCCCAATATATAAATTTTCAAGAAAACTGCCCCCTGCCCCTCAGGGGGTGGAGTAAGAATTTGTTATCGTCAGATTCACTTTCAGCAACCTGAAAAACCCCAATATACCAATTTTCACGAAAACTACCCCCGCACCTCCGCGCGTAAAATGGATTTTTTATTATTAGATTTACTTTTAGTAATCTTAAAAATATGCCAATTTTCACAAAAACAACCCCCCACCTCTTAGGGGGTGCAGTTAGAAATTTTTTATTATCAGATTCTCTTTCAGCAACCTTAAAAACCCCAATACACCAATTTTCACAAAAACTACCCCCATTCCTCAGGGGTGAAATTAGAAAAATTTTATTAAAAGATTCAGTTTTAGCGACCTCAAAAACCCCAATATATAAATTTTGAAAAAAACTACCCCCTGCCCTTCAGGGGGTGGAGTAAGAATTGTTTTATTGACAGATTCACTTTCAGCAACCTGAAAAACCCCAAAATGCCAATTTTCACTAAAACTGCCCCCGCCCCTTTGGGGGTGGATTTAGAATTTTTTTATTGTCAGATTCACTTTCAGCAACCTCAAAACCCCTATATAGCAATTTTCAATTTTTTCTAAAAAAAATGTATTTTTCTCCATTGCCGCACCACAATGTTCACCAAAAAGAATCCCGAGCTAGAACTTTTGGTAAAATACCCGTATGTCAAATTTCAAGTCTCTAGCTTAAATCGTTCTTAAGTTATCGTTCCCACAAAATTTCCCGATCGACCGACCGATCGACCGACCTACAATTTAAATAAGTTTAAGCTACGAGGAGTATACTATAAAATTTAAAGCATTATATATCTTCACAGCTTGTTTTTATTCCAGCTTAGCTTTTCATCAAAAAATTAATAAATTTTCAATTAATTTGTAAAATTTAAATGTTACGCGTTGAAACTCTATTAACATAAAATGCATTTTATTCGTTAAAATTTTATTTCAATTTATTATGTTATGATTAATTTTGACACTAATTTATTTAGCAGTTTAATTCAAGGGTAATTTCGTTACATGAATTATTCTACGTTTTAAAAAAACACAGTAACTTGTATTTTTGTCAAAATTTACTCATTATTATCAAGTTAGGCTTGGACTTCTAGCCAGTTCACCACTTTAGTGGCGGTAATATTTAAAAGTTCACAAACGTTTTAAAAGATGACCCTACTGGCAGGCATGGACCTTTTTTTTTAGTCAAGCTTTTTTTTTCAGGGTAATTTTTAATAAATATTTCGAAATTTTTTGAATTACCACCCCCCTCCACAATTTAAGCAACAGTAGAGTAAGATCAATAGAGTCAAACGCACGCCTAAAATCAATAAATATCGCAACTTATTTTAATTCACTCGTTCTTCTTTGTAACCGAGTTTGTAACCCTATCTTTTTAAAAATATGCTTCTGTAGCACCACATTAAATCATAAAAAAAATATTGCCAAAGCAGTTTTCTTAGTGTATATCATAATATGAATAATTAAGGACCCTGAATAAATTAATATTAAACTTCACACAAGTGAAGGTTAATGTCATTTCATTTAGCCCTTTGGCTCCGGATTTGTTTTCTTTTTTTTTGTGTATATAAAATAAAATGCTATCAAAAGTACGAAACAAGTGAAATTTATTTTTTTAATGTTCTTTTACAAAAAATAAGTGAGATACCACTCTTCCAATATAACGTTATGTGACCCTGCACAAAGAAACCCAGTTAGTGTCAAATTAAAAAAAAAATGATTCTAATGTAAAAAACTTTTCTATTTAAGAATCCGACATAAAAAGAAATACGTAAATTTGACACACTAAGGCCCAGTTTATCAGTGTACAGTTAAAACTTTATCTAAAAGATAAAATTTTTGACTTACCATCCTCCTCCACAATTTAAGCCATATTAGAGTAAGATCAATAGAGTCAAACGCACGCCTAAAATCAATAAATATCGCAACTTATTTTAATTCACACGCTCTTCTTTGTAACCAAGTTTGTAACCATATCTTTTTAAAAACATGTTTCTATAGCACCATATTAAATCATAAAAAAATATTGCCAGAGTAGTTTTCTTAGTGTATATCATAATATGGATAACTAAGTACTCTGAATAAATTGACATTAAACTTCACACAAGTGAAGGGTAATGTCATTTCATTTAGCTCTTTCGCTCAGGATTTGTTTTCTTTTTTTTGTGTATATAAAATAAAATGCTATCAAAAGTACGAAACAAGTGAAATTTATTTTTTTCATGTTCTTTTACAAAAAATAAGTGAGATTCAACTCTTCCAATATAACGTTATATGTGACCCTGCACAAAGAAACCCAGTTAGTGTCAAATTAAAAAAAAAAATGGATTCTTATGTAAAAAACTTTTCTACTTAAGAATCCGACAGCAAAAGAAATACGTAAATTTGACACACTAACAAGGTTTGTTTGTGCAGGGTCACATACATGTATCTATATTGTTTAAAAGCTGTACAAATATATTCCGTTAGTAACTTATACTCTGTTATAGCTAAGTAGTATATATGTCCCAGTTCTGTGCATTATAAATCTTCTTTTTGGCTATAGAATTTTTTAAACATCCGCTGGGACATATTTGTTCAGGACTACAAGAGTGAAAGGGATTTTTGAACATCTGCTGGGCAACTTTCACCGACGATGGTTTAACTTTAAACTTGGATAAGTAGTAATGGTGGGGAGGTCAAGCCTGGTAACTAGAGACCAAATTGGTCCTTTTTGCCTACTGTGTTACTAGTTTTTTCTACTCTAACGAGGATTTTTGTTGTTGTACCCCGAGACATACAGTTTAGCGAGGAATCCGAACCTCGTTTTGTCGGTTTTTTTTATCTAAGTGAGCGGCTTTGATCCTTAAGTTTATTGGCTGCCAGTGCACTTGGACCGGCGCTAAACTGCTTAAGGATCATTTTCGCTTGCAGCCTTAGTACAGATCCTGGTTGCTTGAAAGTCCCTAAAGTGAGCTCGGCCAACAGATATGACAGCTATCTTCCTGCCCCTTTCGGTACCCCCCGGGAAGTATCACAGGTCCGAGTGCTAGTGCGGCATTATCCACTGCAAACCTTTTTCTGAACTGTGTGCTCTTCGGCAGCACAAGCCAACATGGTGGCGGAAACGACTGTATTTTATTTCTGTGAAAAAGTTGTTCCACAATCGAGGATTGAACCCCGGCCTCTCGAATACTAGATTGAGGTGTTCACGACTGAGCCACCGCCCAACTTGGATTAAAGTGACGGTCGAACAATCAGAACACAGCATCAAGTTAAACTCAGTTTAGCCGAGATAATCTCAGTTTAAACGTTGGTGCAAGGGGCTCTTAAGTTCCCTATGGATAACCTAATTGTCACAACTTCAATATCTGTGGCATAATGTATTGTGGTAGATTTTGACATTATGAAGATATACTAACTGTAACAATAGTTTGTGTTAGAACAATTGAAGTGCTTGGAGAATAAGGTACATAAGCTGCATATACCTTTTAAGAAAATTTGGGTGAAATTCTGAAATCATGTATTATTTTTTTAGGAAGTAAATAATCAGGTACGTTGCCATGGGGCATAAAATGACGATTTCAAAGGCTGCTTGTTTTTTTTTTGCGGTTCAATAAGATCCAGCATATATGTTACTGTTTTACTGATATAAAAATGTTTTTTCACTACTAGCTTTAGAACATACCGTTATTGATCATGTTTTCAGACTGTGAAATCAATTTTCTTCACCTATAGCAATAATATTTTTTTCTCTACTATAGTAGGAGTAAGTTTTATAAGCAATCGATTTCTGTCGCTTTAGATGTTTCAGTTCTTTGTGCAATTTTTACTAATTAAACCCAAGAAAATAGCTTTAAATAACCTTTTATTTATTAAATATAATTAATTTTAATTATTACCAAATAATACAATCAATAATTAGCTAAATATGAAAAAAAAATTAAAAACATCTAAATTTTTAAACGTCAGTTCTAAGTATTTATCCAATACATACATAATAAACTCAATAATAACCCCCGCGTGGCTTTTACTTTATTGAGTGGATAATTATTTATTTTACCCACTTAACTGTCACTTGTCAAATTATAAATTCTTGTAAATGTCATTAAAATTTTTAATAAAAATATGTGTTCCTAAGCTATTTATTGGATAAAACCTTGTATGGCACTCATGGGTAAACCGATATTGCCCTCTCGAAAATTAACCTGCTTACTTTACCCACTAGTACCATAAATAACTATTATTTGAGCAAATGTTGATTTTTATGAAAATTTCAAGAAATATAATTTCTGTTAATAATTTATTTTATTATTTGAATACAAATAGTTAAATAGTGCTAGTAGTGAAAAAACGAATATATAAACTACGGTAGAGAAGACTATTATAGCCTCGAACTCTTAAATCCCTCGCTGCTATGCAGCTCGGGATATAATACACTCAGCTATAAAAAATTATTCTTTACCTTTACAATTATCAGAAGCGGTGTGGTAATTACAAGTAATAGCTACGGCACTCAGACCTAAGATCCATTGTGCATGCAGCAGTCGTCTAGGGTGACACATCATTTCTCGTTATTATACAACAATATTTTTTAAGGGAGTTGCTAGGAATTTATCTTTATTTATTTGAACATGGCTTTTGTCTCTTATTCCTCCGAGGAATTCAATTCGAGAGACTTATTTTACCAATGCAATGTCACTTAAATGCTGATTAGTATGATTTAACTCGACTTAGTACTGTTTAACGGAAGTTGCTGTATAGACCATATATTTACATAAAGCAACGCTGTAAATAGCCTGCAACGCTGCAGTTGATCTATGTATCGCTAAATGTCACAATAGGAAACAAGTGAAGAAATGAGTTGCTTCGCATCTCATAGTATACTATAGTATGCTCTTCGCAGTGGATAGCATAAAAAGTTGGCAAAGTTGCATTGAAGTGGATCATACCAGAGCATTGCATGATAATATCACTTGCACGCAGGCATTGTTCATACTATACTAGTAAAAACGTACCATATATATGGTAGGATTGGTGTAGTGGTCTACCGCGTCTGTACATGACAAGTCTACTAGCCAACAGCGTGAGTTTCACTGGCGCCGATTAGCCTTTTTCAGTTAATTAATAATTGAAATTTGGCGAAGGCGTAAGTGAAGCGGACACTCCCTATAAAAACTGGTTCAAAAGTCAGTATAGGCCGGTGGTTCCCTCTACTACTAGCCCACACAAGTTCTGGACTTAGGGGATGCTTAATTAAGTAGAATAGTACGAGGTTAAACGAACATGTAATGTAATGTAATGTAATATACTGTAATTTTTACAGTATATTTATGGCTATTTCAAAAATTTACCTTGTATATGGGAGGCATAGCGTAGTGGCTAGCGCGTATGCATAGCAAGTCTACTATCGTGAGTTCTATTCTCACTGGCGCCGATTTGCCTTTTTCAGTTAATTAATAATTGAAATTTGGCGAAGGCGATAAGTGAAACGGACACTCCCTAGAAACTGGTTCGAAAGTCAGTATAAGCCGGTGGTTCCCTCTACTACTAGCCCACACAAGTCCTGGACTTAGGGGATGCTTAATTAAGTAGAATAGTACGAGGTTAAACAAACATGTAATTAAAAGAATAACATGTAATATTGTGTAAAATAATATTTACATGATTGATACATACAGGGTGTATTTGAAATAGCGTAGGAAGGGTAGGGGTCATTACCGCGCATCAAATACCGCGACGGCCAGTACCGCGCGTCCGTTACCGCGCTGTCTTTTACCGCTCGTGGCCTTTACCGCGTCGACAAATACAGCGCATGTTGTTTACCGCGCGTGGCCTATACCGCGCTGGCAAATACCGCGCTGTCAAATACCGCGCGGGACCTTTATATTCATCTGGAATTGTTAATTCAGCCAGTGAAACAGGATTAACTGGAACATTATTTTTTTCTTACGCTGACGTATTATACGTCTATAATAATAATTATACGACTATAATAGTCCTTTTCTTTTCTTCTATAGTTGGTAATTTTCCACTAACAGAACCAGACGCATTAGCACAGACACTTGCCACAATTACTTGCGGATTTTCCAGTGTTGCTATTGCTTTTTTTAGCATCATTTAATATTTTACGGGACTCAATTTCTGTGGTATCTGCTATGTATGAATGTTCCATTAATACATTATTATTAATTGTATGTATTCTACCTGTACATCTTATACTGTCGTATTTGGTACATTTCCATATTATTTTATCTTTAATATTCTTCTCTTTTCGATACATGTAATTTTTGTATAAAGCCAAGTAATTGCCTCGTTTACTTTTAATCAATTCAATAAACATTATTCGTTCGTTTTTACTACTATACTAAATATAATTTTAAAAATAATATAGAATATAAAAATATAAAAAAATGCCGTAAAAAACATGTAAGTAAATCCAACAGAAAAAACCTTTTCGTCGATAAATAAAAAAAACTTTAATTTTATTGATTCCTAAAAACAACCAAAACCAAAATATTTTATTTTTATGCGCGGTAAATGACACGCGCTGTATTGGTCGGCGCGGTAAACAACGTTCGCGGTATTTACCTTTTTTATGTATTTTGACCTGAGGAATCATATTTCAAAAATAAAATAACACATAAAAACGGGCCTTGGTAGGATTAGTTGACGTGCAAAACCTCGTTGATATATCTCAAAGGGTTCCTGAGTTATTAAATAAAAACCGATTTTTTTAGTCACATTCAAAGGGGCGTAGCTCCCTTATGACGCATTTTTAGACATATGTTTATAGGAACTTTTTGACATATTTTATGATATAGAAGCATCTGTTAAAATTTCCGACGCTATTTCAAATACACCGTGTATATAGGGTGTTTCATAATTATTGTGACAAACTTATAGGTGTGGTAGAGGGTATAAGCAACTTTGCCTTATAAACCCCTATCCGCAAATTTGCCGTTTGGGCTCCAGGAAGAAAAAAAGAAAAATAGCAATTTTTACCAGTTTATTGATACATCTTACAAAAATTGCTCTAAATGTCTTCCACATTCTTCAATATATGTGTATATACTACTTTTTTTGGTGCTTGTAGTTTAACCCTCTTTGTGGCGAATTTTATTCTAATTACCTTAGATTGAGCTAGGTAGCAGAAATAATAGTTTGTTAAATTTATACATGTATAAAAGGAGGAAACCTATCAGTTGGGGTGAGAATAGGATTTAGCTTTAAGAATTGTTGGACAAAAATTGTGTCTGTGCCTTACAAACAGTGGTTCGGCCACTATAATCCGGTCTACAAAAAGTTTACTTTCTTTGAATTTTTCTGTTTCTGAATAAAAAAAAACAGGTGTACTATGCTCGCCAAAAAGAAGTGCGACATTTTTTTTAATGGTGTGTCTTCTTCTACTTCTTCTTTTTTAGAAGGTCTTCTTTCTTTGAATTTTTCTGTTTCTGAATTAAACAAAAGGTGGGATACTAAGTATTATTAAAAAGTCTTATGCTCGCCAGAAAAAAAGTGGGACACATTTTTTTTAATTGTGTGTCTTCTTTTACTTCTAGCAACAAAGTCAATAGCGATTTTGGTATGGCAATATCGATTATAATTATTAATAAATGACTTTTTTTATACATAACCTCAAATAATATACCTTTTCGTATAATGGGTACATCGTCATCGAAATGTGTTTTTTTTTTTTTTTAATTTACAACTTCACTTAGTTTAAACCCCTGTCAGCTTTTGTATAATTATTAAACTATTATATTATTTTTAATAAGCTAAATTAAAGTCTACACGTAGAAAGCTTGGAAATATTAATTATTTATAAAAGTCTAACGCATAAAAGATTTTTACTGTGAAAAGCTTTTATGTTTTATATAAGCTTATTAAGCTTTGCACCAGATAGGGAGCGCGAGTAAAATAAAGAGAATGGTAATAGAGTGGACCAATCTTTTTAAAGTTAATATTTTACTTTTCCCTAGAAAAGTCGTACCTACGTTGTTAAAAATAGTTATTTTTATCTAGGGGCTAAAACACAGTTTACTTCTGAGGTATACACTACTAATCCATTTTTAATTGTTTGTTTCGCTCTAGTATTTTAAATGTATTCAAACTACTAGAACAGCCTTCTCCTCCCCAACTTCCTCCTCCCTTCCAGTTATTTGGAAGTTTTCGGGTCATTAAATTTTTTCACTTTGATCGAACGTGTTTATAACCACGCTCTTCCATATTTTTATTTATTAGTGTTATTTTGAAAAACTGATCTTTTTTATAATATAACGCAAAATATTGGCAACAAAGAGCAAAATTAGCCTCTTTTTCAAACATCTGGAACTCCCATTGGAATTGATAAAATGTAACGTATGAGTGCTCAGAATTTTTGTCTGGTCATGAACTTGTGCAAAAAGCTAGATTTATTGTTCTAGAAGCTAAACATCCCCTTAAACAAAGGGTTAACTAGGGGTACTTGAATTGAATTTTATACCAAACTTTCTTGCATTTTATTAAACATAACTGGGTGGATCCCTTTAACTCGATTTTTCTTGAGATACTTTATGATTTTTTACTTTTTTTGGTACTTGGGGCGTAGTTTAACTCTCTTTGTGGGGGTGGATTTTCATCAAATCCTTAAAATAAAAAAAATCAAAAAATATTTCTATCAATTTAAAAACACATTTTTCTGTAATATGAAACATAAAAAACACGTAAAGGGGTATCACTCTTGGATATTTTATTTGATAAAAATCCAACCCCACAAAGAGGGTTAGTTAAACTACGCCCCAAGAACCAAAAAAAGTAAAAAATAAAGTATTTCAAGAAAAATCGAGTTAAAGGGATCCAGTCAGTTATGTTTAATAAAATGTGAGAAGGGGATGTTTAGCTTCTAGAACAATAAATCTTGCTTTTTGCGCAAGTTCATGAGCAGACAAAATGTTTGAGCACTTATACGTTACATTTTATCAATTTCAATCGAAGTCACAGATGTTTGAAATAGAGGATAAAAAACCTGTTTTTTTGCGGTCACTCTTTAGTAGAATGAGATCTCACTTCTAGTTCATTCCCTAATAAATTAAGGCCCTTTTAGATCAATCCCTAAATTTTTAGGGGCTACAACCTCTAAATTAGGGGTAGTTTCGTTTTTTAAAAAATATCGGTCTTTTTTTAAAAGTTTAAGGTCCACTCTAAGGAGCGGGGGTAAAGGGGTTGGGGGAGAAAGCATTTTATTAATTAGAGCGTCACTTCATCTATGCTATCGATTCGCAGCCGGTAGTAAGTGCTTCTGTGTGTTCATCGGAAAAATGTTGGCCCATTCTTTATTACTTTGTCATTAAACGCAATACTTAATTTTTATTTAGTGCTGAAACGTACTTTGGAAAACACTTAGTTTTCTGGTATACATAATTTGTTTACTTATAATGCAAATATGAATTCAGAACCAAACATATATTAATCTAGCGAAAATTCCAAAAAATGATCACGTGACCTCCATAACTTTTTAATAAATAGTTTAATTTGAACGAAAATTAGATTTTCTTGTTAACTAATTAAAATTAAAAAGCTGTTTAGCCTGAAAATACAAAAAAAAATCAAATATATATTTTTTTAATATTTGTGTGTGGTAGAAAACGAAAACGTATATTAGAAAAAAAAAGTAGATTACGAGAAAAATAAGTTTAAAGTTAAGGTAAATTAAAGATGTAATTTCGTTTACTACACATCAGTTATAGCTGCAGTTTATCTTTTTTAAGACTAACTCAACTATCCTGATTACCGTCTCCCGTGGTCAAAAAAATATTTTTTGTTGTTTACAATAAATTTTTAAAACTATTTTAGTTATTTATGGTTCATATCGGCCCAAAATCGGTACCGGGGGTTTTTTGGGTCAAAGATTACAAATTTTTGGTCAAAATTAAAAAATCAAAAAAGCGGCGCCAACATGGCGGACGATTTGTGTCATTAATATCCTTTTCAAATCAAAATCGGTATCTAAGGGTTTTCTGTGTCGTAGATTAAGAATTTTTGGTCAAAATTAAAAATTAAGAAATGGCGGCGCCAATATGGTGGACTTATTTTGTCATTTATGGCTTATTCAAACCAAAACCGGTATCTGGGGATTTTCTGGGTCGTAGATTAACAATTTTTGACTAAATTAAAAAAATTCAAAATGGCGGCGCCAAGATGGCGAATTCTGGCATTTATGAACCATGCCGAATAAAAATGGGTATATGGGGGTTTTGGGGTCTTATAAGACCCCAAATCGTAATTCGTAATCTATAGATTACGAATTTTTGGTAAAAATTTAAAAACTTAAAATGGCGCCACCAATATGCCGAATTTTGGCATTTATGAACCACTCAAGCTTTTGTTTTTAATTAATAAGTAAGAGAATGTTATGCCTGTTTTAGATTTTTTATCGATATAAAATATCATTGAGGCGAAATGGCTCAAATTAATAATAATATAATAATACGCCTCAAATAAATTATAGATTTTATTAAAATATCTAATTGACCTACTTTTTAGATTGTTGATGTATCTTACAGTTTTCAAGATAATAACTGTACGAAAGTTAATGAGACACCCTGTATATACAAATTCCTCTTTAGATGTACAAGTATTAATAATTTAAAAATAATTACACTAACTAAAATAACAACAATAATAATTATAATTATTGTCCAGCTTTAATATGTTACAGTCCACTGTACGTTGGGATTTTTGCTAATTAAATTTTCCTAGATTAATGAATTTAATTAATTAATATTTATTTCACAAGTGGGATTCTGGGTTAAGAGTTGTTTCATTTCAAAGGATTTCATGTTAAAAGCGATTTAACTTTTTACACTGGGAAAACTCTTTTAGAAATAATTACTACTTAATAGCGGGGGAATTTTATTGTTTTACTGTTTTCTTGCATAGATGAGACAAAGTGAGAACCTCGACTTTGCGCGAAGAAGTAAAATATAACAGCAAATCATTAAAATACTTGAATTAACACTGTTTTACTACTTTGTAATCATTACCAAAAAAAAGGCCCAAAAGATACCCTTAAATTATGCAATACCTATGAAACTTTACGCGATGGCTAAAACGGAGGTCGGTTTTCTGTTTTTGTTGACCAGTATTATTTTTATTCAATTAATAAACAAATATCGGGACTAGGACTTTAAATAAAAACACTAAGTTTTATGCACTAGCGACGTTTCGTCTTTAATTAAGACTTTATCAAGCTTAGCATACTCAAAACACAACATTTAACATAAATATTATTTAAATAAACAATTACGAACAATAAACAATACTATAGAACCATACACGTAGACATTTCAAATTAACTGTCAAATTCATGTTTTTTGTCAAACAGTTAATTTGAAATATGTCTACGTGTACGGTTCCATAGTTTTGTTTATTGTTCGTAATTGTTTATTTAAATAATATTTATGTTAAATGTAGTATTTTGAAGTATGCTAAGCTTGATAAAGTCTTGATTAAAGACGAAACGTCGCTAGTGCATAAAACTTAGTGTTTTTATTTAAAGTCCTAGTCCCGATATTTGTTTATTAATTGTATAATCAAAGGACACTAATATAATTTGATATTATTTTTATTGATAGTACGAAAGTAAGAGAAATTTCGTATATAAAATGTCTCACACTTTAGATTTGATGCTTTGCAATATTTAGATTAAAAACTAGATGAACAGTTGCAAGCATCTTATCAAAAGATCGGCACTATTTTAATTATTTTTTTTTGCGAGAAAGGAAAAAAAATTGTTTTTTTTATAGTTTTTTATTTTTTAAAAAAGATTAACCCACTACAACTTTTTATTTTGGGGTAGATTACTCTTTAAATTGGTAGAATTGATCCGTATAATAAAACTAATTTTTCCTGAAAAAGTTACATTAATCGGCTTTTTTAGATTTTTTTTGTCCCCCATAACTTTCTTGTTTTTGTGGGGATTACTTTTAAAAAGAACAGGGATATTCCCCTCATAGAACATAGATTTTTCTTGAAATTGTCAAGTCAATCGGATTATTCGTTCTTGAGTTATCGTGTCCACAAAAAACGTGAAATCGGATGTACAGAGAGACAGTACATATAGATGGACATTTTCAAAGTTTCTTATTTTTTCACCAAACACATAAATGTGTTTCATACAAATTTGTATCCAAGAATTTTTTTTTCTTGGAGGTTTTTTGGCTATTTTGGGAAATTAGAAACTACAATATTCTAGCATAATAATAGCATGTTACAAAAAACGTTAGGACCCCGTTTCATTTTTCTGCGTGAAAAATTCAAATTAGATGCTTTGCGTACGTTTAACCCTAATCCCTCGGGATGTTTCTTGTCAAAACTTGACCTACTTTTAGAAAATTTAGGTTTTTGTATAATAGACCGGGAAAAGTAGATTATATAAAAATATTTTTTTACCTATACCTGCCCTCATATTAAGTTTACCAGTGACTTTAAGCAAGGTTGCTTCGACACATTTTTTTGGGAAGCAGGATAAACATTTTTCAACTAAAGAATAAGAAATTGGCGGAAAATTTTAAATTTTTAATTAAAAAAATACTTGAAAGAGTAAATCAAAAATATTTTAATACAATTTTGTAAAAATATAATTCGCGGTTATTATTATTAATAACTGCACTTGCATAAGAATGAAAGTATAATTAAGTTAAGGAAAAAAAAACTAAAATTTTCTTTCCGGAAAATTCTTACATCATACAAATGATATAGTGTAGTTGATTTACTAATAAATTCATCTCAAGCACCTTGTTTTATTTTAAGTGTGAAAATAATTTAAAATAGATTGACGTGCTATTCATGGAAACAAAGCGGAAATACAAGGCCCCAAGGGGCTGCTTCCCGCTTTTACGGCGAAGGATTTCCTCTACTCAGACATAAAAAAATGTTTTATTTTTATAAAATACCTTTGGTTATTACTGAAAGTTCTTTCCTCTATTTATGTTTTAACTTTCCGAAACATAAAACAAAATGCGTATTATGGTTTAATAAAAATTAATGTGGCGTAATCTCCTATTTTTCTATTTCATTTAAAAAGGAAATATAATGAAATAACGAAGTGAAACGAAGCAGGAAAAAGGAAAACAATTCTGGTTTATTAAATGAGACATAGAAAAGGAAAATATTTCCCTAACAAATTTAAAACTAGACCAACTATAATATAATAATTTTATGATATAATAATCATAAGGCGATAAGTGAAACGGACACTCCCTATAAACTGGTTCGAAAGTTAGTCAAAGCCGGTGGTTCCCTCTACTACTTGCGAACAAAAGTCCTGGACTTAGGGGATGCTTAATTATGTAGAATAGTACGAGGTTAAACAAACATGTAATGTAATGTAATATATCCAATAAAACATGCAGTGACTAATACCTGACAGTATGCTGCTTTCGTATAAGGGATCCCCTTATAAATAAGTATATTCGGCAAAAGTTATGTATTTTTATTATTTGCAACACGAAACAGAAAAAATCTTTATATTTATTTAATCTAGGGTAAAATCGTACTTTTTCCGGACTAAACGTCATGTTTTTTCATAAGAAATGAAAAACAAATCCTCCGTAAAAGATAAATTGACAATGGAACATCGAGCCAATTTAAATCTGGTTTAGCTAAATTGATGTCGTTGAACTGCGTAATCTGAATATACACTGCAAACATTTTTTTTCTATTTTGTGTTTAGGTTATTTTTACCATGTTAAAATTGTGGCTTGGTTAATTGAAGTAAAAAAGGGAAGAGATGACTATAAAATATATCAAAATATAATTTGTTCTTAGAATTTTAAACATGGTGTAAATTGTAATGCCAATCCAAAACAAAAATCCCTAAATCAGTCATCAATTTAAATGTAAGGTTTTTTAAATTTTAGAGCAAAATAGAAAAAATTGTATAAAGCACTCGTTTCATAACACGTTTTTAGCGCACTAGTACTTTAGAAAACTCGCCGCAAGCGTCTCGTTTTCTAAACTTATACTCGTGCGCTAAAAACTTATGTTATGAAACTAGTACTTTAATATACTAATATAAAACGTCAAATTATAAAAAAACTCAATTAAGCAGGAGACTGTCATCTCACTTCGTCTGAGTTTACTCACTTTTCCCCTTTGTGATTTGAAGTGTTTTTTTAGTAGTATACCCGTGTTCATGAGCGCCCCGTGGGGTGGCAGGGGAAGCCGTAGCCCCCCTTGGCTTTTTAGTTATATATTATTTTGTTTTGATTATAACAATATTAAAGTTTTTAGTCCTTCAGATTCCTAAAAAATGCCTGTGGCGCAAATCCATAACAAACTTGTGTTTAAAATATTTTAAAAATAATTTTAATTTTCTTTGAAAATTCTGAGGTGTTTGGAAAATGATTTATAAAAGTATTCGCCTGCGAAACAATAACATGAAAACCGAGCTGAGTCCGAGTGCTGGCCATAAAGTTTATAAACTATTTTTTTAAATTCTGTGGTGTTTAGAGAATGCTGTCATTAAAAATTCTAAACAATTTCGCCTGCCCGCATGCGGCGCTAAACTGGTTAACAAAAAGGTGATACAACAACTTTAATTAATAAATTATATTTAATAATTTGCATACCTGTATCTTAAAAATGTAAAACCTGAATATTTCTAAAAATTTCTAAAGATAATGCGTTATTTTTTTTTAATTTCCTCTGACTATTTAAAATTTTATACATAATTTTCTTTTCAAATTGTTGATGTTTGGAAAATACGCGAACTTGAAAATTAAAAAAAAAAAACGCCTGCTGCGCTTAACTTGATTATTAATTATTGGTATTATACTCTAATATCACGACATTAATTAATAGATTTTATAAAATAATTACACATGAAATTCGAATAATATCAAACTAAGGGTTTCTAAAAAAAATTTCTTGCGGCGATAAATTTTCTATTGAACATGGTGATTAGGGTTTGTCAAAAAATACCGAATTTTGAAATCGAAAACGCTGTCCGTCTCAGAAGTTACTCCTTGGTAAAAAACGGTGGCCACTCAAAAATGAGCCAAATCGATTAATTTTTAGAGGTAGCTCAAAGCACTCAAACTCGATACTTGTTTTTCGGATAAAAATTGATTGTATATAAAATTGAGAAAAATTTAAGGTGTTTCTTTGTTAATATTTAGAGTCAATACTAGTTGGAAGAAACCAAAAATATTATATCCCCCCTACCCTTAAGTTAGAACATAAAAAAATCGCCAATTATTTGAAGATTTCGCGAAAATTTTATCATATTTTTGCAAGTTTTAAAAAGTGCATAAAAAATAGCTTTAAACAAAGGACCTGCAAACTTATATAATAGTATATCAGCTATATGCATGTTAACCTACCCTGCATATATAGAAGACATTATTTGTTTCCGCAAATCAGGTAAAAAAAATTCTATTCAATTCGGAACCGGGTGGATTCTTTGTTTTTTGCCTAAAACTTTTTTCGGTGTACATTTTTTGAATTTTTCTTTTTGGAATATACTTTTTTATGAAATAATACACAAAAAAGTATTTGTGGTCTAAGATTGTAGGATTAACCGTTTTGAAGATAAATGCATTTAAAAGTAAATTTTTAAGCATCAAAAACCAAAAATTAAAAATTATAAACCACTAAGATTTTGGTAATGGGTGGTTATTTGACATTAAAAAGCGAGAGAGAAAAATATATGCACCTTGGTCAAAAAATCATTCCTAAGGAAGTTATGTCCTTTTAAATATGCCCTATTATTATTATTTTTAAAGGCATGGTGTATTTTAAGAAAAGCGTAGCTCCCTCAGAAATTATTTTTTGACCAAGGTGCATATAATTTTTTTTTTCGAAGTTTTTAATGTTTAATAACCACCCATTATTAAAACCTTTGTTTTTCGACTTTATAATTTTGTTATTTATTAATTTTGGTTCTTGATGCGTAAAAATTTACTTTTAAATGCATTTATCTTCAAAACGGTTAATCCTGCGTTGTTATACCACAGATAGGTTTTTGTGTATTTTTGCATACAAAAGTAATTTCCAAACAGAAAAATTAAAAAAAGAACGAAAAATTTTTTAGACAAAAAACAGAAAATCCACCCGGTCTCGAATTGAAATTTATTTATGTCTTCTGTATACGCAGGTAGGTTAACATGTATACCGGGTGCCACAAAATGGTGGTACACCCCTATAACTTTTTTGTTTATTAACTGATGAAAATGAAATTTGGAAGATGTAAATAATTGAATAAACTGTATTTTTTGACATTGTAAAAAATATTCTTTTACTTCCGGTTTCGCCGGAAATGACCTCAACTTTTGATTTTTAAATCAAACACCCTGTGTTTTTTACATATTTTGATTTGAAATTGAATTCTGAGTAAAAATATGTATAATTTGTCAATTTTTGACAGAACATGTAATTTCTTAATTAAATTTTAATTTAAATCTAGTTAGCTTTGAAAAGTGCAAAATTATTCTTGGCTTAGTAATTTTCTTAAGAAAAATATGAAACAACGTTTTATTTAATTATTAACCAATTTCGAGCTCTTTAAAACTAGGCAAATCATTTTTTTCAATAAAACTCAATTTTTTTTAATGGAAAGGTACTGGTACCGAGTACCATTAAATTACATATTTTTTTCTTAAAAGATTGATACTCATATCATTAAATTTCAATCAAAAAGTATTCGCAAAAAATTAAATTAAAAAAAAAAATCAAAAATCAACAAAAAAAAACAACTTTTTTAGTCAGTTATTGTTTTTGTTCTAATTGTTAATATTTTTTAAGTTGCATTTCAATAAATATAACATAAAACAAAAACAATGTATTCATAAAAGCAGCATTTTCTGTCTTTTAATTATATTTATTTTTTTTAAACATAAAAATTAGTTACCTTAGAATTTTTAATAAAAAAAAAGGATCGTTTTATTAATTTAAAAAACGTATGTAACGAGTAAGTAAGTTTTTTGTTTTTTATTAGAAATTCTAAGGTAACTAAGTTTTATGTTTTAAAAAAATTAAATATTATTAAAATACAAAAACTGCTGCTTTTATAAATGCACTGTTTTTGTTTAATGTTATATTTTTTGAAATATAACTTAAAAAAAACTAAAGAAGTTGTTTTATTGTTGATTTTTGTTTTCTATTTATTTTTAATACTAAATTTTGCCAATAAATGTTGATTGAAATACAATGATATGGGTATCAATCTTTTAAGAAAAAAATATGTGATTTAATGGTACTACGGTACCAGCACCTTCCCATTTAAAAAATTGAGTTTTATTGAAAAAAATCTAGTTTTAAAGAGTTCCAAATTGGTTAATAATTAAATAAAAGGTTGTTTTATATTTTTCCTAAGAAAATTACTAAGCCGAGAATAATTTTTCATATTTCAAAGCTAACTAGATTTAAAATTAAAATTTAATTAAAAAATGACATGTTCTGTTAAAAATTGACAAATGATACATAGTTGTACTCAGAATTCAATTTTGAATCAAAATATGTAAAAATAAATAGGGTGTTCCATTTAAAAATCAAAAGTTGAGGTAATTTCCGGCGAAACCGGAAGTGACAGAATATTTTTTACAATGTCAAAAAATGCAGTTTATTCATTTATTCAAATCCTCCAAATTTCATTTTGATAAGTTAATAAACAAAAAAGTTATAGGGGTGTACCACTATTTTGTGGCACCCTGTATATGCTTGTGTACTAATATGTAAGTTTTGCAGGTTTTTTGTTTGGATTATTTTTTATGCACTTTTTAAAACTTGCAAAAATTAAATTTTCACGAAATCTTGAAATAATTTTTTTATGGACTAACTTAAGGGGAGGTGGGATATATATATTTTTTAGTTTCTCCCAACTAGTTTTGTTTCTAGAAGTTACCAAAGAAACCCTCCAAAATTTCCTCAATTTTATATAAAATCAGTTTTTATTAAAAAAACTGGTACCGATTTATTTCAAAGTTTGACTAAACAGTATTCGATTGGCTTATTTTTGAGTGGCCACCGTTTTTTACCAATGACCAACTTTTAAGCCAGAGAGAGTTTTCGATTTCGAAATTCGGGATTTTTTGACACACCCTAATAGTGATGCCACTCAATCTGTTTCATATTAACCCCCCTTCGTGAAAAAAGTCTGGCCCTTTTTGGAATTTAACAAAAACTTTGCGACAGTGGACGTTCTATGAACTATACTTAATGTATATTGCATATTTGGCACCTAGTATTACACATTTTATAAACTACTGGCACTCATAATTTATTAAATTTGTTGGGAAATATTTGTTCGGATATTGGCGGAAAATCTGATATATTTAGTTTTTTTCAGAAGGCGGTATTTATTGACCTAAAGTTGGAAATTCGTCTCGTTTTGGTTTCCTCGATTTATGTATATGATTTCGCCGGCGGATATTTAGCCAGTTCGAATATAAAATCCTTACCTTAAGCAGAAAAAGATTTTCCAACGGCTATAAATCCTGGAACCATTAAGGATTACGGTCAAATATTCTACTTAGTATCACATGGGTTAGAAATCAAAGACTAAAAATACTTTTTTTACGATTATTGCGTCCTTTGACTTATTTTTTTAAAACTAGACTGCGTTTTATCTTTGTCATAAACCTGATAAACACATCAACCATTGCTCAGAAAAAGCAAAAATGTAACAAGTATAGTTGGAATTTTTTATCTACACTGTTAAAAATACCCAGTAAAAGAGCTTTCCCATTTTCACCTCCACGCGTGAAATGTTTTTTTTTTAATATCAGATTCACTTTCAGCAACCTTAAAAACCTTAATATACAAATTTTCTCGAAAACGACCCCTCGCCCCCAGGGGCTGGGGTTATAATTTTTTTATTATCAGATTCACTTTCAGCAACCTCAAAAACCCCAATATACCCCAATATTTTTACTAAAACTACCCCTCGCCCCTCAGGGGATATAATTAGAAAAATTTTATTATCAGATTCAGTTTCGTCGACCCCAATAACCACTATATACCAATTTTGACGAAAATATTGAAAACATTTAAAAATATTTACCTCCCACCCAGTGGTGAAGCCCCTATAATTTTCAAAATTTTGTAAATTTTTTTATTTTTTCCCATTTGCCCTTGCCGCACCCCAATGTTCACCAAAAACAATCCCTAGGTAACATACTTGTATTCAAAATTTCAAGTCTCTAGCTTAAAGCGTTCTTAATTAATCGTAACCACTAGAATTCCCGGACAGACCGATCGACCGAGCGACATTTTTTTTGCTCGAAATTGATTTATATCGACATTAAATGTCATAAAACGCAAAAATACGCAAAACAAAATATTAAATTTTTTCCACTAATACAAGGCATTCCGAAGTTTTGAAAATCTTCAAAATGGGAAAGCAATAGAGAACAGGTGACCGGATTCAGGATTGGGAGGGATTCTCTTCCTCCCTCCGAGGGAAGTTTCCAAGGGGGCCCGTTCTTTTTTTTTTAGTCAACATTTTGTGACAGGGGTAAGCTTTTTTTCAGAAGCGAGGACCTTTTTTTAGTCATCAAAATTTTCTGCCAGGGGTACAGATTTTTTCAGTCAGCTGTAAAGCTTTTTGTTTTGAGTGAGCGGTAAAGCTTTTTGTTTTTAGTCAGTAAAGCTTTTTGTTAGAGGAGAGAATTTTTTTCCATGGGTTAAACTTTTTCCAGGAGCGGGTCCCGGTAAAAAGTTTTCTCCAGCTGGATCCTTTCGGTCTGTTATAACATGTTAGATATTAGAGTAAAGACGGTGAATGTGGATTACGGTAGGAAATGTAGAATATCTAGTTTTCTTAAGAATCAGCTGCGATCTAAAAATGAGTATGAGAAGCATAATATGTATATTATTAATGCATATTATGCATTAATTATGTAAGCAATTATAATTAGGTAATATAAATTGTAATATTATTACAATTTACAGTTCTCAAAGTAAAACTGAACTCAAAAATATATAGGGGAACAGGGGGCACAGTGAGTCATTGGGCACAATAAATCGTTGACTACCACTCTACCAATATTAGTTTTAGAAACGCCGCTTTCTAATGGCCCGCTAAGAAGACGTTTCTCTAGATAAAGGGTCAGTTGCCGGCAAACCTGCGTGGCGTGTGTTGAAGCGAATAGGTTGCTGCATAAAATAAATAATGAAAGTATTTTTTTTGTTAATCTGTTAATTAGGTATATTTGTACTACTTTTACGTAAATTCTAGTGTAATTTGGCATTTTGATATTCTTTATTAACTCCTAAATAAGTGTGTTTACACAAATTTATCAGATATTTGCTATGTTTTTTTATGTCCACTTTGAACTGGTCTGGTTACTGGGGGGACACAGTGAGTCAAAGACCGATTGGACACAGTGGCTCACGATCCACTGTGCCTCAATTATGGTTAAATGTTCCTGTATGACGTTTTATGTCGATATAAATCAATTTCAAGCAAAAAAAATTGTTGGTCGATTGGTCGGTCTGTCCGGGAAATCTTGTGGGCAGGATAACTTAAGAACGCTTTAAGCTAGAGACTTTGGCATACAGGTATCTTACCAAAAGTTCTCGCTCGGGATTTTTCACCAAAAACAATCCCGAGCGAGAACAATATTTACAAAAATTTGAAAATCTCATTATATGGATTTTTATTATTGCTGAAATCGAATCTGATAATAAAAAAAATCTAACTCCACCCCGCAGGGGTGAGGGGGTAAATAGTTTAAAATATTTTTCATATTTTCGTGAAAATTTGAATATGGGGGTTTTTGAGGTTGCTAAAACTACACCTTGAAATTATTTTTTTCTAAATCCACCCCCTTAGGGGTGGTGATGATTTTTTTGAAAATTGTTTTATACAATATACAATCAATGTATACATTTTACATTGTTTTTCAGGGTCTTGATTTACGTTAGTTTATTTTGATTTTTGTTTTTTTTCTTACTTAAGAGTTTCATTTTCAAGGTTTTGATTTACCTACATTAATTAATTTTAAGTTTTGTTTTTTGTTACCAAAGAGTTTTATTTAAGTTTATTTAACTATGTAGGTATCTAAAATAAACATTTTTTTTTAATTAATAAATTGACTTAATTTATTTAAATATCACGATTAACTGTATCCCATACTGACGCACTGTACCCCTTGCAGTGATTCACTGTACCCCGTACTGGGGGCTCAGTGAATCAAATGACATACTGTGAAAAAAGTACTTGTAAAAATCATGGTCTAATCATTTTTAATTAAAACCTGCAAATTATGTTAGCTTAAAGATCAAAGAAACGTAGTATGAAAAAAATTTGAGTTATTGTCAAAACTTTTAAAAATATGCGCTCTGAAAAAGTAAGTGACTCACTGTGCCCCCTGTTCCCCTAACACTAAAAATATTCCAACTGAGCAACCCAATTCTCCCAACTAGTAAATTTGATGACTAAAAAACATCTCTACAAATTTCTCAACTACCCAATTTTGTAGGGTATCCCACCCCTCCTGGGAACATCCCTGAGATCAACAACTCCATAGTTTTCTTAACTGGACAGGAGATTTTTCCATTTTGTAGTTCTAAGATATACTTTATTTTACTTTAGATACATTTTAAAGTAATTTAAATTTTTTAATGAATTAAATTTCATTTTTCTTCTTGTACAGTACAAGTACAAATTGTATTTAGTTATTTCTCTATGTGTAGTAGCGTGCTTTACAATAGTAGTAGGCCAGTGCAATTATCTAATGAATTTGTTTACAAAGTATCTGGCTGAAGACCAAAACAAGTCAAGAAGATGTGCAATTCTTCGCATTCCATAGTATACTCTTCTACAATAATCTTAATTTTGAAACAATTTTGGGGATTTTTTTATTCGTAAGCTGGTAAAAAAACAAATGAAAATTATTAGAGATTTCTAAAAATACTGAAAGATATTTCAAATACGTAAGTAGGTGGGCAGTAGTATATTTTTGCTTAAAAAGAAGTGCCTATGTAATCACTTTGTCATATTTAGTTTTTAAACAAAAAATAAATAAAAATAACTTTGCACATTGTGTCAATTGAATACCAAGTAAAAACATGTATTTTTCCTGTGGGGCCAAGGGCAAAGTTTCGACCCATTACTCTTCTCTTAATGCACGAATATATTACATCAAAACTAAAATTATTTTCCCAAAACATTTAATAGAATCGATTATAGCTCCAGAATAATATATATCGAGGTTATAATCAAAAGCACAAAATGATTCATAAGGTGGATTTATTACAAAAAATACAAAAATATACAAAAAATTGAAAGAATTTAAATTGTCAACATTAGGCTAAAGAGTCACTTAGCGCATGACGAGTTTTAAATGATGCATTGTTTTCAGGTTTACGATTACACAAAAATGTTTAATATTTTTTTATGTAATATTTTTTTCTTTGTAAATAGTTTTTTATCATTTTTCTTCATAATTTTGCACTGTATTAAACAAAAACATATTTTTCTCATTTAGCCCAAAACGATATCCTTCTTTGTGGAAATTTCCCAAAACTGAATGAAAATCACCAAATCTTACCGAAATTGGCATATCACTAGAGTTTAGAAAATTTGTATCCTTGCACGGCTTTGTTATTAATTTATTAATATACTTTTTGGGGGTAGAGGCGTAGAAAAAATAGTGTACCTAACAGCTAAGAAAGTGAGTCATTTCGTTACGAGTTTGATATAGACGCACGAGCCCGAAGCCGAGAGTTTAAACAACATAACTTTTTTTTTAACCGAACTTTATTTAAAAACATTTCTGTCTTTCTATATATAGATACCTATATACTTTTATTTATAATTTTTTTATTGAAAGTATTTTACTTTCCCCTAGAAAATTTCTGCCTTTCATATACCATTAAAATTATGATTTTTCTGAAATTTTATATCTAAAATAGATTATTTTCGTAAACAAAAAGTCTGTTGCTCCGTCTATCTATCTGTCGTCTGTCCAGGAAAATTTTGGCCAAGGCAACTTGAGAAAACTTTCAGGTAAAGGCTTCTTTGGATCATTCGTTTTACAAGTTATCAGCTGACAATAGTAAATATTGGTCATATGGCAAAAATTATAGTTTTGGACTATATCTTTGATTTTTTTTTAAGTCATATTTTTTTAAAATTAGAATAACTACTTATTATCGGTACTTTTTTCTTCTGTTTCATAATCTTTTATACTTACATAATTTTTTTTTAATTTTTTTGGGAAATTTTATTTTCAAGCTTGAGTTTTAATTACAGATTTTTTTGAACTTTTTTTCAGCTATTTTTTACGTTATAATCGTAAAAAACTCTTCTATCTCGAGAGTTGTGAGGAGCACAATGTCGGTGGGTGGTCAATTTAGTTGAAATAAAATAGCAATTATTGTTTTCCTTAAATAAAACGATTAATGGCTGTTTTCTAGTTAATAAACAATTATTTAAATTTATTTACTGTTTTAACTGCGCAAATTGTCTAATGGGACAATAAAAGTAATGCTTTACTGATGGTTATACATATAGAATGAAAAAAATAAAAGAAAAAAAGACTGAAAAAATTAAAAGTACTGAACACTACCAACAAAATAAAACTTTCCCTCTTAAAAAAAAATTAAATTAAAATGTTAACAATTTCTTTAAATATACAACACCTTTGAAGTTTTTTGGCCGAAAATAAAGGGGATGATTCTACATCACAAAACATGAAAAAGCAGCAAGGAACATAGTTTCAAACCCTTTAAAATTGTACTAAAAACAAGGTTTTTAATTAATAACTCTATTTGAGCTAGAGCGACGAGTTTTTGCATTTGCATTTGTTTATACTAGTATCGATAAGGGCAATTAGTTTATGTTACTATATTATTCACAGTGTGTGGATCCATTGAGTAAAAATCCCGCATCCCGGATCCATTGAGTAAAAGTCCCGCAATAGGTTTTGTGTGCGTCGTCTCCTTCAAAATCGGAAGTCTTTTGCAATATTTCGAAAGATTTCCTAAGACTTCCTATAATTTTCAAAAACTTCCCGGACTTCTCAAAGATTTCCTAAGACTTCTTACGACTTCCTGAGATTTCCTAAGACTTCTTACGACTTCCTGAGATTTCCTGAGACTTCCTGAGACTTCCTCCGACTTCCCAAAGATTTATAGTGACTTCCTAAAGACTTCTAACAACTTTTTGCAATTCTACGCATGCGTGATTTTTAAATTTAGCCCGCGAATTTTTTATTCAGGGATTTATTGTTAAAGTTAGTTTTCGGATCAGATTATTTTATAAGGAACTAATTTAATAATAATAATTATAATTATCATAATTATTATCACGGATAATGATTTACAGTGCCCGGGCAATTGCAAGCTATTATTATTCATCTTTTGTCATCTTTTTTAACTTTTATCATAGATTTACTAGCGTTGCGTTCTTGTGGAGTGGGGTCAGCCGTCTTGCAGCTGCTTCTTATCAATGCACTGCAGTGCTGAATTTATGCCAGCTTTTGCCCGAGGTATGATGATCATTCTGTGACTAAGTAAAAACATGAAACAATCGGTTTATTTAGGTTTATATTGTTTTCCGAAAATAGCAGTTCTGAATTGGTTCGGAACGTGCGCAGTTGCCATTGAGAACTGCCCAGTTGCAACTGCACCAGTTCCGAACCAGTTTAGAACTGAGATTTTCGACAAAAAAACAAACCCAATGAATTCGTTCACAAAGTACATAAAGGGTTTAGGTGGGGTCGAATACAGCGTTACACCATGTAGAATTTATTGAGATATTATAAGAAACTGCGTTACGAGGTAGGAAGAGGTTACCTCTGGCCAAATTTTGCGTAAGTTATGGTAGAAACTTGGGCAGACATTTATTTTTTTGTGTAATAAAACTATATCTCCTATTTATTTAAAAGTTTTATTATTTATATTTATAGTTTAGTATAAAATATAAAGTCCAAACGATCAGTTTCTCGCGAAATAGACAAAATGAAGTGTGCTGCCGATATGCCGAAAACCACGCCACTTACACGGCGCGTGTGGAGGGGGTAAATTACACCGTGTTTTCCAAGTATTTTTATTAAAATAACGACTAAAGACTTCCCAGACTTCCTGAGACTTCCTGCGACTTCTCAAAGACTTCCCGGACTTTCTGAGATATCCTAGTGACTTCCTAGACTTCCTGAGACTTCTCAAAAACTTCCCGGACTTCCTGAGACTTCCTAGAGACTTCCCAGACTTCCTGGCCAAGTGCGTCGTCTCCTTCATTATTGCGGGACCCCTCGGTAAAAATACATAAAAATGTCATATAGTGTAACACTGTAGGAGCCACCGTTTAAAAAAAATGCAATTGAAGAGGAAGTAACATTTTGTGCCACCAAAAATGTTACTTTTTAAAAGACTATTACTCCCTTAATATTAAATTTAGGTGTTTCGATGTTTGGTTTGGTTTTTCGGTGATTTGCTTAGTTTAAAATGAAGAATCGCCATGCAGCATTAAAATTTAATCGGTACTTTTTTTGTTCCCCTTTATTTTCTGCCAAAAGACTGCAAATACCGTGTATTTTTTTCAAGATAGCCTTGAAACACCCGCTATAACAATAAAAATATTAAAGCAAGACTTCTTACTTTATATCTGTTATCATAGTAGAAAGTAATAAAGCTTAAGAACATTATTTAATTACCGTTTGGCAAGCTTGTACCTGCAACCATTGACTAAAACCCCCATTAACCTTTATTGGGCCAGGAAAGATTTAAGCACGATCGTTTGCAGGAAAGTTAGGACATAAAAGGGTCGTCCATAAATTAAGGCATTAGGCAAGGAGGGGCTGATTGTTGTAAATCTTATCGAAACTTACCACCCAAGATGATGACCCACATTGGAGAAGCTATAAAACTAACATTTTAATTTATGAATGCGTTTGAATTCTTCCATGTTAAAAGAGCATCATCGACATTTTTTGATAAAATTAGACATTTCTATAATACCTTCATTGTGTACTGTATAATGTTAAAGTTGATATTGAAAGATTTTTTTTTCACCACAAGCCTAAAGGCACATCTTTATTACTGTTCTTTTCATTGGTAGAAATATTATTTCTCTACCTACGACGTCAGAGGTTCTAAAAATAATGAAATTGCACCATGGTTAATAACGAATTTTTATTCAGCTGTTTTGGCATCTGACGTTTCACATAATTATTAAATCACATTGCTATTTGCAAGTGTCTTTATGCACCAAATTTATTTATTGCATGATAAATTAAAAAATATTAAGTAAATTAGTACTTATAAAACATGTTTTACAAAAAACACTTCGAAAAGTAAAAATCACTTGTCCATCATATTCAACCATAGATTATATAACCCATAGATTACGGTAAAGATCATAGATTACTAGAGGTACAACCCCCATATATTAGATATTAGATATTCAACTCGTAAAACGACAATGTTTTATAGGTTGCATATGCCTTGATCCAAGCCTTGCGCAATTTGCGCAGCACAAATAATCTGGTCTTTTGTTGATATAACCTTAAAATAAAATTGTTTATTTTTTAAAATTACATATTTATTAACAAAATTTAACAAAAGTAATTAGTAATTTTGTAAACTACTTATAAAAATTATAGTTAATTTTACAATTTCGGCAAGACATATTTATATGAGCAGGTGATGTTATTGGTATATTTATATCTCTTGTTTACTGTTAAATTATTATGTGTTCATGTTTCTGAGTGTTCTGTATGAGGTGAATTTGTATCAAAGATGTGGAGTACTGTGGGGTTTTCCGGTTCATTAAAATCAGTAGGCAGAGTTGTATTGAAGAGGGAAGAACTTGAAGAAAAATTAACTAAAGAAAGTAGCTTTTTCATTAAATTTTAGTAAAATAAATAAATAAATAGCTAATTAGTTGTACTGGTAGTGAATAAAAAAACTATATTTTCCACGTGAGTGAAGATTTAACATTTTAGACTGCACCTTGAGGGCTTCGCGCTAGCGAGCTCATCCCGCAATTTGACGCAGGTCAAAAATGTTAAATTTCTCTTACTTGGTAAATAATATACCATTTAATCTTCTCAAAAAATGTCATAAACAATTTTTTCCTAAAATACATGGTTTTCGAGATATTTGCGTAAAGTAGTAATATTTTTTTAGCATACGTCACACATTTATTGCAATAACCATTGTCCAATTTCAAAAAATTATATTTCAAATGAAAGCTCTTTTTAAGCACTATAAAAATGTTATACATATACAGTTGTTTCCTAGAATATAACGTTTTGGATATACAGACTTTTAAACTTTAATAAATTATGCAACACACAGGTGTATTAATGTAAATGTAAATGCCTGCAACTCTTTATCTAATTTATAATATTTATGCTTCATTTTTATAGTCGTTTTTACATTTATTGACAATAAAATTTAACTACATATGAATTCGTGAAAAATATTGAATCATAAAAATTTATAATTCATTGTATACATTGTAATTATCATATTTATTTTATTTCGTAACTATTTGTAATTTATAATTATAGACAATAGATTTACTATTTTTTAATGGTCAATGAAAGTGACCATTTTGCCATGTGCCAATTATATATACACTAAAAAAAATAATGAAAAAAAACTTAAACAAACGTGGGTGATAAATTTGACGTCACTACATACATAAAAGTTTTATGGAAGTCTTATTTGATGGGAGAAATAGAGTATGAAGAGTTACTGCAGGCTGTGAAAGGATGTAAAAATGGAAAGGCTGCGGGTGATGATGGTATTGGAATGGAATTAATAAAGGCTTTAGATGAATGTGGATTAAAGTTGCTTCTCAAGGTTTTAAACGCTGCTTGGAAAAACAAAAATATACCGAAGGATTGGGAAGTTATTATTTCCAATTTTTAAGAAAGGAGATTCTACGAGATGTGATAACTTTAGAGGAATATCGTTACTTTGCGTCGCAAGCAAAGTATATGAAAGAATTTTAGAAAAAAGACTTCGTGAAGCATTAGTAAATTCACTGAGCGATAGCCAGCATGGTTTTAGGGCGGGAAGAAGTACCCAAGACTTGATTTTTTATCTACGCCAACTATCCGCAAAAGCTCTGGAATATAATAAGGAGCTATTTTTCTGTTTTGTAGACCTACAAAAAGCATTTGATAGTCTACCACGGGAACTAATATGGAGAGTGCTACGAGAAAAAGGAGTATGTGAAGAGTTAATTGAAGCTATTAAAGCTATATATAAAAACTGTAGGAATTATGTCAGATGCAATAACATGACTTCTAAGATATTTACAACCACCAAAGGAGTAAGGCAAGGAGGAGTGTGAAGCCCTTTACTGTTCATAATTGTTATGGACTATTTGGCTCAAAAAGTTGAGGAGATAGTGCGAGGAGCTCGTCTCGGAGTTCGAAGACTCGAAGCCGTCGTCATTAGAGAGCTGATGTTTGCAGATGATTTGGTGTTACTGGCTGAGAGTTTGTAGCATTTGCAGAGAATCCTAACAGCGTGGAATAATGTTCTTAGTGCCAATGGTCTGAAGATAAATGTAGTCAAAACTGAAGTGATGGTTGTATCAAAGAACAGTGCTAAAGTGGAAATAAAACTGGAGGATGAAGTAGTTCAGCAGGTGGATGTGTTTAAGTATTTGGGAGCGAAAGTGGAGCGCAGTGGAGATATGGAATGTGAGGTAAATACAAGGATTGCGTCAGCCACAAAGGCGTATTATGCTATGAGTTCTTTTTTTGGGCATAAGGAAATTAGTAAAATATCAAATGTGCGTGTCTTTCAAAGTGTTCTTGTCCCAATTTTATTGTATGGAAGTGAGTCATGGGTATTATCAGAGAAGCAAAAGTCGAAAGTGCAAGCTTTGGAGATGAAAGTATTGAGGAGAATTGAAGTTGTGACCAGAAGAGATAGAATAAGAAATGAAGAAATAAGAAGAAGATTAGGCGTGAAATCGGTTTTGGAAAAAATAGAGAGTAACTTACTACGATGGTTTGGACACCTAGTGCGTATGACGGAAGATAGGATAGTGAAAAAAGTGTGGGAGATGGGTGTGTATGGAAAAAGAAGCAGAGGGAGGCCAAGAAAGAAGTGGAACGAGTGCGTGTCTGAGATACTAGAGAAAAAGGACCTTACCTGGGGCAACGCTATACAGGTTGCTAGAAATCGACAGGAGTGGAGGAAAATACACCAGGCAGCAGCTCCAGCACCTATGGGTGCACCTCGACACCCATAAAGTCTTATTTGAATGACCTATAATTTCATAAAGGGTTTTAACAATGGGCTTACAAGTAAAAGGCACTAAGACGACTTTTTGCAAAAATGGGATTTAAATGGCACTTTAATTAATTTTTGATGATCTATGTACAGGTAAACCTAACCAGCTTCTAGGTGGACTGCCAAGAGAGTTACCCACTATACAAAACGCATTAATTTGATTTTGATTAAAATTTTATCTGGCAATAGGCACTAAGTCACTTAGTACGTTTATTCTGCCCTCCATAGTTAAAACGTCCTAACAGTTTTGCAATTTTCGGCTTATCTGCATATATTGGTTGTTCTATGCCATATTTATCTATTCTCCAGGATTCCCACCAGTCAGGGAAAACAGGAGAGATAGGAAAAAGTCAGGGAAATTGAAATTAAAACCTGGAAGTCAGGGAATTTATCCATTTATTCGTAAAATTTAGGGAAAATAGCAATGTTAGTTAGGACGTTTTAACTAAGAGGGCAGTTATATTTCGAATGTTTTTGTAAATAAATTAATAACACAGCAACTTTGTTTTCGTTTTCTTTTTGTATTCTACTAAACATTTTATTTTTTCAATTTTTTTTTGGTTTTACAAAAAAAGAAACTGAAAAAAAAAACATTGAGTCAGGTTTGGATGAAATTTTTTATATTTAATTATTAATTTCTATGTATTTTTTTAATTTTAATTTTCTTAATATTAAAAAATTATCTTAGTCATATCATTTTGACAAGAGATTTTTTTATAAATGTTTTTTTAATTTTTTTTTTATCTTTTTATTTTTTTTTTTCGTTTTTGGCTTTAATGAACCTAGCCTATAGGGAAAGTATTCTTGTCGGTAGCAGTATTTTTTGCGTATTTTTGCGTTTTATGACGCTTTATGTCAATATAAATGACGGACACTTAAGAACGCCTTAAGCTAGAGACCCCGAAGGGGTTAGGAGTAAATATGTTTAGATGTTTTCAATATTTGCGTTAAAATTGGTATACCTATAAGAGTTTTTGGGGTCGACGAAACTGAATCTGATAATAAGAATTTTTTAACTCCATTTCGGGGGTGATTAGAGAAGAAAAAAAATAAGTGTTTAAATAAAATTTCCCATAACAGCTCTAGAAGTAAAACGCACTATATCTTTTTTTTAAATGTAGTTGAATTAAACTACTACAAGTTTTTTTTATTTAACTTCAAATGGGACAATATTATGTCCAAACATGTCATTGCGATTTGCGGTAGTTATTTTTTGCAAAAACAATTATTACAAAAATTAAAAAACAAACATGAAAGTTTTTTTTGTCAGTATCTCAAAACGATGTTTTTTGACTTAGTGCTCTTTACTTGTAAACCGACAATATAATGTTACATAACTTCTTCATTCACTTGCCGCTTCAATTATAATTGAAGCGGCCAGGGAACATTTTTTAAAATTTGAAATTTTCAATAAATGAAGGAGGGATGAGACTCTTCTATGATAATATCATAAAAGCTTTTAAATTTAAAAAACATTTACATAGTACTTTCATCCATTTGCTGCTTCAAATGTACCGGGTGTCACAAGAAGTATTGCCTACGAAATATCTACGTAACTATAAGAGATAGCTCTTCGAAATTTGCTGTGCTTATATAAGCCATAAAAATCCTCATTTTTTCATAGCCATTGAAAAAGTTATATAAGCACTGCAAAGAACAATGTTAAAAATAGGCCGTTTTGGGCTTTTGTGCAAACGTATGAAACATCAATTCCTATAGATTTGGACATGCGGAACACCATTCTGGCCTTTAAAATTAAAGAAACAGTGTGGAAGACTGTTTTTTTTTTCGTGAAAAGGTAAAATTAGGTCGATTTTGAGCTAACGATGCCAGGTGTAAAAAATATATTTTTTATAGATTTGGGCATTCTAAACACGATTCCGTTCTCAAAAGTGACAGAAACAGTGTGGAAGACTGTTTTTTCTTCGTAAAAACGTTAAAATTTTGCGACACGAGCCGATAGGCGAGTGGCGTAATGACCCATATGATAAAATTCCTAGTTTTTTGGCAAAGGACTGCGCTGTTGCTTTATCAAAACCTTTGTGTAGTATTTTTAATTTAATAGTTACTTCTAGAACATTTCCTAATACTTGGAAAGTTTCACGCGTATGTCCGGTGCTAAAAAATGGTGACCCAAAAAATATCAAAAACTACAGACCAATATCCATATTATGTAATTTTGCAAAGATGTTTGAAAGTATTATTTATAAAAAGATTTACTCTCAGATAAAAAATGTTTTATCTCCATTTCAACATGGTTTTGTTGAAAAACTCTACTGTCTCAATCTGGCTGACGAGTTAGACGATCGCGGTCAGGTAGATGTTATCTATACTGATGTACAGAAAGCATTTGATCAAATTCATCATGGCGTACTATTAAATAAATTATTAACATTTGGTTTTAATAGTGAACTCATGCAGTTATTTGAAAGTTACCTCTTGGACAGAATTTTATTTGTAGAAATAAACAACTATCAATCTGATACATTTGTAGCTACTTCAGGTGTACCACAAGGGTCTAATATGGGTCCCTTGTTATTTTTGATTTTCATTAATGACTTGCCAAATTTTATTGGATGCTTTAAACTTTTATTTGCTGATGATCTAAAAATATATACTTCGATCAAATCCATCCTTGATTGTATTTTCTTGCAACATAACCTTGAAGCTGTGTATTTGTGGTGTGAAAAAAATAATTTAAAGCTGAATATATCTAAATGTAAAATTCTAAGTTTCACTAGAAAGGTTAAAAAAATTATATTTCATTACAACATTAATGGTGTCGTTTTGGAGCGAGTTAATATAATCAAAGACCTGGGAGTAACTTTTGACTCAATGTTATCTTTTGAGGATCATATTTCAAACACTGTAAAGTCTTCATTAAAAATGCTTGGGTTTATTAACAGAAGTTGTAAAAACTTTACAAATAGTGATTGTCTTAAAGTTTTGTTTTATTCATTTGTCAGATCTAAACTTGAATATGGGTCCCTCATTTGGTGCCCATATTACAAGATTCATATAGATAGAATGGAGGTCTCTACAACTAGAATTATGAAACAAAAGACGTCTACCCTATCTCTATCTCATTTGTGCTACACTTTCCAGCCAACCAAATAAATACTGTATTTGTTTTTTATACAACAAATACAGTATTTATTTGGTTGGCCGGAAAGTGTAGCAGTGAGCGGTACGAACGAACACAGCTAATGTGAATCTGTAGAATAAGATAATTCTACTAAAATTTAGATGGCGCCAGTAATTTCTTTAATAAAAATATTATAGTAACACTTTTCGCCCGGCCAAGTAAATATTGTATTTGTTCAACAAAGAACAAATACAGAATTTGTTTGGTTGGGTGGAAGTGGGAGTGTATGTATGTCTTCTATTTTTTTTGGGTAGAACTTTTGTCCCTGTCTAATCTAACGGGAGAAATCGCCATTGAATCTGTACAGCGTAGGTTCATTAAATTTCTTACTTTTAAAACAGATGGAGTATATCCTTTAAGAGGTGCTGATTTATCAGGTTTAATGTTAAGATTTAATATTAAGTTTTTAAATATACGCAGAAAGATATTTTCAGTAACATTTTTATATAATTTATTACATAATATAATTGATTGTAGTGACTTATTGTCTAGGATTAATTTTTTGATACCTAGTACAAGACGTCAATCTAAAACTTTTTTTATGCCTAGAGCAAACACCAATTTATTGTACAAATCACCAATTTACTTAATGTGTAATAATTTTAATGAAATTTCATTAAATTGTGATATTAACTTTTCTAGTTTAAGATCTATTATTAACTTTATAGAATAATTTAATGTATTATTTGAATGTCCTGTTAGTTTGTACTGTTGAGCAATAAACGTTATTATTACTTATTACTTATTATTACTTAATAGCTATTATACTTTCTCCACGGGTGATTACTCCACTCGTCTATCGCCTTATGTCGAAAAATTCACCCTCATTGATTAATAGCAATTATTATACGATCTTTGAATAATATACTATTTTTACTTGCATCCTTAGCTCAGAATTTACCTATTTTAACCTTTTTACGAAGAAAAAAAACAGTAATCCAGCCCGTTTTTGTCACTTGTGAGAACGGAATCATGTTCAGCGTGCCTAAAAAAAAAACAGTATTCCACACAGTTTCTGTAATTTTAAAGGCCAGAATCGTGTTCAGCATGTCCAAATCTATAGGAATTGATGTTTCATACGTTTGAACGAAGGGGCCAAAAACGGCCTATGTTCTTTCAAAGAGCTACCTCTTTTAGTTACGGAGATATTTTGTAGACAATACTTCTTGTGACACCCGGTGGTTGCATTTGCATACCGTAAAATCTTGCAACTTTGCTCAGATAAATGTGGTTTATTGCTAATAACATTTTTGTAAAAAAAAAAATCGGTAAAAGTAATTAAGCCAAATGATTTATTCCAGTTTCAAGTTAATCAAGTCAAAGTGTATAATTTCTATCTTAACGATAATTACGAGAAAAAAAAATAAGAAAGGGGTGGGCAAAGTTACATCCAAAAACTGCAACATTACCAACAATACAAAAAAATACTTTGAGGCCACTTTAACGATGCTTAGTACATCCTTGTCCCCTTTATACGTTTTTCACTCAGGGTTGCAATAAAAAAATTAAAAAGTGGGGAACATATTTTTTATTAAAAAAACTACAAATATACAAAAATCCATTCTATGACAGATGTAACATAACATTAAAGCTTAAAGCTAACAAAAAATAAACGACTTCTATCTTAAACAGAATTTGAACATAAAAAAAGTAACGTGTTTCTTCTTAAAAATATTTTGACATGAAACATGACTAGTTTTTATCATAAAATATGTAGTTTTATTTAATATTTCTTTTGCAAAGCCCCCTTAACATAAACTAAAATTTTATATCACTATTTTGGCAAAAATGTGTGAAGGAATACCTATTCTAAATTTTATTAAAATACATATTGCAATAAATAAAGTCACAGCAAACCTTAGCTTTCAGTGCTAAAAACCGCCAAAATATCGCCAATATTTGCTTACCTGATTTTGAACCACAACACAACAGTAGGGCAGTTGTTGAAGTACTGTCAAGACACTTCTAGAAGGCGAACTGCTAACATCTAACCTTTCTGCTATAGAAAGAAAAAAAAATCATATCACCATGCAGGTGGGCAAAGTTGCAAGGTTTTACGGTATACATTAAAGTCTATATGGTTTTATTATAATCCTAAACCGTTCACATTGTCCATTTTTTAACACAACCAAACCAATGATCAGTTAAAATACAAAATAAAAGTTTAAGATTCATTTAAAAAAAATCAATATTATTTTTTTAAGCTGCAAGGTCTGAAAAGCCTGGAATACCTCAAACAGCCAGGAAAAAGTAAGGGAATGTCATGGAGGTTTTCTTGTGATTGTGATTTCTTGAATTTCTGGAAAACCCGGATAAGTTGAGGAATTGTATTTTAAAATTTCGCTAGATCCCATAATATTGTATAAAATAATAGTATAAAATGATCTCAAAATCCTAAAAAAAGTTGAAATTCGATAGGATTTAATATAAAATCAAACTACACTTTTCTATTTCGATACGGTATAAAAATGATAATGTATTCTGGAAGTAAATAAAATACAGATGGTCCTAGAATACGATTTCGTATTATTTTTACAATATACAGCCTGTTCCAGAACTCGCGTACCGAAATTTAAGAGGTGATTCTACATCCAAAAATATGAAAAAAAGTTTTTATAAAGGTTGGTCCGGAAATGAGCCCTAAGGGAGCTACGGCCCTTCGAAGATGACGTATTGAATGGGGAACAAAAAAAAGCAACAATAAAATTTTAATGCTGCAGGGTGATTCTTCATTTAAAACTGAGCAAAAAAGTATTATACACCAAAACACCTAAATTTAATATTAAAGGAGTAATAGCCTTTTAAAAAGTAACGTTTTTGGTGGCACAAAATGTTACTTCCTCTTAATTGCATTTTTTTTTGATAACGGTTGCTCCTACAGTGTTACACTATATGATATTTTATATGTATTTTTACTCTAGAAATCTATATTTTTTAGAACAAATCCAAAAAACATACACATAGAAAAGTTTGGGGCAAAAATGTTTTAAGCCTCATATATTTTATCCGTCTGGGCACGCCTCTGGATAAATTAAAAAAATAAATTAACATAAACTTATTGCCCTTATTAATACTAGTATACATGCAAAAGCTCGCCGCTCTAGCTTAAACGGTACCCGAGTTATTAATTAAAAACCTTATTTTTATTACAATTTTAAAGAGCCCTAGATCCCTTAGGGCTCATTTCCGGACCAACCTTTATAGAAACTTTTTTTCATATTTTTGGATGTAGAATCACCTCTTAAATTTCGGTACGCGAGTTCTGGAACACCCTGTATACATAGTATATTATACAATGCTTCGCATTTAATCGTATGATATTCGCATGTATTATGTAGTTTTTCCTTTTTAACTTAATACTAAGAGTTCTTTCTGACTTTTTTTTGAATTTTAAAGGTCTTACCTCTAAAATAGTCCTCGGGCCCACGCCCAGTATAATTTTTGTGATTACCTCAACGTTGAGGCTTTGTATTCCAAGCAACAAAACAGGTAAAAAAGTGGACAAAAAGTCCAAAATTTGCGTTACGTAATATTTGAACGTTTCCTAAGGTGCTAGGTACCCCTAACATGGTAAAGTTATGAAGTCATAAAATTGAGCACCTCACAGCTGATTTTTTCAGGATCGTTTAATAAAAATATTTAAAATCAAGTGGTAACCTTGTCCGACAAAAATTTTCAGGCAATTCCGTTGTCGGGCTCCCTAAAGTTAAGGGTTAGTCCCAAAAAAAACCGTCCCGCTATCAAGAATTTTCCTGTAAAAAGTTGTTCGACATAAAGGACATATACCAAGTCTCAACGGTTAGGTAATCACAAAAATTCTACTGGGCGTGGGCCCGAGGACTAAAAGTTTTTCATTAGGGTGAGTAGATAATCACCCTATTTTTTAAGAATTAAAATTAAAAATTTAAGCCATTTTTTGTAAAAAGAATCGTTTTTCCAGATTTAACTTTTTTCAGGGCCTATTAAAAATAAATAAAAATGTATTTTGAACAAGATTGTGATCTAGGATAAATAAGGAAGAACCCCAATTGTTTTTATAAATTTTCATAAAAATAAAAATATAAATATAAATATAAATATAAAAATAACACTTCCAATTTTTTCACCTGGGTAATTTTTGTTTTGGTAATGCTTACATTACATGTGTCCTTACTTAAAAGCCATATATAGATATTTTATCCTTTATACAGTGTTCTAAAAAATATATTTTTTAAAAAATTTTCTCCTTTTTTTATACACTTTTTATTCCGACGAATAAAAAAGACATTGTGCAAAAAAGAGTTTTAGGGTAGTAAAGAAAAACCATTTATCTTTTTTAGAAAGCTTTAAATAGAATCGGCCATGTTGTGGCATTTCATCTTTTTAGATATTTTTATAACATCGAAATTTTTTCTTGGTAATTTTTTACATATATCCTGACTGAAAGGAGAGTTGTTACAAATGCATTTTTGTATTACTGTCAAGGTAGCCATGAATTTATTTTATGGATACAGTAAAATACCTTATTTGTTAAATTATAGCCTAAAACTTTAATACTGATACATTTAGGGGTCATACTTTACGCAAGCAAGATTTTCCAATTTTGAGCCCCCTCCTCCATGCCCATGTAATGTTGTTGCTTGCCCCCTATAAATACGTACGTAAAGCTAGCAGCCAAGACCCCACTAAACAGTTTTCTTCGGTGAAAAGCAAGGAATTGTAACTCTAAGCACCACCTTAAATCAGAACACATGTAAGTGTTACCAAAAAATTTTAAACGGGTGAAAAAATTGAAAGTGATATTTCTGGTAGATACCCTAAATTTGGTATAACATCAAGGTCACAACAAGATCGTTTGTTGATGAAAATTTTGGAAAAGAATTGGGCTTCTTCCCTATTTAGCTTAGATCATAATCCTGTGCAAAAATCTTTTTATTTATTTCTAATAGGCCCTAAAAAAATTTTAATGTGAAAAAAAGGTTCTTTTTACAAAAAATGGCTGAGCGCCAACTCAATTTTTTTTATAAATTCTGAAAAATAGAGTCTACTCACCTAAATAAACAACTTTGGGGGACCTTTAACATTTAAAAAAAAGTCAGAACTCTGGGCACCCTTATACATATATGTATGTTTATTATGACTCACATATTTCGCCTTTGCAGAACAAAATTTTGGTTCATCCGAAAATTCTTAATTATAATTAAATATAATAATATGTTTTTTTATACAGTTGCTTGAGTGGGTAACGTCGACCCTTTTTTAATTTTTTGCTTTAAGGACTTAGTTTTTTATGATTGAAATTACGTAAAAGTTCCAAATTTTCAAAGCCAAATACTAAATATTAAAAACAAAAAAGTCGAAAAAGAGCGATGTTAGCCAATTAAGCAACTCTTTAACTAAATAGTGGTAAAAACTCCATATTGATAAGTTTATTAATAACCGAGAATTTTTGGATTTTGCCTTTTAACTAATCGGGACCGGGGGTACCTCACTCACACAAACATATTTTATTTTTTGTTCTATCCTGGACAAGAAAAACTTTTTAGAGTTTTTTTTATTCGAATTTTGAAATCACCTTTAAACTTTTTTAAAATGGATTGCAGTTGTCCATATGGCAGACTTACGTGCCTACTCTCAATTTCCCTACTTCATAACATCGCTACTCTATAACATCCCTACTCTATAACAACCCTACTCCATTACATCCCTCCTCCCCAATAACCCTACTCTATGCACTTGATTAGCCACTTAGTAATAAATGAGTGGTTCGCAGAACAAAAAACCTTCTAGATTATTTTTTTTTTTCGTAGAAAACGTTCGTCTTTAATTAAAAAACTAGAACAATTACGAATGCGTTACTCAAAAGGTCGCGTACTCTTAACATGTACTAATAAGTTAGTGATTAAAAAACTAAATTCATATACGACAGTGACAAATATTTTTTTGAGTTAGGACAAGCGCATATAGTGCGAAGTAGGGTTCTTGTGGAGTAGGAATGCTAGGGAGTAGGGAACTTGAGAGTAAGGATTAGTTTGCAAAAAAATACAGCTTGTAGAGCTGTAAAAAGTATAATAACGATTGTCGTTTAAACATGGGTTAAAAAAAAGAAGAAAATATTTCAGTGGTGTTCGGATTTGTAATTCAAATTCACAACTTGTAAACAGATTCATCCGGAGTTCTCGCAACTCATCACTTATTAACATTTATTATCAAGTTAAGTGTTTGCTACAATTTCCATACTACAATCGCTGATACTTTACAATGTTAGTGAATTCTTATTTCCCTATATTTTAACAATGAAACTTTTGGCTGTAAAGGAACAGGGGGCACAGTGAGTCACTTACTTTTTTAGAGCGCATATTTTTAAAAGTTTTGACAATAACTCAGATTTTTTTTCATACTACGTTTCTTTAATCTTTAAGTTAACATAATTTGCAGGTTTAAATTAACAATGAATAGACCATGATTTTTTACAAGTATGTCATTTGATTCACTGAGCCCCCAGCCCCCACTGCAAGGGGTGAAGTGAGTCAGTATGGGGTACAGTTAATCGTGATATTTAAATAAATTAAGTCAATTTATTAATTTAAAAAAATGTTTATTTTAGATACCTACATAGTTAAATAAACTTAAATAAAACTCTTTGGTAACAAATAACAAAACTTAATATTATAGGTAAATCAAAACCTTGAAAATGACTCTTAAGTAAGAAAAAAAAAACAAAAGTCAAAATAAACTAACGTAAATCAAGACCCTGAAAAACAATGTTAAATGTATACATTGATTGTATATTGTATAAACCAATTTTCAAAAAAAAATCATCACCACCCCTAAGGGGGTGGATTTGGAAAAAAATAATTTCAAGATTTGGTTTTAGCAACCTCAAAAACCCCCATATTCAAATTTTCACCCCTGCGGGGGTCGAGTCAGAATTTTTTTATTATCAGATTCGATTTCAACAATATTAAAAACCCTTATAATTAAATTTTCAAATTTTAGTAAACAAATATTATTCTCGCTCGGGATTGTTTTTGGTGAACAATCCCGAGCGAGAACTTTTGGTAACATACCTGTATGCCAAAGTATCTAGCTCAAAGCGTTCTTAAGTTATCGTGTCCACTAGATTTCCCGAACAGACCGACCAATCGACCAACATTTTTTTTTGCTTGAAATTGATTTCTATCGACATAAAACGTCATAAAACGCAAAAAAATTTTTTCACGAATACAGGGCTTTCCTAAATTTTGAAAATTTTCAAAATAGGAAAGCAAAATTCGTACAATAATTTTAATTAATAACATTTAATCATAGTTGAGGCACAGTGAATCATGAGCCACTGTGTCCAATCGGTCTTTGACTCACTGTGTCCCCCCAGTAACCAGACCAGTTCAAAGTGGACATAAAAAAACATACCAAATATCTGATAAATTTGTGTAAACACACTTATTTAAGAGTTAATAAAGAATATAAAAATGCCAAATTACACTGGAATTTACGTAAAAGTAGTACAAATATACCTAATTAACAGATTAACAAAAAAAAATACTTTCATTATTTATTTTATGCAGCCACCTCTTCGCTTCAACACAAGCCACGCAGGGAAGCCGTCAACTGACCCTTTATCTAGAGAAACGTCTTCTTAGTGCGCTATTAGAAAGTGGCGTTTCTAAAACTAATATTGGTAGAGTTATAGTCAACGATTCATTGTACCCAATGACTCACTGTGCCCCCTGTTCCCCTACTACGCTTGCTACATTTTTTTTTTACTTTCTTATAAAGTATTGTAAGAAAAAATAGTTATTTTTGTATTAAGAGTGCAAAATGTCTGATTTCTGCTTGAGCGTGGAATTTTCTGATCGAGGCTTCCAGCCAAGATCAGCAATCACGCGAAAGCAGAAATCACATTTTGCGCTCGTAATACAAACAACCTTTTTTCTACGACCTAAAATAAATAAATAAATAAATTTTAAACGTCTAAACTTCTTATAGTGAAGTGGTTTATTATAAAATAATTAAAAATCTTATAATCACCTTCACGTTAATTTTATTGTTAAAAACAATTAGTGTGACCGCGGTTTCGCTATTATAGAGATGGCATCTACGGACTTAAATAACATGTTGTAGGAATATTTGATGAATGATACATATAATGGGACATCTTTTAAATAGTAAAAGATGTCCCATTATATGAATCATTCATCAAATATTCCTACAACATGTTATTTAAGTCCGTAGATGCTATCTCTATAATAGCGAAACCGCGGTCACACTAATTGTTTTTAACAATAAAATTGACGTGAAGGTGATTATAAGCTTTTTAATTATTTTATAAAAATTTTATATTAAAAAAATGTCAAAACACAATATCTCGTAGCATATACAGCTGTTTTACGATTGACTTGCCGGTTGCCTACACTCTAGCCCGAAAAATTAAATTTTGTGCTTGCTATCATGGTAACGAGCAGAAAAGTAAAATGCAAAACTTTGACGATATTTTGTTATATTTTTAATATTTTAATGCAAATGTTGACTTTAATACTAGATTATTTTTACAAAAATACCCAACATGTACTACATAAATAAATATTTAATTAACTATGCTAAATAAATATATTTAAAACTCTAAACATATAGCTTAGTAGAAAATAAAATGTTATAAATACTTATTTATAATTAACTATTTATAATTAATTACACTGGTGTACAAAAAAACCTATGCCTCCATTTTGTCTGATATATCCTTTTCGATGGACTTTTTGATGCTGAACACGAATTTGACCTCAATTTGTTAAGTTTTTTTGGAAAAAAAAAGATAGATATCGTTGTTTTCGGCCCTAATTTTTTTTTTCCACAAACATTATACAGTGCGGTCCAAAAGTCACCCCCCCCCCTCCTAACTTTTGAACGAGTTGAGATATGGATTTCAAATTTAGAACTCTTAAATAAGACAACTTAAACTATCTTTAAGCATATATTTGATACTTTTATCTCTTAAAATGTGGGCAGGGGGGCATTGGGGGAATTTTTTTTAAATTGAAAGGGAGGTTGTGTGATACATCATTTTAAAGCCTTTAAAATTCTCTATATAACCATACATTTTTAAATTTTTTAAACATGTTTTTTAAGGTTTTAATTTTTCAGTTTTTTGTGCTAAAAAAATAAATTTTTAAGTTTTTTTTTGTTAATTTTTATTTATGTCAACTAAAACTAGTTGAAAAGTATAATTTACTTTTTTTCATTATGAAATTAGGCATTTTTAAAAAATTGTTTGGATTTTTTAGAGAAATTTTGACAAAAATACCCATTTTCAACCCTATTTTAAACCCAAAAAAAAATGAATAAAAAAAATAAAAAATACACAGTTAAATGGATAATTTTATAAGCTATAAAATGATGTATCACACGACCCACCTTTCCATTTAAAAAAATGTCGCCCCAGGCCCCCCTGCCCACATTTTAAGAGCTAAAAGTATCAAATATATGCTTAAGGATAGCTTAAGTTGTCTTATTTAAGAGTTCTAAATTTGAAGTCGATATCTAAACTCGTTCAAAAGTTAAGAGGGGGGGTGACTTTTGGACCGCTCTGTATATCTGTAAGATGCAGTTTTTTACGCAGTTTTTAATAATATTTTGTTTTTTAGATATTTTTAACGGTTTTCGAGAAAAGTTCAAAAAACTTAAAAAAAGTTAAACGTTTTTTAAATGCCTATTTCTCAGTTACTATTAAAGATTTTAATTTGTTTATAGCTTAATTTGTTCATTTATTATTACTCATTAATTATGTGAAAACGGATTTGAGATTAATATTTTTTGTCCTGAGATATAAGGGAAAAACCACACTCTTGTTTCGAAAAACATGCTTTTCTTATGCTTTTTTTAAAAATTAATGAGTACAATAATAAAAACATGATCAAAAAACAATTTAAATAAAACCACAAGTTTTCCGGACACACCGACCGACCCACAGACAGATTTTTTTCTTGACGGAAATCATTATTTTTGAATATAAAACTTCCAGAAACCTAAAAAATAGCATTGACTAAGTCTCCTCTTTGACCAATAAAAATAGCAATAAAATTTTGTTGAATTTTTTTACTAACGCAAAACTTTCCTTGGGGAAAGTAAAATGTTTCAAAATTTAAAAAATATATGGTTGAATAAAGAATTTCCGTTCAGTATTTAAAACAGTAACTAATCGTATACACAGTTTAACATTGTTTTATATCTATACATATGAATGTAAACATTATAACCGAACTTTTTTTATTGTGGTTTTACGTTGTTTTTTTCGCTGGTTTGGTGTTTATGATGCTAATGGGGGCATAGCCCCTTATTCAAACAGGGAGAATACATTTTTGACGAAAAACACACCTTAAAAATCCCAAAATGACACTGTGTACGAATATCTATTTTTACGCACTGTGTACGACCAGGGCCGGATTCATGTGGGTGAAGTGGGTGTAGAATACCCGGGGCCCGGTCTCGAGGGGGGCCGGCGTCGGAAGTTTATTTAATTTACAATAAACTGTTTATTTATTTTAACTCCACAGAACGATAAGGGCGTTAGCGAGCAAATATGCAGAGCCTTTTCCAAGTGGACCATAGACCCTCAAATTAGTAAGACAAAATGCTGCGGGCTATGGTTTTCATTCATTCTTTTTTTAAATTTAAGATTGTAAACTTATACCTAAACATAGAAAAAATATTCGCCAGCGACACTTAAGCCCTCTTGCATTTTTGTAGATAAAACTTTATATTGTAAAACTGCACTGTTACTATAGTTACTATAGTAGTATACACTATAGTGTTTTAAAATGAATATAGACTATCAAAATTGTAAAAACTTTTTCCTACGAGCGTGCGGAAAGATCACTCTTTCCACACGCATATGCGTGTGGAAAGAAAGCCTTTTTTCTACAACTGCTTTAGAATGTAAGCAAATACACACACTTTTCAAACACAGAATGAATCCATTCTAACTCTAGATACGGTATGAATATCCCGTATCAAGTGTCAGAATGAGCACATGTAGTGCCATCTCTTGTTTATAAAAGTAAAGAAAACTGTAGCAAAATTGGTAAAAATATATATATTTTACCATGAAATTTTGAATAATTTAATTCAATTTAAAGTTTTGAGTTAAAATTACATAAAGTTTATTAGCTTTTCTTAATATTTGATCAGTTTTTTATCAACTTAATTCAAAAAATTAAAACTGCTCTATCTATTGTTAAATATTTAAACCTGATATATGTCACAACAATTTGACATAACCTTCAAATTTTGCATTATATTTTGTAATTATGTGCTAAAATTAAATAAAAATCTTTTTTAAGTACTAATTTGATAAAATTATTAAATAACATTGATTGCTTTATTTAAAAATATGTGTTTTGTTGCATTTACAATGTCAAGTCACAAAAAACATTGTTCCTAAAATTGTCCGCAGTTTAAAGCCATACAGTGTTTCATATTTGCAGTCAAAGAAAAAGTATAGTCTACAACACGTATGGAATAGTCATTCCTAGCTCGCCGGACCGTGATACTCGCCTGCCGGCTCGTATGACAAACTTAGTTATAGAATTCCGCACGCATAAATATTGTTTAATTTCTTCATTGCGTAGTGCTATTCTTCTTATATTTATTCATAATATTATGAAAATGTTTAAATTTCTTACCTGTTAATTAATTTTCTTATTGAAAGATTTTAAAAATAAGATTTATTTTGATTTATTTGATAAAATATAAAAGTATATTTTATTCTAACCCTACTCGTAGGAAAATTATTGTTCCTAACGCATGCGTAAAGAGGTTTTCCGCACTCGATTGATTGCCTGAACGACGCACTTGTTAGGAAAATAGCTATTGCCTACATCACTAGAGCCCTTTTTCACTTATAAGAAACTTAAAATTGTAACAGTTCTAAAATTAAGATGGACTATCAAATTTGTAAAAATTTTCGCCTGCAGCGCAAGGGCTTTTTTACTTTTTTTTATTTCAGCTTGTAAAACTTTAGCGTAAAATATCTGAAAATAATTACCTGCGACACCGGAACTTTCATTTGTATGATATTTGAAACAATTTAAAACTAAAATTAAAATAGACCATCAAATTTGTAAAAAAATTTCGCCTGCGGCGCTAAGGCTTTGAAAATAAAAAAGTTTACCCGGGGCCTGGGCTGGCTTTGTTCGGCCCTGTCTACGACTATTAAAAAATATTTAAAACGGTATAAACTCATATTGTATTTTAGGGAAATTTACTAAGAGTTCCAAAAACCAGTAAACTTGTAAATGTAAGTGTTTAAAAGTATGATAATATTTTAAATATTATTTAAAATATTATTATTAAGTACGTGTATATGACATAATAATTATAATTTGAAACGGTCTAATTTTAAATTAAGTTTAATTTCATCGACTCGCTGATATTTTAGTCGAGCAGAATATATTTTTATTATTGCCAAGATTGTTATTTTAACAGAGATCGTCGTTACGCCACTCCTACGTGCATTCTCTTATAAAATATCACACCTGTTCCTATAAAACACTACAATAACATTCAATAAATCTTTTAAATTGCTCAGAAATAAGCGTTTATTTTTTAAAAGTAGAAAACAAGTAAAATACCTATAAATTTTATTAAATGAAGTTTAAAATTTGCGATTGCATAAATCAAATGCAAACCGCACAGAACACATTTTTGTTTCGGCGTCCTTTGAAATGTGGCGCTTTAAGAGAATGTTTAATAGAAAATGGTCAGAGAGCCTATTTGGAAAAAAAGACTCATTCAAAAAGATGTTAGGTGTAGAAGTGTTATGTAAATTGGATGTTAGAATTTAAATTATGCAAGATAGTAGTTTAAAATTCCCGCGATTTTTAAGCTACATTATTGGTTAAAAACTCATACCTTTTAACATATAAAGTATTGTGACATTTTTTGTCTATGACAATGATTGACGCTCCACATAGGAGTATTTGACGATTTTAGCTGGCCAAAATTATTTATGTCTTTTTATTGGCGGAAAACCTTACCATATGGCAAGAAATTGTAAAATATATGCATTTTGTACAAACCCAAGCCAATGGCGTTCAATATAGGGGAAAGATGGGTACTTTAAGGATTACATTTTTTTCATTCAATAGGAGTTGAGGAAATAAAAATTATATTATTTTTTAAACTTTATTATGGTAAATAACATATATATATTTTGATATTTAATTAGATTCTACTTCGTCATTGTCAGAATATTCTTCATTTTCACTGTTTTCAGTGTCGGAATCTTGGACTTCTCCAGGAAGCAGCATTTCCACAGCTTCTTTTGAAAAAGGCTTTGTAAGTTTGTGTTTCTTTTTCCCAAGGCTGGACAACAGAGGGTCGGATGTTAACAATAACCTATTGATGATATCTTGGTTACAATCTTTTCTAGAAAATTTTCTAGCATAGCTAAGTCTGTACTCCCGGAAATGTTTGTTTCTGGCTTCGGCAGCCTCTTCTGACAATTGTCCAATTGGCAAAAGCGCATTCTCTACTATATCAGGACCGTGTACTAAAACTTTATGCAGAGTTGGAGTCATTGGACACCAGGGGTATAGTTCAACATAAAGTTTTGCCGTATCCAAAGTATACTGTCTGAACTTTTCTACATCAATCTTGTGGCCACTGGAAATTACTTGTAGGATAATTTTTATTCTAGCAATCAAACTTACGTCAACTCCAGTGATAGCTGCAGATGTTTCCGGGTCGTTGAAGAATCTCCTGCTTGTGTTGCCGTTATTGGTGTTCCCAAATCCAGCCTTAGGTATGTCGACAAGAATGCCCATTTCGCTCTTGAATTCATCTTGAATTTTCTTCTTTCTATCTGAGATGAGTCTCTTCTCATCTTCATTTAGCTTTTTCTGCCATTTTTTCAAAGGCAATTTATATGATAGGTGAAGGAGACTTTCAAAACACCGTATTCTAGCATGCAGAATTGACAGTCCAAATTTGTAGGTGCTTTGCTTGTCAACACATTCTCTGTCCAAATCATTAAATTGCTTCGATGTTGCTCCACAAATATAACATCGCATTGTCGATGTAGTGGTGGTTGCTGCGTTACAGACTTTTCCATCCACCATGATTAACATCATTACATGTTCTACTGCTATATCTTGAAGTTTAGTTGGTTTTAGATCTGCAATTTTGTTTTCCATGTAAGCAATTTCTTCAGCTATTACATCAGCAGTTTCTTTTATAAACTTAATTCGAATTGGCCTGCAAAACCTTGGAGATGATGGTGTAGAGTTTTGCCAGATAACCTTTTTATCTACTCCACAAGTTAGCTGTAGTGGAACCATTGAGCATTGAAATATACTGGCATCAGAATGAGTGTCATCCTCAAACTTTTGATTAAACTGTGTCTGCTGGGAGCCATCACAACCCCATTTCGTATATAGTTTCATATTTTTACGCTCACTTTCCGTTAAAGTCTTGATAACTTCTTCTAAAAACAATAGCAATCTTTCGGCAGTATGGTTTAACAGACTTTGTAAGTCTACTTCAGCTAAACTTTCTGTGACTGTGAACGAATCAGAATCAGGATAGCATGTTTTTTTTTCTTTAGCCAAAATACTGTAGCAGGGCCATTTCTTCTTATCGCTTGTACGAACGATTTCATATTGAGATTTTGTTAGACCTGCGTCAGCAAATATTGAAAGAGCCTGTAACGGTGTCAATGATTTTTTTGTAGGTTCAAGGCTGCTGCGGTAGGCTTTTTTATACTTTCCCGCTCTTTTAGGAGATGATTGAAGATCTTTCAGGACGGTTGCAGCACTTCTTTTGCCACTTGTTGTTAAACAAGTTTCAGCTGCAAAAACAATAGCTTCTGGTTCCACATCTTTCCTGAGCTGTTCTGTTTTTCTCCTCTTTGATCGTTCACTTGAATCGACAAAACTTTTTCTTGGTCGTCCTGCTGATGATGGAGTGGATAGGGTGGCCGGTATCGGTATTTGGAAACTCCCTTGCAGCCAAGTGCCGTGCTTCTTAATAAATTTTTCATGAGTTCTTGATGAAGACGACCACATATTTCTAAGAGCAGCTTTCAACCTCGACATTTGACGCTTGTATACTTGTTTCAGTTCTTCGGTGTATTGATTTCTTGATAACAAATGTTGATCGGCTAAGTCCATTTTTTCGTCGAAATTCGGAGCCTGCTGCTGCTGAATACTATTGTAGAAGTCCAAACGAGAGATTGTTTGCATTCCTGATGACCCAGCTAGAAAAAAGAAATTTAGTTAAAAAATCCACCTTTGGACCTTGATGTATTTAGAACATGATTGGAATTTAGGTGGCAGTAATGGGCAGGTGAAATTAAGATTTTTAAATAGCTAGTGGTATAAGCTCACAGAAAAACTCAAAAAAATAACTGGGTCTCAATAGGCACTGTAACTTTTTCACTTTTAAAGTAAAAATTTAGTTTAAAATTCGTTAAAAAAATGCTAAGTTTCATGGGACATAACTTCTGTGGTGATTAATATTTCAAAACGGTAGTAAGAGTAAATAATGTACATACCTGTCATAGATTCATCCATGGTATAACACTATAAAACTTCTGTTGTAAACAATTGTACACAGCTTCAAAGAACACCATATCATTAATTGCTCATTAAGCGACCATTATCGAGGATTAATAAGGGTAGGTAATTAAGGGGGTACGGCCACTTCTAAGAATTCGAATTTTGGCCAGCTAAAATCATTAAATACTCCTTAGTGCGCTCGTTAAAACTAATAAAAGAAGAGAAAGTTACATAAAAAATGGTTAGACTCAGAGGCTTATAGATCCTATTTTTATTTCAAATGCGGATATTGTAAAATCTTGCGGCACAATTCCTATGCACAATATCAGTGATCATAGACTGTACCGCGTTTTCCTGTCTAGAATAAGTAAAAACTAAAAAAATTATCAGGCGCTGCCCTGGTTACTTATTACAGAAAAGAAAATGTACGGTTGCGATCGGCTAACTGGCATCAGTACGGGCACAGGGGTTCATGGATTAAAAATTATGGTAATAAGCTTAGTTTAACACCTTGGGCGCCAGAATCTTGTAAACATACATGTGCTTGGCAGTTTATGTGTTAAGATTCAAACACATAAAAAATAATGTACTAGAATATTAATTATCTTTTACAGCATGTATAAACCTGAAAAATAACTATGATTTGAATAGATTTGTATATCTTGTGTTGATTATAATTTAAACAAAAACTCAAATATGTGCTGTTACCATGTTTATTTAAAATGACAAGTAGACAACTTTAATTAATCATATTAATTAAAATAAAATTATAAATTACCAAAAGTATGGTGAAAAGACCCCATTGCGAAATATAAAAAAAAATGTGGTGAACTACCCTATTGCAAAAATGTTAAAATATGTATACCAAAATTATTATGGTGAATAACCTAAATAAAAACAGTAATATAAGGTATGTGTTAATAAGTGAAAAATAGTAATCTAGGCGTACTGCCCAAAGTTGCAACTTTGTTTACAAACCAACCTAGAATATTCATAATAAAATAGAGCACCTTAATAAATATTAAAATTTGAGAACTTGGATATTTTACCAAAAATAAATATAGTAAACCGCATTTTCATTATTTACACTAAAACTATAAAAACCTGTTAATTAAAATTGTCCCTGGAACGACCAAATACGTTGTCCCACTCCCTGATGATGTACGTCACTGTGCAGAACATTTCCTTGTCCTTGCCTTGAGAACTCCTTACAACTTTGAACACGTTTGAAACTCAAACGCTTGAGGATCCATTGAAACGTTTGTAAACCTCTTGGCTTAAAAACGGTACTGCAATTTACTGAACATCTTGAAAAATCTTGAAAACTCTTGAAAACTAATGTGGAAAATTGAAGAACACCTCAATGAAAATTGAAGTTAAAATTGAAATGGACAGCTTCGCCATCGATACTCGTAAAATTTGAGATAACGGTAACGTTGTAAAATATAAAAGCTTCACCAACAATATTCATAAAATTTGGGATAGAGGTATCGTCAAAACATTCGAAGAACGTTAGAACAGAAATGGAAAAGCTTCACCAACAATCTAGAAAGAAAGAACAGCGACTTTAGAACTCAGCCATCGATATGAAAAATCGAAATCCGTAATTAGATTTAAAATAAACTTACCCAGTCCAAAACTGAATTAATTGGAGCAGTAAGTGCTGAATACTAGAATACTCTGCAGCCTGAAGCCTTCATCTGTACGCCTCTAATGAAAATAAAGAAAACAACGTGTTAAACACTTGTAACTTAGGTAACCAAAAAGCGACTTACTTTGAAAGATGAATATTGTGGAATTTCCATTAAAGCTGCTTGAACTAATTACGTAGGATTATACTACACTTCATTACAAACTTATTGCAACATTTTTACACAAACATAAACCACGGATGGTTTCACAAAAATCAGATTCTGATTTTACGACCTGAACGCCATTGCTTGTCGTTTTGAAAAAGAACGCCTCTCCCTTCAACTCCGGCAAGGTACAAAACTCCCCCCGTGGCGAAACTTGGAACTACGAACAACAAATCGATTTTGAGGGTAGGCAACACAAAAAACATCTATTCATAATCCCAATATTACTTGAAAATAAAGAAAAAGAATACTCTAAATAAGTTTAAAATGCCTAGCCATACATCTAACAATCGTTTCATATGGTTTAAGAAATGATACGACGAAAATAAACCAACTTGAAGTCATCAGCTGACCATGCAATGCATACTGTATACCTGAATGCGGGTAGAAGTAAAACTAACCTCAAAATTAGGTAAACAATCTTTGATAATGATTTTATCCGACTTCCAGAAGCTTTAGCTGTGATTAAAAAGGTAAGACTAGCTGAAAAACATCAGTAGCTAACTCAAGTACTGAATGTAGTAGATTACTAGACGTTTGTTATTATATTTTAGGCTATCAAAAGTAAACACCAAAAATAAGACAAATTCTGTAATAAAAGAAAAATGACCCAGCAAATGGAATCAAGGACCATCGCAAGACTTCCACAAGACCATACAATAAGTCTGTACTCAATCTTATATGTGCAAATAGAAAGAAATACTAACTTCTGAAAAAATGGTAACATCGTATGATTACGTGACACAGATCAGGTAATCTTTAAAAACAGTGGCAGTCATAACTGCTACACAGCCCTCCTCCGAATAAATAAAAAATATTTATTCCCAAAAATATTTTTTAACCCAGAGTATAAACTCCAATAGTTAACCCTAAATAGAACATTACAATATCACAAAGAATAACCCCGTAACCAAAAAAAATTACTCCTAACTTATGCTACTAGCATATTCTGATTCTGTAACCAAAAACTATTAAATTTACTTATTATTTATTGTAGCTTTATTCCCCTTTCCGAATATATACAAAAATAAAAATATTTATTTATTTTTCATTGCATTTCTATCCAATTTTTATGAATCAATATTGAATCAATGTTTATTGAACTTGTTATTGAATGCATTTTTATTGAATTTTTAGTTAAGCCTGATATCTACGCGTACCACACGCCTATTTACTAGGGACAAATCCATGAATTGACAAAATCGAGTTATAGTTACACAATCGGGAAGTTACATAATCGGGAAAATTCTTATTAACTAAAATTCAACAACAATGACTTTTTAATATCAATAATCCTTATTATTGACACTAAGTCCAAAAACTTTTTAGTCCATAGTTTTGACCGTTATTAACCTTTTAATTTTTCAGGTATTTTAATCAAGATCTCAATCAAAACTGAAGAACACTCACTCTACACCCATCTACTAAAATGTCGCAGCAATCAGTTCTAGACCTGATCCCTCGAGCATCAAAGAAAATATTTTTTTTTTTTACAATATTTGACTTTATTTTATTTAAAATAAAATTTAACTATTTACACTTGACTTTTACTCACTCTTAGCTAATATTTACAATTAACGGTTTTATTTTTCTTTCTGAAATTTAAAAACTCATGCATGCAGTTATCCGACGGATACATCACTATTCGAACCCAAATATTTCTTAAGATCTTTAACGTGCCAGTCTCCAATGGATTGACCGTTTTTATCCTGTAACACATAAACCAAATTTGACTTTTTACCTATTATCTTACATAACACGTACTTAGGCGCTAATTTTGACGCAAAATAATTTACTGCGCTGGAAAGAACTTTATTTCTTTTCCATACCTTCTCACCTATCGTGAACGTTACGTCACGCTTTCTAAGGTTATAGGCTCTTCTATTTCGCTCGTATGCTTCATGCAATTTAGTTTTTACATCCGCAAAAATGTCTTTTAACCCAACTAAATCCTTAAAATACATTTCCCGAGAATCCGGTTCCAACTCAACGTCTTGAGTGGACGAAACTTTGCCATAGTAAGCCCCTGTTAAAGGTACGATTCTTCCAAAATTGAGAAACGCCGGCGAATGTCCGTGGACCTCATTAACTGCGGTACGAAGCGCAAGACCTATTTTACCTATATTTTTATCCCATTCCCGGTGATTTTCTTTTATATAAGACCTTATCGCCGTTTCTACCGTTCGATTCTGTCTTTCTGTAGGATTTACTTGTGAATGAAATTTGGCATTGTACCAGATTTTTTGAACTTGATAGTCGTCCGCAAGCTTTTTGAAAGCTTTCCCAGCAAACTGAGTACCATTATCGACAATAATGTACTGCGGTACGCCATATATTAAGAACACCTGATTTTCTATAAATTTTATTACACCTTGAGCAGTAGCTGTTTTCAAAGGTTGTAAAAGTGTATATTTTGTGAACCAATCAGATACTACTAATAAATAACAAAACCCTCCATTCGATCTAGGTAATGGACCTATAAAATCTGTTGAAATACACTGCCAAGGGAAACTAATATTCTTTTCTTTACCCATCAACCCATGACGTGCATAATTCGGAACCTTTTGTTCAGCGCAAATTTTACAACACTTAACATATTTCAAAATATCTGATCTCATACGTGGCCAAAAATATTCTTGTGATACCCTATTAAAAGTTTTATAAAAACCCATGTGAGCTGCTAAAGGATCATCATGACATTCTTTCATAACAAGCACCCTACAGAGTCTCGGAACCAACAACTTCCACTCTTTAATATTCGTTTTAATACCTAAATTAGAACGATCAAATTTATATATTTTATCTTCTACAATTCTATACTCTTTATATTGATTTGGACTCTTCAATATCTTTTCTCTTAATGAAACATAGTACTCATCTTTACCATACTGTTCCGAATCAAATGATATTAAATTAACTGACGGAAATACTGGTTTTTCTGGTTCAACTTCTTCAAAAGCCCTACTTAATGCATCTGGAACTACTTGTAAACTACCCTTACGATATGTAATATTCATGTCATACTGTTGGAGTTTAACCGCCCATCTAGCAATTCTTCCTGTCGGGTCTTTAAAATTTGCTAAATACTTTAAACTAGAATGGTCTGTTATAACATTAAACCTAACTCCTTCAATATATCCCCTGAAACGATCAATCGCGAATAAAAGAGCTAAACATTCTTTTTCACCGGTGCTAAAATTTCTTTCTGATCTTGAGAGAGTTCTTGAGGCGTATGCAATAACCTTTTCCTTTCCCTCCTGAACCTGTGTTAACACTGCTCCCAAACCTACATTACTAGCGTCACATTGTATGGTGAAAACAAGGTCGTACCTAGCACTGGTTAAAACCGGAGCTGAAACAAGAGCTTCTTTTATTTTAACAAACGCGACTTCAGCTTCATTATTCCATTTAATTGGTTGTTTCTTTCCTAAACCTTTCAGCAAAGCATTAAGTGGTGCTACTAACGTTGCAAAATTTTTTACAAACCGTCTGTACCATGAACATAACCCTATAAACCGTTTAATCTCTGTAGTTGTACTAGGACGTTTATAATTTAACATATCCTGTACTTTTTCTATATCTGTGCGTAACCCTTCTCTATCCAAAACAAAACCCAAATACTTTAATGATTTTCTAAAAAATTTACACTTATCAAAATTTATTGTAAGATTAGCTTCTTTTAAAATACGATAAACCTCTTTTAGCAGACGTATATGTTCTTCAAAACTAGATGATACTATTATTATGTCATCTAAATATACAAAAATATATGGTTCAAAGGCAGCACCAAACAATTTATCCATCAATCGTTGTTGCCTTTGCGCCGCGTTAGCCAACCCAAAACACATACGATTAAAGTGAAATAGACCATAGCCAGGTACAGTGAAAGCGCATTTTTCCTTTGACCTTTCAGTCAGTGGAATCTGCCAAAAAGCTTTTTTCAGATCGATTGTAGAAATATATCTCGCCTTACCAAGCATACTTAAAATTCTATCAATTTTTGGTAATGGATAAGAATCCTTCTTTGTTTGAGCATTTAATTTTCTACCATCGAAACAAAGCCTATGCGATCCATCAGATTTTTTCACTAACAATACCGGACTATTATAATCGCTATTCGAAGGAGAGACTACCCCTTGTGCTAACATATCTTTTAATTCTTTAACTAAAATTTCTTGCATATACGGAGACATTTGGTATTGTCGCATTTTAAAAGGTTTGTTATCCCCAGTATCAATATCATGTTTCATTATATGAGTACACCCTAACTTATCTTTTTTTAGTTCTTTGAACAAATCTTTAACTTTATTAGCTAAATGTTCCTGATCACTACTTAACTCTAAAATTCCAAATTCATTACTAGAATTAATACTATTTATTTCTACTTTATTCAAAAATTTCCAAGAATTATTTTCGAAACTTAGAGATATAGAAAATTGTTTCAAAAAATCTACTCCAAAAATAAATTCTGTTTGCAAAGTCGGTACTACTAAAATTTTTAAAACATTTACTGTATCATTGACTGTAATTGGTAACTCCACAAAACCTAAAACTTTTTGATGTGCCTTATCAGCCGTAGTTACATATGGTATACTACTATTACAAATTTCTAAATTTAAACTTTTAATCAAACTAATTCCCAAATTTCCTATAACTGAACAGTTAGCGCCAGTATCTATTAATGCTACTATTTGCTTATTAGCGATACTTGCTTTTATATAAGGCCTATTATCATTTGGTAAATTTTCAAAAGGATTTAAATTTACTAAGGAAATTAAGTGATTTTTATAAAATGCTTTTACTTTTTCTAGCCAAATTGTCCAATTGAACCAATTGTCTTCGTAGCTACTAGTTATCTTACTATCAGGTATGGCCTTATGAAGTAGTGAGCGTCGGCCGGGATTTCCCACTACTGCTCTACATTTTTTTTGACAATTAGAACAATCTTTTAAAAATACGTCTTTTTTTCCACAACGGTAACAAAACTTAGTCCTTTTTGCAAGACATTTACTAAAAACATGATTAATTCCATTACAATTATAACAGACTATTTGCTTTACTTGATTACTACTATTTACTGTACTATTATTTTCTGAACTGCTATTTTTCTGATTTTTATTACTATTAAAATTACTGCTACTATTACTACCAAAAGATTTATATCCATTATTTCTGAAATTTCTATTATAGTTACCATTACTATTATTATTATTTCTAAAATTGTTACTAAAATTACTATTTGAATTTATCTGACAACAGTGCCCTTCTTTACAAACATTTTTACTACTACTTGCTTTATTTACACAACTACTTTCCTCTGCAAAACTACTATCTTGAGTTTCTACCACATTTACCCTAGGTACTGATTTCTTATAAATTGCGTTTTTATTTGTTACACTTTTTTGTTTCAAAATGTAAGCTTCATCTAACTTTTTACAATACTTTCTGAGGTCTTCAATCGAGTTTACTTCTACTAATGATAACGGAGTAAAATAATGTGGAAGTATCCTTTCCCTAATTGTTTTCAATTTTGTAAAATCACTAGGATAACGCAAAAGTCTCTTAAATAATGTCTCCATAGCCGCTGTAAAAACTGAAATTGACTCATCTGGTTTTTGATACTTTGCCCTGATGTCATCCCAAGTATGATCATCTACACTAGCAGACAAAAATTCTTTCTTTAATAATCCTATTAACTCTGACCAATTATTAACTGAACTTTTAACTGACAAAAACCAAGAGAGCGCCGGCTCTTTAAATAAGTCATAAGCTGTTTTAAATAAAATTTCATCTGAGACGTTTCTACAAACTTTTAAATAATCTACTTTTTCAATGAACGAAAGTACGTCTCCAGTACCGTCAAAAGAAACACCCCATTTATAAACAGGTACAGGCTTTATAAAGTCCGGGTCTGATCTAGCCGAAGTATTAGCTGCTGCATGAAACGTTGTGTCATTTAAAGAAATTCTTGTCATATTAGTTTCATTGACCTTATTCTCATGCGCAGTATGAGCCTCAATCAAATCCGCCTCTAATTCTAAACAAGTGGCTTTAGAAATCTGTAAAAATTTTGTCCTATCTGCTTCTTTATCCTTTACTTCCGGAAACCTATTTAAACGCTTATTTATGTGCGCTAGATTTGACTTTATACGAATGAGTTGAGAAATTGAGTACTCAAACTCCTCAAGTTCTTTAACTAAAGTTTTTACAATATCAATATTATCATTAATAGCTTTTACCTCATTATTGAAATTAAACTCCGGATCGACATATTTATTGTCCTCCGTTTCCCTTGCTATAGCTCTACTCAATGTTTTAATTTTCGCATTTCTATCATTCCTAGCCGTTAAAGACCTAATACGCAATTCATAATTTATTTGCTCTACCGTCAAATATCTAAGATCCATTTTATTTAAATCTTCCATGATTAAAATTTTAATTTATTACTAAAATTTACTATCAAAAATCTGTCAAAATCTGTCAAAAATCTTTCGCAATCTCTCTTTAAATAGTCAATATTCTTTCTAAAAATATTCACTCTCAAAAATCTTTTGAAAATCTTTCAGAAATCTTTCAAAAATCTCTCGCAATCTCACTCAAAATTTGCAATATTTTTTCAAAAATACTTGCCCTGTCCGCCACTCTTTTTTAGATTCGGATCGGAACCAAAAACTCCACGATTTATTCTCGCGTACTACTACACCTTTTTTGTTCACCCTGTATATTTCAGAATTTCACAAACTCAAAAAATCTCTCATCTTTCATCAAACTTTAATCCATTCTATATATTTTAGAATTTCATAACCAAAAACCTCTCAACTTTATTTTCTCCTATATATTTTAGAACTAAAATAACTCACTGGCCAAACTTTTCTCTCTTTATTTTACTCTATATATTTCAGAATTAAAATAATCAAAACTATGCACCAAAATGTTTGCTTTTCAAAAAAAATTCTCTCTAACTTTTATTTTTACCCTGTATATTTCAGAATCAAAAATAACCAAAAACTGTACCACTGCGTCCAATACTTTTTTTATTACGATCCTATATATTTTAGAATTCGAATAAAACTCAAAACTTTACCCTTTTGGTACTCTCAACCTATCCGTGGTTTCTTTTCTCCCTGTATACACCAAACTATTTTTTAAACATTGCACACCTATTGTTTAAATCAAATCAACAACCATATCCAGTTTTGTCTAAATATCTTAAAAATATCTTAAAAATATCTCAAAAAAAATTTTTTTTTTTTTTTTTACTTTATATTTTTTTCACAAACTACAAAAATTTAAAAGTTAAACTAGCTTAATCCCACGTTATTTGGGCGCCATTGTGTACCGCGTTTTCCTGTCTAGAATAAGTAAAAACTAAAAAAATTATCAGGCGCTGCCCTGGTTACTTATTACAGAAAAGAAAATGTACGGTTGCGATCGGCTAACTGGCATCAGTACGGGCACAGGGGTTCATGGATTAAAAATTATGGTAATAAGCTTAGTTTAACACCTTGGGCGCCAGAATCTTGTAAACATACATGTGCTTGGCAGTTTATGTGTTAAGATTCAAACACATAAAAAATAATGTACTAGAATATTAATTATCTTTTACAGCATGTATAAACCTGAAAAATAACTATGATTTGAATAGATTTGTATATCTTGTGTTGATTATAATTTAAACAAAAACTCAAATATGTGCTGTTACCATGTTTATTTAAAATGACAAGTAGACAACTTTAATTAATCATATTAATTAAAATAAAATTATAAATTACCAAAAGTATGGTGAAAAGACCCCATTGCGAAATATAAAAAAAAATGTGGTGAACTACCCTATTGCAAAAATGTTAAAATATGTATACCAAAATTATTATGGTGAATAACCTAAATAAAAACAGTAATATAAGGTATGTGTTAATAAGTGAAAAATAGTAATCTAGGCGTACTGCCCAAAGTTGCAACTTTGTTTACAAACCAACCTAGAATATTCATAATAAAATAGAGCACCTTAATAAATATTAAAATTTGAGAACTTGGATATTTTACCAAAAATAAATATAGTAAACCGCATTTTCATTATTTACACTAAAACTATAAAAACCTGTTAATTAAAATTGTCCCTGGAACGACCAAATACGTTGTCCCACTCCCTGATGATGTACGTCACTGTGCAGAACATTTCCTTGTCCTTGCCTTGAGAACTCCTTACAACTTTGAACACGTTTGAAACTCAAACGCTTGAGGATCCATTGAAACGTTTGTAAACCTCTTGGCTTAAAAACGGTACTGCAATTTACTGAACATCTTGAAAAATCTTGAAAACTCTTGAAAACTAATGTGGAAAATTGAAGAACACCTCAATGAAAATTGAAGTTAAAATTGAAATGGACAGCTTCGCCATCGATACTCGTAAAATTTGAGATAACGGTAACGTTGTAAAATATAAAAGCTTCACCAACAATATTCATAAAATTTGGGATAGAGGTATCGTCAAAACATTCGAAGAACGTTAGAACAGAAATGGAAAAGCTTCACCAACAATCTAGAAAGAAAGAACAGCGACTTTAGAACTCAGCCATCGATATGAAAAATCGAAATCCGTAATTAGATTTAAAATAAACTTACCCAGTCCAAAACTGAATTAATTGGAGCAGTAAGTGCTGAATACTAGAATACTCTGCAGCCTGAAGCCTTCATCTGTACGCCTCTAATGAAAATAAAGAAAACAACGTGTTAAACACTTGTAACTTAGGTAACCAAAAAGCGACTTACTTTGAAAGATGAATATTGTGGAATTTCCATTAAAGCTGCTTGAACTAATTACGTAGGATTATACTACACTTCATTACAAACTTATTGCAACATTTTTACACAAACATAAACCACGGATGGTTTCACAAAAATCAGATTCTGATTTTACGACCTGAACGCCATTGCTTGTCGTTTTGAAAAAGAACGCCTCTCCCTTCAACTCCGGCAAGGTACAAAACTCCCCCCGTGGCGAAACTTGGAACTACGAACAACAAATCGATTTTGAGGGTAGGCAACACAAAAAACATCTATTCATAATCCCAATATTACTTGAAAATAAAGAAAAAGAATACTCTAAATAAGTTTAAAATGCCTAGCCATACATCTAACAATCGTTTCATATGGTTTAAGAAATGATACGACGAAAATAAACCAACTTGAAGTCATCAGCTGACCATGCAATGCATACTGTATACCTGAATGCGGGTAGAAGTAAAACTAACCTCAAAATTAGGTAAACAATCTTTGATAATGATTTTATCCGACTTCCAGAAGCTTTAGCTGTGATTAAAAAGGTAAGACTAGCTGAAAAACATCAGTAGCTAACTCAAGTACTGAATGTAGTAGATTACTAGACGTTTGTTATTATATTTTAGGCTATCAAAAGTAAACACCAAAAATAAGACAAATTCTGTAATAAAAGAAAAATGACCCAGCAAATGGAATCAAGGACCATCGCAAGACTTCCACAAGACCATACAATAAGTCTGTACTCAATCTTATATGTGCAAATAGAAAGAAATACTAACTTCTGAAAAAATGGTAACATCGTATGATTACGTGACACAGATCAGGTAATCTTTAAAAACAGTGGCAGTCATAACTGCTACAAGACTAGTTTATTGTAATCTAAACTTTAAGTGTAAAAAGCCTGAACCTAAATCTATAACCTACAGATGTTTTAAAAATTTTAATTCTGATTTATTTTTAGGGGATTTACATGCTTTGCCGTGGAATGACATTGTGTATATTCATGATATCGACCAAAAAGTTGAAAAGTTTAACGAAATTATTACTATCTTATTTGACACTCATGCGCCTTTAAAAACAATTCGAGTTACAAAGCCCAAAGCCCCATGGTTAACACCTGAACTTAAAGCATTTATGAAACGCCGTGATCATGCTTTGCAAACTTTTAAAGAAAGCAAGTCTGACGTAGACTGGAATAATTACAAAGGTTTACGCAATCAATGTGTTAGTTTAGTTAGAATAGAAAAAAAGAATCATTTACAACAAACTGCGTCTAATAATGATTCTAAAAAAACTTGGTCTGCTTTACAAAATTTAAGGGTAAAAAGTACCAAAAATAACGATATACCTTTTCATCTCTCAAATGTAAATGAAATAAATAATTTTTTTTCACAAATTCTTCAACAAAAACCTAATTGCCAAAATAAAATTAAATATTATAAAAATAAAAAACTTAACAACAATTGTAATGTTAATTTCAATTTAAGTACAGAGGAGAAGGTAAATAGTTATTTAAACGATATTAAAACTCATGCTGTGGGGATTGATGGCATTAATGCAAAAATGTTAAAAATTTGTTCGCCGTTTATTGATAAGTACATTTTACACATCATAAACACTTGTATTGAAAGACGTTATTTTCCAAAAATGTGGAAATGTGCTATAGGTAAACCTTTGGCAAAAAAAACTAACCCTGAAAATTTTTCTGAACTGCGAATAATAAGTATTTTACCTACAATGTCCAAGATCTTCGAAAAAATTATTTTTGAGCAAATACTGAATCATTGCAATTTACACAATGTCATTCCCCCTAACCAATGTGGTTTTAGGAAAGGTTACAGCACATCAACTGCGCTTGTATCTGTAACTGATGATATTATAAATAACTGTGATAAAGAGTTTATTACTGCATTGATTCTACTTGACTTCAGTAAGGCATTTGACACCATCGATCCTGGTCTTCTGTTGGCCAAATTAGAATACATCGGTTTTGACAACGAGTCTTTAGAATTAGTTAAATCATATTTTTCAGATCGAAAACAAAAAATTGTATTTAATAATACTTCTTCTTCCTTCACAGATATCTTTTCAGGCGTTCCGCAAGGAAGTATCCTTGGACCGCTTCTTTTTTGTATATATACGGCAGATTTAATTACATCTGTAAAAAACTGCTTGTCGGTGATTTTTGCGGATGATACTCAACTATATTTAAAATTTAAAAAAAATGAATATATTGAAGCAACTCGTCTTATTAATTCCGATCTTAATACAATATTTCAACTTTCAAAGGATCATAATTTAAAATTAAACGCAGCCAAAAGTAATGTTATTTTTTTTGGTAACAAGCAATCAATAAAATTTCTTGAGAATAACATGAGTATTGAGATCGATGGTGTTAGACTGCCTTCAACCAATGTCGCAAAAAATTTAGGGTTATTCGTGGATAATGAATTAAGATTTGTAGATCACGTTAATAGTTTAATAAAAAAATCAATGTCAAGTTTAAAACTGCTCTATTCCAACAGACACATTCTTACCGAACATCTAAAGAAAAGTCTTTCAGAATCTCTTGTACTTTCCCATTTCAATTATTGCGATTTTATTTATGGTCCTTGTCTTGATGAAAACAGTAAATTTAAAATTCAAAAAGTGCAAAATAGTTGTTGTAGGTTTATCAAGGGGGTCAACAGGTACAACCGTATGTCCCCTATAATAACACAGTTAAAATGGCTAAAAATGGAACAGAGGCGTAAGTTACATCTTTTAGTATTTACTCACAAATCCTTACAAACGAACCCAGTACAAATTATTGCTAATAAATATGTTACTAGAAATCAAATTCATTCCATTAATACAAGAAATAATGTAAAACTTAATATGCCTACTTTCAGTAAAAGTTTTTTTAAACGATCTTTCAGTTATAATTCTATAAATGAATATAATAAGTTGCCTGAGTCATTTAAGTTGCTTAAAATTAACCCATTTAAAACAAAAGTTCAGCAAATTCTTTTTGAAAATCAATAAGGTATTTTGTATTTTTAAATTTCTACAATCAATAGTCTTTTAAGTGTGTTGCAGGAGTGTGTGTATTTGTGGTTAATAATTATAATTATCATTTAATTTTATTTTAAGTTAAAGTATTTTTGCGCCATGCTTAGGTGTAAGTTAGTATTAGTTTCAAATAAAAATCAATCCTATATTTAAAATGTAGTAAAACATATCTTGTGGTTGAGTAAGAGTAGCCTAGCTAGACTTCGCCGCTTGTTATGTATTTTTTTATAAATAAAGTCTTTTTATTATTATTATTATTATTATTATTATTATACTTAATGTTATTTTGTATGGTATTGAAAAAGGTATTTTTTGGTTTATTCTTCATACACTCACACTAAATTAGCATATTCTACATATTGTACAAACTAAAAATTATATTGAATACAAGGAAAACGTCAAATTTTTAGATTACAATTACAACTTAAGGCCTAGCCAGAGGCTCGCATAACGACCGTTACAAGATACATGACACATCAAGCCAATCCTGGCATCACATTCTTATGTACTATGCTTGATATGCGAGTCTTTGGATATGCCCTTTCCAGGACAGCAGTACCGACATCTGTTAAATTATTGATACACTACGATTTATATATAATTATGCTATTTATGCGCTCTGTGGTGTAAAACGGGCCGCGTCCCTTACTATCTTGCATAACTGGACGGAGTATAGTAATGCACTTTCGTTTTGCTAGACTATACACACAGAGTAATAATTACTAAAAACAAGTACGTTTTAATTAGATAAGTGCACTTAGACCAGTATAATACTGGTACCTAGCTTTACACTTTGATCAAGTAAAGTGCTTGCTTTGAATAATAAAATTTCTGGTATTGACTTTTCAAGAAACCCAAATGAAAGATGGCAAATAGATATTTATTATGGTCTGTTTTTTCAAGCAAGATAGTAAATTAAAAATCGCACAGTAAATATTTTCCAAACAGATTCGAATATTAGATGTGCGAATATACTGCGTAGTTTATTTTATAAAACATAACTACTACACAAACATATTTACTGTGCGATTTTTAATTTACTATCTTGCTCGAAAAAACAGACCATAGAAGTATTTATTTGGGACATTAGAGAAGAACTAAGAAAAATCTCCCTGAGCAATCTCTAAAAACCTTAAGTTTCAAATTTGGTTTTTATTTGTCAAACGGTATGGCCTGTTGACATCTGGACGGACGGACAGACCGACACGTCATACGGACAGATGGATGGACAGACAACAAAAACAAATTTTAGAATGTATGAACTTTAAAATGAATAACTACTTCAAAATATGGATAACTTTTTTTTCTTCTCTTCGAGGTAGCCTGAAAATATCTAAAAATATGCGTATTTGTCGATATACAGCCTGTTCCAGAACTCGGGTACCGAAATTTAAGAGGTGATTCTACATCCAAAAATATGAAAAAAAGTTTCTATCAAGGTTGGTCCGGAAATGAGCCCTAAGGGAGCTACGGCCCTTCGAAGATAACTTATTGAATGGGGAACAAAAAAAAGCACCAATAAAATTTTAATGCTGCAGGGTGATTTTTCATTTAAAACTGAGCAAAAAAGTATTATACACCAAAACACCTAAATTTAATATTAAAGGAGTAATAGCCTTTTAAAAAGTAACGTTTTTGGTGGCACAAAATGTTACTTCCTCTTAATTGCATTTTTTTTTGATAACGGTTGCTCCTACAGTGTTACACTATATGATATTTTATATGTATTTTTACTCTAGAAATCTATATTTTTTACAACAAATCCAAAAAACATACACATAGAAAAGTTTGTGGCAAAAATGTTTTAAGCCTCATATATTTTGTCCGTCTGGGCACGCCTCTGGATAAATTAAAAAAATAAATTAACATAAACTTATTGCCCTTATTAATACTAGTATACATGCAAAAGTTCGCCGCTCTAGCTTAAACGGTACCAGAGTTATTAATTAAAAACCTTATTTTTATTACAATTTTAAAGGGCCCTAGATCCCTTAGGGCTCATTTCTGGACCAACCTTTATAGGAACTTTTTTTATATTTTTGGATCTAGAATCACCTCTTAAATTTTGGCATGCCAGTTATGGATCACCCTGTATTTATGAAGACCAATTCGCAAAAAATAATAATCTCGAAAATAATATTATAAATGGCTACTAGTCCTGTAAAGTATCTCAATCTTGACTTAGTCGTAAACTAAATAAATATTATTTCAAAGGCATATTGTTTGAATATACTCAGGAAAATGTAATACTTTAAAATTCAAATTTTAAAATTTACATTTTACATAGCGTTTTAACGCAGCCTAAAGGAAGAACATTTTTCTTTTAACAACTGATTTCTTATATTCTAGTAAAAATCTCTTTTTATCATTGATAACACTGGTCAACAAATCTGAAGATTTCTCTAACTGAGATTCTAGACATAGGTTTATACTAATTTTGGGTCGCTGAATCCAAATCCGAAGGCCGTTTGTCTTCATTACCCTCAGATTTTTTGATGACATAAAAAAATTAAAATTAGGAAAGTGGTTTTTGTGTAATTACAAGAAAATGCTTTATCACATTAAAATTTAGTATAGTAGAGTTAATATAAGTTATTTATTCCTCTACTTACCCAAAAATACAATTGTGTGTATGTCAGAGGCGTGCGTTCTAAAGGGTATCTGTAATATATTTCTCAAAAAAAAAAATATGTTTAAGAATCTTACAATTTTGATAAAAAAATATTATTTTTTTATCAATTTTACGTAAAAAACATATTGGACCTAATGATCAAAAATCAATACTTTCCGAGAAAAATGTCAATAGTTTTTTCAGAGACTATTGTATTCCTATGTATTTTGAGGCGCTGAATCCGAATTTGAAGTCAAAATAGCACCTTATCCAATTATTTTTTCCAGGTGTTGCGCTATTTTGACCTCAAATTCGGGCTCAGCGCCTCAAAATACATTTGAATACAATGGTCTCCGAAAAAGTTCATGACCTTTTTTGTGTGACTACATGTGTGGTTATCTCCAAAACAAATTTGCCAGAAATTTGGATCCAGCGCGTTGCAGCGCCTCAAATGCATAGGAATACAATCACCGAAATAGTTTTTGACATTTTTTTGTGTGTAACTTGGGAATGTGCTAAAAAAATCCTACCCAAAGTTCTAGGCTGGGATTTTTTTTTCGATAAAAATTGGGGTGGGGTAAGGGGGTAAAATGTGATAAACACTTTTTTTTTATTTTTATTTTTCAATTTATTTAGCGTTTTACAAAAAAATAAACTTATTTCAATTTTTTTTTAATTTTTATTAACGACTAAATTTGGTTTCATTAAAATTGGTCATCTAGGTATTTTTAAAAAAGATTATATTCCAAACACGCTTATCAATTCATTTGTCACCGATAGTAGGTACTGACCTGCAACTTTTGCAAAAATGGCGAAGGCGCCGAGCAGCCTTTAATAACGCGAGAACCGAAGTATGAAGTATGTGAATTTTGGAACAATTTGCGTTACGTAATATATGGACAGCCCCTAAAATATTACAATTACGTATCGCTAGGAGCCCGCTAAACATTTTTTGGTGAAAAAACAACCCGCTTTTATTTAATTTTTGTATAAAACAAACCTATTTTATTTTAAAATTTATTGCCTTTGACAACTAAGGTCATTTTGGCCAGATAAAAGTATTATAATCATTTTACATAATAAAAGTTTCTTCTATAATAATAACCTTAAAATATGTAGTTCCGGATTCATTCACTAAATTACATAAAAAACAAGAAATTTAAATTATAATACACTGCCCAGTAAAAGAGCTTTCCTATTTTTCAACTCCACGCGTAAAATGAATTTTTTATTATTACATACACTTTTAGCAACCTTAAAAATATACCAATTTTCACGAAAACTACCCCCCGCCTCTAAGGGGGTGGAGTTAAAAAAAAATTATTATGATTCTGAAAAACACCAATATACCAATTTTCACAAAAACTACATCCCATCCCTTAGGGGTGGATTTAGATTTTTTTATTGATTTTTTTATTATCAGATTCACTTTCACCAACCTTAAAAACCTCTGTACAAATTTTCATGAAAACTACCCCCCCACCCCTCAGGGGTTATAAGATTCAGTTTTAGCGACCTCAAAAACCTCTATATTTAAATTTCCCCCCTCAGGGGGTGGAATAAGAATTTTTTTAATATCAGACTTTTAGCAACCTCAAAAAGCCCAATATACCTTTTTTCACGAAAACTAGCCCCCACCCCTCAGGGAGTGAAATGGCAGACTAACATCTCTACTCTAAATTTCTCTACTCCCTAACATCCCTACTCCATAACATCCCTACTCCATAACAACTCTACTCCGTAACATCTCTACTCCATAACATCTCTACTCCGTAACAACTCTACTCCATACTATATGCACTTTATTAGCCACTTAATAATAAATGAGCAGTTCAAAGAACAAAGAATCTTCTTCTTCTAGATTATTTTATTTTTTTCCTAAAAAACGTTTATCTTTAAATGTAAATCTAGAACAATCATAAATGAATTATTCTAAAAGCAACAATGACCGCGTACTCTTAACATGCACTAATATGTAAGTAATTAATAAACTGAATTCATTTTTGACAGTGACTTAGCATGACAAATATTCTTTTGAGTTAAGACAAGTGGCTAATCGAGTGTCTATAGTGTGGAGTAGAGTTGTTACGGAGTAACGATGTTATGGAGTAGAGATGTTACGAAGTAGAGTTGATGTGGAGTAGAGATGTTATAGGGATGTTAGGGAGTAGAGAAATTTAGAGATGTTAGTCTGCCAGTGAAATTAGAAAAAAGCTATTAACAGATTCATATTTTTCGACCCCAAAAATCCCTATATATCAATTTTGACGAAAATATTGAAAATATTTAAAAATATGTACCCCCTCACCCCTGCGGGGGTGGAGTTGGATTTTTTTTGTAAAAAAAATTAATTTTTCCCATTTGCCCCCCTTGCCGCACCACAATGTTTACCAAAAGCAATCCTGAGCGAGAACTTTTGGTAACATACCTGTACGCCAAATTTCAAGTCTCTAGCTTAAAGCGTTATCGTGCTCACAAGATTGCGTGGACAGACCGATCGACCGACCATTTTTTTTGCTTGAAATTGATTTATATTGACATAAAACGACATGAAACTCAAAAATACGCAAAAAAAAATTGTAAATTTTTGCACGAATACCAAGCTTTCCGAAATTTTAAAAATTTTCAAAACGGGAAAGCAAAATTAATTTCAAAAGTTTTAAATGTGTCAATATTTTCATAACAAAAACAATTTTACGTAAGTTAATCGTTGCAGATTTAAATTCGCCGAGACTGATGTTACCTCTTATACGAATAAAATGCAAATCCAAAAAAAACATCGTTTTTATTTATTTAAAAATAATTACGTAACACTACGCTACATCAATCCACCTCTACTCTCGTAATGCATCGTTACGCGTATAGCGTATGCGCTTATTCCCCCATCATAAGTATCCTTTTTTATTTAAGACGCCTATTGGTCAAAAATAATATTTTGACAAAATTTTGTTGAGTTTTTTTTTTGTATGTAGTTTATTTTTTAACTTTTTTTGTTCAAAATTTTCTGTAATCAGATTTTTTTACGTTTTTTTACTGTTTCTTAATATTTTTTTGTTGAGAATTTTGTGTGCTTTTTACGTTTTAGTATTTAAGATATATATTATACAACCCCACACCTGTCACACTTTCGGTACAAATAGGTTTATAGCATGCAACTACAAATTTATAATAAATGACTATATAACCATCGTCATTAAACAAAAACTGATTGGAAATCAACGTAGCAATGCGTGTAATGGCCAATCAAATACTGTGGAAGTGGAGAAGTCACGAAACTTTCTTTTTGATCGAAAAAAATAGGCCAATAAGACAAAATTATTAATTGGAGTCACTTTTTTTCCTAGTAAGACAATATACTGTTTTAAAGTTTTAACGAAATAAAAATAAATCGTAGTTTTAAAAAGGTATTTGGGGTGTTTTTTCGGTATAATTATTATAAAATAGACTACAGGTAAAAACTTATGAAGTTTTGATTTTGACATATTTAATGACAGATGGAAAATGTTTCAGTGAAACGTAAATGTCCTACTAAAAATACTGTTTTCACAAAAAGTACAGTTTTATTGTTAAATGTATAATTACAGAAATTGTTGGGATACCAAAAAAAATGTTTTAAAATCTAACGAGCGACGCATTTGGACTTTTTGTATAACACGACCAAACCTTTTTATTTTCTTCTTTAGACGTTCACACTACTACTAGATTTGGTCAATGACCAAACCAATGGCTGTCCTCTAAAAAGGTATAAGTTATAGGGTTCAAACAGTATATTGTTTAAACCCTGTGACTTTTACCTTTTTAGAGGATGACCAAACCTAAAATATTTATAACAATTGGACTTTTTAATACCCCGTTTTGATTTTCACTTATACTTTTTCCCTTTTGTCAAAATCAAAAGTTTTTTTACTCTTGTACTGGTGTACTAAAAGTTGGATGACTCTATACGTATACGTTGATGTGCCTTCGCCTAAATTGTATATAATGTTAGTTACATCTTTTTGCGGTTTTTACATTCTTAAAAGATATTTTTAAATTAAACTTTTTTTCCATTTTAGGCTTATTGGAAATGAAATCCACTCATTTACCAAATAATTGCAAAAAAAATGAGCGACAACAAAATATAAAAAATTAGTTTTCAGTCACTTTAAATTTTATATTTTATGCAATTCTTCGATGTAAAAAAAATATATTGGTTGCCGATAGACCGATTCGTAAATTTATTGATAGAAGAAATATGTAATTTTCTGTAAAATTACAGAGTCCGTAATTTATAGTAGGTGTAAATCTGTGTAAATTTAAGTAATTTAAAATAATTTTACATTATTGTTGTAATTTTGTGTAATTTAAATTTACAGTGTTTAAAAAAAATTACCAGTCTTTTACATAATTTTACAATAAATTAAATTTATTCACACACATTTACACAAGTTCATGAATTAAACATAGTCAAGTATATTAAAATTACATAGTAAACGAAGGTATTTTAACATTATTTTTGCACGATTTGTATAATTTCAGTTTTGTTTTCGGGAATAGCCTATTCTAAATAGGGCTTTGGATCTAACTAAAATTGTTATCCAATTTTGCAGCCCTATTCACCTAAAATCAAAATAAAATGAGACTTTAATAATGTTCTTAATATCCAGAAGCTTGCATAAGAACATGTTTAAAAGCAGCTGGAGGCAGCTTGGGAGCTGGACTCTAACTGTGACTCACTCAACCTCCAGCCTCAGAGGTTTGTAGATAGACTTAACTTCAAAGTGAGTCAAAGGTGTTAAAAGAAAGAATGATCATAGGTGAATGATATTTTATTTGAATAGAATTTGGTTTATATACAATTTAGAACTTAAGTGTTTTATTAATCTATATTATTTAGCATTTATGTTTTATATTTTAATATTGCTATTCCTTGTTACCAAATTCTTCTTTTTTATACAAATATGTATATTTTAAATAATGCCTGTTCAGGTTTTCTGAACAACATAAAACATAAGAATACGGTGCCGTGAACATCAAGCCAATCACGGCATCGCATTGTTATGTATTACGTTCTTATGCGAGCCTGTGGATATGCCCTTAACCGTATTTAATTTACCAGATACATACAACTTTGAGTGGCCCACTTAATATGTTCAAAAGAAAAATGTAATTAGTAACCACGTATCATAATAGGTCCTACCGCAGGACTCCTATGTTAATTGGCCTACTCTTAAGAACGTAGAAAATGGTACGAATTCAACGTCGAGGGGGCTCGACCCATTTGGCGACGGGCCAATGCCACTACTTTACAAACCGTCACGTGATCGGCACTTTTATCGACGTCACAATGACGTCATAGTGCTTGCGAATATGCAGAGAAACCGATCCTTGAAGGGTGTGCGTTCCATGATGTATACTCTTCGACGAGCTGTAGCCATGGGATTGGGGGAAGGGGAGACCTTAACCTTAACATGATAAATTGAAGAAAAGCTTAAATATTTGGTAATTCTGCAATCGAGATGTTGGAAAAATTGAACCTTACCCATCAGTCTTTGTAAGATTTTATTTTCGTGGAAAACTCGTTTAGGCGGAGCGAGTATGGCTGACCAGCAACAACTTTGCTGTCATTAAAATGCACTGGATTCGATTTATTTTATTAGTGTATTTAATTTATGGATGATGGACACTCCGTCATATAAAACACCTTATTATAATAGGTCTCTAAAGAGTATAAATTAAATAAATAAATAAAAAAATAAATAAATAAATAATTTAATGTGGACAGTGTTTTTAATAATAAGGTATAATTTTAATTACTTTAAAATATGGGAGAAGCATCATACATATGAGATTAATCTTCCCCATGGTGTAATTTTTTTAATCTAATCTGGCCAATTATTCGAAAGAAATATAAAAACCCAATAAATAGAATACAACCTTACCCCCCTCAATATATTGCCTTCGCTACGGCTCTGCTATTCGAAATGGAACGAATATTAATATTATATTTTACCCTAAAAATATTAATTCTAAAAAAAGTGAAGATCTGTTTTTTCTACTGTAACATGTTTTTTTACGTATTTAAAGTGAATATATAGTTTCGCACACGGTAAGTTAGCTAGGACGCAATGGGGAGTTATACAGGAAGCGGCTAGCGCGCTCTCAACTTTACGATTAAAGCGTCATAAGGCAGGGTGCGTGTAAGTGAGAGGCACACACATAATTCACATTCTTTCGATAGCTTTAAAACCGTGTGTCAAACAATAACCTTAAATTAAAAATGAAAACAAAATCTTAATCAGACTTTTTGTCCTCAAGATATTTAAATTTAAAAATTTAGCTAGATAACTGTGACCTAAGCAGCTTGTCGATATAAAATGACAAGCGCAAGTCAGACATCAGATGACGCCATAGAATGCATAGCTGTATTTTTGAATCCAAATATCTTGGCTCACGGAGCATGAAGTTTATAGTATCAGACACCGTTTCAAAGAAAAATTTTCGTATTTACTTTCCGCTTTTTAAAATTTACTTTTCCAATAATTTTTCTCTTGCTTTTTCTTGTAAAAATTTGTATTTTAAGGACTTTAGCTTTACCATTAAATTTTTTCAAACTTTTATACCGAAGAAAATATATATTGAAAAAAAAATGTATGAGCAGAAAATCGAGAATAAAAAAAAATAAACAAATCTGTGGTTTTATTTTAGGCTTTAGAAGGGATTGGGCACGTTCAAGCAGTTCCCAATTCTTGAGCGCAACTCAGGAATAAAACAAGTTGGTGGCCAACTATCTGGAAGAAAAAGTCCAAAAATTAAGTTGGAACTATAATTATTTTAGGCTTACAGCCTGTAGCCTGTAGGCAGCAAAGAGTATCATAAGAAAAAAGTTTTATACGTATTTATCAATGTCTGGTTCAATTTATAGTTTTATTCTTGTTTTATAGCTGTATTTTTATTGTTCCAATAATCATAACTTGTTTTAATAAACAACAAGCCGTGAAGACATGTAATGCTACGCATTCCATTATATAGTATTTACAGTAAATGGTATATTGCATTTTTCCAAATATAAAAAAAATAAAAAAAGATCTCTTTTTGAAAAATAAAAAAAAAATAAAAAAAAATCGAAAAAAAACTTGTAAAAAACTTTTAAAATTTTTATTTTTTTTTATTTTTTTTTTGCGAAAAAAAGAATTAAAAAATTTTTTGTTTGTTTTTATTTTTTTAAAAAGTTTAACCCCCCATAAATTTTTCCCCCGTAAATTGTTTTGTTTTTGGACAGATGGACGGACGGACGGTGAGACGGACATTTTTAAACTTTCTTATTTTTTCATGAAACATTTGTATCCAAGAATTTTTTGTCTAGGACTTTTTTTGATGATTTTGGGAAATTCGAAACTATCGTATATTATTCTAGCGCATTCGCTGTGATTAATATAATAATATTGTTAAACCCACTGCGGAGAAAATATTAGAAATCAATATGATAAACCCACTTTTTTATATATTCTTAGTTTTAGCTACTTCAAAGTCTTCAGATTAGGAGAAGTATTAGCAGTAACTGTTGTCTACGTCCAAAAATAGGCACAGAAACATAGATCAATCTAATGATCCTCTGAAATAAATCAGCGTGTAGGAATGACTCGTGTTACTGATGAGAACCAGGAGCCCACATCCGCCAATAACACTTTGTACGGTGATTGGAAAAATAGATTGATAAAATATTTAATTAATTCTATTTTAGCCGAGAACCTATTGTAAATGGATTCTAAAATGGATTAAACGAAATTAGATCTGGAAATGTGATATTTTATGGCTTTAATAGCCTCATTTTTCTGAGTTTATAAAGTCGAGTTTACAATTCTAACCTACTAATCAAGAAAGTCGTATCTGCTTTTTTGTTTTGAGAAAATCGACATACAATGATAAAAAATATAATTTTGATTTATTTGGATATGGCCAATTAAATTATTTGGTTGCGAGTAATAAATTTTATTTGAGTCAAATAAATATTTAGTTCATGTAAATAAATATTTTAATTTCAAAATCATTTATTAATGGGAACTAAAAAGTTTAAAACTCAAAATGTCAGATATACTTTTTACTATAGTTTTATTTTGACTGTTATAGTTTGTATCAGTATTTAACAGTTTTTTTAGTTCCTAAGCAATCCATCATCACACACATTTTCAATATTTTAATGCCAAAATATATATTTTTTCTGCTTGAAGCAAGCAAATTTGTTTTTTCTTGGGTTAGTCACAGGACAAACAAACATCGATTATTCTTTTTGTAACTTATAATTATATGCCAAGAAATATAAAAAATCACGTTTATTACAGTTTTGTCCATTTTTTTCTACAAAAAATCCAAATTTCACCAAATGCATATTTTTGTCTTTTTTTAAAAAAACCACTCCTTTACAAAAAAGTGTTTAAAATACTCGTTTCATTATACTATTAGCGCACTTGTCCATTAAAAAACTCGCCGCAAGCAGCACGTATTTTAAACAAGGACGCGCCAAGGAATTTTCGTCTGGGGCGTAACGGACTTCGTGCCTTCGACAATTTTTTTATATTTGCATAATGTATATGTAAAATGATTTAATATTACTACTATATAGTATATTCAACTTCAAAATGAAGTAAGTGTAAACAAACGCACGTGACAACAACATATTTAGTGACAGTGTAGGACTCAAAACAAAATATTTCTATATAACGGTCTATTGCAATGTATTGTACGCTTCATCGCAAGTACTCACATACTGACCTGTTTAATTTTTTTCTACATCCCTACTCTCGCAATATTCGAGTGTTTTAACCAATAAAACCACGCGCCAGCTGCCGCGTGCTCGATTCTTGTATTTATTTCTACTGAACCTTGAAGTTGAATATACTAGGTTTGTTTTGGTTTCGGTTTTGGAAACAGTTCTAGGATTTTTATAGAACTGAGCAGAACTCATGCGTAGTAAAATAGCAGTTCGAGAACGAGTCAAGGATTTGCAGAACCAAAACGTTTTGTTATCTACACTACTTCCATCTAGCGGAATATTTCGGTATGCTAGACGAAAGAAGGACCTAACCTTACTCAAGGAGCCGACGCCAATAGATAGATAGAAGATTATGAAAAAAAACAGGAGCAAACACGAAAACTGTAAAAATGCCTAATAGAGGTATTATAAATATAAATAAAATTTTCAAAAGTTTTATTGAGAGTTTTATAATATGACATTTTAGATTATCAAGAATCCAGTTCCTCTATAGATGGTTTTGATTCCATAACTTCAGAAAACTTTTTTAATACTCAAAAAACAAAGCATCTCATCGAGTTGTATAAAAAATAAAAACCCAAAGTGGGTACAGGTAAGGTGAAGTCAATATCATATAGACATTTTTAATTTGCGCAAGCGTGGAACTAGAGAGTTCAGAACCGGTACCTGCCTTCTAGCTAGAACCGCAATAACAGTTCCAGAACGATTCCGAACTGGTTTTACGTGATAACCAAAACACACTAGTGGAGATCCTGAACTAGTTATAACTAAACCAAAACACACAAAAGTTATTGCGCATGCGTAACAGTTCTAGAACCGTTCTTAAATAGATACCAAAACAAACCTACTATAGTTTATTCAAATTCATACGTGTGGCGTTAATCTAGTTTGGCGCTGCATTTTTTTAGAAATCTTGAGGTCAAAACTACTAAGTTATACTTTTATCCAAAACCTTCACAGAAACACTTGTTTTGAGGACTATTTTAAATATCAACAGTTAAGTTTTTTCCACTATTGGCTAAAAAAATTTTTACTTACTCTTTTGCATAGAGCTTTTAATTTCACCCAAAATTAGTTACCGTATTAATTATTATTATTATTCTATTCTATAAATAAAAGCAAGTTAATTAAACCATAAAAATAAAAGAAAACCCAAAATTATCGATAGTTTTAGGTTTTCTCTTATTTTTACAGTTCAATTAAATTTAATCTTTCTTTTATATATCCTTATTTTGGGCAGACATATTTTTTTCCATAGCCTTCTATTAAAAAACTACTAACAAAATACAGATGGTAAAGATGTGATGGTGAATTGTAAATATTTTTTTTTGTACTAACAAAATTGAATTTTAAAAATATAAGTTAAGAAAAAAGTTTTTATTTTATTGATTACTTATTTTATTTTATTTTATTTATTTATGATTATCTTACAGTCATCTTCATCTTCTTTTATAATCTTTTTGATCTTCCAAAATATCATCAGGAATATCATATTCCATAACAGCGTCCATTTTGACGTTTTTAGGAAACTAGCAAAATGGAAAACTAGCAAAGGTTTATTTTTAATAGGCATATTAATTATTTATGTATAATTATAATTTTTTTGCTAATTTATAGATTTTTATTTAAAATTAAAAGGTGTTGGATAAAATTTAATTCTCAACTGGTGTATTAAGTGATTTTATCCACTTAATAAACTAGTTAATAAAATAACTATTTATTTTGGGGGGTAATGATACTTCCTGTGCCTACGCTCTTGCGTTCCCCAAAAAATTCTATAGCGAAACTAGTATTTTAATATACTATTAAGAAACGCCATTCCTGTGTTAGCGCCTTCGCCAAAATGTTAAATAAAGGGTAAATCCAAGCTAACTCACGTTACAGCCGAAGAAAAAAAATTACACTTTCTTTTATTCACAATCATTTAGAAACAACCTAATTACATGTATAAACTGTAAAAACCGCATGTAAAATAATGTAAAAATACATGAATTTACATAGTACGGAATAGTAAATTTACTATTCTGGAATATGCATAATTCATGAATTTATGTAAAAGAATGTAAAATAATGTTAAAGAATGTAAAAAAATGTAAAAGAATGTAAAAGAATGTAAAAGAATGTAAAAGAATGTAAAAGAATGTAAAAGAATGTTAAATAATGTAAAAAAAATATATTTACATTCATTTACATATTTTTACATGATTTTACAATGTCGGGCTATGTTATTTTAAGACGCGCGTGCGCTTTGAACAATAACCAAGAAGGCGTCGCATCATGAGACGGACCGTTTAATATTGTTATTGTTAGAGAGATAGACGCATGCTGCTACGTTAAAGTGTTAAAAGTGTAAAAAAAGGTAAATATTACTTATGTACAATATTTAAATGCTTTATTTGTGGCTTAAAATTTACATTCATTATAAATTACGATCCTTATCAACCAATAGATCTTTAAAGAAAGATGTTAGCAGTTTATACTCGTATTAAGGATACAAATCGTAACTTTTAGCGTTCCGGTCTATGCAAAATATTACCATTCTGGACTATGTAATTTTTACCGGTCCGGTCTATGCAAAATATTACCATTATAGACTATGTAATTTTTACTGTTCCGGTCTATGCAAAACATTACCATTACGGACTATGTAATTTTTACCATTTCGGTCTATGGCAACATATTACCATATACGGACTATGTAATTTAATGTAATTTATTTTTACCGTGTACATACATACGTAAAAGTTTAAAATTAATTATTCTTTACTTTAACCAACTTAAATTTTGAAACACCTCATTTCTCTCCCTTGGTCGGAAAGTTTATTGTGACTAACTTCACAGATCTGTCAAATGTCAAAAATTTAAATGTATTAAATTTTTATTGAAAAAACAGTTACATTTATAAAATAACATTAAATATGTATATACAGGATGTCCGGCAAATTTCACTTTTCGAGGACGAAAAATTAAATACTAACATTTTGAAAACCATTATTTAAATGATGCAGGGAAATGTACATCAAAAAGTAAGAAAAAAACCTCATATGGGCATGGCCATGTCCAAAAAGTCCAAATTTTATGACTAGGTTAGGTGTAGCGAATTACTCGGAATTACTAAACTAATGTAGTATCTTTGGTTTGGATATTACAATTTAACTTTAAATTGGGTTCAGTGGGTATTAAATAGAGTAAAATGACCTACTTTTTTATTAAAAAGTAACATGATTTACATCATAAACAAAAACAGTTAGGAACTATTAAAACTAGAAAATATTAGGTTAAATATGTAATTAAAACTATTGTTACAGCCAATTTAGCTGTAATTTCTACAAGATCACTAATAAAAGCTGCCTCCGCTGGTAATTTAACAAAATAATTACTTATTATTTTATTAACTTTTTTAGACAAATATTTATTATTTACGTTGGATGAATATTTAAATTTAATATTTTTAATATGTTTTAAAATTGTTAATAAAAAATAATAGTTATTTTTTGTTTCATTTTCGTGCCATCTATTCGTGCACAAAAAAGTAAAAATTTGAAGCTAACTTTACCAATATTCATAAATTTGTAGAATAAAATTCAACATTTAATAATATAGCAATCCATTTAAAAAAAATTATTTTTTTATGTTTGAAAATCCAAAAGTTTAAATATTAATATTGAACGCCCTGTATAATATATTTTATTTTTTGTACATACAGTAATTAAATACACCCTTTTAAGCTAAGCTTGCAAAATTTTATTAATTTTTGACAAAAAGTAAATAAATTGGAGCAGGTTTTATCTCATCACTAAAAATGCATTTTTTCTCAAAAAAAAATATAGCTCAAAAACTATAAACAATAGACCCATATAATATGACATTAAAATAAAGGTATTTTTATGACAAGTAAGATAACATAATAAATAATATACAATTCCATTTAAAAAAATTAAGTCAGATGTTACCCACCCTAGGAGGACCATCCTGTATATTTCAAAATATTTTTAGAATGTGCTTTTTTTAAAACCATACAACTTTTGTCTTTAAAGTTTTTCTCTAGTGGATACTTTACTATATATCGATCGAGTCGGCTTCGTTTAGAGACCCTGTATATATATAACTTTTTAAAGAAAACGAATTTCGTCAAAATATTTTATAAGCGTATTTCAAACATATAAAGAAGTATTGAAGCGTAATTTCTTATGGGCGCCAGCTACTCTTGGGGAGCCGAGACTCGGGGAGGGTTGCTACACCAAGGAATACTAAATTTCGTTTCTTGAAATGGTTTTTATTTATTCGTAAACTGGAAATAATTTTATTGTTTTATTATTTTCTTCAAATACTACTTTTTGAGATGAGCTTACCTGGAAATAATTTGATTCCAAGCACCTTAAATATATTGTGATTTAATTTTCAGCATTAAAGGTAATAATTAATTTATTTCAGTTTACGTGTTTTCGGTAATCTCAAGCTGACGACTAAAATTGATTTTTTTCAATAAAATAATCAATATCACTGATTGTATGTTACGTTCGAGCTGTCCCCGACATCTATGTGAGAGAGGTACAAATACTTTTTCCCGAACCAAGATTTCGCTACAGTATAAAAAAACAAAAAAAAAATCGATATTTTGAAACCAGAAATCAGAACAACCCCTAAATAATAAGAATAAATGGTCTGGTAGTGAACAAAATAATATATAAACCACGGTAGACATGACTGTTATAGCCTTGTACTCTTACATCTCGGCATAAAATAGGCTACTTATTTTCTACCTTGATGTAATTACCATTTGTTATTAATAAAGTTTTACAATTTATCGCTCACTTTTATAATTTAACCGTGCATAGAAAATTGTGCCTAAAAGCTTTTAAGCTTTTACTGTTTAACCTAACGTTTTATAAATTTCATCCAAACATAAAGTACACGTACTATAAATTTTAGTATATAATATCTGTGGCTTGGTTTTAAAAGGGCCAATGTCAAAAATTTAGTAGTTTAATAGAAATGTTTATTGAAAACACACGACGGCCCTTGTCGCTTAAAGTCTACATTTATCTTACAAGCACTGACATTGGTTTTTTTAGGTTATATTACATGTTTGTTTACATTACATGTTTGTTTAACCTCGTACTATTCTACTTAATTAAGCATCCCCTAAGTCCAGGACTTGTGTGGGCTAGTAGTAGAGGGAACCACCGGCTTATACTGACTTTCGAACCAGTTTTTTTAGGGAGTGTCCGCTTAACTTACGCCTTCGCCAAATTTCAATTATTAATTAACAGAAAAAGGCAAATAGGCGCTAGTGAGAATCGAACTCATGCTATTGGCTAGTAGACTTGTCATGTACAGACGCGGTAGACCACTACTCCAATCCTCCCATAAATATAAATATAGATCTGAAAAAGATTAGTTTGTCTCAAAATACGGAAAAAGTGTTATTGGCCCTTTTAGAACCAAGCCACATGTATATACCGTATATAATATAAGCTTAAAACGTAACCTACCCTCTAATTTACTTTTACGTGATTACAGTAACGCAAAAGAATGGTTAAATTTTTAACGTGTGTATATATTTTTTTTAGTTTGGAGAGCGAGGCTGACAACCGTAATCATATATATGACCGTAATCTCCCTAAAAACAGATTTTGTTCGTAAATCATATACAATTTTTTCTTCTTGTGGCGCCTTGGTGGACACAATTTACAACAAAACAGAGAGAGCGCGCAGAAAGTTTAACTGGCAGAATTTTGACAACGTTTAATGTTGAAAAGATGAGTGGCAGCCTATAATATTTGTGTCAACCATATTAAAAAACAACTGAAACTGATTTTTCGTTTGGACTTTTTACAGGTATCTTGATAAAATTAAATTACGAAAATAAAACACCTAATTTTAGACGAATGGTTTTTAATTTTATGTACATCACGGTATCCTTGAATGATCAATGGGTTGAACTAACGTGGCTGTTATGATATTGTTAGTACCTGAACAGGTATTGAGACTTTGAAGTTTTTGTCAAAGTCAGTCAGTTGAATTATATACTTGGAAACTTCAATTATTCTTTTAATTCATCTCAATATTCCCACTATTATAATATGGTGTCAGGTAGTGGACGCAGTCTCTAATAAAACTGTAAACTAATAAATCCACGCAGAAAATAATTATGAAGAAAATAAAACTAAAATGGAAGCAAATGATGCACTTTTGCAGATGATAAGGCAACAACAAGAGGCTTTAAATTTACTACGAGATCAACTGAAAAACTCTGAACATAATAGTCAAACAAGTGTACCTTGGCCTACAGCGTTAGAAGTTGAGAAAGGAGATGTTGCTCAAAATTTTGCTCATTTTGTTGAAAACTTTAAAGATTACAGCACGGCTATTGGTATGGATAAATGGCCTGCTGCAGAAGAAAATAGAAAGGTAAAAACTTTTTTAACAGCACTTGGAGATGCTGCTTTAATTAAATATAATAGATTTTCATTGACTGAAACAGAAAAATCCAGTTTAGAACTTGTTATAAGTACCATAGAAAAAAACTTACATCTAAAAAAAATGTTATTTACGACAGAGCCATGTTTAATTCTTGTAATCAAGGTGAAGATGAAACTTTTGATGAGTAAGAAAACTGAAATTACATCCTAAACTTAAAAAATGTAGTACAAAGTTAAAAAGCTTTGGAGGTACTCAAATACCTATCAAAGGGGAAATATATTTAACATGTAGAAATAAAGAGAAAACATATTCTGTTAGATTTGTTGTAGTGGATATTAATCATGGCCCACTTTTAAGCGCAAAAGCATGTGAACAAATGCAGTTTATTAAGTACTGCAATGAAATTAAAAGCATATCTAATAAAGAAGAGGAATATAGAAAACAAGCTAAAGAAATTGTTGAAAAATATAAAGATGTATTTGAGGGTTATGGAACTTTCGAAGGAAAAGTTGAACTAGAAGTAAAAGAAGATGTTACTCCTGTTTTGCAACATCCCCGAAGAATTCCGATAGCACTAAAAGGCAAACTTAAAGAAGAGTTAGATAAATTAGAAAAAGACGGAATAATTGTGAAAGAACCTCAACATACTGACTGGGTGAGCAACATACTGATTGTAAACAAAAATAATAAATTTAGAATTTGTCTAGATCCTATTCCTCTAAATAAAGCACTTAAAAGACCTAACTTACAGTTTAACACAATTGATGAATTGTTACCGTCTCTTGGAAAAGCTAAAGTATTTTCTACGGTGGATGCAAGAAAAGGATGGCATGTTGTGTTAACAGAGAAAAGTAGCAAATTAACAACCTTCTGGACGCCCTATGGAAGATTCAGATGGGTAAGAATGCCATTTGGAATTTCTCCAGCTCCAGAAATATTTCATGAAAAAATGGATTATACAATACATGGACTAGATGGCATTATAAGACTCGCAGATGATATAGTTATTTATGGTTGTGGAGATACAATAGAAAAAGCATTGGAAGACCATAATAATAAGTTGAAAATGTTACTTAATAGACTAAGAGAAAAGGATTGCAAACTTAATCTAGAGAAATTGAATTTGTGTAAAGATTCAGTAAAATTCTATGGTCATTATCTTACTAACATGGGAATCAAAGCTGACGATTCAAAAATAGAATCAATTAAAGAGTATTCTCGTCCAGAAGATAAGAAAGCTGTCATACGATTCTTAGGTATGGTAACATATTTAAGCAGATACATACCAAATTTAAGTATGGAAAGTGTAAATTTAAGAAAGCTGACTTATGAGAATGCAGATTGGAAGTGGACAAAGGAAGAAAATGATGAATTTAATAAAATTAAGGAAATTGTTGGTAACCTAAATACTTTAAAATACTATGATAGCACTTTGCCAGTTATTATGGAATGTGACAGTAGTAGTTACGGATTAGGAGTAGCCCTGTATCAGAAAAATGGAGTAATAGGTTATGCATCAAGAACCTTAACAAAGAGTGAACAATCGTATGCGCAGATAGAAAAGGAACTTCTTTCGATTGTATTTGGATGTATACGATTTGATCAAATTTTGGTTGGAAATGTAGTAATTGTGAAAACTGATCACAAACCTCTATTATCTATATTCCAAAAACCTTTATTAAAAGCACCAGAAAGACTTCAAAAAATGTTAATGGTTCTTCAGAGATACAATATAAAATTGGAATTTGTTATTGGTAAAGATAATATTGTAGCTGATGCATTATCAAGAGCACCTTTAACGACTACAAATCAAACCGAAGAAGAACTAAAAGATTCTCATATTTTTAAAGTCATTGAATCAATAAAAAGCATAGAATATTTGAATGTCACTAGTAGAAGAATCCAATCTATCAAAGATGAAACACTAAAAGATGGTACATTACAGAAACTGTCATATTATATTAGTAATGGATGGCCGAAAATACACAATTTACCAGAGGACTTAAAAATTTATAATCAATATAAATACGAACTGTCGATACAGGATGGAATAATTTTTAGGAATGATAGAATATTAATACCATATGTTCTTAGAAAAGTTATGGTAGAAAAGGTCCATATCAGCCATAACGGTATTGATGCTACATTAAAACTTGCAAAAGAAAACTTATTTTGGCCTGGAATGACTAACGAAATTAAGAATAAGCTAATGAGTTGCGATATTTGCGCTAAGTTTCAAAATAATCAGAGAAGAAGCTTTATGATTTCACATGCAATACCTCAGTATCCATTTCAGTACGTATCTATGGATGTGTTCCTACAAAAATATCAAGGAAAAGATAGAAAATTCCTGATAACAGTAGACCACTATTCTGATTTTTTTGAGATTGACATTTTAAAAGATTTGACTCCACTCTCATTAATTGAGTGCTGTAAAAGAAATTTTAGCTGTCATGGTATACCAGCCAGAGTTTGCACTGACAATGGAACAAACTTTATGAGCAAACATTTTAAAAAATTTTGCCTAGATTGGGACATTGAGTTTGGAACATCTTCTCCTCACCATCAGCAAGGGAATGGAAAAGCCGAATCAGCTGTAAAGATAGCAAAGAAACTGATAAAAAAGTCAGAAGAAAGCAAAGAAGATATATGGTATAGTTTGTTACACTGGAGAAATACACCAAACAGCATGAATTCAAGTCCAGTACAAAGACTTTATTCAAGAAACACCAGAAATGGTATACCAACATCTATTGAAAATCTAAAACCAAAAATAATACTTAATGTAGCAGAATCTATTAAAATGAAAAAAAGACAAAGTAAGAAATACTACGATAGAAATAGTAAAGAAATTCCTATCTTATACATTGGACAGTCTGTTGTTTGTCAACTTACTCCCCAAACCTCCAATGTGTGGACAAAAGGAACTATAGAAAGACAAGTTAGTGAATCCTCTTACATAGTTAACGTGAACGGCACATCCTACAGAAGAAACATTATTAATATAAAACCTCATGAAAGTGAAAATGCAGGAACAGAGAAAATAAGAGACGAGGAAAGAAAGAAAGAAAATATAACAGAGAATACAGAAAATAAAGATAATCATATGGAAAGTAAAATAATTCCTGAAGTTGGAGCTTCTCAAACTGTTTTACCTGAAGCAGTAGTCCCTGAAAATAAACAAGTAGCACTAGAAGAAATCGGACCAAACAGTAATTTAGAGACCAGACAGTCTATAGTTCCAAATGAACTGCCCAGCACTTTATATAATGAAAGACCAAGACGTGAGAGACGGCAACCTGCAAAATATAAAGACTTTTTATTATAGTTTGTGTTATATATATATATATATATTTGTTGTTAACCTTTTACTTATTTTAAAGTTGGGATGATGTTATGATATTGTTAGTACCTGAACAGGTATTGAGACTTTGAAGTTTTTGTCAAAGTCAGTCAGTTGAATTATATACTTGGAAACTTCAATTATTCTTTTAATTCATCTCAATATTCCCACTATTATAATAGTGGCAAAAAAATCTGACCATGGAACATGGTAGTAGAAAGTTCACTTGTTATAGAACCATCGACAGCCAAATCCCAAAAACTTGTTTTTGGAAAATAATGTTAAATAACCGTCTGCAGAGTTCATGGTCAATACAAACTTAAAGTGTACATTATGTTGCTTGATTTTGGTAGTATTTCTCGTGCTGATTCCGAATATGTTTTAAGTTACTCTCTATCTTTTTCCATTTTTGAGAAAAAAGCTTATAAAAATCACAAAGAATATTTTTTCGCATGTTTTAATGTAGCCTAGACATTTTGTTATAAGACGATAAAATAACTTTCTTGGCTTAAATTGTAGTCCGATTCTCGTTCTGTATAGTTCCAAAGGAATATCTTGGATTTTTTTTTTCTTTTGGTAAATCTAAATACATATTTAAACACCCTTGAAATCGCGTTTTTATTAAAATACTTTTTTTTGTTAATCAGTGTCATTACAGATGTTTCAGATTTGATGGATTTGTCCAACACAGAGGCGCGTTAATAATTTTTACCGAATACTTGAGAATGTTAATAATACTATTAACCTACCTATTACTAGCTTGTTATAAATTGACTTATTTGTCAGAAATAATGTTATAACAATAAATGTTGAATTTTGATGAAGGCTTTTATTTTTTACCTTCAGTATTATTTACATATATGTAAGTATTTTGAACTTAATAATTATATATTTGATTTAAGAGTGATATTTTGCCAAAAAGAATTTATATTACGGTTATATAAAATAAATAATTGCTTCTATACTGATAACTTTTAAATTTATCTTAGATAATGAGCGACCACGAAAATAATAGAAAAAAAGTTTGTGCTGCCTGCGGCGTGAAAATTTCATTTAAAAAATGTAAAGAAGTCCATTTTAGGATAACTAAAAAATTGGAAGACCTTATGAAAATACATATTAATGAACACTATGATGTTAACAATTGGAGGTTCCCAGTATCAATTTGTGTTTCTTGTCGTCATCTTATTATTTTGTTTTATTTAGATGAATAAACCTATGTTTTACATAAGGGCATTTTTATTTTATTTTGTTTAGACATAATATGCTATATGCTTAAGCTTTAATTATCATGTATTAGAAAAAAAAACAAGCAGCCGTTTTTAAATTCATAAGCATATAAATCTAATTCCTTTAATTTTTACTTATTTTTTATACGGAAAATGAAAGAAGGTAGTTCAGAATTTGATAAAAAAACGTGTATATTGTAAAAAACTTTTGATCTGAGGTAAATTGTTGATGAGTTTTTAATTTAATTTAAAAACCATCGTTCAATACCACACTGTGAAGTCTATAATAATAAATGTTTTTGTCTGGGCAAAATATAGAAAATAACTTTAGGAACGTCTATGTACACATCTGACAATTACTTTTCAAAGTGAAAGATATATTATGAACACTATGTAACAAAATAATTAATTTTTTAATTTAAACACGTTTATAATAAAATTTTAAAAATTTTCACAAAAATGTTAGACGAGATGTTCCTTTATAATAATACAGAATGAGAATCGGACAATAATTTAGGCTAAGAAAGTTATTTTATTGTCTTATAGCAAAATGTCTAGGCTACATTAAAACATGCGAAAAAATAATTTTTGTGATTTTTATACGCTTTTCTCTCAAAAAGGGAAAAAGATAGAGAGTAACTTAAAACATATTCGGAATCAGCACGAGAATTACTACCAAAATCATGCAACATATTGTACACTTTAAGTTTGTATTGACCATGAACTCTGCAGATGGTTATTTAACATTATTTTCCAAAAACAAGTTTTTGGGATTTTGCTGTCGGTGATTCTATAACAAGTGAACCTTCTACTACCATGTTCCATGGTCAGATTTTTTTGCCACGTTAGTTCAACCTATTGATCATTCAAGAGTACCGTGACATAACTAAATTATGTTTGGTCATGCAAAAAAAAAGTATATATGCCTCAGGACTAAACAAGGCTATTTTAGTCCCCTTGGTATAAAAATATTATTTAATACAATGTTAAAGTATTGAAGCAAGACTAAAACAGCCAGTTTAGCCAGTTTAGTCCCTTGATATATATTAGTTATTATTTAGTATGTTAAAATATTAAAGTTATATAATTAAAACAATTAATTATTTTAAATATTTATCTATTACCCCTTAAAGCACCACTTTTTTTCACAAAAGTGGTTAATTTTTCACCATTTTTTTTTTAATTTTTAGTCTATTCTAAAGGGCAATAACAATAAAAATAAATAAAAAACTTTATTTTATACAATACAAGAGCGAACCTACTTTTAACGAGTCATCGAGTGCGTTAATTTTTAACATATGTAAAGAAACTGTCATAATTACCTGGGCCCAAAACTAGATTTTTAAAACCGATTTACTCCGAAACTCGTTATTTAATTTAGCTGTAATTTTGCTTATTTTATTTTTATACCCTAAAAACATTAAAAAAAATCGTTTTAAATTACATGAATTTATAATTTTATCTTAATATTTCTCTCTTATATTATTCCTATTTTTACAGTGTATTATTTTATATATATTTTTTAAAGAAGATGATGGACACCCGAGCTATTTATTTCCACACCTATTTGAAGTTAATACATATGTAACCAAATTTTACTAATTAAATATTAACTGTTTTAACGCCGACGACAGGCGACAGAATAGGCGTTTAATGTTCAAATATATTGTCTATAAATAATAACTTTTGGCATTAGAATTAAGTATCTGTTGTATTTTAACGACATTTTGATTTATAGCCTACAATGCACCTAAAATGCATAATTCAGAAACTTTGCGAATATAAATATGTATAAACTTTTTATTACTACACTGTAACAACAAAATCTGAAAGGTAAAATCAAGAAAAAAATTGTCCACAAAAACTGACCTTGTGGCATGATTTCCTATCGTTTTCTATTAAAAAAAATGCATATTAGAAAAAAATCTATCGGTTTTTTTTTAATCAATTTTTGTCATTTCATCTAAAGGAAAATTAAAAAAAAAATCCCATTTTACATACAGGACTTTCAGAATGAAATTAAGTAGTTGTTCTTACAAAATATTCTACGTTGCATCCGAGACTGTTAATAGAATTATTCTATAAATCGGCATTTTTGAAAAAATGAGGTCTGTTTCAGAAAGATTTGGTTTTTTGGTAAGTTATGACCTTTTTTACTGCTTTATATATTGAAAGCGACAAGCGGAATTAAAATTCTGAATGCATATTTAAATTCAGCATTAAATTTTGCTTTAAAAAAAGTTTTTAACCTACTATTTACCCGACTGCCAAGCAACACAAACAACGTTGATTTTACAATTTTTCTAAAAAAAAATTATTTTATTATAAAATTTATATTTAATATACTGCTGTCAACAAATTAATACTTTTACCTCTAGGCCTAGGTTTTTTAAGACCAAAAAATTTCAAAACAAATTTTGTTTTCAAAAATGTTTTTACTTAATGCTGAATTGAAATATAAATTCAGAATTTTAATTGTGCCTGTCGCTTCCAACATATAAAGCAGTAAAAAAGTACAAACCAAAACTTTCTCAAATTTAACCTCATTTTTTTCTAAAATGCTGATTTATAGAATAATTCTATTAACAGTTTCGGATGCAACGTAGAACATTTTCTAAGAACAACTACTTAATTTCATTCTGAAAGTCATTCATGTAAAATGGGATTTTTTTAATTTTCAATTTTTTTCATTTTTAGACGAAATTAAAAAAATTGATTAAAAAAAAACTAACCGATAGATTTTTTTCTTTTTTAATAGAAAACGATAGGAAATCATGCCACAAGGTCAGTTTTTGTTGACAATTTTTTTCATGATTTTGCCTTTCGAACTGTTACAAGAGTAGGGTAAAATCACCGGTTTTAGCCACTGCACCGGTTTTAGCCAGTCAGAGTAGTTTTTTGGGTATAGCTAAGAAATAGGAGACTTTAGATCAAAATTATCGTTTAAATCCGATTTGAATGATAAAAGTTGGGACAACAAATATGTTAAATAAGTTTTAACTGTAGCGAAACGAATACAGCGCCTATTTAAAATTTTGATTTTGAAAAAAATTTAATTTCTTATGACTTTTCTTAAGAAACCGCCAGAAAAATATCTTTAAATATCTAATTCAGGTAACATTAAATTCGTAAAACATTTATATCAAGTTAAAGGTAAGTCATTAAACAGTTACTTTATTAATATTTTAATACATATTTTGCAGAATTTATTCTTAAATTTGCATGGCGATAACTGGGACACTAATATGCTTCTCTTTCTAGCTATAGCCACAGAATTGGCTAAAACTGGAACCTAAGTAGTACCAGTTATAGCCAATGTCAAAAAATATCAATATGTCAAAATTACTGTACAAATAATAAAGATTTTAGCGAAAACCACCTTTAAATATTAGCCAATAATACATTTAAATTAAAAAAGGAGGAGTATTATACAAAATATAGTCGAGAACGGGCCTTCTTGACGCAAATGATTCAAGACTGAAGCTGAAAACTGAACATGTCACAATGTGAAATTGTAACATACATGTAAATTTTTTTCTAAAATTTATAGTGTCGAATATGGTATAAACTACCAGCTGGTTCAGATCCCAAAAAGACTCTAAACAAATAAATAAAAAATAAATAAAATTAATAAATATTTATAATTATATATAATTATAATTATCGGATAATTATCCAAGAAAGGATGTATGTAAGAAAAAATGTAATAAAAAACGAAATCATTTTAAATATTGATTAAGAAGTATATATTTTTAAAAAACTATAAAATTTAAATGTTCTAAAACTGTTACAAAAATATAAATAATTTATTTTTAACATCTTTTTAGTTTTTTTTAACGGTGGCTATATCTGGTGGATTTTTATGGCTAAAACCGGTGCTTGGGTGGCTAAAACTAGAGAATTAGTATTATTTTGTTTGTTTTTTATTTTATAACATATCAGCTGAAGTTATATTGTTTAAACATTTATTTTATAGTAGAGATATATTGTAAGTTTCAGAAAAACCAAAACTTGCAACCTTAACATTATAATGGAACATAATAAAAAGAAATAAAAACAGAATTTTTCTTAAGGTGGCTATAACTATAACTGGGGTATCTACCCTATGTTGATTTACGTTATTTTTAATGTTATATTACACTATTTTAGAAGGTAACTTTTATTTTATTATTTAGTTACAAATGGAAATCGGAAAGTTATTATTAGTCTAAGATCCGGCATAAAGTCGACCTTTACCCATCTGTTTTTCTAATAAAAAGTATTTTTTATCAAACATAATACATATACAAACAAATCGCACATGGGTTACCTACTTATATCAGGTCCAGGCAACCCTTAATTAATTATAAACCAGGGGGCTGAAATTAGCATATTTGCAACCATCTGTTTTTTAATTGAAATATATATCAAAATAAAGATAATTTTATTGCGATCACGGTAGTAAAGGGTTGTCTAAGCAAAATTGGTTCAGACTAGGGGTTGCCTCGCTTTGAAATCCGAATATTTAGTAAGTAAAATAAATATTTTAATTGTAATTGAAATACACTAAGGCCAATTTTTAGATATGTGAAAGGGGGCTATCGGAGAAGCTTATATCCGGATTTTTGTATTGTTGTATGGTTGCTTCTGGTCGCCATAAATTCCAATTGGAAAACGCGAATTGCTCCATATCTCCGAAAGTATTGGTTTAAGCGGAAAAGTTCCAAGGACTAAAGTTGTAGATAATTAAATTATATTTTATTTTTATATTTACTTTTTTTCTGTGCGGGCAATAGTTTTGAGGTTAGGTCCATTTCAAAGTTTCAAATATTCGGACTTAAAGCGCGGTAACCGCTAGTCTGGACCAGTTATGCTTAGGCAACCCTATACTACCGTGTTCGCAATAAAATTATCTTTATTTTAATATATTTCAATTAAAAAACAGCACACAATACTCTTTAGGACATAATATTGTACTATAATCATTTTTATGTAGATCATTTTTTAAAATAATATTATTCTAAATAAAAGTAACTTTTGTTCATAATTATTTTATAATATCGATAGTTAAGTTCTAGTAGGACATATTTTGTATACTAAAGGCCCTATTACACCGGCGGAATATGCTATACAAAGCAAAACTTGTGCATTAAAAATTTATCATAAGTTGTCTCAAAAATCTTTTCGAAGTTATAAAAATTAAAAAAGTACGATTTGCGGACCGGTACGATATAGGCTACCTCCCCCTACTTTATTATAAAATAATTGTGAACAAAATGTACTTTTATTTAGAAAAATAATATTTTTAAAAATGATCTACATAAAAATGCTTATAATACAATATTATGTCCTGAAGAGTATTTTGTGTAATACTTTAGCAAAGACCAGTTCAAAGCAATTTTTTATATTTGAAAATAAGCATTTTCATTTTTATCTGGGAACATTCTGTTTTCTTTTTGTAAATTTTACTTGAAATAATAAAGCCACTAGGCAATGTAAAAGTATGAATCACATCAAAAGATTACTTCGTCAAAACTGAAATGGAAACTTTTCTTTTATTTTCATATACGGTGTGTCCCCGGATTGGTGAAACGACTCTTGTAAAAGGTGAAAAATTCTCGATTTAAATCTTAATATTTTTGGAGTTTAGCCCTGCTTGATTAAAGATTAATTTCTAACATAATGTCAGTTTTGAAAAATCAAGTATGACTTGAAAGTTTTCAAAAAACCTATTTTTCTGTAGAGTAAAGTGCCTTTTATGTGGCAAATACAACAAAAAGTTATTAAGAAAAGTTGTTTAGAATCAACATCTAGGCCCCTATACCAAATTTTAAAATCCTCGGCCAACTATGATTTTACATTGTAATTTCTAACATAATTTCAAAACTGAAATTATGTTAGAAATTAATCTTTAATCAAGCAGGGATAAACCCCAAAAAACTAAAATTTAAATTGAGAATTTTTACCTTTTACAAGAGTTGTTTCACCACTCCGGGGACTTTTGAAAAAGCATCCCTGGAAGAGAGCAAACTACCAAAATGTTTCAACTAATAAAGCTTAATTTTCCTACTATTAAAAAATTGATGACTAAAACAAGGTACTTACCCCTGGGCCTCAATTTTTTTCATTTTTAAAGTAAACAAAAAATTGTTGAAAAAACAAAATAAAAAAACATGTTTTTACCCCAAAATTAAAAATTATTAGCATTAGCTTATAGCCTTCTCTAGTTATCGTGCTCACAAATTTCTCGGAGAGACAGAGCGCAAGACTTTCCTCGGGAAAAATAATAAAAAGAAAAGTTTAAAACAAAAAAATACTCGAATAAGCGAGAGTACTTTCTCATAAAAAATAAAAATAATTGATTAATAATATTTGTAATTTTATTTTCTATGGATATAGCTGTAAATACTTTTTTACATTTTGGACTTTTTGTTTATGTTGTGGAAAAAAATTATAATATTTTTTGTGTATTTTTTTGTCCTTTTAGGTGGTTTTTAAACTTTTTGAGAGACATGGCCCCTCATGGAAAAAATGGTAATAATATTTTTTGTGTAATTTTTATTTACCTTTTAGGTGGTTTTTATTTTTTTCTTCTATTGCGAATTAGAAAAAAGTTTTTTTCGCTATAAGTAAAAAATAAAGAAGATTTTAACATTTTCCAACAAACAAATATATCGTCGGCTTACAAGTAAAAGGCACTAAGTCGCTTTTTTGCAAAAATGGGATTCTAATGGCACTGTAATTAATTTTTGATGATCTATGTATAGGTAAACCGAACTAACTTCTAGGTGGACTGCCAAGGGAGTTACCCACTATACAAAACGCACCAATTTGATTTTGATTAAAATTTTATCTGGCAATAGGCACTAAGTCACACTTAGTGCACTTAGTGCGTTTTACTTGTAGATTATTTCAAATGTTTCTGCACTAAGCGACTTTCTAAAAAGAGTTAATTAAAATATGATTGCTTGAATCATTTATATGATACAATATCGCGTTATTTATTGTACTGACAAACGCATTCAAATTTTGCTATGTTAAAGTTGATGGATCCATGGAATAGACACAGAACAGAGAAACAGAACTTTACCTGTAAAATGACAATGCTTTTTACGTGTACTTTCGATGTGTAGGTAATAATTTAATTTTTATTTGCATTGGTTTTTTTATTATCAGATAATATTTCAAAACTAAATTTGAAGCCTGCATTTCTGAGGGGTGTTGCACCGTGAAGTGTTTTATCATTAATAATGATTCATTATAATTATTGACTTTAGGAGATGCTTCTTTGCCGGCACAGCCGATGGCCTCTGAAAACTATCTTAGTTCTGGCATAGTAAGCAGTTTCATATAATTATTACTAATTAATTATTATTATTAATTTTGGAAACGTTCTTTAAACAATCAAAAAGTCCAAACCCTTCTTTTAAAAATCTAGTTTTTGAAAATTTATGTAAACATCTTGTTTTTTACTTTATAGTTATACATTACGTTTTATTAATAGAAGGGTTTTAATTTTAAATAGTTGTTTTTTATATTATTTTATTGACTTAGTGCTCTTTACTTGTAAGCCGATGTCGTGGGCCTACAAGTAAAAGTCACTAAGTCCATGTCTTTTTTCAAATTTAGTTGAATTAAACAACTTCAATTTTTCTTTATTTAACTGCAAATGGGACATTATTATGTCCAAACATGTCATTGCAATTTGCGGTAGTTTTTTTCCAAAAACAATTATTACAAAAATTAAAAAACAACAATAAAAGTTAAATTTTTCAATATCTCAAAACCATGTTTTTGGACTTAGTGCTCTTTACTTGTAAGCCGACGATATATATCACGGAAAGAGATTTATCATCACCATGCGTGCTTGAGTTAATGTGGCAACTATTCAAAACTGTTTTTTATTTGTTTCAGAAGTCAGAAGGGGTTACCATCAATATTGGAACTGAAGAAGTAACATATAATATAGCCGGTAAGTTTTTACTTTATAACAACCGAATGTTTGAAAGCAAAAGGAACAAAGACAAAACGATCCTGATTAATATTAAAGTTAAAGATAAAGATAAAGATAGAGATATGTTTATTACTCCTTCGTTTTTACATGAAAAATGTCCAGCAAACGTCAATTAAAAAATGAAATTATTAAATTATACACTAGTACATATGAGTTCCTATAATTAAACATTAATAGAAATGACATTACAGTTAAAAAATTCATCAAGTGTGTAAAACGGTTTATTCGGAAAAAAACATTAAATTTTTTCTTTAAATTTCCGAGGGCCCAGATCAGTAAAAGAAAGAGGTAACTTATTGTAGATTTTGATTCTTAGATACCAGGGTCCTTTTTCAAATCCGGCTGTTTTATGCTAAGGTATGCTAAGAGCATGAGGTTGCCTAATGTGAATAGAGTTTAGATCCCTATTTTCCACAAAAAGATAACTATTAGTAATCGTAAACTATATTAAAAATGTCATTTCACTAGTTCAAACAGTTCCTGAGTTATGCTGTAAACATATGCCTAAAAACGTCTATGAAAAAAGCCGTAGTTTTCTTAGACAACGATTTAGTACAAAACTCCATATATAGTATATTACGCAAGGAATACGCGAACCTAGTTTTTAGTTCATGAGAGTGCGTTTGTTTACGAGGCACAGACGAGTAAAAAAAGCACTCGATGAAATGGTTTGCGTCGAGGTGCTTATACTACGACCTAATACCTAAACATCGAAAAAAAGCAAAAATTATCTTAAAATTTAAGGTTATGTTTTTGACTTTTACTAATTTTCTGACAGCTGATCGTCACTTCCCATCTGTTCTCATAGGCAACGGATAGGAAATACGCACTAAGTACTAACTAGGTCATAGGAAAAAACTTTTTTCACATTTTTTGACGTAAAATTAACTGCCAGCTCTTAAAAAAAAATCTTGTAGTTTTTTATTGAAACAAAATTTGTTCATTTAATGAACATTATTTTTCTAGCCTGCAGCTACACAGAAGATTTTAAACTTGGCTTTATATTAAACAGTACACCATAATTAGTAAAAAATTGGGTCGAAAAATATATAATTTGCTTTTTAAAAAATGTGAAAAAACACAGGCTTCATTGTAAGTATCTTACAATTCTACAATTTCAAACGAGCGGTAAGGAAATTAAATTTTTTGAATCCCTGCGCCAAAGTTATCTTGTTTTGGGTTAAACCACTTAAACATAATCTATTTTCATTTAAGATTAGATCAAAGTAGTTTTGCCGTGCCAATTAAGAACACAGTAAGTGGAATTTCTATTACAATTTTAAAATTTTCTTAGGTTTCTACCAAAGAGAATCTTAAAGATATTGAAAAGAACGCAGAAGGTGGAGGAATATAAATATTTTTTGTATGTTTGTTTGCTTAAAAATTGTTGTAAATAACACTTAGCAACACGGTTTTTTGCCCTGATTAGAGTCATATGTTTTTTAACTAATTTTGGGTCGCTACAGCGAATTTGGCCTCAGAATATTTCTATTACTTTCTGAGAAAAATGGGACAAAAGTAGTAAAAAATCATTATTTTAGCCCTCTATAGTTCTAAAACCATAGGAGATAAAAATTTGAATTCGGCGACTTAATATTAGTAAAACATACCCAACTTAAGGTCGATTCAGGCATAATTATCACTAACATCATTAAACTGAATTAAGAAATTAAAAAATTAAGAAATATAACCTCAAATTCTATAATAAATTTTTCATGATATGCAACAATAAGGTAACATCCAAATAGATAATAAGCATATGTAAATACGATTGAATAAGTAAAAAAACAAATATCTATTGCGTAGGACGATTATTACTATATTTGCAGTTGTTGGGTCTAAAAATCGTTTTTTTTTTAACCAACTTATCTCCAAAAGTACCTTTTATTTTCTTATGTAACTACTGCGTTTTTCCTTAATACTGAAAATGTACGAATTTTAAAATACAGAGGTGTCGCCATCTTTATTTTATTTTGATACTTGGATAACGTTTGTTTATAAAATTTTGCACTAAATTTTGTGTATTTCAGAAATTTTTCTTTTTAGCCGACTGATTCTATGGTGTATTTTAAGAATCTATCATTATTTTATGCTATATTTTATCTTTTATCTTAATTGTTGCATAGCAATAAAAATTTATTATAGAATTTAAGGTTATGTTCCTTAGTTTTCTTAATTTCTTAATTCAGTTTAGTGAAGTTAGTGATAATTATGCCTGAATCGACCTTTAGAAAATGGAAACTTTAAATTCATAGGTAGAATAAATAGCGATACTAGAGAGAAAAATATTAAAAAAAACGTGAGTTCTAATACACCCTGTATACATGCACAGGGCAGTTAACGTGTTAAATAAATCAAACAATTTTTGAAAAATGGTTTATTTCATTATGCAAATTATACTTTAAAACTAATTTAAATGATATAAATAAAAAAACAATCTTATTAAATTTTAACAAAAAAATCAAAACTTAAAAATATCTTAAAAAAAATTAAAAATATCATATATGCAATAAATATTATTATTATTATTATTATTATTATTATTATTATTATATATGGCCGAATAGAGAATTTTATGAGCTCTAAAATGATGTATAACACACCCACCTCTCCATTAAAAAAAAATCCCCTTGCCCCCCATGTTTCCATTGTGCCCCCTAAGCATATCAAATATAAAAAAATATAAAAATATTCGGGTTATGTTATCTTCTTGTTCCAAATTTCAATTTGATATCTTAAGCCGTTCGAAAGTTAAATGGGGAGTGGACTTTTGACATGGTCTGTATGTCTTAAAGTATATTTAATTTGTTTCCAAATCGCCAAGTTCTGGATCCGGATCCTTTGGCTTCTAGAAGCTCCAAAAGCTTTGGAAATGAGGTTCTCCAAAAATCTATATTCATATACATTACATTTATTACATTCAGATTAAGATATTTTCTTATACACAAGAGGCCAAGGGATAAAAAGAGTATACAGCCTTTGACGTATGTCATGTTAACATTTTTAAAGAAATGAGAATGTATGTATACTTATAAAATGACTTTTTGAATAATAGTATGTTGTATACCTAGGCGCTAAAGTTGCATTTTTCTAGGCTGAAAGAAGAAATATACGAGCTTTAGCGAGCCTGGAAACTTCATAAAGCCTGGAAAATTCACTTTACCGCCGTGGTTTACACGTTATTTTTCTTCCTACACAATATGATTGCAACAATATTTTGATTTAAAATTTTGACAATTAAATTATTTTAGTAATTTTCGCATTTAAAACTATTTTAATTAGGTACATTTAGGTACCTAATTAGCTTATTATGACATTTTTTTCTTGGCCATTAAGTTTCATTCGGTGCAGTTTGAAGAAACGTCAATATCATACTGGTTGAAAGTTTTAGACTTTTTAGCTAAGTGTGAAACAGACTGCTTCTATAGAAAAGCGGTTACTTTTGTAAAACATCCAATGTTTACATTATTCTTACCTAATAGGGTAGATTTTAAATTTCAGGCGGCGTACAATACTCCATCTCTTCTTTACAGGGGTCTACCACAAAATCCATTATTATTGATTTAAAATCTAAATCGAATACATTCAAAAACAAACATTCACAATAGACGCCATATTGTTTTCAGATTCTTTTGATCAAGCGACCGGTAGCGACAGTTGAAATAACTTTATACAGAAACCTGTACTGATTTTATCGTAATATATAAAACTAATTTTAATTTGCTAATATTAGATTTCATTGGTCGGATTATTTTATAAAAAGAATACAGGCATTAGTTTGAACCAAGATAGTTAATTAAAATCGTTTAAATCTTTTTTATTTAATTTTCATTTAACAAATATTGCAGCGCCCTCTATTGGGAAAATTAAAAAATTATTTTACCGCCTAGACATTTGTGTTTTTTTGCAAGGCTATCCATAGAAACATCTACTTTCTCGTCCCAATGAAGGCGATAAAATTTAATTTTACCAGTGTAGGAAGAAAATGATTTTTTTTTAGATTTTCCTGATTATTTGACAACCTTTCTAAATACTGTTTTTACCACTTGTTCTGCAGAATTATTGTGTATACTTTTCACATGTAAAAATTGAATTGAATGTAATAAATGTAATGAATAATAAATGTTAATAATAATAATTTTAAGCTTGGTTTGGTAACCCAACAATAATATTAGATAGTAGATGGCTGGATTAGGGTTATTTATAATAAAAAACGTTTTTTTTACTAAAACTGCCGACGTTTCGTTGGCTTTATTCCAACTTCTTCAAAAGGCACACTACAAGAAATGTAACAATTATGTTATAACTTTTTTAACAATTCAAAGAGCTAGAAAGAAAACAATATAAGTTTAAAAATTGGTTAATAAAATAATAAAATATGATTTTTTTTTATTATATGTAATAAAAAAAAAATTTTTAAAATTGTTTTGCAGACAAAAAAGGCATTGATTAATTATATTAAACTATGTATTATAATCTAAACATAGAAATAAAAACATTTAAAATACGGTTTAATTTAATAAAACCTCGTATAAGAACAAATATTTATATTAACGTGGAATTATCATCAGTATAAGCAATAAAAAGGTAAAAAATATGGTACTTACAGTAAGTTACGTTTTCTTCGTTAAAATATAACAATAAAGGATTGAAATAATAAATATATAATACATAATGGGTATTCGAAATACAAGAAAGTAAACAAACATGTAGATAAGAAATTTCAAGTCGTGTACCAGTGCTATACAAACGTATACTGGAAATTTCGGATTGTTGACAGATACAGGCACGGGGGGGGGGGATTTTTTTTTTTGGTTTAAACTAAAAATTAGACTTGTAAAGAAACTAAAATATCCTATTTTTTTTTTAATTAAAACTAGAGTTTACTTTTTATTTTTGAAATAAGCGGAAAATATGCTATATTTAAGTCTTCTATATCTGTCCTTTTATTTACACTATTATTAAATTTTTTGATACAAATCATTTCTTGAAAAACGTTTTTTATTATAAATAACTCTAATCCAGCCATCTACTATCTAATAATAATAATGTAATAATGTATTTGACTCGGTAAGTTAAAAATAGATTTTATTATCTTTTTGGGGATTGTAGCACCCAAAGGAACCGAATCCCGGACCTGACGATTTGGAAAAAGCCTGATTTAAATGAACTAAATAGCCAGGAGAAAATAATGGAATAAAAATGGTCACCAGTTCTTAGACTACCGCATGAATACATACTAAAATATAGAAAACTTTCTCGGACAATGGACAGCAGTCCAATACGTTAGGCAACATAAGTTTAGGTCTTCAATACCAACCATAAAAGAAAATTTCCTAATAATATTATATTTGGATTTTATCACAGTGCAACAAAAAATGTGCATTATATGCAAAATTATTAAAGAATACATAAAACAGCTTATTAAACACAAAAACAAAATCTTCACACAACGGGGTATTTATTATCAATGACTGTCAAATTAAGGAGTAGGTCATAAGTTCCCTATGAAACTTTAGACCTACTGTACACATTCCTGTGTAAAAATTTAAAAAAATAGTCTTTTACTTAAAAAAAACAAATATCTTACCTTCATGTAATTTAAAATATAATCTAAAATGTTATTTTTTCCTAAAATATGCATAATTTTATTTTAAAACAAGAAACTTCCCTCTTTATATAACCTAAATAGGCGGCAGTCCATTGGTTTGTCGACTTATTGTGTTCTTTACTAGCACGGCAGAACGCTTAATATCCTACAGGCTTTAAAGTTAGTGGTCTGAAGTTTAAGTTAGTTGCGCCCTCTTCACAAAGACGTACACATCGAGGCAATTAAAGTTTTCGTGCGAAATTATATTTAGAGTTTAAAGTTTAAATTTTCCTACAATTTGCCACAGTTTGTCTTAGATTAAACCTGCAGCTGGTTAAAAAGGGCTACACTGAGAATGCGTAAATACTGAACGTTTTTGTTTATGAAACCCATCGAAAGTTTAGTATACATTAGTTGTTAAAGTAATACTTATAGACCGGGCGGTATCTGTTTTAAAACACCCATGTTTGGGTAAATCGGACATGATTCTATATTTTTGGATCCATAGGTCCAGAATATCACTAGAAATGATAATTTCACTATGCGCATAATCGAGAAAATTTTCATTTTTTTCTCCTTTTTGTGCATATATCTCTGGAACTGTTCATTTCAGACAAATATTGAAAAGGAAAAAAAGTTTTGTAATTGAATTTTATATATGATAAAATTGGTTGCAAATCGAAAAAATAATTATTATTATTGCAAAAATAGTAAAAAACACAAAAAAGGGGAGTTTTTTTGGGATTTTTTTTTCGGATACTTAAAGTATACGTAGGACCTTCAAAATTGGACCAAGAACTTTATGGTGTGCTAAATCATCTCACCAAATTTCATCAAAATCGGTCTGATACTTTTTGAACAATAATTTTGCAATTCAGATTAAAATAAAAATTAAATTTTCAAAATTATGCAAAATTGAACATAAAGCCCTTAGAAACTTAAAAATTTAATCACATATAGAAGAGAGCTTAAACTTTGAAATGCTTTTTTAAAAATTAAAATCCGTTAATTAGGAGAGCCTAAGCACTTGTTTAAATTTTTATCTAATTTTCGAATAACTTTATGAATTTTTAGTTGATTTTTTTTAATATATATTGAAAGTACTCGGAAAGACGCTTCTTTTGAAAAAAAAAATTATGATGATTCATTCATTAGTTTCGAAGTTATGATCGTTCAAAGTTGACCGCCATTTACACTGAAACTAAATGGCGGTTAATATGAACGATCATAACTTCGAAATCATCATAATTTTTTTTTAATTAAAAAAGTCCAAATGAGTACTTTCAATATATATTAAAAAAAAAAACAAATTCATCTAAACATTCATTATTATTTTTATTAATTGTTTATAATCGCGAAAATTCGCCTAGGCTCTCCTAATAAACCGATTTTAATTTTTCAAAAAGCATTTTAAAGTTTGAGCTCTCTTCTATATGTGATTAAATTAAATATAAGGGCTTTTTGTTCAATTTTGTATAATTTTGAAAATTTGCAATTTTTTTTATCTGAATTGAAAAAATTATTGTGCAAAAACTATCAGACCGATTTTGATGAAATTTGGTGTGATGATTCAGCATACCATAAAGTTTTCTTGGGCCAATTTTAAAGGTCCTACATATAATTTAAGTATCCGAAAAAAATCCCAAAAAAAATCGATTTTTCTGCCCCTTTTTTGTGATTTTTACTATTTTTGCAATAACAATAATTATTTTTTCGATTTACAACCAATTTTATCATATATAAAATTCAATTACAAAACTCTTTTTCCTTTTTAATATTTGTCTAAAATGAACAGTTCCAGAGATATATGCACGAAAAGGCGAAAAAAAATGAAATTTTTCTCGATTTTGCAACATTTTGTTAAATAAAAAGTGAAGCCCACGGTATATTTTATGCGCATACTAAAATTATCATTTCTAGTGATATTCTGGACCCATTCATCCAAAAATATAGAATCATATCCGATTCACCTATCCTAAAACAGATACCGCCTGGTCTATTAACGTTGTTATAGCTCTGGAACAGTAACAACCAGTGAATATTTATTAAACTTTCGTGGGGTTCCATATATGCAAAAACGTTCAGTATTTACAACGGTAACGAATTGACAGTGTATATTTTCTTAGATGTTATAACTTTAAAACACTGGTCTCGGTTGGGATTGATTTTTCCGAGGATTTTTTCTACCTGTTCATTTATTTTTTGTCGCAGGGTCTTGATTTTCTAAAAAATAGCTCCTAAATTACCCACACTGGTCTGGAAATAATATTTAGCTCAACTTTCATATAACCTTAGTTTTTTTTTTTCGTAATTTAATTATTTAAAGCGTTGGCATCTTTTTAAGAGTAAATTTAAAAAAAAATCTATGGATGCGTTTTTGAGAAGAACGATTTTCATTTGTTTTAACAAAAACAGATATGATATATTCAAAAATTATTATATAATAGTAATTATATACCAAGATAGAGAAGAAATTTTTTATAGCTGAGTGTATTAAAGAATGCGAGGCTATAATAGTCTTCTCTACCGTAGTTTATGTATTAGTTTTTTCACTACTAGGGCTATTTAACTATTTTTATCCAAATAATAAAATAACTTATTAACAGAAATGATGTTTCATGAAATTTTTATAAAAATCAAGTAACCTTGATCAATGACATACAGTGCGGTCCAAAATTCACCCCCCCCCCCCTTTAACTTTTGAACGAGTTGAGATATCGACTTCAAATTTAGAACTCTTAAATAAGACAACTTAAAGATAGTTTAAGCGTATATTTGATATTTCCAGCTCTTAAAATGTGGGCAGGGGGGTATGGGGGGCATTTTTTTTAATGGAAAGGGGGGTCGTGTGATACATCATTTTAAAGCTTATAAAATTCTCTATTTAAATTAACATTTTTAATTTTTTTAAAAAGGTTTTTTAAGGTTTTGATTTTTCAATTTTTTGTGCTAAAACATTCGATTTTTTAAGTTTTTTTTTATAAATCTTATTTATGTAAACTAAAATTAGTTTAAAAGTATAATTAACATTTTTTTATGATAAAATTAGGCATTTTTAAAATATTATTTGTTTTTTTAGAGGAATTTTGATATTAATACCCATTTTTAACCCTATTTTAAACCCATTTTTTTTTTTTTAATTAAAAAATATGGAGTTAAATGGAGAATTTTATAAGCTTTAAAATGATGTATCACACTACCTCCCTTTCCATTTAAAAAAATGTTCCCCTATGCCCCCCTGTCCACATATTAAGAGCTGAAAATATCAAATATATGCTAAAAGATAGTTTAAGTTGTCTTATTTAAGAGTTCTAAGTTTGAAGTCGATATCTCAACTCGTTCAAAAGTTAAAAGGGGGGGGTGACTTTTGGACCACACTGTATGTTCAAATAAATACTTTGAACTGATGTTTAAAAATATGTTTTTTTTTTTCATAATATTTAGCTAATTCTTGATTGTATTAATTGTTAATAATTATAATTAATTATATTTAATACATAAAAAGTTATTTAAAGCTATTTTCTAGGGTTTAATTAGTAAAAATTGCACAAAGAACTGAAACATCTAAAGTGACAGAAATAAATTGTTTATAAAATTTACTCCTACTAGGAGAGAAAAAATTATTATTGCTATAGGCGAAGAAAATTGATTTCACAGTCTGAAAACATGATAAATAATGGTATGTTCTAAAGCTAGTAGATAAAAAAATATATATTTACATGTTTAAAATTTGAAGTTAATATCTCAACTTGCTTAAAAGTTAAGAGGGTAGGTGACTTTTGGATCGCACTGTATGCAACTATTTATTCAGTATTGTTAAGTGTATTGAGAGAGCAAATCAAGATAAAAACGAAATAAAAACACCGACATTTGATTAAAATTAAGGAAATTAAAGTCATGTGGCAGACTAAAAACTTTGTGATTATTATGGGAAACTTCTGGAACAGTCCATATTTTGACCTCAAACATTTCACGAAGTATTTTCCGCTTCCTTGTCTTTCAAATCGGTGCTAAACGCGGTTTTCAGGAAATAAAGGGGGAAATAACTCTGAAAAGCCTCTCTTTCGGGAATCCGTCACGTTAACCGTTTAGAAGATTGCTTTCTGTCCCTATCGTTCTAAAATTAACGCATTATGGCTTAGTTTTTATTACATGCTTATATTTTTAAACTAACGTTCTCTGTTAGTAGTATACAATGCGTGTCAAATATCCGTCCCCTTTAACTTTTGGATGGCTTATGATATCAACAGCCACATATATTTTTGATATATATTTAATATACAGCCTGTTCCAGAACTCGCGTACCGAAATTTGAGGGTATATTAAAAACCCTCTGGAAAATATGAAAAAAATTTAAAAAAAAATCCATCTTCAATACTAATTAAAAAGGAAGCTATTTAATCTGACCAATCCTGTTGCTGATGTTAAATTACCTAAAAATTAGTTTTTCCCTACTTATTAGTAACTATGGTTGCATTTTAATGGTTGACTCGTGCATTGTTTAAGACTTTCAACTTTAGTATCTTTTTAGGTTATTATATTTTGACAAAACCGACAGAGGCTATCAAATATTCTATTTTTATAGGGTCACTCCATCCGGCGGTGGTTTTATGATACCCGTCTTAGACGGCAGCAACAAACTGCCGCTGCAACTCCATTCAGCGCGCTGAATGTAGTGTTTTTTTTTTATTAGAAACTCAGATCTTTTAATTGATTTACTGGCTATAAAATCTTAATACAAATTAATAAAATAAAAATACAATAACTGAATTTTATTTATTTATTTCAAAGTAATCACATAGGAACAAGTTTTATCGGTGTTCCGAAAGAGAACACTCTAGCTAGAATGTAATTTTAAGATTGGTGCAGAGGGCAAGGAATTTTGGAAGTTTAAACGCAAACAGAAAAGTGGTTGGAGACACTTCGCGAAATGCAAAAACTGTTGATAATAAAGAAGCTGTCATTTAGACTTTTGAAGAATAATCTGGAACAAGCATTAGTATCGTGGCAAGAAATCTTGATATGTCTGTCCTGTGTTTAATGAACTCTAAAAGATGAAGAAACGCATTATTTTTAGCAAACTCGCGTTCAATGTATGAAGCATGCTAAAGAATATGTTCAAAATGACCTCCACCAACTTGAACACATAAAGCAGCTCTTTTTAACAGACTTCTCCTGGCATTAATAATCATATTTGGAGTTACTGACTCAAGCGCTTCATGTATTCGGTCTCCTAGTTCTTCTACAGTGTCTGGCATATTTCTATACACTAAATTTTTTACATGGCCCCATAAAAAGAAGTCCATTGGAGTGAGATCAGGGGATCTAGGAGGCCACCTTCTGGGACCCTCACGGCCTATCCAACTGTTTGGAAAACTGATGTCGAGTTGGCTTCTTGCCGTTTCTGAGAAATGCACTGGACAGCCATCATGTTGAAACCAGATGTTATCCACATTTGCCAACCTTCGAAGTGGGATGTCATCAATAAGATTTTCCACTTCATCCCTTAAGAAGTTAGTGTAGGTTTCGCCTTTCAATCTGCCAGGAAAACTCATGGGGTCCAACGTAAAACAAATATTTTAAGCATTTTATGGTGGTTTATTTCTCAAAATAACTTACTATAGCATCTCCCAATATTACGGCCCAAATATTCAAGGGAAAACCTTCGTTGGGGATTTCCTTGCTGAAGGCATGGGGATTTTCCTGTCCCCAAACATGAGAATTCCTTGAATTAAAAAAATCATCTCTTTGAAACCCAGACTCATCCGTAAAAAGAATGCTTTTTACAAAGTTTTCATTTTCTTGATGTTTCTGCAACAGCCATGTGCAAAATTCGACTCGTAAAGGATAGTCCTCCGGTGTCAAGCATTGTACTCGAGTGTAATGAAAGGATGCATTTTTTCATCTTTTAGAATTCGTTGAACAGAGGTCTTAGACATATCAAAATTTCTAGCCACGATACTAAGGCTTGTTTCAGGTTCTTCTTCAAAAGCCTTAATGACAGCTTCTTCATTATCAACAGTTCTTGCAGTTTGCGGAGCGCCTCCAATCTCTTTTTTGTTTGGAGTTAAATTTTCAGAATTTCTTGCCCTTTGCACCAATCTTAAAATAACATTTCTGCTAGGATGTTCTCTATTGGGAAAACGAATAGAATATTCTACAGATGTAGCTAAAGCACTCCGGCCACATTCGCCATATAAAATTAGCATTTCGCAATACTCTTCTGAAAAAATGAAAGTTTTGATATTTTTTATGACATTAATAAATATTTATGTCACATTAATCACCATGTCAACCTACAGAATATGTACCTGCAATAATTAAATTTGCTTCCATAGCTACAAATTCAACCTTTAATGGTAATTTATAATCAGCAACAGTAT
>OY294045.1:69554456-69620309 GCA_958510825.1 Brachypterus glaber | reverse complement strand
TGCTTGGATAAAATTTTTCTAATCGTGAGTCGTTCATAAATGTCAATTTATTTTACCTATGATGTCAACTGACTTTCTTTCGCAATAACTATGTTCGAAATTAAAAAATAAACTTATTTTTTTGATAAATTAGTGAAAAATGCATTAAAAAATAGGAATCAGTTAAAAGTGCTTCTGAATTTTATCACCAACCAGCATAATTTGAATACATGTAGTTTTTGAACGTTTTAAGAACTTTTATAAAAATAAGGTCTACACAATAAATTTATAACTAAAAACAAATAAAAAAACTAAATAGATACGTATTTGAATTTTTATTTAAGTTAAGCAATTAGAAGTATAATTTAGTTCATTGTATTAGCTCTTGTATCTCTTGGCTTCCGAGACAAGTAAAACCCAAATTTAAGTAAAACTCGAGGTAAAACTGCACCATTTTTATGAAAAATAAACATGCACCAGGCTTTTCTTGCTTATTTATAATCTTTTATCACTTCCAAGTTATAATTTTAAAACTTCTCACTGAATAATAATTTTTCGCCAAACCATGGTTTACAAACTGTAACTTTCTAATACATGCTATTATTTTATTTTTCTAAATATCTATTTATTTATTATAATTATTTTTCTTGTTCATAAATAAATAACTAAAATTTTCAAAATTATTCAAACCACTGACAAGTGAATTGTCATTTTACAAGATTTAGTAAAGTGTCACAGCAAGCTTTATCTACTTGCGTTCAACTCATACACTGTTAAAAATTTTTAAAAATAACTATTTTTTAATTTCAGTTTTTTGTCTTAAAACTAACGTTATTAGTTATGAAAAGTATGGAACGTTAAAGAAAACGCAACAGTTTTTCAGATTTTAGAAGTTTTAACTAAAGTTTACCAATTAAATTCAGTTTCATATGACCGTAACTCCAAAACCAAAGCTAGTTAAAAAATTTTGTTTAGTCAGATTTATAGCTTATTGGGTCTATAATCAATAGTATCAATTTTAAATTGGCAGCTTTAGAAATAACTCCAAAAAACGCCCTGTACGTCTTAGATGGCCCGCCCTGTATACAGGGTGTATTTGAAATAGGGTAGGAAATTTTAACAGGTGATTCTACATGATAAAATATGACAAAAAGTTCCTATAAACATATGTCTAAAAATGCGTCATAAGGGAGCTACGCCCCTTTGAAATTGGCTAAAAAAATCGGTTTTTATTTAATAACTCAGGAACCCTTTGAGATATGTTAACGAGGTTTTGCACGTGAATTAATCCTAATAAGGCCCATCTTTGTATGTCATTTTCACGTACTTATTTAAACCAGGGGTGTGCAAAACGGGGGGTCAGTTTTTTGTCCCAAACTTTTTTATGTGTAACTTTTTTGCAATTTTATTTTTGAAATTTGATTCCTCAGGTCAAAATACATAAAAAAGGTACTCTTGTTGTATTACTGTAGGATTAACCGTTTTCGAGAAAAGTTCATTTGAAGGTGAAATTTCACGGTTCGAGGACGAAAAATTAAATACTAAAATGTCGAAAACCAAAATTTTAATTATGCAATGTTATTCTACATCAAAAACTAAGAAAAAAAGTTTCCATACATGTAGGTCGAAAAAACGCTTTTAAAGCTACCATAGCCCTTTAAAAATGGTGCATATTTAGGAGACCATAGCTCCGTTAGGATTGTTTTTTGGAAGTACCTGTATATGAGGTTTTTTTTCTTAGTTTTTAATGTTCATTCGCCCTGCATTATTAAAATTTTGGTTTTCAACTTTTTAGTATTTAATTTTTCGTCCTCGAAACGTGGAATTTCACCTTCAAATGAATTTTTCTCGAAAACGGTTAATCCTACAGTATTAGAACAAGAGTACCTTTTTTATGTATTTTAACCTGAGGAATCATATTTCAAAAATAAAATTGCAAAAAAGTTACACAGAAAAAAATTTGGGACAAAAAACTGATAAGCCCCCCCCCGTTCAGATTGATCGGTAAATTGGTTTTCGAGAAATCTTGATCACCGCAAAAAAAGCGTTTCTGGGCAAGGGCCATGGTTTCCACAATTTTCCGAATTTTCCAATTAAAAATTTTTCACAAACATCAAAAAATATTCTATTTATTTTGTAGGTCGTTCAAATACAGTTGTGATTACATAACAAAAAATCAATAAAAACCCTTAATTTTCCCGAGCCATAAGGTATATAACGAGTATATAACCCCTTTTAAAATACTCTGAACACTTTGAGGACTTTTTACCTACATATTAAAAGAAAATAAAAACATTTTGGTTAAAATAATTATAATTTAGTCTCTTAATTTTAAAAATAACTTAATTCCGTTTCTTGATTTTAAAACGGAGCACATTCCTATTTCAGGACAAAAATTTTTGTCTTCAGCAACTTCAAAATGTCTCAATATTTTGGCTACCATTGCCTTTAATTCCAAAACTGCAAATTTTTGACCTAAAAAAAATAATATTACATAAAAATACAACCTGAGCAATGCAGTTATGCTCAGTGAGCATAACTGCCCCATTATTTTACCTAAGTCCGGCGCCGAATCTAGCCGAGTAAAAAATTGGACCAAGGTAGCTAAGATTAGTGGTTTAGAAATGACTTTTAGACTAATTATCACTAAATGTTTTAGTGATATTTTTATTACCTACTGTGCCTTTGATCGTTTTTGAGATTAAAATTAAATTACCTGTCAATTTATATTTTGCAAAAAAATTCCTGCCGCTGTAGTACATTAAAGTTAGATTTTTATTGTAAATCTGTTTTTTTCAAGCAAGATAGTAAATTAAAAATCGCACAGTAAATATTTTTACAACAGGTTTGAATAGTATATGTTTTTGTATAGAATATAGTTATGTTTTATAAAATAATCTACTCAGTATAATCGCACATCCAATATTCGAATCTGTTTTGAAAATATTCACTGTGCGATTTTTAATTTACTATATTGCTTGATGAAACAGACCATAAGACCAATTTTGTGATATGTGAAAGGGGGCTATCGGAGAAGCTTAAATCCGTATTGCCATGTGCTTGCTTCCGGTCGCCATATTGGTTTCAGGGGAAGAGTTCCAAGTCTCAAAGTTGTAGATAATTAAATTATCTTTTATTTTCATTAACACTTTTTTTTTCTGTGCGTGTAATAATTTTGAGCATGTGCATTTCAATTTATTTTTTTTTACTCATTCCCATTTTTCTTGTTTCCGGAAGAAGTTACGTACATGCAACTCCTTATAAAAAATAAAGTACGTAAAATTTTGATATACCTTCGAAGTCCAAAGTTATAGCGACGCAAAGTCAGTCGCGTGCGGTTTTTCGCACGATCATTAATAGGTTTTATTAAGGTAGGCATTGAAAACGTAAATTTTACAACATCATTAAAATCAAGAACAAAAACAACAACAAAATTAAAAAAAAATGAAAAAAAATTTTTTTTTCGTAAGACGAAAAATAAATTGACAAAAGTCTTTAGCCCGAAGCGTTCTTGGGTTATCGTGGTCACAAATATCCCCAACACACAGACCGACAGACGGACCGACGACAGAATTTTTTTTTACGGATATCATATTTTTTGGATATAAAACGTCCAGAAATGTAAAAAGAAGCATTAAAAATTTTTAGATTTTTTTTACGGACTTTCCTTGGGGAAAGAAAAATTATAACATGAAATAAGAATCTGCCACCGGCAGACTGACGGGATTTATCTTAAATACTGTTAAATCTTGTACTATTTTCGTGACGTAACAAAAACTACCGGGATTAAACCTGATCCCGGCACTTTTTCGCCTACTTTTGTGACGTCACACAAACCACCCTACCTTTCCTCTTCAAAAACCCTTCTTCATAACATCCCAACCAAACTGCCGGGATTTAACTTAATGCTATTCACAGCGAATAAATAACCTTACTTTAAAAATGCATTTTTACCTGTGAGAAAAATCAAACGATGTTTTAAAATTTACGTTTTCAATGCCTAACTTGATAAAACCTATGCGAAAAAACGCGTACGGCTGACTTTGCGGAGCTATAACTTTGGACTGCTTTATCGCACCGCCTTCGAAGATTTCTCAAAATATTGGAAATTTTCGTACTTTAATTTTTATGAGGGGTTACATGTACGTAACTTCTTCCGGAAAAGAGAAAAATGGCAATGAGCGAAAAAAACAATTTTAAAATGCAATTTGAGGTTAATAAAAAGTTATAGCCCGCGGTTTCAGCGAATCAAAAAACATAGGAAATGATGGGTTAGAACCTTAGGCAGAAAATTTTATTTTGTAGACTTGTGTATTGTATTATTTACCTATGCAATTCCTGGGACCAGCACTGAATGGTACGTGCGCATAAGTATGTCTGCTCGACTGATTTTCAGGCAGAAAACGTTCAGGATCGAATTTTTCAGGATCCGGAAAAACTTCCGGATTATGATTCATGCCATACATAAATATACTTATAGTTGTACTTTTAGGAATTAACATGCCATCTGAAATATAAATTACACTTAAATCTTTTTTTCTTTAAATAAATCAACTTAACCAACCAGATCAATAGTTAAATACGGAACAAATATTTTACTAGTTGCTGCAACCAGAAATCTGATTTTTACCTAATCAACTACACTGCTGCCGCACATTAAATTCCGGACACCTAAAAATTGACATTTTTTAAATTCAAATATTTCGAAAACTAATTAATGGATTTGACTGATTCTTTTTTTGTTTTAAAGCGTAAACATTGTCTACTTTTGTAGTAAAGTTTTAAGAATGATTAATTTTTTTTTTTCGTACTAACAGCAATAAATAATGTACAACTATGTTTTTACCCCATCTTCTAGGAATTGAGTGGTACGCCACTGCAACTGTTTATTAAATTATTAAAATTAATAAGAAAGATTTCCGCAGTTTTAATAAATATTTTCTTTTTTATTTTTTTACATTTTTACTTCTGGTTTAGGAGATATAAGGATTTTCCTGAAAGTTGTCATTTTTTCAGTTAACTTAAAAAGTACTACATGAATTTGATTGATGCTGTGCTTTAAATTTGAAACTTAACCTAGTTACGTTTTTCTTCTAATCAAGTTTATCAAAAACATAAATTGGGTTTAAAAAACTTGAGTAGAAGAAAAATAGGGTCACTCCGTCCGGCGGCAGTTCTGCGAAATCACCGTTAAGCCTCCGTCAGACGGCAATAGAAAGTTGTCCCGGGATGAAGAAACTATAAAAGAAGAAGTAAAAGACATGAGCTTCAAATAAAAAACTCTGCTGATTTAGTACTTTTTGAGTTAACTGAAAAAATTACTACTTCCAGGAAAATCCTGATATCTCCTGAACCAGAAGTAAAAATGTAAAAAAATAAAAAAGAAAATATTCATTAAAATGGCGGCAATAAGAAAGAATTTAATAATTTGATAAACAGTTGCAGTGGCGTACCATGCAAGTCCTAGAAGATGGGGTAAAAAACATAGTTGTACATTATTTGTTGCTGTTAATACGAAAAAACAAAATTTAATCATTCTTAAAACAAACAAAAGTAGAGAATGTTTAAGCTTCAAAACAAAAAAAGAATCAGTCAAATTCAATAATAGGTTTTCGAAATATTTGAATTTAAAAAATGTCGATTTTTTAGGTGTCCGGAATTTAATGTGCGGCAGTGTATATTGAATTTGCACTATTTAGTAGTAATTATTATTAAAATTTTATACTTTACCGGGTGGGACGAATCAAACAAAAATGTAGGTATACGGAAGCGCTGATTTCACTGGCACACGAAAACACCAGACGAGACAAACATTTTTATTCGTTTTTGGGGTTACTGAATCCGAATCCAGGGTTGGTTTCACTCGATCGGATCGCATTTCGTTCCTAACCCCGAAAAAGTGATGAAAAGTGTTTCAACTTTCATCACTTTTTTGAGGTTAGGAAAGAAATGCGATCTGAGTCAAATTAACCCCGAATTAAGATTCAGCGACCCCAAAAACGTATAGAAATGTTTTTCTCGTCTGGTGGACAAGACCTTTTTTTCGTGTGCCTGTGTTTTTATTCCTTGCCAATATCGGTGCGTACAAAAAGTGTCACAAAACAGGATAAAAAAATAAATTGAATTTTAAACAGATAAAAATACCAAAAGGCAATAATGAGTTTATCAGGGCTGACACAGTCAAAAGCCTTATTTAAGTCACAAAAAACATTCTTCTTCTTCTTCAAAACAATCCAGATACTTTTCAATAAAGCGCTGAATTGTCTTGAAAGTACATACTTTTATTTTTTATGAACCTAAATCGACTGGGCGTATAGAGGTTGTGCTTTTTAAACATTGAGATAACAAAGAGCAAAGTTTAGCCAAAAGCTATTCTTTCACTTAAAAATTACCTTCTACATCATCAAAATAACCTTCAAAAAAAGTTTACCTAAAAGACAATCACTTTCCAAACTTTTAGCAATGAATGGCACAGGCGAATACATTCGAATTGATTCTTTTACCACCAGATCCAAGTACTTTAAGTTATTGAGATTTGATTGTGTTACTTCGCTTTTGCTATCAGGGCCCAGGATTTCGATTAGTTCTTCGTAAACTTTATTTTGAATAGTTTTGTTTTGCGCTAATGCCAAAAGGGTGAAGCAAAGTGCTGTACTGCTCGTATCGTGTCCCTAAAATAACAAACTCAAATTATAATGCTTATCCTTAGTTATGATGTAGAATATAATGTAGAAATGTCCTCTTAAAATGGGACAAACACAAAAGTTTATAGAAACTTTTTTCTCATTTTTTGAAAAAAAATATATTATCTAAATTAGTTTTTTATATCTCGTATTTTGGCTCAAATTTGCAAATTAAGCAAAAGATTTTTTTTTAAACTGAATGTATTGTTTCGTGTAAAATAAACATTATAACGTATTATAAACAATATTAACTAAGTGTTAATAATTATTAATTATAATTAATAATAATAATTTATTAAGTGTTATAATTATTATATGAATGTACTCTCGTGTATGGGTTTACCAAGGTTGCTTTATAATGTGAGATTTTTTGAGTATGTTTACTCATTTTTTGAGTCTAGTCTAGTTGTCCAATTTGACCTTAGATTTGAATTCAACGCCTCACAATATATAAGATTGGATAGGTCTCCACCTCAGGACAATATATATTTTTTTATTTTGGGAGCCGGTGTTTTATTAAATGGTGAATTTGACCCAATTAATTATTTTGTGTAATTTTCGACTCAAAAGATATTGATTATTTATTTTGATTTGTTTAAGGAAATGTTGGGTTTTGCATTTACTTTTCCAATTTTTAACAAAGTGTTTTTTTTTTTGTATTTATTATTATAAACTAACGATTGAGTGTTGTATTAGCTTTAAAACCACAAAAAAGTAAATTGTTTTCATTTTAAACCTAAATCTAGCTTAAATTTGGCAACCTGCAAAGGGAGAATAGCAGGGTAAGCTCGGATAAGGGATTTTTTTAATTCTTTTTAATTTTTGCTATAGATTTCTGAAACAATAAGGACCCTATTTCTGAATAACCCTGTATACTGACCGCAAACATAAACGTATCAACTTCTTCTCTTATGTCCTCATTACTCAACTCATGTCCATTTTCAGATGCTTGTAGTAACATGTCTAACAGAGCAGCTTTAACTTTAATTCCCTCATCCATATACGGATTTTCTTTCTTTTCCTTAAAAGTTTCCCGTCTTTTCCTAATGATCTCATTTGTAAAGTCGTGTAATATTTTTAAATATTCTTTGTATTTTGGGTAACTCTTTGAAAAACTAAATAAAAAATCGTTTCCCATCCAGCCAGAGAAAAACCTTAACGTGAAAATTTCTAGGAATTTTGCAACAGCTTCTACGTATTTTGGGTTTCCATTAAATTGGGCATTTATTGGGGTGCCAAAGGCGGTTTCTAAAAATAATCTATTTAAAAATGAATATTATTTGACATAAGTGAATGAAGTATAAAATACTACTGCAAAATTGCTTAAAAAAATTAAACTAGACCTTTTTATTTTAACCCCTAAATACATACAGTACACACATGTACTGAGCAAGTATTCTTTTATACCGTTTTATACTTAGTTCTGTAATAGTATCTTTCCTACGACCTAGTTAGTAGTTAGTTAACTTTAAGAAATTTTTTGGAACCAAACGACCTAGTTAGTAGTTAGTTAACTAATGTTTTTGGATTTTTTGGATGTTTAGTTGTTGAGCCAAACCTACTTCAGTGCACTGGGTTCGCTTACTCAATGCCTAGTATTATTTTTCTGTCAAAAAACAAGTGAACGTTAAACACTAAACGTCAAATTAATAGAATTAATTTTAGACAATTTTTGAATGTTCAGGTGTTAGGTCGTAGGAGAAATAGTATACGCTACTCGACGCAAACCTATTTTAGTGCACTTCGAGGAGTGCATATTTTACGAGGCTTCACCTCGTAAACAAAATAAGCACTCTCGTGCACTGAAAACTAAGTTCGCGTAATCGGTGCGCAATATAGGTACTATCACAATTACAGTTTTTCGTAATGAGCGTAAGTATTTTTTTTAATAAATCGATATCCCCAAGCAACAAAGTCGTAACTCATATATTGTCATTTTTCACGACAGCTAAATTTCTAAAATATATTTTTTTTGTTATTTAAGGGTGGGAAATAATTAAAGTGGAAAAAGAAGCCATGTGATACATCATTTGAAAGCTTATAAATTTTTTTATTAAACTGTCTAAGTATTTATTGTTTAATTATTGTTTTTTTCTGATAATATTCAAGTTTAGAATTTCTTACTTTAGTGTTTTTAGGTAAACTTTTGGTTAAAATGGCCTGTGGAGAAATCTGAGTAGTACCACCAACCACCATGTGTGTCTTTTTTCAAGGGATTTACTTATGAGAATAACTCAAAATAGGTATAACTTGAGTTACATCCTTGTTGCATGGGAGTGTCGAAATGGTTTTCAGGCAACTTTATTGTACGTAAAAAGTTTTCTAGTATGTTTGTATTTAGGTGCCATCTTACCACAAATTACGTCCAAAGAACACATATTAACTATTTCCTGAATTTCAATGGAATCGGAGTTATTTTGAGCTGCCTTTTCCAAATTGTCCAACAAAATATTTCCTTGCCGATTAAAAATATCCATAAAACTTTCCAAAACTTTGAAGTGAAAAGTTGGAGTTATCATTTTTCTTCTGCTTTTCCATTTTGCTCCTTAAATAATAGATTGGCGAATGCAAAAATAGTCATTTTGTAAAATTTAACTAACTATATGGGAAACTTTTGTTTGGTTGTCAAAAATTAAAAATACAGTATATACTCCAGTCATATTAGATTTTAAAAAACCAGTAGAAAAATTCCGATTTGTCTAAATTTTTGTGTACGCCTTTGCTTTGTCACTATAAACATAGGGTGAAAAGTCCTCCACGGTGTTCTAGAAGAACTTTTAAATGACATAACAACTTTCATTTTGTTTTTCTTTTTGGAATTTCTTATATGAGCTCTTATTAAAAAAATAAGACCAAAATTTTAAAAATCGTTAGAGCCGTTTTTAAAAAATGTGTTTTTTAGAAAATTTCTTTGATATTTCACGCTAACATACTCGGTTTGCCCTTGATGTCTCGGATTTTGACCAAACTTGGCATAGTGGTACCGCTATGGTACCTAAGCACTCCCACCAAATTTTGTTCAAAACGGTCCATCCGTTCACTATACTGGGTGTCCCACTAAGTTCTTGATATAGCTAATCTCCGTTATTTGAAAAGGTATTAAAATTTGCAAAAAATAGCATTAAATCAAAGACAAAGAAGATTTTACTGACTTATTCAAAGCCGCCCTTTGCTTACCCACGCCCTTGAAACCACCCCCAACTTCTGTTTCTCAAATAGCACCCCCCCATTCTTATTAAAGACTATAAATAACAATTATTATTTATTAATAGAAGGGTGGTATTTAAAACAAATTTGCGGGTGGTTCCAGGTTATTATGAATTGGTTTTGGATATATTAATCAATTTAATTTTGGGTACAATTTAACGGAAGTTTTTGTAAGTTTGAATAAGTCAATAAAATATTCTTTGTCTCCCATTTAACGCTATTTTTTACAACAAATTTACCTTTTCAAATAACGGAGATATAACTTGTCAAGGGAACGTTCAAGTATTACGTAACGTAAATTTTGATCATTCTGGAACCCCACCCCCCCCCTTTAACGCTATTTTCCTATACCATTAACATGGGCATAACAATCCAAAATGACCCCCATTGGTAGACTATTAGTCTACCAATATCACCCTGTACGATGATTAGAAAATAGATGATGGAATAATAAATTATTATTTTTATAACTTTGTTTAAAATTAAAAAGTCCAAACGTCTAACCACACGTTAGTAGTACTATGTGCTTGAGACACACAGATCTTCAACTTGCTATTATTAAAAGTCTCCAGACTAGGAGAAGTATGAGTAGTTGTATGCTAGATGTCTAGCAATAGATGGCGCACAATACATCAATCTGATGACAATACTTTTGTTGTGAGTAAGGTCAGGGACTGTTTTCTTAATCAGCGTACAGAGATGACTCTTGGCACTGAAGAGGGCCAGCAGCCCGAAACTCGTAGTTTACCAATATCACTCTGTACGATGATTAGGAAATAGATTGATGGAATAATAAGTTAATTATTATATAAGGTTAAAGATAATTATCAAATGATTTGACAGTAGAATTTCAAATGTACGTTTTATGGTATCAGTTTGAAAATAATTTATTTCAATTCGTTGGATATTTTATATAAAACGAAATAATCGAAATATAAAACGAAATACTTGACGCAGTCTTTTTCGTGGGATTAGACTTTTTTGAAGTTCTTAGAGCATAGGCCGTGTCACTTCTTAGTGTGAGTATGCTTAGGGCCAAAATTTTGCCATATTGAATTTTTAATTGTTGGCATTAAATTCGATTTAGCGACCATAAAAACCCTTCGTTGTTAAATTTCTTGGTAATGGTTACTGTTTTCAAATAACAAGACATCCATTTTCTCTGTGTAGATAACAATTTAAATACAAGGCGAAGTTTAAATTAATTACACAGATATAGTTATTTGGGACAGCTAGATTACTTGGGCGAAGTCATAATATATTTATCATTGATAAAAATAGTTATGCAAATGTATGCAAAAAAATAACCCCATCATATGTTCTCGCTTAAGTGAAACAACAAAAATAGTGTTGATCTTTAGCATTCCTTGGCAAAACGTCTGTCTGTCGGTCGGTATGTCTGGAAAAGTTTTTGACACTATAACTTGATAACGCCGTGAGCTAAATATTTTAAAATTAAAAACTAGGTTTATTGTCCAAAGTTATCGCTTTTGGTTGTTTTTGGTAAAAATCTATTTGGGGTAGGTGATATAGATTAACCGCTTTAAAAATAACTGTGTTTTCGCATGCAGGTAATTGTAACCAATGAAATACGTAAAATATAATGAATAAATAAATAATAAATTTTGATTTTGTTTTTAAACACTTCTTTGAGCTTCAAATTTATTTGAAGTGTTTAAAAGCACTATGCGGACGAAGCGACACGCCCTATGCTCTACATTGTTAAAAAAGCCATTTTCTTGTGGATAACTCTAAAGCTCCATACAGAGGCTCGCATAACCATAATACATAACATACAACGATGCTGTGATTGGCTTGATGTGCCATCATATGCCTTGTGCACAAGCTTACGTTATGTTTATGGTTTTGCATGCCTGTCAACGGTGCCTAAGTAATAATTACCTGTACTAACTATTAACCCATCACCAAGCCAAGGTCTGAATAAATCATATCCATCAGATTTGCCCAGGTGCACAGTCGATGACAGAAAATAGTCGACATATTCCGGTTTTGTTATAATCAAATTAAGTTTGGCTCCAAACCATAATTTGTAGATTGACCCATATCGTTCTTGCAGTTTCATAAACGATTGTAACAAACCTAAAGTTAATATATGATAGTTTTTACCATGCGAGGATTTGTAGTACTTTACCAGTTATAGCAACATACGTTTATTCATATACCCTATTTCATTTCATTATTAGTAACTAAAAAAGTTACTAGGTTTAGTTTAGCATTGTAAGTAGATCTTCTGGTGAAAAACGGCATATGCTTAAATTTGAAGTATCGTATAAATATGTCTTGAAAAAATATGATAGATTATATTTTCATGTCATATCATTTAGATAGAATATAAACTTTTGCATTTTTTTAATTATTATTATTAAAAATTTGATAAAATGTATGTTCTGAGGCTTTGCCCAAATATAACGAAGAAAAGTGCTAAAAATTTATAACAGTATTTTAAAGCATGATTGGAAAATACCTTAGAAGTCTCTATATGCTGTTAAATATCCAATATTTATTATAATTTATTTATTATACACTTATGGAAGCATTAAAAAAAATATTTTGAAAAACTTCAAAATGTATACCATGAATGCAACCTTAGTCAAAACAACTAATCATAAACATCAAAAGTACTAAATAGTTACTAATAATGAAATGAATAAGGTATAATATATTTTTTATTCGCTTGTTTTCCAAAGTGTTAAGTTAAAAGTGACACATTTGTTAAGAGTTTGTCTTTTGTTTTATTTTGGCGGGCTGCAGCCCGCCAAAGTACTTTTTCGGTCCCTTATGAAAAATTGCATAGCGGTTGTGTTCGCCTTTTGCGGTCCCTTATGGAAAATTGTCAGTTGTCTGACATAACCAAATTAAAACTAATTTTACTTATTATTTTTGCCTTTTTTTGTTAAAAATATGTTTACAAACGAATAAAAAATAGCGTATGATACACGGAGGAGAAATATATCTCGGTCTCACGCGCTTGTGAATCTCGGCTCACGCCTCGATTTTCAATCTCCTTGGATCAAAATATACTATTGTTTCATTTATTATCTAACTATGTAAAGTTTGCCTTGCCGTCAAGTTAACTTGGAAAACTCCGGCCCACAAAAAAAAATAAGTTTAATTACTATTGACTAGACTATATCTTTCTTACGTATTTTCGGGCGCAGAAAATTAATTTGACGATAAAAATCTCGCTGATCCCCAAAATACCTCGCTCCTTTCTTATGTAAAAGTGGCTTCAGTCAGATTTGGCTAATTTTGGAAATATAGTTCTCGACATTGTTATCAAAAGTTGATAATGACACAACTCTCAAAAATTAATATATTAAGGACTTAGGACTATATTAAAGACTTAGGTGCTAGAGCACTTTAAAATTCTCGAAAACCGCAGTGCACCGTTCTTAGAATGACATCGTTTCGGTCCGATTTGGCTGAATTTTGGATATGCTTTTGTTTTCGACTTTCTCATCAAAGGTTTTTTCGGGTAAAACTTCCTAAATTTACAAGTTTACAGACATTTACATCTCGAGCCAGCTCGTCCAGTGTTCTTTGTTGAGGTTTTTTAAAAAGTTATGGGGTCAGAGAGTTTTTTCAGTGTCAAATTCGTTTTTAGCACGCAAAAATACATACCTATAGTATATTCAACTTCAAGATGAAGTAGTAATAAACAAACGGATTTAGTGACAGGGTAGGACTCAAAACAAAATATTTCTATACGACGGTCCATTGCAATGCATTCAGGCCTATTCACATGTACCATTGAGATTGAAATTTGTGGCAATATTGACGAAAATTGCAAGGTCATTTACGTCAACTGTATTAAAACTGCATGGTATTGTAATTTTTGTCAATATTGAATAGATTTCAATGGTACATGTGAATAGACCTGATTGTACGCTTCACCGCAAGTGCTCACGCACTGACCTGTTTAATTTTGTACATCCCTACTCCCGAAATATTCGAGTGTTTTAACCAATAAAATCACGCGCCCGCTGCCGCCTGCGCGATTCTCATGTTTACTTCCACTGCACCTTGGACTTGAATTTACTATAAATACATAACTATAGTCTGTTTAATAGTAATTGACTTAATTTTTTTTTGTGGGCCTGTGTAATGAATAAAGCAGAAGATATGAATGAATTCTTCCTATAGTTAAAGTTTACTTTACTATCTCTCAGATAAATGTGCATTAATAAACCGAACAAACATTTTTAAACCAATTTAGAACTGCGTTTTTCGAGAAGAAAAAGAAACCTTAAGGTGTACTTAATAGTAAATGTATGATAAGTAAGTAAGTGTGGATTTCTTGGGTTGTGTGAAACTTATTTTTCCTACGACCAGCTGATTTTACATATCTGCTGTCAGAAAATTAGCAAAAGTCAAACACATAACCTGAAATTGACAAACTTATTTTAAGATCATTTTTCGTTTTTTTGATGTGTAGGTGATGGGTCGAAGGAAAAATAGTATATGCATCTCGACGCAAACCATTTCAGTGCACATCAAGTTTGCGTACTTGGTGCGTAATATACTATTCTAAAAATTACAAAATCTTTTTTGAAAAAATGTTCGTATCTAAAATAATTAAGTAAGCACAAGAATTTTTTTTTGAAATTAAGCATTTTATCATGGCATGGTTTAATTAAAGGAATATTTTGTTTGTAAATATTTTAATTTGAAGCTAATTACCGTCCCCTATTAAATAGATAATAGTTTATTATACACCGAGTACGCGAACCTAGTTTTTAGTGCACTGAAATGGTTTGCGTCGAGGAGCGTATACCATGTTTCCTACGACCTAACACCTAAACATGAAAAAGGCAAAAATTATCTTAAAATTAAGTTTGTCAATTTGAGGTTACGTGTTTGACTTTTACTAATACACACTAACTACTAACTAGGTCGTAGGAAATAGTATATTACGTACCGAGGACGCGAACCTAGTCTTCAGTGCACGAGAGTGCTTATTTTTTTATGAAGTGGAGATGAGTATAAAAAGTACTTGAAGTGCACTGAAATAGGTTTGCGTCAAGGTGCGTATACTATTTTTCCTACGAACTAAAACCTAAGTATTAAAAAAATGCAAAAATGGTCTTAAAATAATGTGTTAATTTGGCGTTTTGTGTTGAACGTTTACCAATTCTCTGACAGCAGATATGTAAAATTAACTGATTGTCACTTTCCAACCGCTGTCATGGCAACAGTTGGAAAATAAACACTAACTATTAACTAGGGCATCCGAGAAAACTAAGAAAACCTTGTGGTGCAGTGCTGGTAAACAAAAAAAAAAATATATTAAGTGGGTCGGTCTGTCTGTCCCAAAAAATTGTGACTCAAAAAATGACAAAGACTTTTAATTATTAGTTTCTGTTCCTATTAGTTTTGGGTAAAAAATGGTAGGAGCAAAGGGGTCAAAGGGGGACAAAAAATATTATTTTGTTTATTTATTCTTTTTTTTTGCTTGTTTTTTTGTGAATAATAATAATAATAATAATAATAATATATTTACCTACAGTTGAGGTTCCTATATCCTTTGCATTGCCCAAAAATGGTATCGGTTTCGGCCCGGGAACATTCTGTAGCGATTTATATTTTAATATTTGTAAATACCACCAAATAAATGGACATGATATAAGCAATAAAACTAATAAGAAGACAGACACAAACATCTTAACGTTGTCCTATACTATACAATTATGACTTTGAACCAGAGTTGTCAACCATATTGACTCGCAAGATTAAGTTAACCGCGGATACGTCCGAAATTATCCGAAGTATTCATTAACAGGGGGCTCGCAAAAATTACACTTAAAACAAATTAAAGTAAGTACACACTTCAAACTTTATTTTAGTGACTGTACTGTCACGTAAATACTATTATTACATAGTAATATTATTAATATTATTTATCGATATAAATAATCATTGAGGCGAAATGGCTCAAATTAATAATACTATAAATAGTAAGTCACTTATAATTAAAAAAAAATGAAAAAAACAATTTTATTTTATTTTTCAAAAATTTGATTTTTCAAAAAATATTTCTTTTTGTATTTATAATTTATATATCAATAACCATTTTATGTAGTTTTTTAAGTCATTGTTTACAATTTTTACTAACTCTTTTATTTTATTAGTAATAAGTTATTATATGATATAACTTGTTATTATACTGTGGTAAACTAATATTGTGTCGTTAGCAAATTTATAATATTTGGCGACAAGTTAAGCACATCTGAGACTGAGTACAAAGAATAAGTACCGCAGAGGACCCAATATTGAGCCCTACACTTTCATCTCAAACCTAGCACTCTCTTGTTTCACAAAACTTACGCATTGTTCCCTATTTTCTAAATATGTTTTTTATTATTACTGGCAATAGTTTACTCCTTATACTATTTTTTTAATAGTATATTATTCAATGAGCCAATAGGCGAGTGGCCTAATCACCTTAATTCTATACTTTCTTTATCCACGGTCGTTTTAAATTTTAAACGGTTTATTTTTACAGACCCGTGATTAATAGGCCCATCAATCACGGCCGTGGATAATAGTATATTATTCAACAAGCGTATAATAATTGATATTAATCACCCGAATGATTAATAGATATTATACGCGAGTAGAATACTATACTTTATCAACGGCCGTTTCGGGTTTTAAACGGTTTATTTTTACAACCGTGATTAATAGGCCTATTAATCACGGCCGAGGATAATAGTATATTATTCATTTATGAGCGTATAATAAATGCTATTAATCAATAAGGGTGAATTTTGGGACGCGAGCCGATAGGCGAGTGGCCTAATCACCCGAATGATTAATAGATATTATACGCGAGTAGAATTCTATACTTTATCACGACCGTGGATAAAAATATTTAACAGTATTTTTATTTCCAGTACATCATTATCATACTATTCACAGCGCGTAGCGCTAGAATAGTGTTATTCGGTAGTTTCGAATTTCCCAAAATCGCCAAAAACATCCTAGACAAAAAGTTCTTGGATACAAATATGTTTCATGAAAAAATAACTAACTTTGAAAATGTCCGTCTGTTCGCATGTCCGTCTGATGTCACGTTTTTTGTGATGACTCAAGAACGAATAATCTGATAGACTTGAAATTTTTAAGAAAAATCAAGTTCTATAAGGGGAAGGTCCCTATTGTTTTAAAAAGTAATCCCCCCAAAATCAAAAAAGTTATGGAGCTTAAACTTTTAAAAAAATTGAAAAAACTATCATTAAAAAAAATATATATTTATTTTTTCAAAAAAATTACCCCTAGTTTTTTTTTCTATGGTAAATAACAAATAAAACTTCGTAGTTTAATATACCATTTTTTTTTGACCAGCGATGCTTCTTCGACTACATAGGTCATGAAAATTGTCGATAATTTTCGAAAAAATGACCACAGCGCGCTGCAGCGCCGTCTGTAGGCCAATGTTTAAACTTTTTTTTTTCTTGAAAATATAGTAATCCATGAGAGTCATTCGAAAATAAGGTACAAAATTTTAAGGGGTGATTCTACGTCCAAAAATATAAAAAAAATTCCTATAAAGTTTGTCCAGAAATCAGCCCTAAGGGGCTACGACGCTCCTAAGGGTACATGTGATAAGTAGTTTTTATTTAATATCTCTGAAACCAAATAAACCACAGTAACGGTTTTTTGCACATGCCTTAACGTTGATAAAGGATATCCTTCTATTCAATTTTTTTCTGGTAATTTTAGCCAGGGACGTGAAATATGGGGCCCCAAATTGTTTTTACAAGACTTTTTGACATTATGAACTTTTTCTACATATATTTGGACCTAGAAGCAACCTTTAAAATTTTGTTCCTTACTTCTGAATCACCCTGTGTATACAAAAAATTAAGTTAATACGTATTCAAATAATTTTTATATAAGTACCCAAAAAAAAATTTAATATTTTTTGGGAACCTAAAAAAAAAGTTTTGGTACTGGAGGCCAAAGTCTTGGTCCGATCAAAGAAAAATTTTAGATTTGACTCATAGTTCTAGGAATAAGGGAAAAAATATTATTTAAATCGAAGATGTGTTGGAGCAATTTCCTCAAAAACTTATCGATTCTCTAGCGAAAGCAAGGCTTTAAAATGAAATAAGCCTACTATACTGCCCTACTACCCTAAAAAGCAGCAACTCCATATTTAATAAAACTGAGATAATGGCAAAAACAGTAAATCGTCTTAGCCACACCCTTGTGTTATAGCTAGAATCTAGAAAGTGGGCGTATAAATTTAGGTTTAAAGTGCCTTTATTATAACGCAAGTTTTGCAATTAATAATTATCTATTTAAATAGAAAATGGCACATACTGCTTTTTAGCCTAGTATCTCGTACTCAAAATTTTTAGCAACGCTAAATTAAAAAGTAGTATGTCAAAAGATAAGGAGAAAACAACCCAAAAAACGGAGGAAAGTATTATTTTGTTGGCAGCAGTTTTTTTTTATTATTATTATTTATTTCCGGCGTCATACAAAAACTATAATAATGCAAAAAACTGTTTATTAATGCTTTACACCCTTCCAATTTTATATTAATATATTTAGTAATAAAAAACTTATTTGGAGTTACTGCTTTTTAGCTTAGTAGCAGCCTCTTATTATGGAGATACTGCAAAAAAGTCTTTAACTGAATAAATAAAGCCGTTTACTTAAATTTGATTGGTTCAATAAATAGCTCATGGAAATGCACAACTAAGAGTAAGGTTAATGACAAAATCACAAAAATGGGAGTTGCGGCTTTTTAGCTTAGTGGGGCAGTATAGGCCTACAGGGGAAGTATTCTTTTGTTTGTGCTGCTCAGCGTTATTTGGAAAATACAATAAACTATCCACTGCGAATAGTATATAATGGAATGTGTAGCATTACATATCTACACGGCTTGTTATAAATTGTTTTTCTTTTCTATCCAACTTACAATCAATATGATTTAAGAATTGAGTAACCGCACTTTGAGGTCATATCTAAATTAAATATTTAATCAAAATAGGTTAAATAAATGTATCAATAGGTAAGCTCGACAAATATATATTTTTAAAAATAAATATTTTATCATGGTATGATAATATAATAATTATAATTATTAAAAAAAAAATTATAAATGTTTAATTAAATTGATAAAAAGCGATTAAAATTTTTTAGGTTTTATAAGCAAAAAGCATGTTTTTCACAATAAAAAAATCTGCCAGTATCTGTCTGTATGTCCGATAAATGTTGGGGCGAGAGGGGATTATAAATTACCAAAATAATTTTTTTTGACTAAGAAAAAACTGACAATCAAAAAAAGTTCATCGCCTATCAAGATTGGGGGCTGTGTCACCACCACTTCGAAGTAATGTCCACTAACTATTGTAAAATATTGTGTGTGTTGTATATGCGAACCTGTATTCCAAGCATACCGCCTAGCTGCCAGTTCGTAAAATTTTTATCAGTAATCCTTAAGTAAAGCATGCTGTAGAATTGAATTACATTATATTAAACGAATTTATGACAAATCGACTCGTCTGTGCAAAAAGCTCGTGTCTCAAAACATGATAACTTTACAGGAACGGGTTATTATTGTTTTGTCGTAAAATCTTTCAGTAAAATTCTCACTGTTCACTTAAAAATTAAATAATTTGAACACACTTAAAGTAATATTATTCCGTTTATTTAAATAAACATAATGGTTTATTCTTGGGAAAGCAAAATATATAAAGACTGTCAAAATTAATGTTTAGCACTCAAATCCTACAGACAGCAGATCTGGTCTTTTTGCCTTCTTTTAAATTACTCCTCGTATTAGTCAAATACTACCGTACTTACTATAAGCCTAATTAGGTACTTAGTGCGTCTGCCAGTAGTTCATATTTTTATAGCATGCCATAAAAATAGGCCAATGTTAATAATAATAATAATAATAATAATAATAATAATAATAATAATAATAATAATAATAATAATAATAATAATAATAATAATAAACGTCTTTATTTGATATAAATATACATCAAAATGGCGAAGTTCGATTCGAGATCGTTCTTCCATATTGAAGCAATACAATTTTTAAAGATAAAAGCCTTTTTTACACTAAAACTTAATTTTATGCTTTCATTTTCGGGACTAAACTTGCCGTTTTTCTCCCAAGAGAAAAATCACGGCAACCTTAATAATATTAACATACATTATACATACTATGTGCTTTACTGGTGCAAAAATTAGGTTTGATTATGATTTGTAGTAAATTAGCGATTCAAACGAATTTATTTGGTTTTGACAAAGAAAACCTTTAAAAATAACATTGTTTAAATTACTTAAAATTTATCGTCTTCGAACTGACGTTTGTGTCAACCATATTAAAGAACAATTGAACTCGCAATAGCCGTGAAACTGACTTTTCGCAATTCACGGGCATCTTGATTAAATTACGAAAATAAAACACCCGATTTTAGATGCATGAATTTTAATTTTAATTTTACCCACCTGTCTAAATTATGTTTGGTCGTGCAAAAAATAGTGTATATACCTCAGGACTAAATGTGGCTGTTTTAGTCCCTTGCATTTCTGTTTCCCTCGCTCGCTACGCTCGCTCAGTTTAGTCCCTTGGTATATAAATAACTATTATAAAGTGCTAATCGCCTTGTAAATTCCCAAACATCGTATCTGAAAAATGGGTACTTGCCAGAGACTATAAATTATTCTTCTAATTTAATAATTGACTAATTTATATGAATAAGAACTCATTCTTGTTTATATGTAGTTAATAAAGTTCTAAATAAATACCTTATTCATTGTTTAAAAAAGGATAATTTGTTATACCTGACAAGTGGTCATTTTTCAGATACGATGTTTCGGAATTTACAAGGCGTAATGTCATCTATTAAAGACTATATTTTTAAATTCAAAAATAAAAATAATGAAGTTTGTGTCAAATATATTTAACATTCGACTGTACTAAGATGACTTTACAGTTATCTTGGTATGTAGGGGAACAGGGGGCACAGTGAGTCATTGGGCACAATGAATCGTTGACTATAACTCTACCAATATTAGTTTTAGAAACGCCGCTTTCTAATGGCGCGCTAAGATAACGTTTTTCTAGATAAAGGGTCAGTTGCCGGCAAACCTGCGTGACGTGTGTTGAAGCGAAGAGGTGACTGCATGAAATAAATAATGAAATAAATAATGAAAGTATTTTTTTTTGTTAATCTGTTAATTAGGTATATTTGTACTACTTTTACGTAAATTCCAGTTTAATTTGGCATTTTTATATTATTTATTAACTCTTAAATAAGTGTGTTTACACAAGTTTATCAGATATTTCGTATGTTTTTTTTATGACCACTTTGAACTGGTCTGGTTACTAGGGGGACACAGTGAGTCAAAGACCGATTGGACACAGTGGCTCATGATCCACTGTGCCTCAACTATGATTAAATGTTCCTGTATATGTATAACTAAATTATTGTAGGAATTTTGCTTTCCCATTTTGAAAATTTTCAAAATTTAGGAAAGCCCTGTATTCGTGAAAAAATTTTTTTTTGCTTATTTTTGCGTTTTATGTCAATTTCAAGCAAAAAAAATGTTGGTCGATTAATCGGTCTGTCCGGGAAATCTTGTGGGCACGATAACTTAAGAATGCTTTAAGCTAGAGACTTTGGCATACAGGTATGTTACCAAAAGTTCTCGCTCGGGATTGTTTTTGGTGATAATATTTGTTTACAAAAATTTGAAAATTTCATTATAAGGGTTTTTAATATTGTTGAAATCGAATCTGATAATAAAAAAATTCTAACTCCAATCCCGCAGGGGTGAGGGGGTAAATATTTTAAAATATTTTTCATATTTTCGTGAAAATTTGAATATGGGGGTTTTTGAGGTTGCTAAAACTAAATCTTGAAATTATTTTTTTCCAAATCCACCCCCTTAGGGGTGGTGATGATTTTTTTGAAAATTGGTTTATACAATATACAATCAATGTATACATTTAACATTGTTTTTCAGGGTCTTGATTTACGTTAGTTTATTTTGACTTTTGTTTTTTGTTTTCTTACTTAAGAGTCTCATTTCCAAGGTTTTGATTTACCTAGGTTAATTAATTTTAAGTTTTGTTTTTGGTTACCAAAGAGTTTTATTTAAGTTTATTTAACTATGTAGGTATCTAAAATAAACATTTTTTTTAATTAATAAATTGACTTAACTTATTTAAATATCACGATTAACTGTACCCCATACTGATTCACTGTACCCCTTGCAGTGATTCACTGTACCCCGTACTGGGGGCTCAGTGAATCAAATGACACACTGTCAAAAAAGTACTTGTAAAAAATCATGGTCTATTCATTTTAAATTTAAACCTGCAAATTATGTTAGCTTAAAGATCAAAGGAACGTAGTATGAAAAAGAATCTGAGTTTTTGTCAAAACTTTTAAAAATATGCTCTCTGAAAAAGTAAGTGACTCACTGTGCCCCCTGTTCCACTAATATTATAATTGTATTGTATGTACTATAATAGTTATCGCGTTGGTCTCGTTTTCACCTCTCGCTATCGTTCTGTTCAACGATAACGATGCGATAGCGAGACGATAGGCCTTAGGCGGCAACACTACAGATAATAGCAACTTTATAGAAATGGACCAGTACCCGGTTGTATCATACTATCCGGTTTTGTAAGACTCTCCCCTAAAATTCGAAGATCTGTGGAGTTAAATTAACTTCACGGTAGGTAATTGTTCCTGGAGGTATTTGAAGTCTATATAAGCTTTTGCGAGCTTCAACGCTTTATGTTGTATTATAGACCCGTTCAAATATTAACTGAAAAGGGATTTAACTGAAAGGTATTTGCAATAATTACACTCGTATACAAGATATTTTATCACATCATCATCAAGTTCTCAGGCTTAAGACTTGTTTGAGTTAGTGCCTTAATTTGACGTTTTTGCCAAGAAAAAGACTGGAGACATTATAGAAAATCTAGGAAAATGCCAAAGCCGCAAACGTGTTTTTAGCCTTTTTAGAATATGCACTCATAAAAAGGAATTATTTGGATATAGCCAATTAAATTATTTGGTTGTGAGTAACAAATTTTATTTGAGTCAAATAAATATTAGGTCATGTAAACAATATTTTAATTTCAAAATGATTTATTAATGGGAACAAAATAATTTATTTGTCAGAAATAAAATTTATTTGTCACAACCAAATAATTTAATTGGCCATATCCAACCAAATATTTTGTACACACAAATAAACTGCAGCCAAAGTAAAACAAAAGACAAACACAACCGCTATGCATTTTTTGATAAGGAACCGTAAAAGTACTTTGGTGGGCTGCAGCCCGCCAAAATAAAACAAAAGACAAACTCTTAACAAAAGTGTCACTTTTATCTTAACATTTCTAACCGAAAAATTTCGCTTTGGAATACAAGCGAATAGAATAGTATATTGTTTTACTAAGAGGAAAAGCACTTTTCCTCTGAGTGAAACATACTATTTTTTTTCCAGCATCCTATATATTTTTTTAAAATATCAATTTTTGAATTTAATTTATTCGGTAATAAAGTATTTTTTTATTAAAAGAGGCAAATCCAACCCTTTCGAAATAAACTTAAACCTTACTTAGCTCATTTTAAATTTTTTTCGTAGGCTAAATCGTACACTTTTCGCGATTCTAATGTAGCATTTGCAATGTCGAAGAGATTTGTAGGTGTATAAATCAAATATTCTTCTTCAATAATTTTTAATCAATTTCAAACAAGGTTTTTTCACAGGATCTCGAGTCAACCACCTGTTTACATAATAAACAAACAAGTTTGAAGTATGTCTGTCATCAAAGTCAAAGAGTGCTGCCGCCAGTGGTGGTTTTGCTAACTAACTTTTTTTTACGGCGTACAACAATGAACTAATTTTTTTACTGTAAAAAAATAGATCACTTCTAACTAGTGTGTTCAGTTATAAAATATGAACATTTTAGTACGCTTGAAGAAAAAAGATTTTTTTTCTAATACTTTATGAGAAAGTAAAAATAACTCTGTATAAATCGACAAACTTTTTAGTGAGTCCCTGGTTTCAAACTAGTTTATATTTCAGTATCCCTTGAGAAGTTTTACCTATATTTGATTTTTCTGCACTTAAATAAAAGGCCATGGTGGCTGAACGAATAAAAGGGAGCTGAATTTTTCATGATTTAAATTACGATTCTATCCATGTTGGTTCCACTTTCTGCATTTTTCAGTGAATTACATTTTTATTAAATGCCTTAAATTCAAAGGTAGTTATTATACTACTCGCAGCGCTAAAATAGTATAATACAGTAGCTGTAGCGAAGAAGATTTTGTGTGGGGGGGGGGGACAGAAAGTGAAAAATTACAAAAAAAAAATATTTCTTTTTCCTCGAGAAAAAAGTTAATGACTAAAAAAAAAGGTCCTCACCTTTTCGTGAAATATACAGACTTTTACATCGGCACTTAGTGCTACTAAGAGTGCCGATGTATTGAAATCTTCGCCGAAAAGTCAAAATCTTTGACCACGTTTTTTTCAAATTTCTCGACGTTTTAGACCATTCTAGAATCGAAATCAGTAAAAAAATTTTTGCGTCTGTCTGTCTGTCTGTCTGGGTGTAAACTCTCTAACTCCATTTCTACATGAGATATCGACTTGCGGTTATTTGCATATTGTTTCTTATAGCATTCCAAAGAGCTGATTAGATTTTGGGGGTAAAGGATTTGGGGTAAGGGGGTAAAAATAGGGTAAAACTCCTATTTTTAGCGTTTTTTGTTTATAATTAAGGCAATTATTATTGTATTTGGTTAATTTAGCACTTAAAAAAAGATAATTTTAAACTGGTCAAAAAATGTTATAAACAGCGTTTTCCTAAGACGCATTGTTTTCGAGATATTGGCGTTTAAAGCAGTAAAAGGTTTTTTTAGCATATCTCACATATTTATAACCCGAATTCAAAAAATTATATTTTAAATAAAAGCTCTTTTTAAGCCCTATAAAAAATGTTATATACAATTTTTTGCTAGAATATAATGTTTTAAAGATACAGAATTTAAAATCAAACTAAACACCTAGTTTGAAATTTGCAAACTAGATGGCTCTAGTGTACAATAGTGTCGATGTTTTGACAGGGTGCTTGCAACGTTTCATCTAGTTGTATTTTGAATCCATAAAATATACAACTTTTGTTTTGGATCAATGAAATGTACAACTTTTTAAGATAAAATATACAACTTTTGTTTTGGATCAATGAAATATACAACTTTTCAAAATAATAAAATATACAACTTTTGTTTTGGATCAATGAAATATACAACTTTTCAAGATGGGTGGTGGGAGACGCCCCCCCCCATAGCAACGGCCCTGTACGGTAGTTTCGAATTTCCTAATATCGCAAAAAAACGTCCCAGACAAAAAATTCTTGTATACAAATGTGTTTCATGAAAAAATAAGAAACTTTGAAAATGTTCGTCCGATGTCACGTTTTTGTAGACACGATAACTCAAGAACAATTTATCCGATCGACTCAAAAATTACAGGAAAAATCAAGTTCTATGGGAGAAAAATTCCTATTTTTTTTTTGAAAATAATTCCCCTAAAAATAAAAAAGTTATTGGGGGTTAAACTTAAAAAAAAAAACGAAACAATCAAAAGGAAAAATTTTAAGGATCAATCTTTCCCGATTTTGAAAAATATCCATTTAAAAACAAAAAAGTTATTAGGGCACACATGAGAAAATTACATTGCCTGTGTAGAGGTGTATGGCTGCAAATCCGAAAGGTCCCGGGTTCGAGACCCATCCCCGAACTACTTTTTTTGATTTTTTTTTACTTTTTTATTTATTTTGAGTCTTAGTTAAATTATTATAACTTGCGTAAAATAAGTATGTATCTGGGAAATTCAATAAAATATCCAATGTGAATAGTGTGTTTTGGAAGAATATATTAACCCACTTTGTGAAATAACGGTAGATTATCAAACATTTACTTGATATCTTTTTGTGATAAAGATTAGAAAATTTTGTACATGTTATGATAAATGAACAATTGAAGCAAATGCTTGATGTTAGGTGTTTTATTTTTTCTAGAACGTTCCTAAAAAATATATAAAAATTTTATAGACTGGAAATAAAATAGAATTTCTTATTTCTTTTTATTAAAATAAATTATAAAAAAATTATAAAACTTACTTTTGCTAAAAAGTGAGGGGTAAACCGGTAAAAAAATTGTACACCTTTTAGGAGGTGATCAGTTAAGATTTTATAGGAATTTTCCTAAGATTACCTTGATAATTTTTGGAAATTACCTTAAAAAAGGTCCCATGATTGGTAAGCATGAGATTATCTCTGATTGCCTTGACAAATTATTTTCAAGATTTCCTAAATGCCTTAGCGATTTACCCCCGCTTAAAATAGTATATTATTTACCAAGTGAGAGAAGTTTAACATTTTTGACCTGCGTCAAATTGCGGGATGAGCGCGCTAGCGCGAAGCCCGCAAGACGCGGTCTAAAATGTTAAATCTTCTTATTTTTTTCACTACCAGTACAATTAATTAGCTATTTATTTATTTATTTTACTAAAATTTAATGAAAAAGCTTATTAATTAAAAATATCACGCTGGCCGTTCGCAGCCATTAAAAAAACAAATGAATAACTTGACATTTCTGGCATAAATTTTCTGGTGATCTGCTAAAATTATTAAGTTAGAAAGTGTTTCCGTGTTAAGTGTAATAAAATATATAAAAATGGAAAGTGAAATGCAAAGTGATGATTCTGGTACTCCCCCAGAAATAAGGGGACAGGCGAAAACTGTGAGGGAGAATCTATTGTCTCAAAAATCAATATATGGGGGTTGTACCTCTAGTAATCTATGATCCTTATGGGTTGTATAATCTATGATTGAATATGATGGACCAATGATTTTCACTTTTCGAAGTGTTTTTTGTAAAACATGTTTTATAGGTACTAATTTAGTTAATATTTTTGAATTTATCATGCAATAAATAAATTTGGTGCCTAAAGACACTTGTAAATAGCAATGTGATTTAATAATTAAGTGAAACGTCAGATGCCAAAACAGCTGAATAAAAATTCATTATTAACCATGGTGCAATTTCATTATTTTTAGAACCTCTGACGTCATAGGTAGAGAAATAATATTTCTACCAATGAAAAGAACAGTAATAAAGATGTGGTTTTAGGCTGGTAGTGAAAAAAATCATTTATTATTGCTTAGTTATTATTACACACATGTAAAACTAAATTTTATTTCAGTTATTAAATAAAAGTCCAATGTCATTTTCTACTCAAAAAGTTTTATTTTGCTAAAACTTTTCGTAAAACTGAATACTAGATACAGTTTTTTCTTCTCTGTACACTGATAAAAATATTTGTAAGCATATTTCCAACGTTAAGTTATGTGAGTTTTTCAGAACATATTATGTATAATTTCATAAGGGAACGTTCAAGTATTACTTAACGCAAATTGTACCAAAATTCATACACTTCATAACCCGTTTCTCGCGCTATTAAAGTCAGTTCAGATTTCATATTTTGGCTACCCCCCAAATAGGGGGTGTGTTAGGGGGGGTAGCCAAAATATAAAATCTCTACAGCCTTTAATAACACCGGAACCGGGGTATGAAGTGTATGTTGTACAATTTGCGTTACGTAATACTTGAACGTTTCCTAATAAGTTATGTGAAATAAAATTTTACGGAACATATTCTGTAAAAATTTATTTTAAATAAAATTTTACAGAACATATTCTATAAAAATATATGTGAAATAAAATTTTACGGAACATATTCTGTAAAAATTACATAACATAACGTTGGCAATATTTTTACCTACGTTATGTTCTGTGAATAAAGCGCGCCAAAAATTACATAATATATTATGTGAAAATACATAATATATTATGTAAAACTTAAAAATTATATAATAAGTTATGTAAAAATACATAGTATATTATGTAAATTTTAAAAATATAGCAACAAGTTCTGTGAAATTTTACATAACTTATTGTGTGATTTGTTATTTTTATCTATGTATATTAGAGAATTAAATACAAAGCGTAGAAAATTACTATTTCCATTTAATTTCTAAAATAGTATACCCCACAGCCCCATTAAAATTATTATATCACAAAATTTATTAAATATTAAACGCAGATACACAGAAATGATTTTTTAGATCAAGTGGCTCCGAAGTTTGTATATCCGCAATTATAATAAGTACTTAAATGCTTGATTGAAGTTGAGACCAATCTTACTTAAACTAAGAGGTTAAAACTTAAATTAAGTAAAAGTGCTGATTTAAACAACAAAATTACTTGTATTGAGTTTTAAATAAACTTGAATGAAAGATAGCGAGTAGATATTTAAACCGAGTATTAAAAATATATACTAAAAATAATGGAAGTGTCTAGTCTGCCGACCGCTAGGTATAATAGGTAAAATACATATTCTGCCGACCGAATATATGTAACGTTATTTGAAGTTCGGTAGCATACCTATGTTCTGCAAGAGTGAAATTTGCTCGAAAATTTGTTATGTACCAAAGAATTCTTAGGCTTAAGTCTTCTTATATCTATGTTTTAAAGGTATTGCATTTTGTATACTAGTATAATAAGTAATTATTAATGAATGCGGTCGGCAGAATGGTAAAAAACCTATTATGCCGAGCGGTCGGCAGACTAGATATTTTACCTATTCTGCCGAACATTCTTAGATACTTAGACGCAAAATAGGTTTTTTTTACTACCAAACCAAACCATTGTTAACGTAAACCAACGCCTCCCATTAAAAAAAAAACACCAAACTACCAAACCAAACTATTGTTAACGTAAAACAACGCACCCATTAAAAAAAACACTAAACAGAAATTCTTGAGTATTTAAAAAAAAATTGTTATAAAAATTTCAACAATTATTTTATTATATTTATTAATTCTCAGAGAATAATAATAAGCAAACAGTTATATATCTCAATGATAAATACTTGCCTACGCTTTGAGAGCCACTGGAATCAGTGCTGCCATTACTACAAACCTCGCTTTCGGCCGTATGATCTTCGGCCGTAATACCCACCTCGGTATTTATACATTGAGATATATAACTGGTTGCTTATTACTATTCTCTGAAAATTAATAAATATAATAAAATAATAGTTGAAATTTTTATAACAAAAAATTGTTAAAATACTCAAGAATTTATGTTTAGTGTTTTTTTTAATGGGTGCGTTGGTTTACGTTAATAACAATGGTTTGATTTGGTAGTAAAAAATACTATTTTGCGTCTAAGTACCTAAGAATGGTCGGCAGAATAGGTAAAAAACCTACTATGCCGAGCGGTCAGCAGACTAGACACTTCCAAAAATAATATATATGGTACTTATAGGTACTAATTTCTTGAAGCAAGTGTTAATTACACTTAAAACAAATTATTGAAATTTTTAAAACTGGTTAAATTTGTTTTTATCAAGTATTCTTATACTTGCAACTAACACAAGTATCATAAATACTTCATAAAGTAGGTATTACAAAGGACCACAAAACAAAAAAGAGTCAGTTTTTCAGAAACCAGACTATATTTTCTTTACGTATTTTTGGACGCTGAAAACGAATATGGCAATGAAAAATATTCTTGACCCTCAAAATCTTGAGATATAGCGCACAATGGTTTTTTTTTGTATGCATTCGAGGCAAAAAAATTAATCCGCAAGAATTAATCAATTTTTTTTATGGAAATATTAATAAATAAAAACGATTTATGCCATTACTTGCAGATTTTAAATATCTACCCTTATTTTTTTACAGGTCCTAGTATTCCAAATATGGCACTTTAATTCGTGTTTTTTCGATATATTTCATTAAATTTTATGTAAATAATACAGATGCAGCCAAAAATTTATATTTGTAATACTACTATGGTCTGTTTCATCAAGCAAGATAGTAAATTAAAAATCGCACAGTAAATATTTTTACAAAAGGTTTGAATAGTATATGTTTGTGTATAGAATATAGTTATGTTTTATAAAATAAACCACGCAGTATATTCGCACATCCAATATTCGAATCTGTTTTCAAAATATTCACTGTGCGATTTTTAATTTACTATCTTGCTTGATGAAACAGACCATACATACATATGCTTTATAAAAAAATTGCATATTTATTTAATTTCTAATGGTAGAGAGTCTGGGGGGGTTAACGTTGCACATGTCAAAAGAAATATCATAAAATTGTCTGATACTCTTAACCAGACTGTTTTTCTCAAGTTTTTTTTTAACGATTTAAACAAATTTGACAATAAATGACCTCCGTGATACTTAATTTGTTTCAAAACCACAGGCACAGTGGCAAAATTTTATCATAAAGCTGTTAAAATTCGAACATTTTACGCTGTTTCGCCAGGGGGTCGGAGAGGGTCAAAATTGACCAAAAAGTGCGTTACGTAATACTTGAACCCTATTTTTATTATTTATTAATAAGGAAAATAAATTTTGCTTTCCTGTAAAAATAAAATGTTAAAATCGGAAACTCTGTATACATAAATATATTTATAAAAAAAAAATCCAAACTATTTATTTTTGTCCACCATATTGAACCCTCCATTTTATTTATTGAAAGGTTATTACTACTTTTAAAATGGACGACCTCTGAAACGCTTGTATTCCAATTTTGCAAAAAAACAAAAGATTATTTTCGGTTTTTACCAGCTCTGTGCGTGTGGTTTTAAAACAAATTAGGGATAAGGGAGGCCTTTTATTGTCAAATTTGTTTAAATAGCTAAAAAAAAACTTGAGAAAAACAGTTTGGTTAAGGTTATCACACAATTATATTCATTTTAACATGTGCAAAGTTAAACCCCCCAGCCTCTTCATGTATGTACGTGGTCCTTTTAAAATTAATCGATACATTAATTGATAAATTATAAATCATAATAAACTAAATCAATGTTTTTTTTTTTGTTGTAGCAACTGCTATAAATCACATCACATCACATTATTTTACTGCAAATTATTGTCTATGTTTAAGTTGCACTTTAACTCCCGTAAAAGACTTCAAAACTCCACAGAACCCTTGTTTCAGTTTATGACTTGGAACTGGCAACAATTCATAAGCACGTATCACTTTAATTACAGCTATTTTCATCGAGTGAATTGCGAATTTTTGACCTAAAAACCATCAAAAAAAAATTAAATATAATCTATTTTGTCCAATTACAGTACTACACTGAAAAAAACGTTGGTATTTTTACAAAAAAAAAAATACTAACATTATTGCAGCGATTTTATATTATGTTGTAAAATCAAAAGTTACTTTAATAAAAACGCAATATTATTGTAGATTTACTAAATTTTGTGAAAATACTTGAACATTTTACAAAAAAAAAATACAAATGTTTTAGATTTCACAAAAAAACATTTAAAATTACAAAGACGTGTTGTAATATTGTAAAAGTGCGAAATAATTTCACAAATTATTATGTAATATCACAGGATCCTAGGAAAATGTTGTGAAATTACAAAAAAAAATCATTTTTTTGAATTTACAAGATTACAACGCAGTTTAGTGAAATTACAAAGTTGATATGTAATATTACTAACAAAATCGGTGGCATTAAATAACCAACGATATTGTTAGTAATTTCACAAAACAATTTTTACAGTGTACACTAAAAAAATGTAAGTTTCGGCGTGTAAAAGTTTACATGTAAATAAAAAATTAAGTTTTATATACTAGATTTTTTTTACAAAATTGCATATTCCGGTACACAGTATAAGTTATTTTGTGGCTCATATGGACAACGTACCGGAATTTTATATTACAAACTGAATGTTTAACAATTTTACGAAGAAAATACCAAAAAATTATTGTTTACATGTGATTTTACGGTATGGTATATGTAATTTTAAAAATTTATACAATTTTTAAAAAACGGTATATAAAACGATTTTATTTACATATTTATAAAATATAATTAATAAACAAATATCGGGACTAGGGCTTTAAATAAAAACACTAAGTTTTATGCACTAGTGACGTTTCGTCTTTAATCAAGACTAAAATAGAGACAAATACCTTATGTAATAACACAAAAAAAAGGTATATAACTTAAAAAAAAAATAAAAAATACAAAACACTACATTTAAGTATGCTAAGGTAAATATATTTTGCGTATTATCTAGGCATAAGATTAAAAAGTAGAATTTTTTATTTTTTTTTTTAAGTTAGCTTGATAAAGTCTTGATTGAAGACGAAACGTTGCTAGTGCATAAAACTTAGTGTTTTTATTTAAAGTCCAAACGAAACGTCGCTAGTGCATAAAACTTAGTGTTTTTATTTAAAGTCCTAGTCTCGATATTTGTTTATTAATTGTATAATCGAAGCACACTAATATAATTTGATAGTTTATAAAATATATTTACATCGAAATATTTATATGTATGTTTTTTTTTCAGTGTAGGTTATATGTACCAAATATATTGGTGTTAGATTAAAATATTTCATCAATTTCGTAAAAAACCTACAATGGTTCCAAAAATTTTGGAATAATTTGTTCGAAAATACAATTTAGACTTTTATTATACAACCTAAGACCCCTTAGGCTAAGAGCAAGAGCAAAGAAAATTAAATTGTTAAGTGACTTTTAGAGATTTTTGATCGCTGAAGCCAAATCTGGCTTCAGAACTCTGTCAAAATTCTTTTAAAAAAATGCCATATGGGTATTTTCAAGAACCTGGCATGGCGGATTACATTTTACATTTTTGTTTAACCTCGTACTATTCTACTTAATTAAGCATCCCCTAAGTCCAGGACTTGTGTGGGCTAATAGTAGAGGGAACCAGCGGCTTTAATTGACTTTCGAACCAATTTATAGGGAGTGTCCGCTTCACTTACGCTTTCGCCAAATTTCAATTATTAATTAACTGAAAAAGGCAAATCGGAGCCGGTGAGAATCGAACTCACGCTATTTGGATAGTAAATAGCGGTTAAATTCTGCATTTAGATTCGGACGCAGCGGCCTAAATTCTATAGGATATACGATATGTGCAAATATAAAATATGTATAAAAAAGATACTTTCAGCTGTCTGATTTCCGTATTTTAAATTTAAAGTTAATTTTCTTATTAGTTGAAAAGTAAAAATGAAAAGTATGACTTCTTAACCTCACTGTATGTGCATTCCATATTATGCAATACCTACCTATGCAATTTCTGGCTCCACTGCCGAATGGTATGAAAGCAAATTTACTTCTTTTGGCAACATTTTCTGGTAAAAATCTGTCCGGATCGAATATGTGTGGATCTTCATAAATATTCTTGTTGTGGTGAAGAAAATATATGAATACATCTATAATTGTATCTTTGGGAAACTTGATTCCATCTAAAAAAATAAATACAATGAAAATCATACAATGTTGGGAAAGTGTAGTAAAATTTTAATTTTTTTTTAGAAATGTTAAGAAATATTCAATTTCAACCTTTAAACAAAAATTATTTTTACCCTATATTAACCCCTTATTTCGCCAAGATTTTTATCAAAAACAATCTCAGCCTAGAATATTGGATAAGAAACTTGGTTCAAATTTGAATTATTTATCCCGGACAGACATATAGACCGAGATACAAGCAGACAGATTTTTTTTAGGAAATCATCTTCGGAAAACGTGAAAAAAAAGCAATTAAAATTTTTTAATTATTTTACTAACACCAGACTCTGGGAACGTTCAAGTATTACGTAACGCTCCTGGGGGGGGGGGTCATTTTGGAGTGTTACCCCCATGTTAATGGTATATGAAAATAGCGTTACAGGGGGGGGTGGGGGTCCAAAATGATCAAAATTTGGTTTACGTAATACTTGGGAAACGCAACGAAAAGAAAATCGACAAACGTGCAGTATATATTTTTATAGACTGTCAACTTTTATTTATTCTTTCTTCTCCCATAGGGTAGTAGAAATGGTACAAAAAAGCTTTTTTATATTTTGCATGATGAAAAGTTTCTTTAAAAAAACTAAAAGGGAAAGCGATTTAACTCACCAATGACACAATCTTCCGTGAGTATTCTTTCGATAAATGGTATAGTAGGATGCATCCTTGCCGATTCCTTGACAACCATGTCCAAATATGTCAAATCGTTTAAATGGGCATTTGTGACGACTGTCTCGTCGCCCATCACAGTTTCTATTTCCTCGTACAGTTTTGTTTGTATTTCTGGATGTCTGGATAATTCGTACAGGAAGTAAGAAATTGCACATGCAGTCGTGTCATGACCCTGAAGCAAAAAAAAAATATCTACAGGGTGTTTCAGTTAAAACTCAAGCCGATTACTTGAAAACTAAAAGAGACATTTAAAATCTCTAAAAAGGATATTGTAGATATAATGTTTGGATATATTATGTCATAAACTAGATCCCGAGACGCTTTAAAATATTTTTTCGAGGGTTTAAATGTTAAAAAGTATTTTTTTCCAAAACTATGCATTAATGCCCAATACTAAAATGTATTTGCCATTAGATCTGTAGACTACTGGTTTCCGAGATATCTGACATTTTAAGAATAACAAATGTAAATATTTACATCTATAATTACAAAAAAAAAATAAAATTGGTAGGATTGTCCCTTTCAATAAGAATAATTTTTCCTAAAAAAAAAATACTTTATCCAAATTTTTTCGATTTTTTTTAATACTTTAATCCCTAGCAACAATCTTTATAAAACTTGATTTTTTCTGAAAATTTCGAGCAGACCAAATAGTTTAGTCTTGAGTTGTGTTGACAAAAAACGTTATATCCTACGGAAAAAGTTACCCCTTTACGTTACGTTTGTATCGAAGAGTTTTTTGTCTATAAAGTTTTTCGAGGGGCAGCGTCCGCTGTTTTTTAGGTTTTCCCAGAGCGAAACATTTTAAATCTTGAAAAATTTTTGCCATGAGTAAAAAGGGGCGACCAATTTTTTATTTGTTTTTTTAATTTAACCATAGGGAGGCGGACATTTTTTAAGTTAGCCCGGGCGGCTTTAAGCCTAGAGACGCCTCTGTACTTTTGGGTACTATTCTAGACACTCACAGCAAACATAAAAGTTTCAACTTCGTCCCTAATATCCGTAATACTCAGCCCCAATTTGGGCTTCAACAACGTATCCACCAAAGCCACTTTCTTCCTAATTCCAAAATCGTCAGTCGGATTTTCTCCATTAAGATTTCCTTCTTCAATTAATCTTCTTCTTCTGCTTTTGATGACGTTGTCGGTGAAATTGTGGGCGCTTTTCAGGCACTCGGTGTAATTTTTTGCGGTTTCAGCGAAACGGACGTAAGCGAATTCGTGGCGCTTCCAAGCTGAAAAGAATCTTTCAGAAAAAGCGCTGAGGAGGACGCGGATCGAGTCTGCGTAGTTGCAGGTGCTTTCTTGAGCGTTGATTCGTGTGCCCATAGATGACTCTAAAAAAAATACTTAATATTATTACATCGGCACTTAGTGTAAAAATCTTTGACCATGTTTTTTTTCACATTTCTCGACGTTTTAGACCTTTCTGAGTCCAAATCAGTAATCCATAACCCCATTTATAAATAAGATATCCACAAGCGGTTTTGCATATTGTTTCTTATCTTATTTCAAAGAGCTGGGGGTAAACGATTGGTGGTAGGGGTGGTAATAATGGGGTAAAACTCTTATTTTTAGCGTTTTTTGGTTATAATTAAAGCAATTATTGTTGTATTTTTTTAATTAAGCACCTATATGAAATTAAGAAATTCTTGATCCTTACTCATATTGGAGTTGATTTAAATAAACCATAGAAAAAATGTTATCTCTCCAAAACAAATATTTATTGCCTATTAAAAAACATTACAGCGACAATTGTTTTCAACTTTTTTAAAGTCATATTCAAGTTTTTAAATTTATAAACAAATTTACTTGATTATGTATGTCATACTGACATTTCTAATAATGTGTCAAAAATTAAAAAAAAATCAAACAATTCTTAAAACATATATAATTTCATGACGCAAATACTAAAATTATACTTTTAAACTAATTTTAATTGATATAAATCAAAATTTACAAAAATATCTTAAAAAGTCGCATTTTTAGCAAAACAAAATGAAAAATCAAAACATTAAAAAAATATTTAAAACATAAAAAAATATGTAGCCGAATAGAAAATTTTATTTGCTTTAAAATTATGTATCAGACGACCCCCATTTCCATTAAAAAAATCACCCTATTCCTTCTTACCCACATTCTAAAAGTTAAAAATATTAAAAATGTGCCAAAAGATAGTTTAAGTTGTTTTAATAAAATGTTCCAAAATTGAACTCGATATCTCAATTTGGACAAAAGTTAAGAGGGGTGGTAACTTTTGGACCGCACTGTAAAGTTTTTGTATGATTCTTACCCAAAATAACGTCCAAAGATAACATGGCCATATACTCGAAAATATCGAATTCACCCTTGCCAACTTCCTTGGCAAGCACTTTTACCAACGTGTCTCCACACGAGTTATAGATATCGGAAAAGCCTTCTATTATTTTGAAATGGAAAGATGGTGTGATCAGTTTTCGCATATATTTCCATTTTAACCCTAAAATAATAAAGAAAAATATCGTTTAACAAAGGAGAAAAAAAGTACGGTGGACAAAATAATAATTTTTTTTTTTCGATTTTTATGTACTTTTAGAGGCCTTTTCAAAGAACTTAGAAACAAATAACATTAAATATGTTAACATTTTAAAAAAAAATGTTTTTTAAAGATTTAATTAAAACCTTGACGGTTAAAATCGGTCAAGAACGAAAAAAGGGTGGGAGGTTTATATAGATGGCCGAAAACAGCAATCTTTTCATGCAGCGACCTACTTGATCAGCTCTTGCTCTAAAAAGTAGCAGTATTTAAAAACTTTTATATCCTGACTTATTTTCCCAGAAAATGATACTATCTATGATATAACTTACAGCCAATTTAATTTTTCCCTTATGAAATTCTAGAAACTGACCCATAATTTAACCTATATTTTTTAAGATGGCTGCCATGTGAGTGGTGGGGTGAAATGGATCCTACTAAAATTTAAAGCTTACGATATAGGAAGTTTATAAAAAAAATTTAGTGTTAAGCTGCCTAACTAATATATACAGTACGATTATAAAGTGCCGAACAGTTTGAAAAGAAAATACTCTTCGTTTAAAGCCACGCCTCTGTTAGAGTTGTGCGCGACAAGTCCATGTGATTGCTACGTACAACAGCTCGGCGGCCAGTAAAACGCACACAGCTTTCTTGCATTTTACTCATCGCTAATGCAAGTTTTGCATTAAAAAGTGTTCGGCACTTTATAATCGCACGGTATGCATTATACTATATACTTATTCTTTTATATTTGAGAATATATTCTCCTTTCAAGCATACCATATTCTTATCCTTTCATATTTGAAGCAAAATTTTGCTTGAAAGAAGAATACCTATATAAGATAAGATAAGATAAATTTATTTAAGGATCTCGAGAATTTTCATTCTATATAGATCTATCCAATAATACATTCATTAAATAATATTAAAAATTAATTAGATGTATACATAAAAATATATACACACATATATATATACATAAATATAAATTATAAAAAAGTAGTTAATTAATAAAAACAAAATAATAAAATTAAAAGATTTTAAAAAATTATTTAAATTTTAAATATAAGATTGCTCCCTCCACCGAATCTCCGGTAGCCGGGGTCGTTCAAAGATACAGACAGTATCCGGACAGACAAACACCGCACCAGAACTTCTCTTCGTTATATTCAAATCACTCATTCTTGAATTAAGACAATATTTTTTCTGTGTATAAATCTAGTAGTAAAAAAATTAAAATAATTTTTTAGTCTATTTAAATTACAGTTGTTGCCAGCCGTATTTAAAATTATAAAAATTGTTAGATAAAAAGTTCTCGGAATCGTAAAAAGCTATACCAGAAATATGCGACTCTATAAATGCAAATTGTTGAATAAATTGCGCAAAACGAATTTAATATTCATTAAAATTCATTATTAATTATAAAAAGTGCATTAAATCATTTACACTAAATAGTAATTATTCTCAATTACATATTTAAAAAAAAAAACTAATAATTATAATTAAGAGCTATAAAACGTGCCATTACATTTAAAAAGGAAACGAGATTGAACGCGTGCACCTTATAATTTTTTTTTCTACTACCAAATTAAGTGCTAGCGTACATAATATGTAAGGTAGCACTTAATTATCTACCATTGTCAAGGCTTATTAAGGTAAAACAATTAATAAAATCAATGAAGTCATTTATTATTGACCGTTGTTAAGCATTGTTTATTGACGACTAACTTTTTTCAACTTATTTGTCAAACTGACAGCTATGCCAAACTAATAATTAAACTATATTTTTAACTGATATTTGTAGTAACTATCTTTAGGTACCTAGAAAAAAAAACCACGTATGCGAAGTGTCTTAAGTGTTCTCGACTGCCTTCAGTCACGAACACTAAAGACTTATGCAGTTGTAAACTAAGTGCATATTATACTATTTTGTTAATTTTTTGTATTTTCTAAATGGATTGTTTTCATTTGTCCGGATTTGTATTGTTGTATATCGTCGTGTGACTTTCTTAACCTCCTATCTCCAAAATAGTATATTAAGAAATTATTTGTTTTTCCATTTTGACAGTACTTTTTTGTTATGTCAAGTACATGTCAGTATATTTATTTTTAATTTTTTTGGTTTTCTAAAGCTTTGGGATGCTTAAATCATGCAACAAAAATGTGTCAAAAGTGTCCAAAACCAATTTGGTTTTTTTATGAAAAACAAAATGATTTAAATTTTTTCTTGTAGTTTAGATTTTTTTTTTTTAATTTAGAATTTTTATTTCGTTTTATGTATTATTATAACAATAAATGATTTTTAATTAATATAAGTTCTCTCTTTACACTGATAAAACAATAATAGTCTTATTGACTTTAACTCTTATTTTACACATACAATAAAAAAAAAAACATTTTTTTGCTTAATGCATCTAAAAGGCTCTTTGCGAGTACTAACGTCGAAAAAAGGGTGCGGCTACTGGAGGGTTAATATTAAATATTGTTTATTTGATTGTCAAATTAACTTAGCTTGTCAAATTATTATGAAAACTTAATTTACACTACTGAAAAAATTAAAAATCGGCTTACAGGATCCTTTTTACGCCTCACTTATTTTCGATATAAGTTTATTAAACAATTGTGTACATATGTACACATATGTACGAAAAAATGTTTAAATTGAGCAGCTTTTATGTTGATGCCGAAGTAAAATTGTTAAATTAATTCAGATTCTGATAATTATCAACAAATAATTGATTAAATTAACAACTAAATTAAAATTAATGTTAAAAAAATAAAATGCTTCATTGTTTGGATAATGCAAAATTTTAGATATAATTAATTTTATTTGTAAATAATTATAATTTATGAAAATATGTATAACAATTTATAATAATAACAGATTTGACAAAACAATTTGTCTACGGTCCCGTTTATTTACATACATATACATAATGTTTATTAATAATTACGCAGCCACACAAAAAAAAATAATATCCAGAGACTAGACTAATGCATTTTTATATTTTCGGGGTCGCTGAAACCGAATCTGACCTCAGAATTGCTCCATCAGATGGAATTTTTTTTACACTTAAAAAAATGGTGCGAAAATTCCTTAAATTCAGATGTTTTTAAGTGTAGAAAATAATTGTGACCTGATGGAGCAATTCTGATCTCAGATTTGATATCAGCGACCCCGAAAATATAAAAATGAATTGGTCTAGTCTCTGGCACATAATTTTTTTTTGGCTTAGCCAACCAAAAAGAAGAAGATATATACTCCTCGCAGTTGCCAGTAGCCTTTTTTATCCTGGTCAAGTTTTAAATTGTATTGGGATATTTTTAATTTTTAAGTGGCGCCTCCTATAACTTTTCGTTTTATTTATTTATGATTGACTATTTTAATGAAGGTAATTTTTCCTGTACAAATTACCTTGTATTTTTTCCCATTTTTAAACGTTTTTGCTTTTTTTTTAATTTAGTACAATTAATCTTTGTAATAAAAGAAATTTTTTCTGAAATTAAGTTGATGGCACTTTGTCTTCTATTTTTTTCGATTTTTTTTAATTTTTAGCCCCACATAACTTTGTTATTTTTGGGGGATACTTTTTAGTTTTAATAGGCTTTGTTTTCCTACCAAGATTGATTTTTGCTGAACATTTGAATTTGAATCGGTAGGATAGCATTCTACGGTGTGTTTCGGGAAAAATAAGAAAATTTGAAAATGTCCATCTGTCTGTCCGTCTGTTCGTCCGTCCTTCCGTCTGACCGTCCGTCCGCCTGTCCGTCTGTACACGATAACTCAAGAACGAATTATCCGATGGACTTGAAATTTTTCAGGAAAAATCAAGTTCTATGAGGGGAAGATCCATATTATTTTTGAAATTAATCCCTCCAAAAACAAAAAAGTTATTGGGGTTAAACTTAAAAAAAAAATGAAAAAACTAGGTATCATTAACAAACATATTTTTTTTTTCATTTTTCGTAAAAAGAAGTTAAAAAAAATTGTAAACATTTTTTTTTTAGTTTTTTTTTTATTTTAATATTTATTTTTTTTTTCAAATTTTTTTCATTTTTGAAAAAAAAATTAAAATAAAAAATATAATTTTTTTGATTTTTTTTTAAGTATTTGGGAAAATGCAATATACCATTTACTGTGAATACTATACCGGGTGAGTTTTATTTATGTCCACCCCCAAAATTAAGATTAATCCTCATTCGATATAAACGAATCTTCGGTAATTTATATAATTTTACATTCGCTATAAAATGGCGGACATATTTTTTTTGTTTCACTTCCGGTTTGGCCGTAAGTGGCATAAATATGTTTTTTTTTTAATGAAACACCCTGTAATTTTTTACATTTCTGAATTTAGCCCATAATTCTATGTATAAAAAACTGATTGTTGTTTTTTTTTACTTTTTTTTTTTCATTTTTATTTTTATCGTATAAAAACGAAATACATATAATTTACCTTGTTTTTACCTACTTAAGCTTAAAAGTATATAAAACTAATATTAAAATAAAAATTTGATCATTGACAGCGAATTAAAGCAAAAAAACGTTTTTTTGCCCGGAACTCCTATTTTTTTATGTCCCTGTAAACTTTATTTGTAGAGTATTTTTCCACTATTTTTCTTATACCAAATTTATTATGTACTTTGAAGATTCAGTAACTAAAAAGAAGGTAAATTATGGGTATCTCGTTTTTATACGATAAAAACTAAAACGAAAAAAAAAGTAAAAAAAACAGTTTTTTATACATAGAATTTTCGGCTGAATTCAAAAATGTAAAAAATTACAGGGTGTTCCATTAAAAAAATAATAATATTTATGCCACTTCCGGCGAAACTGGAAGTGAAACAAAAAAATTAAATCCGTCATTTTATAGCCAATGTAAAACTATATAAATCAGTTTCGTTTTTATCCAATGAAGATTAATCTTAATTTTGGGGGTGAACATAAATAAAATTCACCCGGTATGATGGAAATGTGTAACATTAAATATCTTCACGGCTAGTTTTTATGTTATCTTACCTGATGCAGTGAGAAGTCCATCTCCTAACCAGGCCCGGAATAAGTTATAATTGGGCCCCTTCGTACTACTATGCTCGATTGACGATAAAAACTGCTCGATGAATTTGGGATCAGATACAAAAACGTGAAATTCGGGACCAGTCCAAATTTTGTAGATTTCTCCATAATCCTCGGTGAGCTTGGCAAAAGCGGGCAAAATTTCTAAAAAAGGTAATCAGTTAACACTTTAACTGCGGCACAAGTCGCCGAGAACTCGTAAGTAACGTTTTTGGTATGCTATGCGAAATATTACTAGACCCGTAATGTACATTTTTAACATATTTTAAGACAGTTAGCTTTTTATATTTCTCAGTCATAATTATGTAATAATTAGTTTAAGAAACTGTACTGAGAAGACTTTTTTTAAAACCATTATCAACAATTTAATAACCATAACCAAAAGCTTAGCAATTCGGTGACTCATACATACTTCACAAACTGTACGTCACACATTGTGCGTCCCGCACTGTGCGTCCCACGGTGCGCGTCCCACACTGTGCGTCCCACACTGTGCGTCCCACACTGTGCGTCCCACCCTGTGCGTCCCACACTTTGCGTCCCACACTGTGCGTCCCACACTTTGCGTCCCACACTGTGCGTCGCACACTTCGGTATTTCAAAAACACGATTTTTTTGGTAAAGTCCTTCCCCCTCATGTCGTGAAAAATACAAAAACAAAATTCTGTGCCAAATTTCAGCTTAAACAAATAAATTAGGGAGTGCCCACTTCATTTGAAAATTGAAAAATTAAATTTATACCTAATAATAATAAAAAAATAATATTATATATTTTTAATGTTCATAGTAATTTTTCAAGAGAACTGGGGAGGACCTTAACTTTATTTTTTTGCGCTAAAATTTGTCACAGAATCTTATTGTTGTATTTTTCCGACATAAAGGACTTTTTCAAATTTTCAAAAAATGAGCCATTTGAATGTTCTAATGCGCAGACGCATCTAGACCGACGAAAAAAGATAATAACCATTTAAAGCAAGTATACACAAAAAACGTAAAACCAACCAACCAAATGCTTGATTTAATCATATAATGTTTGATTTAACTATACTTTGGTCAATTCATTTATGGTATAGTTAAATTAAACATTATATGATTAAGGGCCATTTGGACCAACTTTTGATCTGAGATTACATTGACTAAACCGAGTTTAAGTTAAAAATGCTGCGTTCTGATTGGTTGACCGTCAATTTAATCCAAGCTTAAAATTAAATCATCATTGGTGCAAGTGGCTCTAAATAAAGCAAATGGTAGTGTTAAATCAAATAAATTATTTAACCATATCAAAAAAATTACTGTTGTTTTAAACATACCTATTTTTTGTATGTTTAGGTACTTAAAATGATAATATGTATTAACTAATATAATTTTTAAATATTTACATTAATGTAAATTAATGTAAGTATTTTAAAATTAGTTTTATTTTTGTTTTTATGTCTATTGTTATGACGTTTTTCATGTATATTCAAAATTGTCTATCCTGTGTATTAGGCATACATGTGTTTATTAGATGACTGTTTTAAATTATGAAAAATAAATTATTATTGATTTATTGAAATGACTACAGTCATGACGCGAGAAGATTAAATAAATTTGAAATTTTCAATGCAAAAAGCACGTTTTTAAATTTTAAGTCCTCTATCTGATTTGATCTAACTATACTATCGATGCACTCAGAGAAAAATCGTTGTAAAATCAAACCAAAGTTATATGATTTAAAAGAAAACCAATATGTTTTTGCTCCGACAGTGTTTTTTGTTAATTTAAAAAGATATTTTTTAATTTTATAAACCATTGTAAAAATAAAAAAATTCATTGTAATTTGAAAAATGTTTCCTTTTAAATAATTTAAACTTGTAAATGATTTGAATACAAAAACTGGTTATTTTAAAAAGAATTCTTTTAATATATTTTCAACAATATAAAGGGAAATATTATAATTTTATTAAGGAAACATTAAAATAAGAGAGTTAGGGACAATACTTTTACTTTAAAGTGAAAAACGTTTTGGTGTAAAAATAATTTTTTTAAATTAATATTATTCATAACTAAAATGAAAGTTTTTACTTTTAATATTTTAAAAGGCAATTTTTTTAAATTAAAATAATTTCTTATTGATTTTACAAAATGGGATTTTTCTGAGTGTGCGCATTCTAGGGGCCGAGTTGTTAAACAATTAAAATCATTTACTTTTAATATAGGAGGTTCTTCTTTTAGGCTAACTCGACCGTATTGTAATAATTTATATAACTCTTATAATTAACTAATTAAATTAGACATTATTACCAAAATTATCACGACTCACATAAATTATAAACTTGATTGTTTAAGGTCCCCGCACCTTTTATATGCAAACTGAATTTCTGTCAAATTTGGCAGAAAACAAGGATTCCTTGAACCATGGTCACGTGTCTTTCGATATGTTTAAAGCCATATTCTCTTGTTTTAAGGTTAGAATTTCTTTTGACAAAAGTTAATGTCCTTAAATGAAGAGAACGGATCTTAATTTAAAAACTCGTGCTCTTCATTGACTTTGTGTCAAAGAAATGCTAGCCTTGAAACAAAAGAATATGGCTTTGAAAATTTTGAAAGACACGTATCCTTGGTTCAAGTAAGCCTTTTTTTCTGTGTACAAGGTCGAGGTCCTTTATTTTTTAACACGAAATCATTTTAAATCGTGTAAAAATGTTTAATTTTAACACCGTTTTTCGTAAAATTTACAGTTTTACACATTTTAACACGTTTCTGTGTTAGTTCAAGTCTATACTGTGTAAAAAAAAATTGATCAGTGTATGTTATTAAAAAAAAAGTATTTTTTATTGCTTTTTTGTATTTGTGCTTAAAAAAACTATAAAAAAATATGATCGTTGGTCTGTCTATCTATCGACCTGTAAGTCTGTCTGTATGTAGTTCTGTCCAGGAAAAAAATCGTGAACGCCTTAATTTAAAGATTTAATTTACAACAAGATTTTTTTTTTCGAGACCCGTATTAGGCGAGCTATGGCAAAAAGTATTAAGTTTAACCCCTTTGTCCTCTTTTACCCTTCCCAATTTTTCACAAAAATATTCTCAGGTGGTAAGGTTCGATAATGCATCTATATTCATTTATAGTATATTAAAGTACTAGTTTCATAAAACCCGTTTTTAGCGCTTACGGCTAGTTTTCTAAAGTACTAGTGCGCTAAAAACGTGTTATGAAACGAGTGCTTTATACTATTTTTTCTATTTTGCTCTAAAATTTAAAAAAACTTACATTTAAATTGATGATCGATTTAGGGATTTTTGTTTTGGGTTCCCATTACAATTTTCGTAATGTTTGAAATTCATAGAACAAGCGATATTTTGATATCTTTTATAGTCAGCTCTTTTTTTTTCACTACAAGTAACCAAGTTATAATTTTAACACGGTAAAAATTTACTTAAAACACAATTTCGTAGAAAACTAAACATAAAACCGGAGTTGACATTTGCGCGGAAAACGCCAAGCGATATTCTTTTGTCCAGTCTTGCCAACCCAAAAGAAAAAAAGTACTAAAAGAACACGCATAATGCGTGTGATTATAAGCTTATAAGAGTCGAAAATAGAAAAAAGTCTTTAAATGAAGTAAGAAGGTATTTGTACGTCAAACGTACACAAAGCTACGTCCTGTATTCTTATTGGCTAATTTTTAGGGGTTTTAAAGGTTTTAAGGTATGAAGAATGGTATTCTCCCCGTTTAAATGGAGGCTATACTCCCCTATTAGCATCAAAAACAAAAAAAAAGGTGAAAAACGACCTAAACCAAAGATTTAGTTTATGTTACCACGGAATTTTAAATTGTCGTGGTCAGTTATTTGGATTTTTTTTTTAGAAATGAAATGGAGAATTGAACATAATATTTATTTATGGATTGCCTAGTTTTATTAATTAAAAAAATATTTTTACCTGTTAAATCTGATGGAAAGTCGTTTCCCATAACAGGTTTCGGTTTTGGCCCTGGCAGAAAACTCAGAGCCCTGAACTTAAACTGTAAATAATACCAATATATAAAAGGTGTTAATATAACACCCAATATCACAAACAGTACTACCAGCCAAAACATTTTTAAATATAACAACCAATATATTCAATAATTGCTAATAATTTAAAGTGCTTGACCGGTGTGTCAAAAAATACTGGGATATCCTGATTTTGTATTCGTTTATATACATAACTGTGTTCCGTTCAATCATAAATTTTGTCAAGGTCTCGTACTACCGTATTGCAGTTTTAAAACTTACTTTTGCCCTTAGATTTTGAAATTTTTTGTTTGTATTTTTTTGCGACAATTTTAATAGATGAAAAGTTGTCTGTCAGTCAAACTTTTCAGAAAAAAAATTGAGCCCGGTAACATGGAAACGCTTTATGATCAAGACCCAAAGTTGTAAGCTGATATTGTAAAAATCGGGGATAAAAGGGGAGTCAAGGGCCAATATTTTCTTCTTTGGGGGAGGGGTAAGGAACACCGCGCCTTCTCCATTTTTTTAAATTTGCATGATTAAACATTATTTTTTAATATTTAATTCGTAAGTATTAACTTTGAATTGTAAGTACTCTAGTTAACCTCAGCAGGTGAAGTTTTTAAGGAATTTCATGTCACTAATAATTTTCCTACAAGCATTTAAAAAACACTAAAAATTATTTCACAATATTTAAATGTGTTTTTCTCAAAAACAACTAAGAATTGAACTTTGTTTTAAACATATTTACAATCAATTCAAAATTAATTATGTTCTTGCCATCTTCTCTGCAGAAGAATATTAACAATTATTTACCAAGAACCAGTTTTCAGGATTTCACTGTCAATAGTTTTTTAATGTCAAGACCATTCGAAATTTAATTCGAAAAATTTTGGACATAAAATATAGAGAATCGTGTAGGGACACGTTCAAAAACAAAAATATACTAACGGTGCCGTGTGTATATATAGATGCCTGGTAGTGGTTAGGGAAAACATGCAATTGTATAGCAGAAATTCAGACCTTCGTGAATATGAAACTAGGGACAGTAATGCATTATGTATACCGCTTCATAGCACATCAAAATTTGAAAAATCTCCTACTTATATAGGAGTTAAATTTTATAACAAGCTGCCGGACATCTATAGACGTATGCACATGGTACAGCTTAAGAAAAAAATAAAAGAACTATTAGCAGAAAAAGCTTACTATATTGTCCAGGTATTTTTGAGCGATAATTTTTAAAGTATATTGTATACGTATTTATGTTTTTTTTTAACTACTATTTTTAAATGTATTTGTAATCAATTATTTATTATTATATTTTACTGACATATATCCATCATAAGATGGCTTTTATATGTATTTGTAACTATTAAACTATTAAACATCCTTTACAATGATCCATGGTCAGACTTTAGTTACACTCTTAATAAACCTATTCACGCTTTAGGAGTGTCGTGAATTAAAATCGTTCAATTTCTGCAAAGGAGGTTGCTATTCTCTGCCTTACCAAAAGTGTTTGGTAAGCATATAGGCTTGAGTTTAAGTGTAGTACAATATGATAAATCATCAATGATGATAATGCTTGTTAAACTGGAATTTCCGTAAATACATAAACTATATTGCGTTGGGTAGACAGAACACAGTATGTCGAGATAATATAGTCGAATTATACCTTAATAGCGAAAAGCTGGTGACATATTCGTTATTTTCACCCGGCTGTTTATTAAAGTAGATTTAAGTTAAGCTATTTCAAAGTTTCTATGTTCACGGTCCGTTTTCTTTGGATTCTAGTAGCTCAAAAATATGTAAAAATAAGGTACCTCAAATCTCTATTTTTAACTTTTTGAGTGAGTGACGCACAACTCTACTTATCACATCTCTACTCACACACATCTCTACTCACACACATCTCTACTCACACATATCTCTACTCACACACAACTCTACTCAAACACATCTTTAATCACACATACCTCTACTCACATATATCTCTACTCATTTTCATATATGACATTTATTTGATTAAAACTAGTATACGATGGCAGAACAAATCACTAACTAAATTTTATTTAATATTTTTTTCGTAGATTAGCTTATAAGTTTATTTATTGAAAACAAATTTTACCTAATTCTATGCTATTATTAGTAGTAATAAACCTCATAATAAATTTTGGTTGCAATAAACAAACTTATAAGCTGAATAACACAAAAAAATATTAAATTAATTTAGATTAGTGCTTTGTTCCGCCATGGTATCCTAGTTCTAATTAACTAAATGTCATATATGACAATGAGTAGAGATGTGTGTGAGTAGAGATATGTATGAGTAAAGATGTGTGTGAGTAAAGATGTGATGAGGAGAGATGTGTGTCACATTTTTTACATTTAGATTAAGCTATGTTTATAGCTCCATGAAGATAGCTTAATCTGAATTTAATAATGTATATGACACGGCAAGTTAAAAATAGATTTTTTGGTAGCTCCTTGGCACAGCTTTTGGAGCTTCTAGCACCCAAAGGAACCCAAACCAGGACCTGGCGATTTGGAAGTAACTTGATTTGAATGTACTTTAAGACATAAAAAATACACCCGTGAGAAGATAATGAAATGGAAATGGTCACCAACTCTTAGACTATAAGTATGAGGGGTCAGAGAAATGTCAATCGAGATAACAAGTATTGTATTGTTATCTTGAAGTTGGGCGTTCCGGCTACTTACTTACAACGAGGGCAAGATTTTCTATTAGTCAGATGCCTACGGCTGCAAATATTAGGGGTCGGCAGTTTTTTAGCTGACAACATTTTTTTGCCATCTGTCTGTCTGTGGTCTGTCCGGGAAAATTTGTGACTATCGTGGTCAACTCGAAAACGCATTGAGCCAAAAAAAATTTTTTTTAATAGATTATTTTCCTACAACTTTTCGTTTTTTGTAAAATAAATGCATTTGAATGAGATTTTAAAATTTTAGAATACAGGGAAGCTATTTTTTTGGTAGCAGTATTTTTTTTGTCATTCTTTCTTCCGTAAATCAGGCTCCGCACACGGCAATATAAGGGAAAGTATTTTTCGTAAGCCGTTGTTTGTTAGAGCAACGTTGATTCAGTTCACTCACTCTAAAACTAAATGGAAAATTTTCAGAACAAGTCAAAAATTATTGAAAAAAGTGAAAAGTGCACTTTGTCTATTTTACGTCAGTAATTATTTAATAGCCCAATATATTATCAGTTAATATCTAATTAATAAATAGGTCAAATTACTAACGATTTGACCTATTTCGATATAAAATTTTAATTATTAGGAATTAAAAATTATTTATTATAAACAAGCCGTGAAGATATGTAATTGAAATTCCCGCCAAAATAAGTGACCACGAAGACTCTAAAAAGCTTTAACTTAATGCGCCTCCCACTTTTCATTTGAAAAAAATTACTTATGGACCAAAGTATGATTTTCGAACTTTTAAGAGCGCACCTTTGTAGTTTTTGGCAAAATATTTAAAATAGTATTTTTTTAAAGATACTTGACCAAAAATTAAGCGAATAAGCTAATTCAAGGCACTCCAAATTAAAAATTTAAATAATAATAAAAAATGACATAACCTGTCAAAAATTGACAAGTGACGCATGCTTATTCTCAGAATTAATTTTTGAATCGAAATATGTAAAAATATATGGGGTGTTCCATTAAAAAAAAAACATATTTATACCAATTTCGGCGAAAATGGAAGCGAAGCAAAAAAAAATAAATCGGCCATTTTATAGCCAATAAAAAATTATATTAATCTCCAAAGTTTCGTTTTTATCGAATGAAAATTAATCTTTATTTCAGGGGTGGACATAAATAATATACCATAGTATTTTTCCAAGTGATGCGACAGGGGCGATGACCTTGTTTAAGATTACAGACAGGCGACAATCAAATCGGCGTTGCCGATTCAAGAGCTACGTGTTCTGTGGTAGTAAACAAGAGTCTAAAGTGGTAATAATGGCGCAGGTCGATTGCAATACACCACGATATTTTACGCTTTGAAATAGAGACATGAAATTTTTACCGAAAGTTTTTTGCCACGTTGAAAATTTTTGGTCTCTATGTCAAAGCGTTCTTGAAATATCGTAGTGTAAAGTTGTTTTGTAAACGACCTGCACCAATAATACGACTATAGTCAAAATAATAAGCAGTGTATGGCTGGCCTCGTCACGGCTGCCGCGATCACTTGCTATACCAATGCTTACTCTTCGTATCGACACGGGAAGTTCGTCTCTGGAAATATTGTTATTCTTAAGTACCGTAGAGGGCTAAGATGGAGGTATTTTGGGAACGACTGGCTGGAACCAAACGAGATCATGAACACTCCCCTGAAACCGTACCTGGACTTTATAAAAGAAACAGGGATGTTATGAGGAGATCTGTGCAGTTAACACAAAGGTCACTAGGGACCAGATGTTGAGGGCAGTGAACCCCGCACTGAACTAAACTAAATTAAACCAAGTACCGTAGAATTTGTCTAACTGAATTTGTGGGGAATATAGGCACTTTTTACTAAATACGTTATCCAAAGTTGTTTTACTAAATACGTTATCCAAAGTTGTCGGTTGAAAATATTTTCGGTAAAAATGGAGGTAAAGGGGGTAAACAATTGGGGACCTTAATTAGCTTAACAGTTTTAGTGGAAGTAAATACTGTCAAACTGATTAAGGGACCCTAGTAAAAACTATTAATTTTTGCAATAGCTTAAAATTAATAATTTAAATATTAAAATTAATAATTAATAACACAAGCTCACAAAAAAAATTAATGCGTGGAGCCAAAAAAAGCGACCTATATAGCATAGTCAACATCTGCATTGATTAGAATTTTCTGCTTACCAGTTTTTTTTATTTGAGTTTGAATTTTTAGTTTCTCTCAAATTTTTCAAGTAGGAAACCAAAAATCGAAATTCGTTTTTTTTATGCAAAATGATTTTTTTAAGTTTTGGTTGAAAGAAATTTTTTTTTTACAAAAGTTATAACTTAATAATTATTAACAATGAAAGTTTAATATGACAACATATTATGAGTAAATCAACATTTTTCTCGTGAACGCCTAGACGGATTTTGACGATTCTTACGTTAAATTTTTTGCTTAAATAGGTACCTACACTCAAGAAATATTTCTTCCGAATATAAAAAAACAATGAACTTATTTAAAAAAATATTTAAAAAAAAAGTTTTTTTTTATCATGTTACATCAAATTTTCATTGTTAATAACTTTTGCAAAAAAAAACTTTTCAACCAAAACCTGGGGAAATCAATATCGAAAAAAAACTGGTAAGCACAAAATTCCAGTCAATGCAGATATCGACTATGCTGGATCAATACTACAATGCTATATAGGTCGTTTTTTGACTCAGATTTATTTTTTTTGTGTGCCTGTGTAATTATTAAATTATAATTTAAATAGCTTAAAATTAATAATTTTTTATTTCAAAAAAAAATTAACTACTGTATTTTTTAAATATTTTTTTTTCATTTTTTTTTTAATTAACCAAAAGTCTTTTTTGTTACTTTTTTAGTACATGCGCCTTCGCCAAATTTACGAAAAAATTACCACATCAGGTTCTCCCCGAAAGAGGTATCTTAAAAAAAAACTAATTAGTCTCTGGAAAATGGTGAAATTAATGACGACACATAGTGACATATAATTTAGGGTTTTTTTTTAAATTTAGCCAATTAAATTAAAATTAACTAACTTTAAAATAATTTTAATATATTAATTATGATTAGAACATGCTAATGCATTTAATAGTTAATTTATTAGCGATAATTGATCAATTAAATTTTTTGCTACAAACGTCACGTTTTTAATGTTTCCTGGTATACTAGATCTAGTAAAAAGGACCTCGATGACCTTTTTTTTTCTTTAGGGTAAAGCTTTTTCTCAGGGAGTTAAAAAGTTTTATATTCAGTTGGGAGATTGTTGGTTTGTTAAAAAAAACTTCCCCCATGCCACCCTGACCACATTTTAAGAGCTAAAAATATTAAATATATGCGAAAAGATAGTTTGGGTTGTCTTATTTAAGTGTTCCAAATTTTAAATCGATATCATTGATCGTTGGATGACGTTTGCCGATGACCTTAAAACGGTTGGTAAATGGTTGGAAATATGATCGGCCAAAGAGCGGCAAATGATCATCGTTTGATGATATTAAAATGGTCGAGAAATGGTTGGCAATATGATCAACAAAAGAGCAGCAAATGATCGTCGTTTGATGATCTTTAAATGGTCAGTAAATGGTTGGCAATATGATCGGCAAATGATCATCGTTTGATGGTCTTAAAATGATCGGTAAATGGTTGGCAATATTATCGGCAAGAAAGAGAGGCAAATTATCATCGTTTGACCGTAGGCACTTGTCTCCTATTGAAGGCCGTCAATTGCCGATGGCAGACCACCATCGCTAAGTCGGCATGCCGACGGTAGGCCTCTGTGCGGCTGCTGAACCATTGTTTATTGGGGACTTTTGTGACAGACGCACATTTTTATAATGTCAGCGGATAGTGGCACAACGTCAAAAACAATTAAAAAATATTTTTATTTTCATGTGTGCTATGGCGGAAAGTAGGGGTGACCGGGGCTAATTGTCTCACTTTTCATTCAAAGTCAGTTTTTTCCTTTATTTTTGTTTTTTTTTTTAATTGACCAAATGGTAATTTTAGCTGCATGTTTCAGTAATATTATTATAAGATAAAACATGGAAAAATTTACAGGGTATTAAAGTTATGATTTTTTTATGAAGTCTCGACAAATGCGACAACGTGCCCCGTCACGGGGCATGTTGTCGCGGCTCTTAAAGTATATTTTTTTGAAGAAATATAAAGGTATTTAAAAAAAATATAAATAACTAATAAGACATCTGCCTTCCCAAAAGCCGATTGTTGTTATTTTCATGTGTGCTATGGCTGAAAGTAGGGGTGACCGGGGCTAATTGTCTCACTTTTCATTTAAAGTCAGTTTTTTCCTTTATTTTTGTTTTTTTTTTTTAATTGACCAAATGGTAATTTTAGCTGCATGTTTCAGTAATATTATTATAAGATAAAACATGGAAAAATTTACAGGGTATTAGAGTTATGATTTTTTTTATGAAGTCTCGACAAATGCGACAACGTGCCCCGTCACGGGGCATGTTGTCGCGGCTCTTAAAGTATATTTTTTTGAAGAAATATAAAGGTATTTAAAAAAAATATAAATAACTAATAAGACATCTGCCTTCCCAAAAGCCGATTGTTATCTAACTTTTTACTCTTGTACCAAAATTGTCAACTTTATAATGAAATAATATATTTTCTATTTTTTTTTTTAATTTAATTTAATAAACGATTTTATTTGCTATCCTATTAAGTTTCACTTTTAAACACAGTTTTGAATAATAAAAATGCGAAAAAGGAAATGTTATACCATGAACATATCTCCAGATCATGCGACAACTAGCCCCAAACCAAATGCGACAACTAGCCCCAGTGGTCAATTTTACCTTATGTATCAAGTACTGTCTAATTAACGAATAAACACTCCTAAATGACAATATCAACAAATAATATACACCTTAAACTATTAATATACATATAATTTTCTTATCTTAATATTTTAAATCCCTCACAATAAGAAAAAATATTTACCACAAAAAAATTACTGGACCCTTTAATTTTGACATTTTTTAGATTAAATTGCTACTCTTTTAACTTATTGCTTTTAAGTTTACAAATGATAAATGTCACTTTCGTAACGCGCAGGTTAATCTCGGTTTGGTGCAGAAAGCTATTTAACTTTTTGAGATACAAGCACTTCGACAACTTACCCCTGCGACAACTAGCCCCGGTCACCCCTACTTCTTTGCTTTTTGCCTTTTTGTGTGCCTTGTACCTCGGCTTGTCCAGCAAAGACGTTCTTTCGGGCCTTGGCACAGTATTTTTTTTTTATTTTTCATTTTGACCGTAATTTTTTTCTATTGTCAAGTAAATGTCAGTGTACCTAATCATTTTTATTGTTTTCGTTTTTTAAAGCTTTAAGCTGCAGAGCGTAGTATAATAGTATATAAAATAATGTTCCACGGTGTAATATACTATTAATAGTATATTAGTCTAGTATTAATTACATATTAGTTAATATATAATTGTTGTTTTGATAATATTTACTATAATAATAGCCAACCTATAATATATATTTTATTATATTATAATAATAATAATAAGTATAATATACTGACCTAAACTCCGCGCATTATCTATCTGAGTTGATGGTCATTTGTTTCCTGTTATTTGGTTGGCAGAATATATTTAGTTCCTTATGTAAGGTTTTCATCTTGTTTATTTTGACATTTATAAAAAAATCCAAATAATTTGCTTTAGCAAGAAGAAATAACAAGAAAAGTGCATAAAAAGAAAACTAAAGCATCAATCTATAAACATTTTGTTTAAATGAAGTAATATAATGCAGTGCTCTATAAATTTTTGAAGTAAACACTATAACAGAGAATTTTTTGGTTAAAATAATACTGGTCCGTAATTTTATTCAGGTAATGTTAAATTTAAGTTTCTAATAGCACTTTATGAATAAAAACTTACTTTTATTATAATTTTGAACAAAGTTTTACTTTTTAAACAGATTTTGTTTAATATTATTTGTAAGACGTAAAATGACAGTCAATTTAACCTAAATGTTAAAAATTATCAAAAGCACAATGGGCTACAAAAATATTACTAAAAGTCATTTTTAAACCACTAATCATAGCTTCCTTGATCCAATTTGTTACTCAGATAGATAATGCGCCGAGTATATGCCTATTACTTTTCTATATCAAAACAAATAAAATGTGAGAAAATCTTGCTCCGTAGATAAAATAGCATATGTACTCTTACCTTTTTTAACGTATGAAAGTTCAGTTTTATTCTTCCCGAGGAAAATCTTGCGTTAGTAAAAAAAATAAAAAAAAAATACGTGTTTTGCGTTTCCCAGAAATTTGTGACTACGAGAACGCTTTGAGCTAAAGATTAGTTTAGATTAGATTAGATTTGTATTGATCTCGAATAGACCTACATAAAATGTGGTATGCGTTTGGAAAAAAGTCATAAATCAATAAATAAGAAAAGTACAAAAGTCACAAATTAAAAACATTCAATACGTTTAAAAGATTTGCACGACAATTAAATGTACAATGCCCTCCGTGAACTCGTTGAGATTATAATAGTTATTTATGGTACTAGTGGGTAAAATAAGATATTGCCTATGAGAAAATTAACCTGCGAGGCGTCAGCCAAGCAGGTTAATTTTCGAGAGGAGAAATATCGGTTTACCCATAAGTGCCATACAAGGTTTTATCCAATAAATAGCTTAGGAATTCATATTTTTATTAAAAATTTTAATGACATTTACAAGAAAATAATTTGACAAGTGACAGTTGAGTCGGTAAAATAAATAATTATCCACTCAATAAAGTAAAAGCCACGCGGGGGTTATTATTGTTTATCTATTTATTTATTTAGATAAAAACATTTATCCAACAAGACATTTTTTAATAGGTTCACGAACTCGATTCATTTCGCTTTCCCAATTTTGAAATATTTTGCGTTTTATGACGTTTTATGTCGATATAAATCAATTTCGAGCATAAAAAATGTCGGTCGGTCGATCGGTCTGTCGGGGAAATCTTGTCAGCACGATAACTTAAGAACGCTTTAAGCTAGAGGCTTAAAATTTATCATACAGGTATGTTACCAAAAGTTCTCGCTTGGTATTGTTTTTGGTGGGGCAAGGGAGGAAAATGGAGATAATACAATATTTTTCACAAAAATATGAAAGTTGCTATATAGCGGTTTTTGAGGCTCTAACTACACCCCCACGGTGCACGGTGGTAAGGGGAAAAATATTTTCAAATATTTTCAATATTTTCGTCAAAATTGGTATATAGGTGTTTTTGGAGTTGACGAAACTGAATCTGATAATAAAATTTAACTAACTAACTCCGCCCCCGGGGGGTGGGGGTGATAATTTTTAAATGTTTACAATATTTTCGTGAAAATTGGTAGGTATAAAGAGGTATTTGTTGTAGCTAAAACTGAATATGATAATAAAAAAATAACTCCATCCCTTTAGGGGGGGACGTCTTGAAAATTGGTATAATGGGGGTTTTGAGGTCGCTTTAATTGAATCTTGGAATAATTTTTGGGTTCCCAGGAAATCAGCTACATTTTCAAAAAAAAAATGTTTTTTGCCTTTATGGATCCCCCTGAATCCGAAAATGGTAACCGTTTTTTGCAGAAATGCACCGTTTTTTTTTCTATTGCGATTTTTTATATATTTTTTGTTTCGGCAATGGAAATCTGGTTTCGTTAGAAATGATGTATATTCTAGTTATTTGGGCCCCCTAAATCCAAAAATGGTAATCGCTGTTCACGGAAATACACCATTTTTTTTCTATGGCGATTTTTTATATATTTTTTGTATTGGCAAAAAAAACTTTATGTAAATCTGTTATCCTTAAAAATGAAGTATATTACAGTTATTTTTGCCCCCCTGAATCCGAAAATGGTAATCGTTCTTTGCGGAAATGCACCATTTTTTTATGGCGTTTTTTATACGGCCACCCCCAGTGGTGGGAGGTAGTTTTCGTGAAAAATGGTATATTGGGGTTTTGCCTCACTAAAACTAAACTTTAGAATAATTTTCTTCTAAATCCACCCCCTAAGGGGCAGGTGGTGACTTGTATATTGGGATTTTTGAGGTGGCTGAAAGTGAATTTAAAAATAAAAAATCCATTTGACGCTCTAAGGTGAAAGGGGAAAGTATTATTTTGTTGGCAGCAGTTTTTTACGGGGCGAAAACCGAGTAAAACGCAATAGGTTCACGAACTCGACTCATTTTTTCAATAATATTTCTAGATTAAAAGTTACCTAATTAGAATTATGAGTTAGAGATTAGATAAGATTTTTTGTCGTCATGCATGCATTTGCGTTCATTACCCGAAACATGTCTAGATTACATGCATAACATTTTTATACTATTTTTATTTACATTTTTATTTATTTTGTAATAATTAGAGATATTGCAAAATACTCTTAAAGATTATCTGTTTTATTTTTTTTTTTAATAATGCAACGTCAATGCAGTTTTATCTTTAATATACTTATAATAAAAATTGACTTTTAGGAAATTTTCTTAATAATTAAACTACTTATTAGTTTTCCATTTTAAGGGTTTCAATAAAAATACAGGAAAGTCATTCGAATATTTAGTTTTTTTGCCTATTTTTTGGATTTTATTTCATTTTGTATTGAAAAAAATCGGTCAAATCGGTTGGTTTAGTTAGACTATCAGAATTTTTTAATTAAGATAACTTGACCCTTGACTCCCTGGTATGGAGGTTTATAAACACTTGCAATGTCAAATTTGACCTCGTCCATTTTTTTGCAAAAAAAAATAATAAAAAAGTAAACCATTAAAAAAATAAGAGTATTTATATTAATTAAGAAAAGTTACAAAAATTTTGGTTAAAAAGATTTCCCCACAAACATATACAGGGTAGTTCAAAATGGTACATCAACTTCTAAAATTAAAAAGAAAACAAAAAAAAATTACCAGTGATTTGACCAAAACCCGTTTTTTTTTTCGGTCAAGATTGGCCCCGCCATACCGGTTGAGGGTTAAGAATCCTTTGAGTAGTCACGATGCATAACGGAGGGAAGGGTGAGGGTTAAAAAGCGTTACGTAATGCAGAAAATTAGTTTCATTACTTTTAAAATTTTATTTCGATTTGACTGAACAAAAATTGCTTTACTTAATTTTTGGACGAACCTATAACTATGCATATTCCAGTCATTTTAGCATTTTGTTAGGAATAAATTCAGACTTTTTGTGTACGCCTTCACTTTGTCATTATAAACATTGGGTTGAAAGTCCCCATGTGTGCGACGCGAGCTTCATTTTTTATTTTGCAATTAGTCGGCACATAGGTTTTTCGCGAATATCTCGGTCAGATTTGCAGTTATGCAAAAAGAAGCTATTATAACATTTGTTAAGCATAAAATTCTCTACAAAAAAAAAAAATTTATTTTTAAATCTCAACCGTTTTTGCGCTAGCGCTTTGTTAATTTTCGGCGAGCATGAAATTGTTAAATCATGGTTATTTGCAAAATGTCCAAACACAATCGGACTTCTCAATATTTACATGACCATTAGGGTGACACACCAAAATTTCAAATTGAAAAATTTGGAGGTCTCACCCCTTAAATTTGTTTATTGGGGTAAGAGTATCATCCCTGAATTTTTTCAGTGCCATTTTTTAAAACTATTAACAGCGTCGACATGACATTCCGCTTGTTAAACAATAGTTTAAAGTGTCTATTTACTCGAAAATTGTTTTTTAAAATTCAAATTTTTGGCATGCCCCCGGTAACGGCTACTTCGATCCGACCCGTGGTGATATCTGTACGATGAATAGAAAATAGATTGATGAAATATTTAACCTCGTAACTAATATTTTTATAATTTTAAAATTATAATTAAAAATTCCTGGAATTGATTGGAATTGATTGTTTTCTTAGCCATAAATAACTGTAAAACAGGTGTAAAATACACTGCCAGTAAAAAAGCTTTCCCATTTTACCACCTGCGCGTAAAATAGATTTTTTATTATCAGATTCACTTCCAGCAACCTTAAAAACGTCAATATACCAATTTTCACAAAAATCACCCCCCACCTCTAAGGGGGTGGGTTTCAAAAAATATATTTCAAGATTCATTTTTATCAACCTCAAAAACCCCTATCTACAAATTTTCACGAAAATTTGGAAAACATTTCAAAATATTTACCCCCTAACCCCCTCGGGGGTGGAGTTAGAGAAATTTTATTATCAGATTCAATTTCAGCAACCTTAAAAACCTCTATATAGCAATTTTAAATTTTTTCTAAAAAAATGTATTTTTCCCCATGTTCACCAAAAACAATCCCGATCGAGAACTTTTGGTAACATACCTGTATGCCAAAATTCAAGTCCCTAGCTTAAAGCGTTCTTAAGTTATCGTGCTTACAAGATTTCCCGGACAGACCGATCGACCGATTTTTATTAATTACTAACATAATAACATAAGATTTTTAGTTTTTGTACAAAAATAATAAAACATAGATATTTTATGGTTTTCTCGGTTCGAGTTTAATTTTCATTCCGGTGGCAGATTTTAATACTGCATCGCTGGTAAGTTTTATTTTGTGGCTCGGGTCTGGTAACAATTTAAAATTTAATAGAATTCTTGCTATTACCATTTTCATTTCCAAGATTGCGAATTTTTGACCTGCAACAAACAGAATTACAATTATATTTTAACAAGTCCTAAAAATAAAATAAAATGTTTTACATTCCATATTATCGCGAGGTGAGAGTCTTGTACAGTGTACAGTACACTGCAAAAAAAGTTGCATTGCTCTCCATAGAGCGGTTCATAAAATTGTCTATAGCCCTTTTGCTCACGAGATAAAAGTCATGAACAATTCTTGATATAACTGTGTTTTTATAAAGAACTTTCACTTTCGGGTTTAGACCGTGTTAATGGATTTTCACTTTCCGACGTTTCGTCTCTTACTACTAGAGACATCTTCAGGGATTAATCTGAAACTGAAACTGAAACTTTTTTTTATTTGCTGTGCTTAAAAAGAAGAAAAATAAATAAACCATTTTTTGTTTCAGTTTTTGCTTGAGTTTTTGTTTCTTCAGAGTTTCAGAAAGTCATATTATAATAAAAACTGCATGATTATTTGCATACATAGAAAGTCTATAATATCCCTTAATATCCCTTACCGAGATAGTTGTAGAAATGTTTTTAAGGTAAACAAAATATTGACAGTTACCTCAATCTATATATTAAAATGTGTAACTTTTACTAAGCAAAATATTTCAATATTTGTCTCAAACAGTGACATTCATAACTTAAATACCCGTAATATAAATTGTCTTAGAGTACCAAAACATAAAACTGCAATGTTTCAGAAATCACCTTTATACAATTGTATTAAATTATTCAATGCTCTACCAGTTAATATTAAAACTATACCAAGCATAAATTCTTTTAAATCCAGGGTAAAAAACATTTTGCTAAAAAATTGTGTGTACAGTCTAGACGAGTACTTTTCATCTACTTTTAATTTTAATGTGTGATCTCATGTGCGTTTCTATTTATTTTATTTTTTAGAGTGTCATATCTTTTTACACTGTCATGTTTTTACCTTTTATATTTTTTATTACTATTTTTATTTATTTATTTTGATTATTTATTTTTATTGTTATTTATGTTTAATATTTCATGTATTGTTTTAATATTACTGCTTGGCTAAGCATAGAGAAATTCATTAAATTTTTTTTTTAATTATTTTTTTTTATACAGGGTGATCCATAACTGGCATGCCAAAATTTAAGAGGTGATTCTAGATCCAAAAATATAAAAAAAGTTCCTATAAAGGTTGGTCCGGAAATGAGCCCTAAGGGATCTAGGGCCCTTTAAAATTGTAATAAAAATAAGGTTTTTAATTAATAACTCGGGTACCGTTTAAGCTAGAGCGGCGAGCTTTTGCATGTATACTAGTATTAATAAGGGCAATAAGTTTATGTTAATTTATTTTTTTAATTTATCCAGAGGCGTGCCCAGACGGACAAAATATATGAGGCTTAAAACATTTTTGCCCCAAACTTTTCTATGTGTATGTTTTTTGGATTTGTTGTAAAAAATATAGATTTCTAGAGTAAAAATACATATAAAATATCATAGTGTAACACTGTAGGAGCAACCGTTATCAAAAAAAATGCAATTAAGAGGAAGTAACATTTTGTGCCACCAAAAACGTTACTTTTTAAAAGGCTATTACTCCTTTAATATTAAATTTAGGTGTTTTGGTTTATAATACTTTTTTGCTCAGTTTTAAATGAAGAATCACCCTGCAGCATTAAAATTTTATTGGTGCTTTTTTTTGTTCCCCATTCAATACGTCATCTTCGAAGGGCCGTAGCTCCCTTAGGGCTCATTTCCGGACCAACCTTTTTTTCATATTTTTGGATGTAGAATCACTTCTTAAATTTCGGTACGCGAGTTCTGGAACAGGCTGTAGCTCAAGCTATTTTTTTTTTATTTTTATACATGCATATATGTGTGATTCGATATACGCATATATTTTAAATCTTTCTATCAGATAATGATATTTCTCTATTCTTCATTAAGCTGACATGTAGTTGATCTGTACTATTTAGTACTTTAATTTTTTCTATGACATATTCCAATACTTATTCTGTAAGTCAAAAGGAATGAATAAATGAATTTGAATTTGAATTTTTTGAATTATAAAATTATTTTGGAAAAACATATTTTTTGATTATTCGCTAAACAATTTAAAACAAAGAAGAAAATACAGCGAACTTAACTTTTGAAGGTATTATAAAACTCGTTTTAAAAAGTATACTGTCGCCTTTAAAATAAATACAAAATTAATAAAAAATTAATTACCTATGCAATTTCTTGGGCCAGCACTAAATGGCACGTAACAGAAAGGATGTTTTTCGACATAAACATCGGGATGAAACCTTTCCGGGATGAATTCGTCAGGATTGGAATAGTACTTTTCTTCCCTGTGAAGTGAGTAAGCGTTTATTATAACAATAACTCCCTTGTCCAAAACATAGTCTCCTAAAATGTTAAAATGAAATAAATATATTTAGATAAACATAGATGAAAATAATACTTCTACTATTATATTTTACAAAAATTAAAAAAATTAATAAAAATATTAAAAGTAATTTTATGGGATAACATGTAAAATAGACACACCCCCTAAAAACAGGTTCGAAAGAAATTTAAAGACGGTGATTACCTTTACTACTAGCCCAAACAAGTCTTGGAATTAGAAAAGAGGCGATATATGTCGCCATCTTGTGAATGTGGTTTCAGTTTTACTCTCTTTTTTACGTTTACGTCTTTTTTAAGCTTTTTTACACATTGTTCCTATTTGAAAACAAAGAAAAAATCTTTTTTTTTTAAATACATTTAGTGAAAATTATTTTTTCCCGTTATGATTCGCAGTGATTTTTTTTACTTTTTTTCCTATTTTGTATAATAGAGAGTTAACTATAATAATATGAGGTTAAAAAATTTTTAGTTATATAAAAAATAAAAATTGCAAAATAGCGTTTTTTTTTTGTAAAAGATATATACATTGCTTACCAAATAAAATTCATAAGTTTATTTCTTTAGGTTTTTTTCAGGGGCGTGGAGGTGAAATTTGCCGACTTGCGAAACAATATTTTGTTCCAAAAAAAAGTATATGAAAAAATTTTCTACTAAAAAAATTGGCCGAATAAAAAGTACTTGATTTCTTTTTTGTTATAATTAGTTGAGAAATCAGGTTAAAATCAGTCAAAGGAGTTGAAAACGGTTACTTTTGAAACACCATTTTCTTACCTAATTTAACTTCTTCTTCAAGTGTTCTTTCGTAAATATTAACTGGCGGATACATTCTTAAACCTTCCTTAATTACTAAACCCAAATAATTAAGATTTTGTAGGTTTTGGTATGTTAATTTGTCATTTGTACTACCACATAATTCAGCGTCAAGTTCCTCATATATCTTGTCTTGGATTTCCGGATGTCTTGCTATTTCATACAATGTGAAGGATAAACCAGAAGATATTGTATCGTGACCCTAAAATTATACTAAAATAATTAGTTTTAAGACGTATACATATCACGGTGCGGTAGATGAAATATTTAGACTTTAAATAAACCCGAAAGCTTCTGGAGACGATATCACATGACAGAACAGATAAAAATCACACAATCACATAAGTTTTTGTAAAATTTTAAACAAAATTATAAAAATATTATTTAAATATTCCATCAGTTTTCTAATCATTGTACAAATATTGGAGACACACAAGTCTTTAACTTGTTACCATTCAATGTCTCCAGACTAGGAAAAGTATAAGTAGCTGTCTACATCTAGAAATAGATGGCGCACAACATCAGTCTCATGACATTATTCATTTAGTGAATAAAGTCAAAGAATATTTTCTTAATCAGCGTGCAGAGTCCAAAATGATCAAAATTTGCGTTACGTAATACTTGAACGTTCCCATATTTGATTTTAAAAGCTTAAAGCAAAAAAATAAAAATAGGACTACTTTAGACACTCAAACAACTCTTTAAAGGCGATTCAGGCATAATTATCACTAACTAAACTAAGCCATTCTGGCCTTTTGATTGGCCAATCAAAAGGCCAGAATGGCTTAGTTTAGTTAGTGATAATTATGCCTGAATCGACCTTAACTGTACAATAAAAAGAAATAAAACATCTTAATATCTTTAATTATAACTGAGAATTTTAGGCTCAATATTTGGTCTGCAAAGGCGAAATATGTGAGTCATAATATAACATTATATGTATATTATATATTTCCTTTAGTTTTAAGAATCCTTTGGAATAAAAAAAAATATTATTATTATATATTATATAATTATTTTTTTTTATTCCAAAGGATTCTTATAAATGACATGACAACTTTTTTTTTCTTTTTGAAATTTGTTATATAAGCTCTAACTAAAAAAATAAGACCAAAATTTTAAAAATCGTTGGAGCCGTTTTTGAAAAAAAATGTCTTTTTAAGAAAATATCTCTGATATTTCACGCTAACATACTCGGTTTGCCCTCGATATCTCGGATTTTGACCAAACTTGGCATGGTATGGTACCTAAGCACTCCATCAAAAAAAATTTCAAAACGGTCCATCCGTTCATGATACCGGGTGTCTCATCAACCAGGTTCTTGATAAGTTATATCTCCGTTATTTAAAAAGGTATTTTTTTTGTAAAAAATAGCGTTAAATGGGAACCAAAGAAGATTTTATTGACTTATTCAACCCCCCCTCCATTGCTTACTCACTCCCTTGTAACCACCCCACCCTCTGATTTTCAAATAACACCTCCCACTCCCATTTTTATCTAATATGAAATTACATTTCATTTTGAATTAAACCATGTATTATAAATAGTATCTTATTCTTTTAAGGGGCTTCCAATAACAATTATTATTTAGTAATAATAATGTCCCACCAGGTTTTAGACGGGCTATATCTCCGTTATTTAAAAATATAAAAAATTTAAAAAAAATTAAATTAAATTGGAGTCAAAGTAGAATTACTGACATATGCAAAACTGCCCCTTATTAACCCACCCTCTTGGAACCACCTCCAACTAGTTTTTTAAATAGCACTTCCCTATTTTACTAAATAATATGAAAGCACATTTCATTTTAAATATAACCAGAAATTTTTCCAAAAACTTACGTTAAATTGTACCCAAAAGAAAATTGATTAATATGTCCAAAACCAACTCATAACAACCCACTCTCCTGGAACTACCCGCAACTTTGTTTTAAATACCACCCTTCTATTAATAAATAATAATTGTTATTTAGAGCCCCTTTAAATCTAAGATACCACTTATAATAAATGGTTGAATTCAGAATAAAGTGCACTTTTATAGTCTTTAATAACAATTAGGGGGTGCTATTTGAAAAACAGAATTTGGGAGTAGTTTCAAGGGAGTGGGTAAGCAAGAGGCGGTTTTTAATAAGTCAGTAAAATCTTCTTTGGCTTTGATTTAATGCTACTTTTTGCAGATTTTAATACCTTTTCAAATAACGGAGATAAGCTATTTCAAAAACTTAGTGGGACACCCAGTATAGTGAACGGATGGACCGTTTTGAAAAAAATTTGGATGGAGTGCTTAGGTACCATAGTGGTACCACTATGCCAAGTTTGGTCAAAATCCGACACATCGAGGGCAAACCGAGTATGTTAAATATCAGAGATATTTTCTAAAAAACACATTTTTTTCAAAACCGGATCTAACGATTTTTAAAATTTTGGTTTTATTTTTTTTAATTAGAGCTCATACAACAAATTCCAAAAAGAAAAAAAAATGGAAGTTGTCATGTCATTTAAAAGTTCTTCTAGAACACCGTGTGGGTTCATACATTTGCGCCTTCGCCAAAATTGTAAATATTTAGTTTTTTTAAATTTTAATATTTTTTATACCTCAAAACTTTACATGTCGGTCGTTCTGTCCACAACATTTGATATCGTCTCCGGAAGCTTTTAAATAAATAGTTACCACGGGTCTCTTACCGTATATTAACCAAAATAAAACAAAAAAATAATAATAACTTAAGTAAATATTTAGTGAATAGTCAAATACAAGGCAAGTGTCCAACATACGGGGTTTTTTCTTAATAAAAAAAATGTGCTTGATAGATTTTTTTTTGATTTTGGTTAAAATCATCCTAACGTCTCATAGAATCGACGTATAGAAACAGAAATGGGGTAATTTGAAGTTGATTTAAACCGTCGCCACCGCACCGTGAACTTAAGGGGTCTTTCTACCTTAGAAATTAAAAAAAATAATCCTTTTTTAAACATTTTTTTTATATATAGAAAGAAAAAAGATATCATTGTAAAATTTTGTAGGTATGTTTATTTATATTCAAAGAATACAAATAAAATTTCTTTAGATTTTTACAGTGCCATTTTCTGGCCATTATTTTTTTTGAAAAAAAACATCAAAAAACGGTGGTCACCATAATTCCGGCCGTTTGGATCAATTGAAAAAAATAAAAACAAAACGAAATAAAAAAAATCTTCTAGATAGCGACTTCAATACTGAACAATATCTCGTTTTTTTTTCTCAGTCGATCCAAACGGCCGGAATCATGGTGACCACCGGTTTTTTATGTTGTTTTTCAAAAAAAATTTATGGCCAGGAAATGGCACTTTAAAAATCTAAAGAAATTTTATTTGTATTCTTTGAATATAAACATACCTACAAAATTTCACAATGACACCTTTTTTCTTTCTATATAAAAAAAAATATGTTTATAATTTCTAAGGTAGAAAGACCCCTTAAACAAACAAAACCTAACTAACTTTAACTGTCAAAGTCTAATCTAAGCTGCAAAAAATCAAAAGAGACTTGACTTGATTTATATAGGTTGAGGCATACAAATGCGGGAATTTAGGCAAAGATACAGCTAAATTATTAATTTTTTTTGTGAAGTACTGGCCCTCGATGCTGCGCGGTTTTTGCCAAACATTTGCTTATGCGAAATAAGTCACTTTCGGTACACGTTATGTAATATACTATTGTTATAGCTCGCTGACTTTTCTTTTAAAAAAAATAAAAGAAAAAAATATTGTTAAAAAAAAAATAAATAATTTATCTTTTGACTT
>OY294045.1:69323722-69554256 GCA_958510825.1 Brachypterus glaber | reverse complement strand
AGACTAGGATTGTTTCTTAAAAAGCTAAATAATTTATACAGATAAATGGACGGGACAGTTAAAATTTCATATTTTTTAAAAGTGTCTCGGCACGACTGATCATATTTTAGACCAAAAATAATTCTAACAAGTCTTTTTTGCATGATAAGGACATCCTCTATATCTGTTGCCTGTCCCCACACAGTTATGTTATATGATAACAAAGAATGTATATTTGCATAGTATACTTTTAGCAAAGCTTCAAGGTTGATATTCTGTTTGAGGTTATTAAGAAGAAAAACTTGTTTGTTTAGTTTTTTTAAAAGAGACTCAATATGACTCGACCAAGATATATGTTTATCAAGAATAATACCCAGAAAGTTTGTAGAATCAGTACAGTTAAGACATTGATTATTTAAGGTAAATGAGAGACTAGCAAAATTTTTCCGAAAGTGACCGAATTCCATAAAAACAGTTTTGTCTTTGTTTAAGATCAAACCGTTTTCATGGCACCATGAAGTAAAGTCATTTAAAATTCTATTAATTTTTGAAAGAAGGGTGTTAATATCGTGAGCTGAGATTAAAATTGTTGTATCATCTGCGTATATAAAAAGTTTACCATCCTTGATTGTATAAGGCAAATCATTGATAAATAAAATGAACAGTAAGGGACCAAGAATACTGCCTTGTGGAGTACCCTTGCTTTGTGAAAAGAGTTTTGAAAAGCATTTATTAATTTTAACTTTGAATTTCCTGCTTGTTAAAAAAGATTAGCCAGTCATTGATACAACCACGAATTCCTAAGCTATAAAGTTTTAGTTTTACAAAGTTCGGATCAAGAGTATCGAAAGCTTTAGTGAGATCAAAGTAGATAGCAACGACATATTTTCCCATATCCAAAGAATCGTAGATTTCTCGAACCAACCCTATTGAAGCCGATTCTGTCGAAAACCCTTGTCTGAAACCGTGTTGACAATTATAGAGAATATTGTGTTTCGCGAATTGACAGGTTTTCATTTTCAATATGGCAGTAATATTTTAATTAGGGCACGCTGTTATAACAAATTTTACAAAGTTTTAAAGAAAAAGTAATAAAAATATGGATTTTGATGAAAAAATGCTGCAGCCTATCGAAACTGGTGGTTATTGAGAAACAGGCAGCAGAGGCTATTTTAAATTTATTGCTATACAAATCAAGAAAAAAGTGCACATCTATCGTGGATAACATGATTCAGATGCGGGAATAAAACAGGGAGTAAAATATGGTTTCAGTCTCGGTCGTGCAAAAAACGTATCTTTTGGGTTTCTTAGGAAACCGGCAACGAAGGCTATAGGCCAGGTCCAATTACTCAAAAACTAAAAGAGATGTTTAAAAATGAAAATAAAAAAGAAGATCTATAAAAAGCATGGGATAGATACATAGATAGATACATGTATAATGTTTGACTATATTTTGTCATAAACTAGACCCGTCGATGTCCGATGTATGCCATGGCTATGCCTATACCATGGCATCACGACGCTTTAAAATACTTTTTTGACGGCTGGAATGTATTTTTTCGAAAAAATGCCCAAAAAAGTTTTTTTTTGGACTTGGATATATTTTCTGGTTTCCGGCATATTTAACATTTTGAGCACAACAAATATTTACAAAATTACAAAGATCTAAATATTGGATTTGGCAAATATCTAAAAAACAATTTAAACAATTTATTACAAAAAATGATTAAAATTAAAAGTACTATCAAGTACATCAAGTACATTGCTATTTAAACAGTCATTTGAACATCTACATCTTTAAACAAAAAATAGCCGCGTCGCGACGTATTTTACTAATTAAAAATTATTTCGAAAGTCAGAAAAACAATTTGAAATGAATAGTATCTACTTTTATTATTGTCTTGTTAAAGTCGCAAGCGACTTGCAAAACAACTTTACACTACGATATTTCAAGAACGCTGACACAGAGACTTCAAATTTGGAATCAAGATTTTTTAAGTAGTAAAAAAAGTCCAAACCAAGTCTCTATGTCAAAGCTGTCTTAAAATAGCATGATTTAAAGTTGTTTTGCAAGTCGCTTGTGACTTTAATATGACTAATATAACTTTAATTGGATTTAATATGACTAATATGACTTTAATTGACTTTAATATGACTAATATAACTTCAATATGTGCACAATTTTTTAAAAAACATAACCTTCGTTTGCATTGCTGTAGTCTGGTAAAAAGTTGGTATACTTACTACAAATTATTTCCAAGGCATTTCTCTTAATAATAGGATATATGTCTATAGATTCATTAGCAGATGTAAGACTGCCGAATTTTTTAATCAATGAATCCGTTTCCGCCTCGAAGACGCTGATGAAGTCTTCTAGAATTTTAAAATGGAAAGCTGGGGTCAATAATTTTCTTCTTTTTTGCCATTTTGCACCTAAAAGATAGTAAAAAAATAATAAGCCGTGAATATATGTAATGATACCAATCCATTGCATTTTCCCAAAAAAAAAATTAAAAAAAATAATTAAAAAAAAAACAGTTTTTTTCCTTTTTACGAAAAACGAAAAAGTTATGAAGTGATAAATATTCTAAAAATGCCCTTTAAACGTAGCCTAGCGTTTTGAGCCAACGTCCATAATAGTAATTATATACCAAGGTAGAGAAGACTTTTTAGCCGAGCGTATTAAATCCCGAGCTGCATAGCAGCGAGGGATTTAAGAGTGCGAGGCTATAATAATCTTCTCTACCGTAGTTTATATATTAGTTTTTTCACTACTAGCACTATTTAATAATTTTTATTCAAATAATAAAATAAATTATTAACAGAAATTATATATCTTAAAATTTTCATAAAAATCAAGTAGCTTTGATCAATAACATTTGCTCAAATAAATACTTTGAACTGACGTTTAAAAATTTAGTTTTTTTTATTTTTTTTTTCATAATATTTAGCTAACTATTGATTGTATTAATTGGTAATAATTATAATTAATTATATTTAATAAATAAAAACAAAAAGTGTAATAATTCTTTCCCGTAAAAATAAAATGTTAAAATCGGAATCTATGTAGATATACATAAATATTTATGAAAAAAAAAACTAATTATAACTAAATATTTTTGTCCACCATATTAAATCCACAATGTTATTTACTGAAAATTTATTACTGTTTTTAAAATTAACGACTCCCAAATGCTTGTTTACCAGTTTTGCAAAAAAAAATATATTTTCACTTTTTGTCAGATTTATGATATTTATTTTGTCGTGTGCAACGTTAAACGTTAGAAAATCAGTTTTGCCGTATTTTAAATAAAGTTAAAACGATTTTAATATTTATACATATAAACTTAAATATACGACCCATTCATACAGGCCGAAAACACTTTGCCGTTCCAAAATTATTAACTCCCAAACTTGGGCAAAATTTTAACTTCCTGAATATAAAATATAACATTTCGCAAACACTAAAAAATGTAACAAAATTTTAAGAACAGATATGGATTCAGCAGCTTAAAGTCTATAAGGAAACTTGTTCTTATCAGATCAAATATGAATCCCTGTTTCTTGGTAAAAGTGTTAAATTTAAGACGATGCTGCAAAAAAAACTATCTAACGATTTTTTTTATTTTGTACACAGAATGCCTAAAATACATCACAAAATCATAATCAGAAAAAAACATCAGAGGTGCCAGATCTCAAGGGCGTAGGTAATGGGGTAATTACCCCCCCCCCCCCCATAGGCGAGGGCGCCAATTTTGTTTGCAGGGCGCCAAGTTTGGTAGAAACCGTCAGGGACACAGTTTTTTTTCTTGTTGGTATTTTTTTGGGCGCCAAGTTTGGTAGAAACCGTCAGGGACAAAGCTTTTTTTTGGGCGCCGTCATTTTTTTTATAGGGGCGCCACGTTTGGAGGAAACCGTCAGGGACAACGCTTTTTTTCTTGTGGTATTTTTTGGGGGGCTTTTTTTTTGTAGGCGCACAAAGCTTTATTTTAGGGTGTTTTTTCTTTTGCTAGGGCGTCAAATTTGAGGCTTGAAAGGCCCTCCCTGGGTATTACACCCCCCATAGAAGAAAAAGATCTACGCCCTTGCCAGACCTTTTAGGTGAAACTTTTTAAAACTAGCCGTGCCTGGCTATGTTAATAAGCATATTTTACCTGTACTAATCAGGAGCCCGGTTCCCAGCCATGGTATCATAAACTCATAATCTCTGGCCTTGGTAATATTGACATTACTGGTCAATATTGCTTGTACAGCATCTGCATCACAAACGATTATAACCGGCTTCAAAAAAATGGGCCATATTCGCATAATTGCACCATAGTCTTTGTTAAAATTGTGTAACTTTTCCACGTTGTTCTCTGAAACAGAAAAGTCCATCTCGAATGAGCGAGAATACTTTCTTATAATGGTTTTAATAGTATATTATGCACCTAGTATACGAACTAAGTCTAGTGTTCGAGACTGAAGTTTTTTTGCTGCGACGAAGTCGAGGCAAAAAATCAGTCGAGAACACTTAAGACAGTTCGCATACGTGGTGCATATACTATTTTTTCTACTACCTAAAGCTAGTAACACCAAATATCAGTTAAAAATAAAGTTTAAAAATTATTTTGACATAGATGTCACTTTGACAAATAAGTTGAAAAAAGTTAATAGTTGTCTCAAACATTTTTCGTTATTGACCGTTGTCAATAAACAATTCTTAACAACGGTCAGTAATAAATGAGTTCAGTGATTTTATTGGTTGCCAAGGTAAACAAGCCTTGACAACGGTAGATGATATGTAAGCTAGCACTTAATTAGGTAGTAGAAAAAGTATTTTTTCTATTGCGTATACTAAAAAAAATATGTTTAGACACATTATTTTACATTTTAGATAATATTTTGTGTGTAATTTTATTTTACCTTTTATGAGGTTTTTAAATTCTTCTATTGTAAATTGTTTAAAAAAATACGACCAAAAAAAAATGAACCCCCTTTTAACCCATTCCCCCTAACCGATAAAGACCTTAAGCCCTATAATAAACCTTGTCCAAGATAATATAAATCTTGTCCAAGATAATATAAATCTTGTCCAAGATAATATAAATCTTGTCCACAATAATATAAAAATCTGCATACCAAATTTCAAGTCACTAGCTCAAAACGTTTCTAAGTTATCGTGGATACAGATAGACAGACCGACCTACGGACATCATTTTTTTTTGTTGCTTATTTTGATTTTTATTGATATTTCAAGAAAAAATAGGTACAATGATTTAAGCAAAAAGAAATTTTGTTTTTTTTTTCTCAGGTACTTTCTTTTATGAGAAAGTTTGTTACAACCACATTTCTGTGTTTGTATTTATTTTTAATTTGGGTTTTATTATACATAATTTCATTTAATTTCTTTACTTAGTTATAATTCAAAAATAATATTTTGTTTTAAATTAATTGTATTTTTGTAAGTAACGCGCTGAAAACCTCCTAGCTTTTCTGCGCGAGTTCGCGTAGGTTGCCTTCCGCGGCAGTAGCAATTTGACTCTCGAGAACGATCGATGCGTGTCAATAAAAATATACTCAAATCAGCTGACGAATATACCACGCCGCGGGCATTCGTTAGAATTTACCATATTTACGGCTGCAAACTATAGAAATAAGTTCCATATACACATATGTATTTAAATAATTAGTAGTGTATACCTACACTGGTCAAACAAACTTAAATTTGCGTACATCAGTTTCCAATTATGTGGTGTCTCCTGTGAAGAAATGGCGGTCATGACCTGTCGTGCTGAATGCTGTAGCTAAGGTAAGATTACCATATATATTATTGGAACTGTCGTTTTGTCTTTAATATTCTTTTCAATCATTAATACCTATTCGCAGTCCACTTAATTAATATCATAAAGGCGATGTTACGGAGGCAATCCCATATCACCGAATGGGACCTTTCGACGTCACACAACATGGCCCTTTCGAACCGGATTTAAGCTAGCAGAACCATTATAACATGGTCCGTTTTGAACCGGAATTTTGGCACTAGTATAACTATTTAACATAGCTTCATAGCTTTTAAATTCATTTAACTAGATTTTGCTAATTTTACAGTGTGTGTGTGGTAACGTTCTTTTGCAGTTGTAAAATTACATATTTGTTATAAATAACAATATCATATTTGGATTTAGCATTCGAAGATAGCTTATTTATTAGCATTAAAATTATTTGTTATAAATAACAATATCATATTTGAGTGTTGCATTCGGAGATAGCTTATTTATTAACAAAAAAAATCTCGCGTAAAATCTTATTTTGAATAAAAATTATTTTCAAATAGGGTAATTCGCTTTAAAAATATATTTTGGATTTTTCGGTTGAAAAATTAAAAACCGATAAAATCGTAAACTTTGTGCTCTATAAAAAAGGCAAAGAATTATCAGCTGTATCCAAGCGTTTTTTTCCTTTTTCTTTGGACACAGTCAAAACCGCAATTATTATTTTATTTTGCAAAAATACAGTTTATTGTTAAAATAAAAATATTATTTAACTTTGCCTTTTGAAAATTATTATTTTAAAACTGGTGATTTATTTGGGCGTAGAAAGATTCTTAAAAATATTTCTGTGCTTTGAAAAAATAAATTAAAAATTTATCCATATAATTAATTACATTCGATAGAACTTATTTGCGAGCAAGATATTATAATTAAAATACCTATCTAGTAGTAATAGATTTAAAATTTACCTATTGCTAGTAAAGTTACATTAGGGTGGAAACAAAATTACTTTTATATTTTGATTTTTTTCCTTCTAATTTGATATATTTTTTGCGCGCAAAAATAAGATACCTTGTCCAAATTCTAGTTTTAACATTATACAGGGAGTTCTTAAAATTGGGAACTTTTGTAAAGCTTATTTTTTTATATTGGATGTCTAGGTATTTTTTCTTGTACTTTTCGAATGTATACAGGGTTATGCAAGTGGGAAATCTTGAGCTGTATCTTTAGTGTATACCAGGTTGAAAAATAGTAGAAAACACTTAAAAATATAATTTTAATTTTTATTTTATTTTCCTTTTTATTTTTTGGAAATACTATCGGTACATAAAAAATTGTAATTTTCAAAGAATAGGTTAAAAATAAATTTAGCCCATTTCAAAATGTTTTCATACAGGAGAATTGAACTTAGATTATAATCTGAATTTTTTTAATATTCTGTTAAATATATGCATACAGGGTAACCTAAAGCTTAATTGTAATTTTGAATTTTGCCTTTTTGAGTATCCAGTCCATATATACAGGGTCTTAAATTGTACTTTTGAGTTTTTGTTTTTGTTTTTTTTTATATTCTGTCAGAATATATACAGGGTGACTTAAAAATTAAATTGTAATTTTTTGAATTTGGTTTTTTGGAAAACTCTGTGCAAATATACAGGGTAACTCATAGTTTGGATTATAATTTGGAATTTTCAATTTTGTTGAAAATATTTACAGGGTGATTCATTACTGAGGTATAAGTTATATTTTAGCCATTATATCTGGAGGTTTTCTTCTACAATAAATTCAATTTAAGAAATAAAATTTGAGAAAAAATTGTGTAATTTTCCTAAAATTATTCAGTTTATATTTTTTTTTTATAATTTTTATTTTTTTTCTTTTACCTTTCAATAAATAAAATTTTATAAGCCATGGATCTAAACGAATATTGTATTATGGACAACCGTAGGCAGTTGCAATATGATAGGCTAAAGCGAGTTCAAAAGGCAGCAGTGGCCGCTCAAAAAGATATCACAAAACAGCAACATTTTAAAATTTGTTATCAACAGCTGGATGTGACTTATAAGCAATGGCATAAGCTGGCTGATGACATACTCGCTTTCGTCATATCAGATCCTGGACGTACGGATGCTATCCGAAAAACGGATATAGCTAAAGAAAAGGAAGCTGCTACGGTGATTGATGAAATGTTTTGGCAGATCCAAGGTATTTATGTACAATTATTTGGAAGTTCTTCAAATGCTACGACTTCAAATGTCAAGCTTCAAAAGTTGAATTTAAAACCTTTTAGCGGAAAATTTCCAGACTGGCAAACTTTTATAGATTTGTATGATTCTGCTATACATACAAATCCCCAACTCTCAGACATTGAAAAATTTTCTCATTTACATTTATTATTAACTTCGGAACCACTTAGCATTATTAAGTGTGTTCAATTATCGGGAAGTAACTACTCTGTAGCTTATAATCAGCTGCGTCAGAGGTATGACAATAAACGATTATTGGCTAATACGCACTGGCAGGCAATATGTCAACTGCCAAACATCTCTGACACATCATCAGCCTTGATTATTTTCCTGAATACTCTTGTCGAAAATTTAGCGGCACTCGGGGCCTTGGGTCTTCCAACAAACGAGTGGAGCTTTATTCTTGTAGATATGGTGTACAAACGTATTCCAAAAAATCTTTGTGCTAAGTTTGAGGAACAAAATAAAAAGAATGGTTTTCCCACATTTGACGAATTAAAACTGTTTTTGACAGCACATGCTAAGGCTTTAGAAACTGTTGAGGCTTTATCTTCTAAAAAAGCACCAATCAACAATGTTCAAAAGCCAGTACAAAAACATGTTAAGTTAGATTCATATAATAATTCTTCTTTTGTGACAAATACTGATATTTTATCTTGCCCTGTTTGCAAGTCAAATCATCATGTTTCTCAGTGTAGGTCGTTTTTATCAGAAGCTCCAAAAAAGAGATATGAAATTGCTAAACAGCATAGGTTATGTGTCAATTGTCTTAGCCATTCACACAACTTTAAGTTTTGCAATTCTACTCATTTATGCAAAATATGTAAAAAGCGACATCATTCCACTTTACATTTTGACAAGCCAAATAACAAGGCAGTTAAAGTAAATTTATCACATTCTGGTGAAAATAACGTAACCCCTCCCTTATCGGTCCAAACGGCCGGTACATCGCGACAAAACTACGTAGGAAATAATGACTCTAGCGTCGAGTCTAATGATCCTAACGTTTTTACATCCATAACGACAGTACCAGCGCCAATTTTATTGGCTACTGCTATGGTACACGTAAAGGATGGTCGTGGGCACTATCAATTAATACGTGCTTTAATTGATAATGGCTCTACTTGTTCATTTATAACAGAAAGATGTTTGAATCGGCTTTTCGTCTTTTCATAAGACCATAACGGGCATTAATCCTAATTCTCCGGTAACATCCAAGGGCATTACTCAATGCGTAATAAAGCCCACTCAAGCTAAGAATCCTATTCTTAATATTGATGCAGTTGTGCTGCCGAATCTTCCTGAACGGTTGCCGGCATGCGCACTCGATACTACCCAATGGCATCACATACGCCAGCTAAATTTAGCAGATCCCGAATTTAATAAAGTAAAAGCCGTGGAGCTTTTACTGGGGGCGGAGGTGTTTGCTCAGATTTTGCTCAGCAATAAAGTAGCAGGGGATCTGAGTCAACCGGTAGCCATTGAGACAGTTTTCGGATATATACTCATGGGGAAAATATCCTATCCCTCCCCGACAAATTTTGCACTTGTCACATCCATGGAAACCTTTGATCTAAAGTCCTTTTGGGAATTAGAGCAGGTACCTCAACAGGAAAAATTAACTCCTGAGGAAAAATGGTGTGAACAACAATATACTGAATCATGTACACGAACAAACGATGGACGTTACATGGTTGCCCTACCATTCAAAAAAATGGAACCTACGTTTATGGGTGATTCTCGCACAAACGCACTTAAGCGTTTTTTCTCTTTAGAAAAACGATGCTTGCAAGATGAATCCGTAAAAATATCATATTCTAAAATTATTCAGGAATATTTAGATTCTGGGCACATGGAAGAAGCACCTCCATGTGAGGCCACTGCACCGCATTATACGGTTCCGCACTTTGCGGTACTAAGGCCGGATAGTAATACTACCCAGGTACGCATAGTTTTTGATTGCAGTGCTAAAACATCAGAGGGCTACTCCCTTAATGATTTATTATGTCCAGGACCTAAATTACAAACTGATATAATTTCCCTTTTATTAAGATTTCGCCTTCATACTATTGTTATAATGACAGACATAAAACAAATGTTTAGGCAAATTCTTATGGATCCGAAGCACCGAAATTATCAACGATTGCTTTGGAGATTTCATCCCCAACAACCAGTAAAAGAATACCGACTTACAACGGTAGCTTTTGGTAATACTTCCTCTCCCTTTCTAGCATTACGCACTATTAAACAGTTAGTAACAGATGAGGGTAAAGATTTTCCTATGGCATCAAAAGCTCTAGAAGAAGATACCTTTGTTGATGACATTATCTCAGGGGCTGACAACCTAGAGCTAGCACAGGTGCTTTGTCTTCAGCTAACTGAACTTTTACAAAAAGGAAAGTTTGAATTGAGGAAGTGGGCGAGCAATTCTTCAAATTTATTGAAAGATATCCCTGTCGATCATCGACAGCATATATCATTTGATTCTGAAGAAGATTCATATCTTAAAATTTTGGGACTTCAATGGACTCCACATACAGATTTTTTCTCTTTTCGGGTGAAGGCTTTAGAGTCTACACCAACTAAGCGTTCTATCCTATCGGATATTGCGCGTATTTGGGATCCACTTGGATATCTCAGTCCAATAACCTTTGTAGCCAAGCATTTAATACAGCATTTATGGTCACTAGGTTGTGATTGGGACCAGCCACTTCCCAATGAAGTGGTAACAAAGTGGTTACAATTTAAATCTGAATTGCACATGTTAGCAGATTTAAAAATTTCCCGTTTTCTTGATATAAAAAACGCCAGTGGTTTAGAATTGCATGGCTTTTGTGACAGTTCTGAGAAGGGCTATTGTGCTATAATTTTCTTTCGAAAACCTCTGCCAGATGGAAAGTTTGAAGTTTCCTTAATCTGTGCAAAGTCAAAAGTTGCTACTTTAAAGAAATTATCAATACCCCGCTTGGAATTGTGCGCTGCTATTTTATTAAGTAATTTAATAAAGTTTGTTCGCAACACTTATAAAAACAGCATTACTTTTCATAAAACATATGCTTGGTCAGATTCCATGGTAGCCTTATCATGGATTAAGGCTCCGCCCCATCGTTGGAAAACATTCGTCGCAAATCGCGTTAGCCACATCCAAGATTTGGTACCACCAGATTGTTGGTATCATGTTAAGTCTGCGGACAACGTGGCTGACCATGGTTCACGTGGGCTTTTTCCCAGCGAGCTTATGCAGTGTACCCAATGGTGGGCGGGACCAGAATTCTTGTCTACCTCCCTGGATCTTGATACGGATAGTTTTACACCCGTTACGTCTCCAGATGAGGCCAAGATTATATCCCTAGTTTTAATAGAGACTGATCAATTTATTGATACCCTATTAAACAAATATTCTAGATTATCACGTCTAATACGTGTTGTCTCATATATTTTTCGTTTTGGTTTCAATTTACGTAATCCTAATCAAAAGGTTACTACTGCTTTAGTTGCAAATGATTTACAAGTGTCATTAATGACTTTGGTTAAAATTGTTCAACACCAATATTTTAAGGAAGATATTGTACGTATCGAGCAACAAAAGCCGGTTAATAAAACTTTACGTAAATTAAATCCTTTCATAGACCCACAAGGAGTTTTACGAGTAGGCGGTAGGCTAAAAAATGCACATCTGCCGTTTGAAAGTAAACATCCCGCATTATTACCTCGTACTCATCGATTGACTTACCTCATTATCGAGGATATGCATGTTAGGCATATGCATCCTGGGATTCAAACCTTACAGTTTTTATTGAATCAACAGTTTTGGATATTATCCGCCAAGCGGGCCATAAAATCTGTTGTTTCAAAGTGTCACAAGTGCTTTAGGGTTAAGCCCAACACTATCCAACCTAGGATGGGTGACCTACCGAGCTTTAGGATAAGTCAGTTAAAAGCTTTCCAAAGCTGTGGCGTGGACTATTGTGGTCCATTCAATATAAGCATGGGACGAGTACGTGGTGCAAAAACTTACAAAGCTTGGATTTGTGTGTTCGTGTGCTCGACCACAAAAGCTATACACTTAGAGTTGGTGTCCTCACTTTCTTCTGAGTCCTTTTTGGCTGCTCTTCGTCGTTTCATTTCTAGACGTGGACGCTGTAATCACATTTTCTCTGATCAAGGTACAAATTTTGTTGGTGCCGCGCGCCAATTAGATGAGTTGATGCAGCATGCCACTGAAACTGAATCGATAAAGTGGTCATTTAATCCCCCTTCAGCCCCACATTTTGGTGGTCTGTTTGAATCTGGTGTTAAGTCGGTAAAAACTCATTTTTATAGAGTAGTTGGTTTACAACGACTGACATATGAGGAATTCTCAACCTTCTTAGTTCAAATAGAAGCCTTATTGAACTCGAGACCTCTTTGTCCAGTTAGCTCTGACCCAAATGATTTATCGGTCTTAACTCCCGGACATTTTCTTACCCTGAACTCACTCTCTGCCCCGCCAGAGTCTGATCTACAAGACTTGCCTCTTAATCGTCTAAATAGGTGGCAGCTTATTCAACGTATGCATCAGGACTACTGGGCCAGGTATCATTCCGAATATTTATGTACTTTACAGCAAAGAGTTAAATGGAATGAACCTTCTAAACCGATAGAACTTGGTTCTATGGTGCTGATAAAGAACGATTTACAGCCCCCTCTTCGTTGGTCGATAGGTCGTGTAATAGAGTTATTTCCAGGTGCTGATGGTGTGATCCGAGTAGTAAATGTCCGTACAGCTCAAGGTGTCCTAAAGAGGCCCTTAGTAAAATTATGTATATTACCTATGTGTTGTTAAAACACTCTAATTTTGTGTGTTTTGGTGGGCGGTAATGTTACAACCACATTTCTGTGTTTGTATTTATTTTTAATTTGGGTTTTATTATACATAATTTCATTTAATTTCTTTACTTAGTTATAATTCAAAAATAATATTTTGTTTTAAATTAATTGTATTTTTGTAAGTAACGCGCTGAAAACCTCCTAGCTTTTCTGCGCGAGTTCGGGTAGGTTGCCTTCCGCGGCAGTAGCAATTTGACTCTCGAGAACGATCGATGCGTGTCAATAAAAATATACTCAAATCAGCTGACGAATATACCACGCCGCGGGCATTCGTTAGAATTTACCATATTTACGGCTGCAAACTATAGAAATAAGTTCCATATACACATATGTATTTAAATAATTAGTAGTGTATACCTACACTGGTCAAACAAACTTAAATTCGCGTACATCAGTTTCCAATTATGTGGTGTCTCCTGTGAAGAAATGGCGGTCATGACCTGTCGTGCTGAATGATGTAGCTAAGGTAAGATTACCATATATATTATTGGAACTGTCGTTTTGTCTTTAATATTCTTTTCAATCATTAATACCTATTCGCAGTCCACTTAATTAATATCATAAAGGCGATGTTACGGAGGCAATCCCATATCACCGAATGGGACCTTTCGACGTCACACAACAAAGTTAAAAGTCAATATTTTTGCAAAGTCGCCCCTATATTTTCACATCGGTAATTAATAGTTTAATAGTTTGAAATACATATAAAAGACATCTTATGATGGATATACAAGTCAGTAAAATATAATAATAAATAATTGATTACGAATACATTTAAAAATAGTAGTTTAAAAAAAAACATAAATACGTATACAATACACTTTAAAAATTATCGCTCAAAAAGCTTTTTCTGCTAATAGTTCTTTTATGTTTTTCTTAAACTGTACCATGTGCATACGTCTATAGATGTCCGGCAGCTTGTTATAAAATTTAACTCCTATGTAAGTAAGAGATTTTTCAAATTTTGATGTCTATGAAGCGGTATACATAATGCATTACACTAAGAATTTTTTTTTTATATTTGGTCGGATATGGCTATTCAAATTAGTTGGTTGTGAGTAATATATTTTATTTTAGTCAAATAAACATTTAGTTTATGTTAATAAATATGTTTATTTTAAACTCATTAATTAATGAAAATATAATAGTTTATTGGACAAATAAAATTTATTTTTATAAAATAAACTACGCAGTATATTCGCACATTCAATATTCGAATCTGTTTTGAAAATATTCACTGTGCAATTTTTAATTTACTCTCTTGCTTGATAAAACAGGCCATTGGTATAATTATTAATTAATATTTATTTATACAAGTCAAAAACGTATTTGTGAATTAAGAGAAATGTCAATACTAAATGCCAATTATATTAATTTTTACCTTTAATACACTGAGAAAAATATATCAATTACATAAAAAATTATTTTATAATTTTTGTACAAATAAGTGAATTTTAATTTAAAAAAAGTAGTATACCATAAAGAAAATTACATAATTTTTTATATTTTAGTCTTTGTAATTTACCTTCGCTAACAAAATGTATCTATGAATAGTTGTAACTCGAAAATAAAATAGCTTACCGCGTCTCTGATAACTTATATCAATTTTTATTAGCTTTAATAATAACGCCAAAAAACGCCTGGTTCGTCTTGGCTGGGACACCCTGTATATATATTACCTTTTTATGTAAAAATAGACAAAAAAGTTTATATGGTTTAACATAGCAGGATTAACCGTTTCGAAGATAAATGCATTTAAAAGTAAATTTTTACGCATCAAGAACCAAAAATTAAAAAATTAAAAATTTATAGCCAAAAACAAAGATTTTGGTAATGGGTGGTTATTTATCATTAAAAACCGAGAAAAAAGTTATATGCACATTGGTCAAAAAATAATTCCTAAGGGAGTTATGTCCCCTTTTAAATATGGCCTATTTTTAAAGGCATGGTGTATTTTAAGAATGGCGTAGCTTCCTTAGAAATGATTTTTTGACCAAGGTGCATATAATTTTTTTTCTCAGTTTTTAACTGGTTTGATGGGGACCCTGACACCCCCACGTGGGTCCTTAAGGGTTAATATTTTTTATAAGGAATGTATGGGGGAAAATTTAAGTATGTTGGTAGCAAGATTTTTCTTGAATAATATTTGTGAATTAATATATCAACAAATATAAATATTGCTCTGTCAGAATCTTTCAATGTTAAACTCCAAAAATAAAATTTCAAAGGTCAAAATAATACCTTTATCTGATAGTTACCTATTAATAATAAGACTAGTTTTATATTTCAGTTGCTTTTAATGTTTTCATATACATATATGTGCATTTGGATCAAAGCTTGCCTGGAAATGCTACGAAACCCTCACAGGACACGAGGGTGTTAAAGGCAATGAGACTGCGGACTCTCTCTCGAAGGAGAGGGAGCATGGACTCAATTTATTAGCCCTGAACCTTTCTGTGGCTTCAACAAAAGCCATCAGGTAGAGGCAATTAAGGAATGGGAAACCAAAATCAAAACTCGATATTGGAAAGACCAAAACTTAAGACAGGCCAAAATATTCATAAAATATGAACCTGAACGAACAAGAAAGTTACTGGATCTCAGCAAGGCGGACCTAAAGACCTATACAGGGCTGTTAACCGGACACTGCCCGTTAAGATATCATCTTAAAAAAATGGGAAAATCTGAAATCGACATTTGCCGTCTATGCTCAGAAGCACTAGAAACGGCCGAACACATTATGTGCTTCTGCGAAGCCATTGCTCGCAAAAGGCTAAAATATCTAGAACATGTATACCCAAGACCTGCAGATATATCTCAAATAGCCCCCAATTAACTCTTAGGCTTCTTTGATGTGGTCTAAATTGCAAAGGGGATTCACAATAGATCTCATTGGTCGCAGTGATTTGAAAGGCAGTACCATGCCTCACAACCCCACTTGTATTGTAATGTATTATGTATTGTATTCATATACATATATTTTTGGACGCTGAATCTATAAAAAAAACAAGCTGTGAAGATATGGAATGCTACGCGTTCCATTATACAGAGTGATCAGTAACTGCCATGTCAAAATTTAACAGGTTTCTACATTCAAAAATACGAAAAAAAGTTTCTATAAAGGGTTTTCCTGAAATGAGCCCTACGGGAGCTACGGCCCTTCGAAGATGACATATTGAATGGGGGACAAATCAATAAAATTTAAATGCTACAGGATGATTCTTCATTTAAAACTGAGCCAAAAAGTATTCTGAACCAAAACACCTAAATTTAATATTAATGAAGTAATAGCCTTTTAAAAAGTAACGTTTTTGGTGGCACAAAATGTTACTTGCTCTTAATTGTATTTTTTTGAAAACGGTTTGGACTTTTTACTCAATAAATCTATATTTTTTACAAAAAATGTTAAGCCTCACATATCTTGTCCGTCTAGGCACGCCTCTGGTTAAATTCAAAAAAATAAATTAACATAAACTTATTGCCCTTCTTAATACTATTATACATGAAAAAGCTTGTCGCTCTAGCTTAAAGGGTACCAGAGTTACTAATTAAAAACCTTATTTTTATTACAATTTTAAAGGGCCGTAGATCCCTTAGGCTCATTTCCGGACCAACCTTTATAGGAACTTTTTTTGATATATTTGGATGTACAATCACCTCTTAAATTTTGGCATGCCAGTTATTGATCACCCTGTATACTATTCACAGTGGATGGTATACTGCTTTTTCCCAAATAACGCAAGTTAAAACTATTTAAAAAGCTAAAAAATATTGCTGCCAACAAAAGAATAGGTACTTCCCCTGTAGGCGGCCTACAATAGGCCTATTTCGTTAAAACAAAAAATCAAGTTAAAAAAAAATCGAAAGACAAAAAAAAAATTTTAAATTCTTTGTACAAATAAAATGAACAAAAGTATTTTTTTTTTTAATAATATATTTTTGCAAACTAGTTAAGAAAAAGTTTTCATTTTTTTTTATTTTCGAAAGACACAAACAAAAAAAATATTTTATGAAAAACGAAAAAAATTTGAAAAAAATATTTAAAAAAAAATATGAAAATTATAGTTTTTTTTTTGTTTTTGGAGGGGTTATTTTCGAAAATAATAGGGACCTTCCCCTCGTAGAACTTGATTTTTCTTGAAAATTTCAACTCGATGGGATTATTCATTCTTGAGTTATCGTGTTTCATGAAGCACATTTTATTCCAAGCATTTTTTTTTTTTTGGTGATTTCGGGAAATTCTGAACTACCGTATAATACTATTCTAGCACTACGCGCTGTGAATAATATAATAAAACGTACCATTTTCCAGAAATTTGACCATAAAGTTTTAAAAACGGGCCCGTGGGTAATATATTAAAAAAATGATCTAGATAAAAAAACAATTTTTCTATTCTGAATTCAAGGTCGGCAAAAAAATATACCACTACCACTTTTTACTTTTTTAAAGACTGAATATGTAAAATTTGTCGAAAACGAAACTTTAAAAATTAATTTTCATGACTGGTTTGGATTTAGTACGAAAAAAAAAACAATAAAAACTATTTTTATTATGCTATATATTTAGAAAATAAAGTAAGCATAATACCATTTTTCAAAATAGATTCAGATTCATTAACCCTTTAGAAGAAATATTTAATTTTGAAATATTTAAAGCATCCGGAATATAAAAAAAGTTAAATTTTATAGACAAGTGTAATTATAGTTAATAATTATTAATATACTTAATTATAATTATTATAATTATAGTTATTGACGACTTATTAATATTATTAAATACGCAGGCCTACAGTGAATGTGCTTTGGCGTAGTGGTTCAGAAATAAAAAATATGACAAAATTTTGATTTTCATATTAAAAATTCTAAAAAAATATATCCGCGACATTAGGGTGCATAATTTTGTTTTTAATGCCGATTTAGTTAAAACCTCAGTGTAGGCCATTGGAATTTTTGATAACGGATTAGATTTCAACGTTTTCGAAAACCACTAAATACCATACCATTGTTTTTATTAAAACTTCTTTAACGGCTTTTATAATAATAATATATTCATTATTGACCTTAGCCAATAATGATAGAAAAATGACCTTGGTAAAGAAAAACAACTATGGTTTAAAACTGTGATAATAATAAAAAAAATACGATGTAAAAAGCATGTGAAAATTGTACGAAATCTTACGTTCGAACGCGTTCGGAGGGAGTCAAAAATCCTTAAAAAAAACACCCTAACTTATTTATTGCAGGGCTCCAAAACCAAGTTAGTCCAGTCAAATAATAAATGTCATAAATGTAATAAATGCACACGGGCTGACATTTTAAAGGGTAGTACTGGATGGTAACAGAACACTCCTGTTAGTTTTTCACCGGGTGATTTGCGTGGGGGTGTCCGCTATCTTTTATTTTAGGGATGAGTGCAGTTATCTCGCTAAATATGCATTTTGCGATAAAAATTCGTATAACCAATTTTGATGAGCAACTTTTCAACAATTTTTGTAAAAATATTTTTTTTATTATATTAATAACAATCGAGTTATATTCAGAATCAGCCATGTCGATTTTTCAGCCAAATTATTTATCGGAGGATTAAGCAAACTTGTAGCTCGACTTTCAGCGCTCTCTGTAACTATACCAAAATACTTGAAAGTTATAGAGAATTTCAAGTGCTAGACGTTTGCTTTTATCCTCTGTAAATAATAGTTATTTATTTTACTAGTGGGTAAAGTAACCTGCTTGGCTGACGCCTCGCAGGTTAATTTTCTCATGGGCAATATCGGTTTACCCATGAGTGCCATACAAGGTTTTATCCAAAAAATAGCTTAGGAATTCATATTTTTATTAAAAATTTTAATGACATTTACAAGAAAATAATTTGACAAGTGACAGTTGAGTGGGTAAAATAAATAATTATAATTATCCACTCAATAAAGTAAAAGCCACGTGGGGGTTATTATTGAATTTATCTATTTAAAATAAAGCTGGTAATTGTCTTATTATCTGTATGTATTGGATAATAATTATTATTATAAGTATATTTTGGATGAAAAATCGAAAAAACTATTTCATCCCCAACATGGCCACTTTTAAACATCTATAGCTCGACTGTTATTAATATAATAAAAAAAGGTTCTGAATAATTGTTGGAAATTTGGACTTTTTCTTCTTAGCAAAATTGGTTATATGCATTTTTATCGTAAGCTACATATTTAGGGAGATAATCGCACTCAACCCTAAATTTGAAGATAACGGGACACCCCTTACGCAAATCACTCGGTGAAAAACTAACAGGACTGTTATGTTACCATCCACTACTACCTTTGTGCAATTTCACGATAGCAATTCTTTGTTATTTGACTGGACTAAGTATCTCACCTGCAAAATCAGCACCGAAATCCAAAGCATTTCCAATCAATGGATAATGTGTAGGACCAGGAATCTTAAAGCCACAAGGATACTTTGATTGTTCTAGCCTATAGACAATCACTAGTAATAAAATTACTACAAAAACTAAAACTAAAAACCACATCGTTGATGATAATGTACTATCTGTTAAAAACAAACTACAAATTATACTCCAGTATTAATTAAATAGTCTTACTCAAGTTATTACATTGATCAGTGGCGTAGCTAAAGTTAATTTTTTTAAGTTATAGTTATTTTAAATTTGCCGCTAAATACCCCATATAGTTCGATTTACACTGAAGCATGTGGCTTGTTTTGAATGTCAACATAACCAAAATTTATAATTTTTGTTTACTTACTTTGTTTTTATGATGTTTTGATGTAAAAAAAGATGTGATAAATCTGTTCCTAAAAACACTTTTGTATTCCTGTAGAAACAAAATTTGCTTATAAAATCGCTTTTATTCCAATAATTTAGAAGAATAAACCATTGTTTTGTTCTCGTTAATGGCACGGTTGTGTAAATTGAGTCTAGTCATTTCGCTTACGATGCATGCGTATCTTACGTTGCTATGGTAATTTCGAGATTGTTTACAAGCGGGAAGGTTTAAAATAACTATACCTTAAAAAAATAAACTTTAGGTGCAGAGCGTTGTTTAAGGAAATCTACTACACGGTGGATTTTAAGGGTAATTTTATTGGATCATTTGGTTAACACGATTTTCTTTTATTCATTGATAATATGGGTCTTTGGAAAATTTCTGCAAAAAATTAAAAAATATATATATATTGCTTCGTTTAAAAAAAAAACACCAAACCAGCAAACTACCAAACCAAACTATTTTTAACGTAAACCAACGCACCCATTAAAAAAAAACACTAACCAGAAATTCGTGGGTATTTTAACAATTTTTTATTATAAAAATTTCAACCCAAAAATTGTTATATTATTATTATAATTAAAGAGAAATCAGTTATTCCGGTGCTGATGTATATATAACAATGGTGTAATAAATATTTTTTAATTTGCGGATGTAAACTCTTAAAAATTAGACAACCGCATATGCGGACGAGAACTGTAGTACATTACGGGACCACATATGCGGTTGGCTAATCACTTCGAAAAAAAAAATCTTGTCGGAGAATTTTGAGAAAATCGATTTTCTTTTGTTTTCCTTCCAACCGTGTTTGCTTTTATTAAGATTCTAGCTGACTCTGCCGTAAGCATTTTTCGAAAAAAAAAGTGTAATTAGCAAAGATGTTCCATTTTAAATAAGCTTTTATTTGGTTTTAAAATAATTTAAATCGCTTTTTAAATAAAAAAGTTATATATATTTAAATTTGAAAATTTCTATTTTTTACAGTTTGTTTTAGGGTAGGTATTTAGGGGGTTCATCCACCAATATCCCCATTTTGATCTGCCTAATAAGAGTAATTAAACTACACCGTAAAAAAACCTCTCCAATTTTCCCGGAAAACGTCTTTTTGGAAGTAATTCTCATGAATTTAATGCACTATAATGTGATTATTTACCAACCGATTTGGATGATTAATAAAACAATTGAGAGCTAATTCAAAACAGAACATCTTTTCATGGAAGTTAAGCCAGGATAATACAAAACACAATTTTTTGTTTCATAATAAACACAAAATAAAAAGAAAAATACTTTCAAATTTAAAGGCATATAACTTTTTTATTTATACATTTATTTAAAAGATTCGAACAGTAAAAAGCTTCTTTTAAAAAGAGCAACTTTTGTTAAAAAACTTTTTTAAAAAATATAATATTTATGCTAGAATTTAAATAAAACACAAATGTTTGTTTACGAAAAAATAAAGAAAAATATCCAAGAGCGTTTTTTTAGGATATGTACTAAGAGTGCCAAAAACTACATAATTCGTAAATGATTTAATATACAGTGCATACATTAAGTCTGGAATCACCCGATTAAATTTTCAGTTACAAGTATTTAAATAAAAAACGCTCATTTTTAATTTTGCAAATTTTGGTGTAAAAAGAGTTAACAAAATTTTCACCCCCTTGCACCCACCCATCAAAAATTTTCTTCAAATAGCAACCTACCCCTTGTCACAGATCGTTGAAACGGTTATTTAATAAGCTTTCTAACGGTGTATGATAAAGCCTTATTTGACAGAGGGCTTATAAAAAAATGGGTTGCCATTTTGAAAAAAAAAAAAATGGACTGGGTGAAAATTGTGACAATATTTGGTGTAAACCAAAATTTGCTAAATTAAAAATAAAAATCATCCTATCTGAGCATTTTAGTTACAAAAGAAAAATATCAGACAGATCGATTTTTATTTTTAATTTTTACAAAATTTAGTTTAGTTTTAATTTAGTTTACACCAAATTTTATCACAATTTTTACCCATTTACTCACACCAATTCCATTTTTTTTTTAATAGCCTACCAATTTTTTATAAGCCCTTTGCCAAATTAGGCTTTATCATACGCCGTTAGAAAGCTTATTAAATAACCTTGTTAACGTGTATCACAAGGGGTAGGCTGCTATTTGAAAAAAAAAAGTTGGGATGGGAGGGTGCAATAACTTTTTTTACACCAAAATTTTCAAAATTAAAAATAAAAATCAACCTGTCCAAGCGTTTTTTAAAAAGACTGAAAAGTTTATCGGGTGATTCCAGACTTAATGTACGCACTGTAGAAAAACTTTTTTTGCAGTTAATTAGCTAATATAATAAAGTACTTTCATTCCAAATTTGAAGAGATTATATTTATTTGTTAAAAAGTTAAAGCTAATAAACCTGGACCCCTAATACCCAGAACTACTAGTAACTGGGGGTGCAGGTCTATTTGCTATAACTTTTTTACAAAATTTGCAATGACAGTACCTTATTAATTTTTCACAAAAGTAAAGTTTCTGTATCAAATAATTATCCTGTAAAAGTTGGTTTGGATGTCCGACCAAGTTGGGAAATGGTTTGGTTTGTTGGAAAATTGTTGGGTAAAGCTTTTTTTAAGACGTATGGAACTTATAATTTTCGCTAGAGTTAAAGCTTTCTTTCAGACGAAAGTTGGCAAATTTAGCTTTAACAGTTAGTAAATTTTGGTACAGTCCCCCGGGGGGTACACCCTCTTCAACCATCTCTTCAGTACGCTCCTGCGTACAACAGCTTTAAGACAACAATAGTTAACAATACACCAATATGAGACCAGAAAAAGAACAGAACATAAGAAATCCATTAAAAATGACGAAGAAGATTCAATGCTCGTGCATTTATGCTGGAACAGTAATTTTTAACAGTATTCCCGATATACTAAAAACGCAAATATAAAACAGTTTAACTTTTTAGTCAAAAATTACTTAGTAACTACTTAATTATCTAGTTAAGAAATAATTATTATATCTAGGACTTGTGTTGTGTTGTGACAACACTGTTGTCACTGTTTTAGAGTGATTTATAAATAAATAAAAAAAGGGGTCAACAATTCTGCTGGGGGCAAAGCTATCTGAGATTTCTGAAAATGTTAGCTTGCGGCACTTCTTCTTAATAAATCTCATAAAACTTACGGAGTGGAGGGGGTGGGCTAGTCAATGTTACGCTACTGACAGTAATTACTGATATAAATATAATAATAAAAAATATTATTTATCAAATACATACAGATTACAATTACCAGCTTTATTTTAAATAGATAAACTCATCAATAACCCCCGCGTGGCTTTTACTTTATTGAGTGGATTATTATTTATTTTACCCACTCAACTGTCACTTGTCAAATTATTTTCTTGTAAATCATCAAAATTTTTAATAAAAATATGAATTCCTAAGCTATTTATTGGATAAAACCTTGTATGGCACTCATGGGTAAACCGATATTGCCCTCTCGAAAATTAACCTGCTTGGCTGACCCCTCGCAGGTTAATTTTCTCATGGGAAATATCTTACTTTACCCACTAGTACCATAAATAACTATTGTTTCATTTTCTTCTTCGAAAAACAAATAACTTATTGCATGGTTTAGATAAAAAAGTGTAATAAATAATTAAAAATAAATAAGAGAAAGGTAGGGTAAGATTTGACCACAGCCGAAATCAAAATTTACGATTTTTTTTTTGTCTTTTTGTCTCTAAAAAAAAACAACAAACCACAAACAACAAACTTTTTGTCTCTAAAAACAAAAAACTAAAAATTTGCCGTGAAATATGCGGACTACCAAAAATTTTGATGATTAAACCACCCCACTATGGCCCAGGAGACCTACATTTTTGCCCAAAACTCGGCTTTTGCCGGTAATATCGTAAAAAATAGTAACAGGGGGTTTTCAAGGATGCTGAAACCGAATATGTTTTTAAAAATTCAAAATTCAAAATAGCGATCCAATATGGATGCCAAATCTGTTAGGTTTTATTGAATTCTGATGAACATTGATATTCAGAAGTTTTTGATGATGCTAAAACAGAACCGTTATTAAAATTTTAAAATTCAAAATTCCGGATCCAATATGGCGGCCAAATCTGTTATTGGATTCTAATGAAAATTGGTATTCAGGGGTTTTTGAGGATGCTGAAACAGAATTTGTTTTTAAAAATTCAAAATTCAAAATGGCGGATCCAATATGGCGGCAAAGAGTGACCGCAAAATTAGCATCTTTTTCAAACATCTGTAACTTCGATTGGAATTGATAAAATGTAACGTGCAAAAAGCAAGATTTATTGAAGCTAAACATCCCCTTAAACAAAGGGTTAACTAGGGGTACGTGAATTGAATTTTATACCAAACTTTCTCACATTTTATTAAACATAATACCAGGGATACAACCTCACAAATTCTTTGGCTGTATCTAAAGTATATTTCTTAAATAATTTTACATTCATATTTCTAATACTTGATTACTTGTAAAATTACATGGAATCTTTTTATTAAATTGTTATCAATGCCTGTTATTTCTGCAGCTAGTTTGGGATTGTTAAAGAATCTCCTTGCTGTATTCCCATCATTACTGACGTAGAATATCAACAAGGAGTCCCATTCGTCTTTTAAGCAAATTTTGTATTTGCTTTTTCTTATTTTGATTTGCACTTTTTCGTTTGGACTTTGAGTAGTCCCCTTTTTAACAGTTAATTTATATCTCATGTGTAATAAGCATTCAAAAGTTCTTAGGGCCACTTGCACCAAATTTTGGTACGGGATTAACTCAGATAAACCGAGTTTAAGTTAAAAATGCTGCGTTCTGATTGGTCAGTTGTCAATTTAATCCAAGTTTAAAGTTAAACCAGCATTTGTGCAAGTGGCCCTTAATAAACAATGCAGTGGTGATAGTCCAAACTTATAACTATCTTTATTTGAAGATAATTTCTGAACCATTTTTAAGTTGTTTCTTTGTTTTGGCTTGCATTTACAAATATAACAAGTCTGGGAAGCAATATTTTTTAAAGAATTACAAACTTTACCATCCACAATAGTAAAAAACAATTTATGAGTAACTTTAAAACTCTTTGTACCAATTACAATGGTAGTATCTTTTAACTTTTCAATTTGCTATGTCATGTTCTCTTCAATTTTCTTTGTTTCGTTTGATATTTCCTTTGTGAATGAAAACGATATTGGTCGGCAATATTTTGTTGATGATGGAACTTCATTATTCCAAATAGTGAGATCATTATACTATTAGGTAAATACTTATTCAAATACTTTACTAGAAATACAAAACTTTTCATAGGGTAATTAATTATTTTTAAAGCTATTATCATTTTGAAAATTTTACGCAAAAAACGCCATGCAACATAACGGTTTTTTGGACATAAAATCCTTAGTCGCTAAAGGACGCGGCAACCATTTTAGGCCAACATTTTTAAGGTACCAAGGAACACATTTAAAAAAAAAGTGCGGCGGCAAGCGGCGATAACAACGAAAGGTCCATTTCAAAAAATATATTTATAAAATATGTATTATTTTTTTCAGTGTACATTTTTGGTCTGTTAGGAAAAACAAAATATGTTAAATTTGGATGAAAATAATTAGAAAGGACACAAATTTTAGATAAACATACAGTGCGGTCCAAAAGTCACACCCCCCTCTTAACTTTTGAACGAGTTGAGATATCGATTTCAAATTTAGAACTCTTAAATAAGACAACTTAAACTATCTTTAAGCATATATTTGATACTTTTATCTCTTAAAATGTGGGCAGGGGGGCATGGGGGAATTTTTTTTAAATAGAATGGGGGGTCGTGTGATACATCATTTTAAAGCCTTTAAAATTCTCTATATAACCATACATTTTTAAATTTTTTAAACATGTTTTTTAAGGTTTTGATTATTCAGTTTTTTGTGCTAAAAAAATAAATTTTTAAGTTTTTTTTTTGTTAATTTTTATTTATGTCAACTAAAATTAGTTTAAAAGTATAATTTACTTTTTTTATCATAAAATTAGGCATTTTTAAAAAATTGTTTGGATTTTTTAAAGAAATTTTGACAAAAATACCCATTTTCAACCCTATTTTAAACCCAAAAAAAATGTTAAAAAAAAATAAAAATTATACAGTTAAATGAAGAATTTTATAAGCTTTAAAATGATGTATCACACGACCCACCTTTACATTTAAAAAAATGTCGCCCCATGCCCCCCTGCCCACATTTTAAAAGCTAAAAGTATCAAATATATGCTTAAAGATAGTTTAAGTTGTCTTATTTAAGAGTTCTAAATTTGAAGTCGATATCTAAACTCGTTCAAAAGTTAAGAGGGGGGGGGGTGACTTTTGGACCGCTCAGCCTACGAATATAATTTTCCATAAAAAAAGTATTATGAATCCTTATAGACCCATCAATATAGAATAGTAAATTATATTAAAAAAAATAAATTTCCAAAGTTTTTTAAAACCTCAAATGGCCAACTTTTCGCCCTGACAAAACACTGTGCGCCGCTGGTAATTTGTTTAGTTTTTTTTGTCAATACATTATCTGTATACATCCTAGATAATGATTGTACTTTGAGTCCTATAATATTATCTAATATTATTTTTAAATAAAGAGTTAATATCATTTTAATTAAACACGGTTCGCCGTTATTCACTTTTAGTTCGATTTTGGAAAACACTTAGTTTTCTTGTACAACTTGTTTACTTATAATGTAAATATCGATATTGATATATCAATTTAAAACCGAAAATCAGATAATCTATGTGGCAAAACATTTTTTAATCGTAAAAGGGGTTACATGACCTCCGCAACTTTTTAATAAATATGCCAATTTAACATTTGAATAAAAGACGGTTTAATCCGAGGCGTAAACCTCTGACAAAACTTTGTACACCTGAATTCCTTATAGAAGCAAATCTTCAAAGATTTCCTCCGGATAACCTTCAAAGATTATCCCGAATTGCTAAGATTGCCTCGTAACCTTCAAAGATTTTCTCCAGATCACCTCCAATTTGTACATCTTAATTCCTCTGCGGTTTACTCATCTGTTTAATCTAAAATGTTTTAGTGTATGTTAAAAAAAATCACTTATAACCAGAGTTGATACTTTCATTACAATAACAGGCTCGGGCTAAGAATTTTAAATTATTTCTAATTTTTGGTAAGTTTGTTTAATACATACCTATGCCGAATAAGATTATATGCCCGTACTACGGAATCCATTAAACAGGCCCGGACTGGGAAAATTTCGCCAAAACGGAAATTCTATAATTTAGCCACTAATTGGTTATAGGTTATTCCAAGGTATGTGGTCATTAATGACCGCATAATTATTTACTGAGATTTGGTACACATAATTATTTACCGAAGATTTGCTAATATTTATTAAAAATTATAGGTAGTTTCTAAATCAAAATCACAAAAAAAATTGCCCATTTGCAAATGCCATGACCACCAAGAAATTACAGTTCAAGTCATATTTTGCTTACTTTTGAAAGCTTCTACCTAAAAACATGAAATTTGGTGTGGGTGCGATTTCGAACAAGATCAATTCACGCATCTGTCAAAATGTCAGTTCAAGGTCATATTTTGATAAGTTTTAAGCACCTTGACCTAAAAACATGAAATTTGGTATGGAGGGCCTTTGTAACAAGACCTATCGACCCAACTATAAAAATTAAAGTTCAAGGTCATATTTTGATATCTTTTAAACACTTTAAACTAGAAACATGAAATTTGATATAAATGGCCTTTGGAAGAAGACCAGTCTACTCTGCTGTAAAAATGACAGTCCAAGGTCATATTTTTTCAACTTTTAAATGGTTCGACCTAGATACATGAAATTTGGCATGGGTGTTATTTAAAACAAGACAAACTACCGCCCCTGTCAACATGACAGTTCAAGGTCATATTTTTAAACGCGTCGACCTAGAAACGTGAAATTGACAGTTCAAGGTCGTATTAATTGACGCTACCTAGAAATATAAAAATTGTTACAGGTGATTTTTGCAACAAGATTCAAGGTCACACCTTGACCTAAAAAGACCACTCAAACCAAATTTCATGTTCATTTTAGCAGTGTGATCGGTTGTTCTTGTTCCAGTGGGCACTGGTACCAAGTTTTATGTTTCTACACATATAAATATAAAATGTATATAACTACCTGATATGTTACAAGGACAGATTGAGACATACACATAAGACTTTTAAAAAGGGATTATAACATTGGTAATTTGAAAAATTAAATTGAAAGAATTCGTTATTCTTATAAAAAGGATTACTAAGAAAAAATAATTTTAAGTTACTTTGAAACACAGTTCCTTCGTTGAAATAAACAGGTAAATTATTTAGTAGCTTTATCCCCATGTAGATCGGTCCTATTTCATAAAGAACTAGGATGAGGAATTGAAATATCAGTCTGTCTAGTTACCGGACCCTCCGAGATTTCAGAGTTTGATTTAAAAAGATCCTTTTGCTTATGATTTGAACTGGCATTTCTTGGTGGTCATAACATTTGCAAATGGGCATTTTTTTGTGATTTTGATTTGGAAAGTAATTTTTTTTAATTAAGTATTACCAAATCTTCAGTAAATAATGACCACATCAGTCAAAAATGTGGCTACGGATTATCTGTGTTAGCACCACATTTTACCTTAAAGTAATCCATAATTAATGGCTAAAATATAGAATTGCCGTTTAGGCCAAATTTCCCCAGTCCGAATCTGTTTAACGGATTAAGTTGTACGGACTTACCAAAAATTAGAAATAATTTAAAATTCCTGTTGTCCGACCCTGATGTCGTAATGAAAGTAATAACCAGCCATCGGCGAATTTTCAGTGCTCGCATAGGCACCGCGTCGATTCTATCGTTGACGCGTGGTTTTAAATTTACATTTTTATTTTCTTCGAAAAACACCGATATATTTACATATTTATAGTTAATATGTATATTCAATATTGTTGTGTGTAACAAATTAGTTCAAAGTTGATGAGTCATAACTGAATTTATTCCGATTAATGGTAATAACTCTGCTTATAACACAGTTATAACTACCCAAATGAATATAATTTAAGAAATTCATATAGCATTCATATACCCTCCCTTCGTCTTACTCACAACTTAAACTACTATGAGCCAATTTTTTTTAAATTACCAAAAGTACTTTAAAATATGAATAATATAAAATTTAAATCAATGATCACCAATGATAGACAACTGTATAATTTTTTTTATCACTTTGATGGGTACTTAAATCTCCATTTATCACAAAAATACTTCAATTTGAATTTTATTTATGTAAAGTAGGAAGCTAGTGAATTCTAAGTGTAGATTAAAAACTTTTAAATTTTAAATTTAGAATTAAAATTCTATGTTTCTATGTTATATTAAAAACTTTTAAATTTAGAATTAAAATTCTATGTTTTTATGTTATATTATACAGTGCGGTCCAAAAGTCACCCCCCCTTTAACTTTTGAACGAGTTGAGATATCGACTTCAAATTTAGAACTCTTAAATAAGACAACTTAAACTATCATTCGATTTTTTAAGTTATTTTTATAAATTTTTATTTATGTCAACTAAAATTAGTTTAAAAGTATAATTAACATTTTTTTATGATGAAATTAGGCATTTTTAAAAAATTATTTGTTTTTTTTTAGAGGAAGTTTGACATTAATACCCATTTTCAACCCCATTTTAAACCCAAAAAAAAATTTTTTTAATTTAAAAATATGAAGTTAAATGGAGAATTATATAAGCTTTAAAATGAAGTATTACACGACCCCCCTTTCTATTTAAAAAAATGTTCCCCCATGCCCCCCTGCCCACATTTTAAGAGCTGAAAATATTAAATATATGCTAAAAGATAGTTTAAGTTGTCTTATTTAAAATTCCAAATTTGAAGTCGATATCTCAACTGGTTCAAAAGTTAAGAGGGGGGGGGGGGGGTGACTTTTGAACCGCTCTGTATAGGGTTACATGCAAATGTAGAAAAAAAAATGGGTCAAAAGAAAAATCGGTCGAAAGGATTTTTGTTAAAAAAATAATTGCGATCGAAAGAATACTTAAAAAATTGTTAAACTAAATATGGATTGTATGTAATTACCTTGTAAATCATGCAATAAATACTTATTTATAAAAAGGGCTAGTTAGAAGAAGGATAATATGATGGATTACATACGTAAGACATAAAAGCGCACCTACTTAAGCCTTAAACGGGCACTCGCTTATTAAAAATAAATCCACAATTTTAATATGTTTTTTTTACTTAGAACAACATACAAAATACAAAAAATAATATTATCAAACTTTTTTTTTGCACACTTCCCCATTACTAGTACTAAGCAAAGTGTTGTGATCACTAAGAGCACAAACAAAAAGGGAGCGGTACCCATAAAACCAGCAGCTGGAGAGTCTAGTATATAGGATCCTAAACTTGCTTTCATATACCAAGAAAAATGGAAGAAATTATTGAGAGGTTTAAAATATTTCTCAAAAGTTGAATGAAAAATGGACGCTATAATTGTACGTCTAAAAGCACTCATAATTATATCGAAATATGTATGCTATTTTATGTTAATTTAAGGTGTTATTATTATAGGTTCCATTTTTAATACTAAATATTATTTCCCAACTTGAAATTGAGAAATCTCCCAACTCTAAAAAAATATTTTACCCCTGCCAGAAAACTTTGATGACAAGAAAAAGGTCCTCTGAAAAAGGGAAAGATTCCCAACTCTATCCAATGTTCGCTAGTGGTAAAAGCTGTACCCCTGCCACCTGCTAAAAAATTTTGATGACTAAAAAAAAAAGAAAAGGTCCTCTCTAAAAAAATACCCAACTGTACTTCAATTTTCCTAGGTCCAAAAAAAAACGCGGACAAAATCAAGTTCTATGAGTGAAAGATACCTATTGTTTTTGAAAGTAATCTCCCAAAAACAAAAAAGTTATGGTGCTTTTGTTTTGAAATTAACCTCCCAAAAACAAAAAAGTTATAGTGCTTTTGGTTTGAAAATATTTTGTTTAAGAATATTAATTTTTTTTGGAAAACGAGAAATTAAGATATAGTGCTATTCTAGCGCTACGCGCTGTGAATAGTAAAATAATTATATTACTTCCAAATAATATTCTTAATTGCTTTAATTTTTTACGTTGTACTTTAAATGAGTTTAAATAAATACGGTACATGACCAAATGCGTATCTGACGCAGTTTTTATTTTTTTTTTGAAACTGTTCTATCACATGAAAAAAATTGAACTTTTGACATGTTTTAGATCAAATACGAATACATAATATATTTTCTGCCAAAAATGGGCCTTTGGGTCCATGAAAAAAAAAATAAGTGATTTTTTTTATAGGTTAGAATAGTTGCAAATCGACAATTTTTTTTATAGACTATACTTATATGCCTTCCAAATTTGAAGTCTATCGGATCAGCAGAACCGGAGAAAAAAATAATTCGTATCGAAGTAAAAAAAATATTCTGACCCCCCTGGGGGTCGTTTGGGGCTGAAAGTATGGGAATCAACTGACCTCTATGGGAGCTGCTTTTTGCACTAATACTCAGCTCAAATCGGGCTGGGGCATTTTCTACCTGTTTACCCTGCTAAGCTTAAAGAGCACTTAAATACCATAACCCAATTTATTTATTGGTGTTTATTTAAAACTTTTAGAGGCCACATTGGAGGCAGGTAGGCAAGGGGGATTATATTTTAAAAACGGAAAGGCCCTTCGGGAAACTAGTATCAATCGATTCCTTACATCTTAAGCTTTCATTTAAGACAAAATTAAAATAGGTCACAGGGCAAAAATGCGATTTTTTTATTTAGAATTTTTTCAGTGTAGTTATTTTTTTATTTTTTGTTTTTGGCATATCACCCTATATTGTTGTAACAATATCCTTTTATTTGTTTGTTTGTTTTTACTGTTTAACGTCGTTCGCTGCTATGGCCTAATTGACGGGACCGCCATCTTTACGTGCCCTCCGAAAAAGTCTTCAACAGAACTCGGATCCACCCTGAAATGTGTTTACAGTTTCACCTGCAACCCACATTACAGTTAGTCATCGTAGTTCCATCTACCGACTATTTACACCACTATACATCCATGCTCTATGTGGGGCTCGAACCCACAACCCCAGGATCCGTAATCCTTTTATTTGTATAATTACTAAAAACATTTTATGTTTAAAATGGTTTTGTACCTTCCCGTGAAATAAACCAGTGGCGCGGCGCACTGGGGAATTTTTTTGTTCATTATAAATATTAAAGCATTTTTGTATGTTTTTCTTAGAAAGTATTTATATATGGGAGGCATAGCGTAGTGGCCACCGCGTATGTATAGCAAGCCTACTAGCGTGAGTTCGATTCTCACTGGCGCCGATTTGCCTTTTTCAGTTAATTAAAAATTGAAATTTGGCGAAGGTGATAACTGAAAAGGACACTCCCTAGAAACTGGTTCGAAAGTCAGTATAAGTCGGTGGTTCCCTCTACTACTAGCCCACACAAGCCCTGGACTTCGGGGATCTTAATTAAGTAGAATAGTACGAGGTTAAACAAACAAACAAACAAACAATTTTAATAATGTATTTATTATATAGGTAACCTAAATAACCTAGGTACTTTTTTATGGACGTAAGGGGCTTTAAGTATTCTTCTACTAAAGTTTTATTTATATATTATTTTGTATCTGAACGGGCAAAGTACCTGAAAAAATATTTGCATAGATGTTTGTTGATATTTTATATAGTAGGCATTGGACTTTTTGGCATCTGGCCGGCTTTGCATCTGTCATAATGTTTTAGTTTTCAAAAAGCTAAAAAGATGAAAACATAATTAATAGTATATTAAAGTACTAGTTTCATAATATATGTTTCTAAAGTACTAGTGCGCTAAAAACGTGTTATGAAACGAGTGCTTTATACAATTTTTTCTATTTTGCTCTAAAATTTAAAAAAACTTAAATTTAAATTGATGACTGATTTAGGGATTTTTGTTTTGGATTGGCATTACAGTTTACACCATGTTTAAAATTCTAAGAACAAATGATATTTTGATATATTTTATATATCTATATATATATATATCTCTTCACTTTTTTACTGCAATTAACCAAGCCACAATTTTAACATGGTAAAAATAACCTAAACACAAGATTTTGTAGACAATTTAACTTTAAAGCGACATTGACATTTGCACGGAAAACGTCAAGCTATAGGCCAGGTCTGTTGCCAACCCAAAAGAACTAAAAGTACAGACCTCTTATGGGCCTATAAGAACACTCAGAATGCGTGTGATTATGAGATTATGAGTCGCAAAATAGAAAAATTCGTTTAAATATAAAAAGTCCAAACCAATGAACTAAAATGTGTCAAATAATTCTGACATTTCATTGGTGAAGTTCTTAGCGAGTTTAGTGTTAATAACTGAGTTAACATAGATGTATTATTTTCATGTTACATATTTTAGGTTGAAAAGTTTTATTTTATTTTTTTTTATTTTAAATCTTTGGTAAATATACCATTTACTGTGAATAGTATACACTGTAAATGAAATATGGTAATTTTACAGCAAATAAAGTAGGTCATATGTTACAGCAAACAAAGTACTGTAAATTCTCTGTTATCTGTAAAAATGTGAATTTTTATTTTGGTAATTTTACGTCTATCTTTTGTAGAATGTAAGCTATAATTATGGTAATTTTCGGGACTGTCTGTAAAAGATGCGGGTTTTTGGACCACCTGCAATTTTAATGCAAAATTATTTTACCGACAGGAAAATAGCTGAGATTTTACTAAACCGAGTAATATTGAGGTTTATTTAATAAACATTGTAAATTCACATTCTGACATGGTGAATTTGCTTTAATTATTACAGTTAATACTACTGAAAGATTGAAGGACAAATTTAGAGTGTATAATGGAATGCATTATATATCTTCATGGCTTGTTTGACAATAATGTTATGCATCTGTTAAGTAATTACTAATTACCTATTTAAATCCTCTTGTAGACAGGCCCGGACTGGCCAGGTCGGCTAGTCGGTGCGGTGCTAGATCTTTCTTACATTTTGGTGTAATTTGGAATTTATGTTTATGTTTGTTTTTTACCCCGTACTATTCTACTGAATTAAGCATCGCCTAAGTCAAGGACTTGTGTGGGCTAGTAGTAGAGGGAACCACCGGCTTTAATTGACTTTCGAACCAATATATCTAGGAAGTAGGCCTTCGCCAAATTTCAATTATTAATTAACTGAAAAAGGCAATTGGCGCCAGTGAGGTTTGAACTCACGATCATTAGCTCAGTGTCAATGCTATATCGATGCCTTAGACCGCTGAGCTAAATCTCCCAAATTAAAAAACTGTTTTAAAATATTAAAATAAAAGTTTGTAAAAAAAATTTTCTGAGGCGCTAGGGCTTTCTTACGTATTTTTTTTATTTAAGATTAAAGAACTTATTCGTGAAATTCGTAAAAAATTTCGCCTGCGGAGCTGAAGCTTTCTGGCATTTTTTGTAAAATTTAGAATAATAAAACTGTAAAAATTAAAATAGACCATCAAGTTTTTAAAAAATTTCGCCTGTGGTACTAGGCTTTCTTACGTTTTTGTCTATTTATGATTGTAGAACTTAAGCGTAAAAGTCGTAAAAAAATCGCCTGCCGCTCTTAAGTTTTCTGCTTTTTTGTAACCTTAATTTAAATTAAAAAACCGGTTTAAAGTTAAAATAGAACATTTATTTTGTAGAAAATATCGCCTGCGGCGCTAAGGCTTTCTTACTTTTTTTTATTTAAGATTGTAGAATTTTAACGTGATATTCGCGTTTTTTTTGCATTTTTTTGAAATTTATAATTTTAAAAGTGTTTAAAAATTAAAGTAGGTTATCCACTTTGTAAACATTTTCGCCGGCAGCGCTAGGGCTTACTTTCTTTTTTTCTTTAAGTTTCTCAAACTTAAACAGAAAATTTGTAAAAATTTCCGCTTGCTGTGCGAGAGTTTCTTGCATTTTTATGAAATTTTAAATTATTTTTTTTTGTAATCAACGGTGCAACAAATGGCACTATGCAAAAAATCAGAATTTTGTCACTTTTTTTTCTGGGACTGCTGTGCCCGAGACCCCTTCTTGGTAAGGGGTCTAGCCGAGGGCCCCCAACGAAGCCAATCCGGGCCTGCTTGTAGGGTTGCTGTGGCAATATTATTTTCTCAAGTTAACAAACTTTGTATTTAGATGATTACATAACTAAAAGAGCCTTTTTTTGAAAAATGAAATAAAATAGGCAGATTTTAATCAATCTTACGTTTAGATTGCTCTAAAAATACGCTAATAAAATGTTACTGTTTCTGGAATAACAAATTAAGTTTGTATCGCTATACCATGTTTTTAAAGAAAACTACAGTGGACTCGGCTAATTGTGACATAGGTTTCTTGATTTCATATAATAATCGTTTGAAATATTAAAGTTGCTCAAAAAATACAGTTTTATTTGCAAGCAACAATCAGTGTCATATTCAGGTAATCCATAATAGGCCGTTAGATAGTTAAATTAATAATATTATCTTTTCTACAAGGTGTTTTTCGCTTTATTTCAAGGTGTCACAATTAAAATAAGAAAAGTTTAATTGTAACACATTTTGGTTTTAACTGTGACATCTCATTAAATAACGCGCACATGCTTTAAAATAATTTAAAACTTTAATATTGTCTATAATATTGACTTATTTTAAAGGTAAAAATAATAATTATACCTATATGAACACTGTTAAAATTTTTAAAAGGATATACCTATATGTATAAATAAAATTCAAGATTTTTGAATAAAATGTGTTTATTATAGAAAACTTATTAATAATAACTCGTAATAACTATGTAGGTAAATTATAAATGCATATAAAATCATCGTTATGTTCATAGGTCTGTAATGTTACATGAAACACCAATACAGATTCTACTTCCACGCCTAAATCTACGGTTCTGCTTGGTTTATTTGCTTTGATGCAGGACGGTTTTTCCACCCTTTAATGCGCGATATTAAAGTTGTCCTAGGTACATTATATACTTTAGATGCCTTTTTAACTGAATATAGCTTCCTATTAATAGCTTCAATTGCTGTATTTACATCCTCAAGTGAGTATGTTTTATTTTTTTTGAGTTTAGATTTCTGTTTACGTTTAGTCATTTTTATAAGATTCTAATATAAACGGCATTATTTACTTAAACATTTTGTATCTTGGTTTATTTTAATTGTAAATTGTCATGTCACAATTAAAAAAGTTTGGGTGTCACAATTAAAACACATAAATTTTTAAGAGTATAAATGTGACATACGCTACTAAACATAGGTTTGATATTTTAAGGGTATGAAATATAATATGTTTCGTAACTTAACTAATAATGGTTATTCCCTTCAAATTTTAGCTCAATATCTCTATAAACAAAAAAGCTACTAAATTTATAACAAAACTATATGTAATTATGTTTTTTTACAAAAAAAATGTCGACTTGCCAAATCTCTCTAAATCACTTGCCGATGTCAACAATTTTCTGGAAGGTAGGTTTAATATCAAATACTTAAAATCTGGTATTAGATCAAACGTAGTTGACGCGTATTTCAAATAAATAAAAAGTGTCACAGTTAGCCGCCTGTCACAATTAGCCTAGTCCACTGTATGCTTTTGCTATATATAAAAAAAAGGAAATTTTCAAATTGCTCATACCGTTACTAAGATAAAACTCCAAGTACTCAAGTTTCAATCACCCAGTACTCCTAAAAATAGCATGTAATTGCACAACTCAGCACAGCTGTGAACAAGAAGAAGAAATATTTGTTAAACAGTTTTTATTTGATTTTGCTCCCTTCTCACGTTTTATCCGAGCTAAAGAAGCCTTGGGGGAAAAGGAAAAATCGTTGTGATCCACCGAAAGTGAATTTACACTGAAAAAAGAGAAAAAAGGTGGAAGAGTATAAAAGCTCTAAGAAAAAGTAATTAAAAATTTATATTTAGATGTTTTTCAAAATTAGTAAGATTAATGATTATAGTAAAACTAATTTCTCCTGAAATAATTATGTTAATCCGACATTTCTTAAGTTAATCCGACATTCCTTAAGTTTTTTTCGATTTTTTTAAAAAGTTTATCCCCCGTAAGGCATTTCGAAATCTTTTATACTTTGGTCATAAAATTTTTCATTATTAAGCTTATTTAAAAGCATATCAAAAGAGCTTTAAATGTATAAAGATCCTTTATAAGTGCTTTGGTTATACTTACATATAGTTATGATTAATCATATGTGTAATGTGTAACCAGAGCATCTCGAAAGGGATACATAACTTTTTTGTTTTTGAAGGGATTATTCAAAACCAATGAAGACCTTTCTGTCATAGAACTTTTTTTTTCTGAAAATTTTATGTCGATTTGAGTTATCGTGGTAGCAAAAAACGTGAATTAGACGGACAGACAGACGGAATTTTTCAACAATATTTATTTTTTCATGAAACAGATTTGTATCCGAGCATTTTTTATCTAGTATGTCTTTTGTCTCCGGAGCGGTGAAGAGTAGATACAATTAAAAAAAAATGACGGATATATTTAAATAAAATCAGAAAAAAATCAAAATATTTCGATGTATCAAAAAGTCGATAAAACACGATTTTTATCAAACTATATTTGCACACGTTTCGATCCGTTTCCTGACCGCATCACCGCATTTAATTGGTTAATTTTGTCTTGCCTCGCACTTGCACACCATGAAAGTTGCATGTGACGGACCCAGCACGCACATATCTTTGCCAATGTAATGGTCCATTACCGTACGTCTCTGCAAATTAAAAGCTAAAAAATTAAAGTAACGGGCCTGAACAGAATCGTTGCAGTTTAGTCGTGTCGGTGCCATTAGCAATTGATTACGGCGTCATTACGGGGCCATTACAGTGCCGTTATGGAGCCAAAAGGTCAAGGTTCTAGTTCAACCGTTATTTTGACAAAGGTCCAGTACCGTCAGCCAGTATAGGGCTAACATTTTAGACATCCGATAATGTGCCGTTTTGGGCCCAATGCCGGTGTGTGTGCTGTGGATTTACAATAGTATATTACTCAAAGTGCACTGAAATAAGTTTGCGTCGAGGTGCGTATACTATTTTTCCTACGACCTAACACCTAAACATCCAAAGAATACAAAAATTGTCTTAAAATTAATTAGTAATTTTTTTACGTTTTGTGTTTCGTTTACTCATTCTGAGAGCACATATGTAAAATTAGCTAATTGTCATTTTCCTTCCGACCGTTCTCATGGCAACAGGTGGAAAATAAGCACTTACTAACCATTAACTTTATCGTAGGAAAAAATGTTTGCAATTTACTTTTCATAGTGTATAAAAATCTGTAAAGTCAACGACCTCGCCCCACGCTGTGTATTCATTGTTTTGGAAAGCGAATGTCGACGATGTCTTCCTCATAGCTACTCCCCTGCGTTTCAGTAGACCAAAAAAGTGTTTCATTTGTTTTTTACACGAAGAAAAAAATTTTTTGACGATTTTGGAAATTTGAAAACTATCGTATATACAGGGTGATTCAGAAATAAGTTACAAAGTTTTAAAGTACGATTCTATGTCCAAAAATATGAAAAAAAAGTTCCTATAAATGTTGGTCCGGAAATGAGCCCTAAGGGAGCTACGACTCTCGTAAGGGTTTATCTGAAAAGTTGTTTTTATTTGATATCTCTGGAACCCTATAAACCACAGTAATGAATTTTTGTATATGCCTTAACATTGATAAAGATTATAATTTTATGAAATTTTTATTTGGTAATTTTAACCAGGGACGTGTGAAATGGGGGAGGGCCGATATCACCTTTTTGCCCCAAACTTTTTTATCTGTAGATTTTTTGATATTTTTTTAATAAAATATTAATCTTTGATTAAAAATACATAAAAAGGTGCTCTTTATGTAACATCGTACGGCCAACCGTTTTCGAGAAAATTGCAAATAGGCAATTTCACGTTCTCAAAAATCGGAACTAAAAAATGCACCAATAAAAATTTTAATACTGCTGGGTGATTATACATTAAGAACTATGAAAAAAAGGCACTATACATCCAGGTTCAAAAATCAGTTTTAAGTGTACTACGGCCTCTTAAAGAATAGCACTTTTTAAGGGTTTGTAGCACCCTTAAAAGCGATTCTTCGATTTTGTGTATGGGAACTTTTTTTTTGTTTTTGATGTAGAATCGCCTTGCAGTATTTAAATTTTTATTGGTGCATTTTTTAGTTCCTTTTTTTGATACTCAGAATGTGAAATTGCGTCTTTAATTGCAATTTTGTCGAAAGCGGTGGGCCCTACGGGGTTAAACAAAGAGTACCTTTTTTATGTATTGTACCGTAATTAATACGTTCACTGCCAACGGCTAGTTTTGACAGCGGAGCAATGGGTATGGGCAAGGGAAAAATAGAAAGAATTGATTAATGTTGTTAGGGGCGCCAGTTACTTTAGCTTTTACTCCTTTAGGTAAGTAACAACCTAGTGTAAATACTTAAGCTTTTCAGTTTGAGAAAATATAACCCCTAAATAAAATAAGATAATTCATTTGAGAAATTTATTATAAATAAACTTAATGAAAGCACATCAAGTAATGTATTAATATATATAAAAAATATGTGTAATTATATTAAGATATAATTAAAGAAATCTTAATAAAAATTACTAAATTCAGAAATCATTCGACTTAAATGTATAAAGAAAACATGAAGTTCAGCAAGCACCAAGAAATGTATGTAAACAACAATCATTTCTTGCAGTGTATAAAAGTCATGCTTAAATTAGAAATCATTTAATCAAAAGTATGATATTTAATAATTAATAAATGAGATTAAATGTTTTAAAAAAAATAAGTACCTAAAAATGAACAAAAGCCAGAAGGGCATATAGTATTAATCAATACTATATCAGATCTGATAAAGTTTACAGTTATAAGAATATTGAAATAAAAGAATTTAAAAATATGAAATATTGCTTTCAAAAGTTTTCAGAATGAGTACTTAGCTGGTTTCTGCAAAATCCATGAGGTATGAATTCCATCGTCTCCATCTGTGCAAGTCTCCCCTATGCTGATGAATTCATTTCTCAAATGAAAGAAAAAAAATATAGGCTGTCCCATCTACTTTGGAAAAATTATCTTCCAGGATAAAATGTACGATTGAAAATGTTGTCCGGGATTAAATATGCTTTTGAAAATTATGTTCAATATAAAATTGTCTGCTAGACGGTCATATAGAATTTATCTATGCCGAAAAATACAGAACCATGTTCCAACAGAACATCACTCCATGCGGAGAACTTGTATATCAAATATACCAAAATAAACTTCAACTTAAATTAATGTAATTCCATATTAATGGTATAGAAATGGTAATTAATTAATGGTCTAGTGATTGTGCTTAATTAATGTAGTAATAATGGTGCTTTATGGTGCTTAATTAATGGTGCTAAAACAATAATTATATCTCAGAAATATTCTAAGAAACAGAAAAACTTAACTTACGTCTCATTCTAAGTCTTCGATGTCCATCGAAACATTATAAGTGCGTAATTGTATAAAATAACAGTTACAATATCTTCCGCATTGTTTAAATATTCATTTTCACTAACTTTAAATAAAAATACATGAAGGATTACTTCGATGATTACAGAAAATAAACACTCGTCAAAATGAGACCACCATTGTACAGAGTTCATCAAGAAAGAGCGAAAATCGACCTTATCAACCGGTATGAACCCTTCAGGTGAATAAAATCCTATTTCTGAACTATTAGCGACATCTATGCAAGTCATTATCAACTACAGTTTTACCGTATAGGATTCCTAATAAAGGTAACTGAAACTACATCAAAGATAACAACCAAAAAGACTATTTCCTAATAAATCTGTATTAGTGATATCTAACCTCAAAATATTACTCTAAGAAACAAATATAAACAATACTTATTGTTTATCAGCAAAACTAATAAAAATACGAACAGAATACTAAGTGTCCTGTGAACTAAGTATAAACAAAATACTGAATCTAAGTGAGCAGTTCCAGCAAACTATTTTCAACAAATTCTGGATTATCCCGAAGGGATAATCATACACAACTTTCCACAAGAGAGACAAGCTACAGGTGAAAGCCAGTGAAATCCAACCCTCAATAGACTCTGAAACATATAAAAACCAGGTAAGTCCATAGACAAATGCACTATAGAGAAATAAGTCATATGATTCTTTATTATTAAAAATCATATTCTAATTATGTTTTCTTTATGTTATTTTCAGGTAGAACTATGGAATAGAGACTCATATGGTTAGAATTCAGTTCCTGCTACAAAATAGTCCCAGATACAAAATAGTTCTGTACGTACGTAACTATTTATATACAAAATAAACATAAATTATAACGTAAGTAAACGAATAGTTTAATTAACCCTTGCTATATTACAAAGTGACGATTTATGTCGTTACACATGCCCCCTCCAAAAATAATAAAAATATTTAATATACAAAAAATATTTTTATACCAAACTCTAAAACTATTTAACTTAAATAGCTAAAATATATACTATATTTTATTTAATAAATCAACAAAAAATACAATACTTTATGTAAATCATTTGAAATACTACTTGATAATTAACAATAGCTAAGCTTGATAACTACGTGTATCATCCGCCTACTCTTATGTAGAACATAATTTTGGGACTTTATCGGTGTGTGTCATAAACAGGTAATTGTCATAATCAGGTAATTGTCATAATCAGGTAATTGTCATAATTAATTTTGTTTTTCTTTTTAGCTAAGTTTTATCAAGATAAAAAAATAGAAATAAGACTTGACTACGCGCATCAGAATCCTCTTCTACAAAAAATATATTTATATATTTTTTTTACTATATACAAAAGTTTTGGGTACCCTTTAAATATTTTCAATACATTGATATTTTTTAAATATCATTCCGAATAATACTAAGAATATATTCTTATTTAATCAAATCTAGCCAACTGAAATGTCACTATTCGATCCAAAATATTTCTTTAGATCTTTAACATGCCAGTCGCCTCTATGACCATCTGCATTTTCCAAAATATATACTAACTTTGACTTTTTCGCAACAACTTTGCAAAGTATGTACTTTGGAGCAAGTTTTGCAGCAAAACTTTTACTAGCATCTGAGAGTACTTTGTTTCGTCTCCAAACTTTTTCACCTATCTCAAAATTTACTTCACGCTTGCGCAAATCATAAGTACGCTTATTACGTTCATAAGCTTCATGTAAATATTTCTTTACATCAACAAAAATCTCTTTAAGATTTCCCAAATCTTGGCTATACGAGTCTCTGTCACAAGGTTCTAATTTAACACCATCAGTTGATGTCATTTTGCCATAATAAGTTCCTGTGATAGGTACATTCCTCCCAAAATTAAGAAATGCCGGCGTATACCCCGTAACTTCATTTACAGACGTTCGTAAAGCTAGACCTATTTTTGCTAAATTTTTACACCATTCTTTTTGATTATCTTTTATATATGATCTTATAGCAGTAGAAATTGTGCGATGTTGCCTTTCCGTCGGATTATTTTGACTATGGTAAAGTGCATTAAACCAAATTTTCTGTACATTATATTCATCTGCTAATTTTTTAAAAACTTTACCAGCAAATTGTTTTCCATTATCGACAATTAAAAATTGACAGACTCCGTAAACTAAAAAAACTTCATTCTCAATGAATTTACATATTGCATTTGCAGTAGCTTCCCTTAAAGGATGTAATAATGTATACTTTGTAAACCAGTCTGACACAACTAAAAGATAACAAAAACCTTTAGAACTTCTGGGAAATGGTCCCTGCAAATCACATGAAATAACTTGCCACGGATAATTTACTTCTTTTTCACGACCCATCAATCCAAAACGTGCAGAATTACTAACTTTTTGTGATTGACAAATATTACAACATCTTACATACTTTAAAATATCTTTACGCATTTTTGGCCAAAAATATGTTTCTGAAATTCTATGAAAAGTTTTAAAAAATCCCATATGAGAAGCTAATACATCGTCATGACATTCTTTTAGTACTTGTTTACGACATTTTTGAGGCACTAACAATTTCCACTCTATAATATTACTTTTTACTTTTGTCTTGGTCGGTATGAACTTATAAATATTATCATCAATAACTTTAAATTGCGGATATGAATCTGGACTCTTACCAATTTTTTCCCTCAACTGAATATAATATTTATCACTATTATAATCATTTACATTAAAATTAATTAAATTTACATCTGGAAAAATTGATTTTTCTGGTTCTATTCTATCAAAAGCTCTGGATAACCCATCAGCTACTACATTTAATTTACCTCTACGATATACAATATCCATATCATATTGCTGTAATTTTAATGACCATCTAGCCAAGCGACCAGAGGGATCTTTCATATTACTCAAATATTTTAATGAAGAATGATCTGTAATTACTGTGAATTTAACACCTTCAATATATGGTCTAAACCTATCTATAGCAAACAAAACAGCTAAACATTCCTTTTCACCTACAGAATATTTTATTTCACTACGTGTTAAAGCTCTACTAGCATAAGCTATTACTTTTTCTTGACCATCTTGCGTTTGTGTTAATATGGAACCGAGGCCAACTAAAGAAGCATCACATTGTATAACAAATGGTAAAGAAAAATTGGGACTTGCTAAAGCTGGAGCATTTATTAAAGATTCCTTCAACAATAAAAAAGCTTTTTCTGCATCAGTATTCCAACTAATGGCTTGTTTTTTACCTTTGCCCTTTAAAAGTGAATTTAATGGACTAACAATTGTTGAAAAATTCCTAACAAATCTACGATACCACGAAGCTACACCTAAAAATCGTTTTATTTCTGTACTATTTGTTGGTCTAGGATAGTTTATTATTGCTTCTACTTTTTGCGGATCGGTTCTTAAACCAAAATTATCAATTACAAAACCTAAATACTTAAGTGATTTTCTAAAAAAATTACTTTTTTCAAAATTTATTGTAAGATTAGCAGATTTTAATTTTTCATGTACTATTTGAAGTAATTTAATATGTTCCTCAAAAGTTTTTGATACTATTATAATGTCATCAATATAAACAAATATATTTGGATAAAAGGAGAAAGGAAAAAGTTTATCCATTAATCTTTGCTGACTTTGTGTTCCATTTTTGAGTCCATAACACATTACATTAAATTCAAATAGTCCCCTACCAGGTACGGAAAATGCAGTTTTTTCTTTAGCAGTTTTTGTAAGTGGAATCTGCCAAAAAGCATTTTTTAAATCTATACTTGATATATATTTTGCATCGCCTAATAAACTTAAAATGGAGTCTATCCTTGGTAAAGGATGTGAATCACCTTTTGTAATAGAATTCAATTTACGTCCATCAAAACAAAAACGGTATGTACCATTAGCTTTTTTTACTAATAAAACTGGTGAATTAAAATCAGAATAAGATGGTGAAACTATATCATCTTTTAACATTTTATCTAACTCTTTATGTAAAATTTCTATTAAATAAGGTGACAAAGGATATTGACGCATTTTAAAAGGTTTATTATTTCCTGTATCTATATCATGTTCTATTAAATTTGTTCTACCTATTTTTTCGCTATATAATTCTTTAAATAAACTAACAAATTTATCTGCTATCTTTTTCTGTTCGTCTGTCAAGTCACATAAGCCTACTGAATTATCTTTATTTATATCCTGACTATCACTGTTACTGATCACATTCAAATTATTAATTTTATTATTCCAAGATTCATCAGAAAAATCCAGAGTCATAGAAAACAATTGTAAAAAATTCACACCAAAAATAAAATTTGTTTCCAAAGAAGGAACAACCAAGACTTGTAAAATCTTAACTTCATTATCTACCTTAATAGGTAAATAAACAACACCAGTTACTAACTGTTTAGATTTATCAGCTGTAGTAACATGCGGTATAAGACATTTATCAATTTTTAAATTAAATTTTTCTAAAATTTTAATCGCGTGACCACCAGCCACTGAACAATTTGCACCTGTATCAATCAAAGCTGTTATATTTTTATCAAAAATATTTACTTTAATATATGGACGGTTATCTTTAGGTAATTTAATAAAAGAATTTTTATTAATTACAGACAAACTATACGGTTTATAAAAATTTTTAACTTTATCCAACCAATCTTTCCATTCATTCAAATAAAAGCGTTTATTTGTTTCTGTTACACTTGATTTTTGTAAAGAATTGATATTACTTTTATTATAATAAATGTTTTTACAAAAAGTAGTTTTGTTATCCTTTTTTACCTGACTGTCATTATTATTTTTAGCCTTTTTATTAAGTGAATGCCGACTAAAATCATCCACTTTCCTATTTAGTTTTTTGTACAGGAAGGGCAATTTTTAAAAACTACATCTTTATATCCACATTTATAACAAAACTTTGTTCTTTTAGCTAAACATTTGCTAATAATATGATTTGTTTGGTTACAGTTATAACAAATTACTTGTCTACTTTTATTATTACTACTATTACTACTATTCTGTGTATTATTAAAGCTTTGATTGGTACTTTGACTAATTTGAGAAACTTGACTACTATTACATACTGAACTTTGACGAGTAGAGGAAGATGGGGTAAGTTTGGACACTGTGGTATTATGACTACAATTACATTTACTACTAAAATTTTGACTTATATCCGAACTTAGGACATTTACTTTATTAACTGCTTTATTTTTTGCCACACTTTTACCTGCTATGCTCTTTTGTTTTAATTGATAAGCTTCATCTATTCTTTTACAACTGTCCTTTAAATCTTCTAAATCATTTATTTCTATAAGTGATAATGGTGTAAAATAATGTGGTAATATTCTTTCTCTAATCGTCTTAAGTCTAGTATATAAACTTGCAGCATGAATTAAACGTTTAAACAAGGTTTCCATAGCACCTATAAAAATTGCGATAGATTCATCGGGATTTTGATATCTAGAACGGATATCATCCCATGTTCTATCATCTATGTTAGCTGGAAGAAAATCTTTTTTTAATGCTTGAATTATTTGAGACCATGAATTTAAATTATCTTTAATTGAGAGAAACCATGACAATGCTGGTTCTTTGAATAAGTCATATGCGGATTTAAATAACATTTCGTCTGTAACATTTCTACTTATTTTCATATATTCAACTTGCTCAATAAAATTTAAAACATTAGACTTTCCATCAAAATTAATATTCCATTTATAAACTGGTACTGATTTTAAATAATCATTATCTTTTTTACTAGAAACATTAGGACTAAACTGTGTACTATTATGTAAAGAAATATTATTATTTACTTGAGTAAGATCTGAATTTTTACCAGATTTTTCATAAAGATCTAAAATATCTGCTTCTATTTCTAAACAAGTTGCTTTTGTTATTTCTAAAAATTGAATACGTCTAACTTTATTTTCTTCTACTTCAGGAAAACGTTGCAGACGATTTGTTACATGTACTAAATAAGTTTTTAATTTTCTTAAATCGGCTAAACTATAATCACCATGATATTCTACAATTTCTGAAGATATACTATCTAAAATTCTATTAATATTTTCCACTTCACTGTTAAAATTAAAAGTCGGATCTACATATTTTACTTTAGGATCTTCCCTAGCTATGGCTCTACCTAAAACTTTAATTCTAGATGCTCTATTATTTTTTGCTGTTAAATGTCTTATACGAAGTTCATAATTTACCATTTCTGCAGTCAAAAATCTAATTTCCATTTTATCTAAATCTTCCATTTTGAATATTTATTTTTCAAAATTTAAATTCAATTTACTCAAAATATTTATTTTATAATAAAATATTTATACTGTACCACAAATTATTTTTTTTTTGTGTACACTGCTCAACAAAGTTTTTGCATACTTTGGAAAATTTCCCAAATATGTCAAAAAAATACTAAATTATTATTTATCTCAATTGGACAAATTAATAATTATAAATAGTCTCCAAAACTACAAAATTAGCTAATATTTATTTATATCCTTCGCATAAATAAATACCCTATTATCCATTTATTTCTATTGAATAAAAGATAATTTCTAGAAAAACTGAACCCACGCCAAAATTTCTCTATTCCATGTTATTCCATAAAATTCAGAATAAACATAAAAAACACATATCTGATATATCTTATCAGATTAACTCTAGTTTGACTTAATTTTCAACAAAAAATATTTTATTCAACAGTTATATGTAGTTTTTCTCAAAATGAACTTTAAGTTACACTGAAAAAAAAAAGCTTTAGATTTTTATAAAAAATACACTGAGAAAAATGGAGTAAAATTAAAAAAACAAGTGTTCTATCTATCCAAATACCACGTTCTTGGGCGCCAATATTAGTGTACCGTAATTAATACGTTCACTGCCAACGGCTAGTTTTGACAGCGGAGCAATGGGTATGGGCAAGGGAAAAATAGAAAGAATTGATTAATGTTGTTAGGGGCGCCAGTTACTTTAGCTTTTACTCCTTTAGGTAAGTAACAACCTAGTGTAAATACTTAAGCTTTTCAGTTTGAGAAAATATAACCCCTAAATAAAATAAGATAATTCATTTGAGAAATTTATTATAAATAAACTTAATGAAAGCACATCAAGTAATGTATTAATATATATAAAAAATATGTGTAATTATATTAAGATATAATTAAAGAAATCTTAATAAAAATTACTAAATTCAGAAATCATTCGACTTAAATGTATAAAGAAAACATGAAGTTCAGCAAGCACCAAGAAATGTATGTAAACAACAATCATTTCTTGCAGTGTATAAAAGTCATGCTTAAATTAGAAATCATTTAATCAAAAGTATGATATTTAATAATTAATAAATGAGATTAAATGTTTTAAAAAAAATAAGTACCTAAAAATGAACAAAAGCCAGAAGGGCATATAGTATTAATCAATACTATATCAGATCTGATAAAGTTTACAGTTATAAGAATATTGAAATAAAAGAATTTAAAAATATGAAATATTGCTTTCAAAAGTTTTCAGAATGAGTACTTAGCTGGTTTCTGCAAAATCCATGAGGTATGAATTCCATCGTCTCCATCTGTGCAAGTCTCCCCTATGCTGATGAATTCATTTCTCAAATGAAAGAAAAAAAATATAGGCTGTCCCATCTACTTTGGAAAAATTATCTTCCAGGATAAAATGTACGATTGAAAATGTTGTCCGGGATTAAATATGCTTTTGAAAATTATGTTCAATATAAAATTGTCTGCTAGACGGTCATATAGAATTTATCTATGCCGAAAAATACAGAACCATGTTCCAACAGAACATCACTCCATGCGGAGAACTTGTATATCAAATATACCAAAATAAACTTCAACTTAAATTAATGTAATTCCATATTAATGGTATAGAAATGGTAATTAATTAATGGTCTAGTGATTGTGCTTAATTAATGTAGTAATAATGGTGCTTTATGGTGCTTAATTAATGGTGCTAAAACAATAATTATATCTCAGAAATATTCTAAGAAACAGAAAAACTTAACTTACGTCTCATTCTAAGTCTTCGATGTCCATCGAAACATTATAAGTGCGTAATTGTATAAAATAACAGTTACAATATCTTCCGCATTGTTTAAATATTCATTTTCACTAACTTTAAATAAAAATACATGAAGGATTACTTCGATGATTACAGAAAATAAACACTCGTCAAAATGAGACCACCATTGTACAGAGTTCATCAAGAAAGAGCGAAAATCGACCTTATCAACCGGTATGAACCCTTCAGGTGAATAAAATCCTATTTCTGAACTATTAGCGACATCTATGCAAGTCATTATCAACTACAGTTTTACCGTATAGGATTCCTAATAAAGGTAACTGAAACTACATCAAAGATAACAACCAAAAAGACTATTTCCTAATAAATCTGTATTAGTGATATCTAACCTCAAAATATTACTCTAAGAAACAAATATAAACAATACTTATTGTTTATCAGCAAAACTAATAAAAATACGAACAGAATACTAAGTGTCCTGTGAACTAAGTATAAACAAAATACTGAATCTAAGTGAGCAGTTCCAGCAAACTATTTTCAACAAATTCTGGATTATCCCGAAGGGATAATCATACACAACTTTCCACAAGAGAGACAAGCTACAGGTGAAAGCCAGTGAAATCCAACCCTCAATAGACTCTGAAACATATAAAAACCAGGTAAGTCCATAGACAAATGCACTATAGAGAAATAAGTCATATGATTCTTTATTATTAAAAATCATATTCTAATTATGTTTTCTTTATGTTATTTTCAGGTAGAACTATGGAATAGAGACTCATATGGTTAGAATTCAGTTCCTGCTACAAAATAGTCCCAGATACAAAATAGTTCTGTACGTACGTAACTATTTATATACAAAATAAACATAAATTATAACGTAAGTAAACGAATAGTTTAATTAACCCTTGCTATATTACAAAGTGACGATTTATGTCGTTACAGTATTTTTAATTAACGATTAATATGTTATTGAGAACTTGTCAGAAAATCTACAGATAAAAAAGTTTGTGCCAAAAAAGTAACATCGCCCCCACATTTTGCACGCCTAGGTTTAATATTACCAAATAAAAATTACATAAAATGATAACCTTTATCAATGCTAAGGCATGTGCAAAAATTCGTTACTGTGGTTTATAGGGTTCCAGAGATATTAAATAAAAAGTACTTTTCAGATGTACCCTTAGGAGGGTCGTAGCTCCTTTAGGGCTCATTTCCAGACCAACCTTTATAGGAACTTTTTTTCATATTTTTGGACCTGGAATCGCCCCTTAAAATTTTGTAGCTTATTTCAGAATCACCCAGTATGATACTCTTCTGGTTATGAGCCTGCGGAGGTTATAATTATAATAACCTCTGCCTATACACGGTGCTTTTTTGGGGGTATTTGTTTTTTTCGAAATCCTATAATTCCTTTACCATTCGATAGTACCGTCCATTTATATGATTTTCAGCGAAAATTAAAAAACATTACCGAGCGCTTCGTTTTTTATTAAAAAAAATTATTGCTAAACGAGCTGCGAAGAGTAAAACAAGCCGTGAACATATGTAATGCTGCGCATTCCATTATATACTATTCGCAGTAAGTGGGTATATTGCATTTTTCCAATTATTAAAAAAATAAATAAAAAAAACTTAAAAAAAAAATCATTTTTTTTTATTTTCTTTTTGAAAGGAAAAACAAATTAAAAAAATTGTTAAATTTTTTTTTAAGTTTTTTATTTAATTTTTTTTTAATAATTGGTAAAATGCAATATACTGCGAATAGTATATAATGGGATGCGTAGCATTACATATGTTTATGGCTTGTTTTACTTTTGCAGCTCGTTTAGCATTTATTTTTTTTTAATAAAAAACTAAGCGCTCGGTAGATTTTTTTAATTTTCGCTGAAAATCATATAAATGGACGGTACTATCGAATGGTAAAGGAATTTCAGGATTTAAAATGTCCGAAAGGAAAAGAACAATTTAAAGTCCGAAACTTTTTATTTCATTGCCTTCAAACAACTATTTTAAACATGTGAAAACTTTGTATATTACTTTTGTCGAATACTCTTTATAAATGTATCGGTTTCGCCAGTTTTGTTTTTGTCCTCAGTTGTCGGTTTACCAGTTCCAAGAAACTTTCTTATTAAAATTTAAATTGTTGTTGAATCTCTAATTCAAGTTAAACTAAGTTCTAAGGAAACTCGCCTGCAAAAGGTATGTAGAAATGCCTCTGATCAGTTACACGGAGAAAAAGAAATTTACTCTGAAATACTAAATATTACAGAAAAACAAGCCTTGAAGATTTATAATGCATTTTGTTGTATACTCGCAGTTGCAAGTAGTTTTATTCTTTATTTTTCAAACCTTTTTGTTTTTAATTGGATTATTTTTAAATTTGGTTTGATTCACTCTTTTTAATAAAGGTATTTTAACCCCCAATAAGTTTTTTCAATTTTGGGGGGATTATTTTCTTCCCCTTATAAAACTTGATTTTCCTGAAAATTTTAAGTCGATCAGATAATTCGTTCTTGAGGACGGACAGATGAAATTTTCTTATTGTTTCATAAAACAAGTTTGTTTCCAAATATATTTGTCTGGGGCGTTTTTGGCGATTTGGGAAATTCGAAACTATTCTTGCGCTTGCGCGCTGTGAACAGTAATCTGATAAACGCAAGTTGGAATTATTTAACCCTTTAACGGGCAGAATAAAAGGGGCTTTTAAATATTGATTTTTTTATATTTTTCAATAAAAACAATTTTTAATTAATTTTTTTTCAATTTTTTTTATTCGTTTGTTTTGGACTAATGTGAAGATACTTATGTGTACCAGTGAGCGTTGTAAGGAAAGTGAGTGTGCGTTGGTTCATGCATGTACCATATAATAATGCTTAATTGATTAAAATAAAATAAAAACTATGAACTTTTACTCTTAGCCGGAGGAGCGCCTATGTGCAGCTCTTTATGCAACATTTTGATAAACTGCGCATGCGCTGACCGTTTTTCAATATGTTATTTTAAATAAAAAACATTTTTTTACAAAAAAAAAACTCCAAACAGACGCCAAACCAACGTTAACGTAAACCAAGGCCCCCTCATTAAAAAAGAAGACCAAACAAGAAAAAACCAAAACAAAATCCTGCATAGAGAGCTGCATTTAGGCGCTTGTTTAGCCGTGACGCTCATTGGCAAACGTTAGTTATTTGTGACGTCATTTTAGAGTTTTTGTCACCAGATACTACGGCCGGTGACCAGTGCAAGGTTGCACTAGCGTCTACGTCCATCATTCAACTCGGTCTTTCGCACTGCTGCCAAATTGTGCAGATATATTAAATCTTTGGTTTTTGGTTGTTTTGGTGTTTTTTTTTTGCAAAAAACACCAAAACAACCAAAAACCAAAGCAAAAAATAACACCAAAACAACCAAAAACCAAAGATAAATTAAATTTCACAATTTGGCAACGGCGCTAAAGACCGATTTGAATGTGGGTTGCTACCAGCAGCCCTTTTAATTGATTTTTACTTTTACTGATGCATATTCAACAGTTTAGTGGAAACCGCATGTGGTACATGCGTCGCCTTCCTTACAATGGGGCTTATCTCAAAATGACACTTATACATAAAGTGACATGTTCATTGGCAAATCAATAGACATGTCGGTATTTTGCATCAATACATTTTAAGATAAGCCCTTTTGTAAGGAAGGCGACGATATGTACCTTTAAGCGTTAAACGGTTAGAACGCAAAATAAAATATTGCTGCCACAAAAGAATACTTCCCCTGTATGCGGCATACAGTTATCCTAGGTTCATTAAAAAAAAAATTAGAAAAAAATATACTTTTTTTTTCGAAAGACGAAAAAATGTTGAAGAAGAAAATACCTATATTGATTATTTTATTTTTGAGGTTATTATAATAAAACTATATTTTTTCATGTTTGCGATAATAATTTATTATGACTGCTGGTGTATACATAATATATTATAATTTATAAATTTTATCTACCTACTATACATAATATTTTTATAAACAAAAATCCGCATACCAATATTTTGTAGACTGGTTGTCTGTTAATAAAAATATATAAATAATTATCTTTTATTTCCAGTTATTTTTTTTTAGTTTTTACGACCTATTTATTTATATTATTTAAATATTTATAATATTGGTCAGCTATTTTAGGAGTAGAAAATTTTCTGAAATACAGCTAAAACTTACCTTTTAATTACCTATTAATGAAATATCAAAAATGTATATCAAAGCATACTATTATAATTATTGAAATGAATATATAACATATACATATTTGCGCTTATATGAGTACCTATAACTGTCCATTAAGTATACTTGTTATATCTGTGCACAAGTTTTAGTAAATTTCTTCATTTATCAATAAAAAATTAGGTTTGAGGGTTTAAAGGTTGAAAATGGGTATTTTGGTCAAAATTAAAAAAAAAAATCAAATAATTTTTGAAAAATTATTAATGTAATTAAACAAAAACGTAAATTATACTTTTAAACTAATTTTAACTGATAAAAATAAAAAATTACTAAAGCATAAAACCGAATTTTTTACCAGAAAAAATTGAAAAATAAAAACTTTTAAAAAATGTTAAAAAAAAACTATAATATTTGCTTAAAAATAAAGTATGTCACTTTTTTTTTTCACAAAATAAGATATGTTTAATAAGGGGTCTAGGCAAAGGTGGCGAAGGGGAAGGGGGAGGTATAAAATTGGTCAAAATTGGGTGACGTTATTCTTGAACAACCTCTTGGTACTTTTAATATATAGGGTTTCCAGTCCCGAAATTCCGGATCCCGAAATTTCTGGATATCCTGAAGATTTTTGAATCCCTAAAAATCCCGAATACTTTTTAACGAATTTTGTTATTTTTTAGAAGTTTTATTATTTTTTAAGTATTCATTTTGTAATTTTTTAGAAGTTTTATTATTTTTTAAGTATTCATTTAGCCTTTAAAATTAAAATGTAATAAAAATATGTAAAAAGTACAAAATTATTGTTTTTTGCATTTAAAAATTTAACGAGACGTGCTGGTGTGACATAATTTATGGACGTCCCCTAAATACCTATTAAATATCGAAAAAAAAATAACTAAGTACTTGCTTACCTAAAGTCCATGGGTAAAAGAATACATCAAAAATTTCCTTTTTGTTCAATCAAAAATATAATTCATAGCATTATTGTAAAAAAAAATCATTATCATTTACAATTTGTAATGTAGCAAAATGTAATTTTCAATTTATTGTTTAAATATAAATACTGTAATTGGCTAGTAAAATAAAATATGCAGCTCGTATTTACTTAAAATTTAATTAAAAATCTAAATCTTTCTCTCCCTCGCTAAAAATAAATCCATTTAAATATGTAAATTATTATACTTGTATAAATAGGAATATAAATTCAATTGAAGACTCCTAAGGAAAAACACATCAAGTCCTTTTTTCACACAGAAGTCACCCCATGAATATATCGTCGGCTTACAAGTAAAGAGCACTAAGTCCAAAAACATGGTTTTGAGATATTGACAAATTTAACTTTCGTTGTTGTTTTTTAATTTTTGTAATAATTGTTACAAAAATGCACGTTTCGCCAAACAAACACTAAGTCGCTTAGTGCAGAAACATTTGAAATAATCTACAAGTAAAACGCACTAAGTGCACTAAGTTAGTGCCTATTGCCAGATAAAATTTTGTTCAAAATCAAACTGGTGCGTTTTGTATAGTGGGTAACTCTCTTGGCAGTCCACCTAGAAGTTAGTTCGGTTTACCTGTACATAGATAATCAAAAATTAATTACAGTACCATAAAAATCCCATTTTTGCAAAAAAGTGACTTAGTGCCTTTTACTTGTAAGCCGACGATATATTAATTGCCAAAATTGAGAGCATTTTACTTTTTAAAAAGTTAAAATTATTACTTTTAAAAATGTGTTTTTATTCTCGACTACAGTTAAAAATATTATCCTCAAAATTGTCAATCTTTTAGCTTATGCCAGAAACAAATTATTCAATACAGGGGCCCCATTATACATTTTTTACATACATTGGTGATTGGTTTAAGTAATTTTATCGGTCGTTTTAATTTGGTTTGCTAGGTTTTGGCCATGAATCTGGTCCATAGTGCGACAACCAAATATTTTTATAAATAACTTTATTATACTAGAATTTTGTTTGAACAATCAAAATATCTTGCTGAGAAACAAATTTTTGTAAATATGTTTCTACAAATTAGAATTTTGATCGGTCAAGCAAATTAATTTAGTCAAAACTAAATTCCTTTTAGGGCCACTTGCACCAATGTTGGTTTAACTTTAAACTTGTTAAATTGACGGCCGACCAATCAGAACGCAGCATTTTTAACTTAAACTCGGTTTAGCTGAGATAATCCCAGACCAAAAGTTGGTGCAAGTGGCCCATAAAGAAGGAAAGAGAACCATTAGTCAGCCTGCGCAAGATTATTTTGTGACAGAACGGGGCAGCGAAATGACGTAACGCAATATATCTGACCTTGCGCAGTACGCATCTCTATCAGCTGTGCACATGTGAAATGCTGGCGGTCGTAAAACAATTCATCACCCCAGTATTCATTTGTCTTATCTCCAAAAATCCCCTAGTAAAAATCTTAAAAAGTCCAAAAATAGAGATATGGCAAACCAATACTGGGGTGACGAATTATTAGTAGTTTGTTTATACTGTCAGTACTGTCAGATGGTCGTTTGTTACTGTTCATTTTTCGAGTGTTTCAATTGTTTTTTTTGCTGCATTTGTTTATAACTTTAAACCTAACCTGTATTGTTGCTTTATGAAGAGCAAAGGGTCAATCCCTGGTGTACAAAATCCCGAATTAAACACACCTCGAAAAATTCTTATAAAATCATTTTAAAAAACTATTTCGATGTTTCTTCGTAGATATTTATTGTTTTTTGTTGATTTTTTTATGTGCAAGTTTATCTCAGATGTGCTAGGCACATTTATCACAGTATTCCGCAACGGCTTTGGAGGTCTTTCCTTGTCTATGAAGTGGCCCTAAAAGGAATTTAGTTTTGAATAAATTATATCTTATCCGTTACATACATTTATTTCAGTCAAATAAACAAGTAAAAATATCGAAAAACTACGATATAGTAAAATTTTTGGTTGATTTTTTCTACGAGTGTAAGTCCTCAAACTTTAAACTCCATTTCATGAACATTTTTCTATAATATTTTAAGTTTTTTTTTTTGGGAATAGGGGATTTGACTATAAATGTTATCTATCTTTGCTATGACGTTTCGACGATGGATTTTCGTTGTTTTCGAACAGAGAATTTAACGACGAAAAACCATTGTCGAAACGTCACAGCAAAATTAGATAACATTTTTAGTCAGATTCTTATTCCCCTAAAATAAAAAACTTAAATTATACAAATCGGGCAAAAACCTTCAATTTTTCTAAAATAGACTTGGTGCATTTTTCCTTCGAAGTCCCCAATTTAAAATGTGCTCGTTTTCATTAAAATAAAAACTGCTGTAATTACTCCATTTACGTCATTCTTCGTGTATTTATATTCTAAAATAAAATTTTATTTTAGCATAGATAATCTAAATTGTAATTAATGCAGAACTAGTTCAAACTGTTACACTGAAAAAACACCGCACGTTCTGTGCTTTAATAGTATATTACATAACTAGTGTGGACAGTGACATATTTCGCGCGAATGGGAAGGTTTACGAACGAGCCGTCAGGCGAGTGAGGAAACCCCACGAGTGTACCAAATACACTTTCCAACGAGTTATGTACACTATTTTTCCCACGATCCTGAAAAAATATAAAGTTTCTTAATTTAATATGATATTTTCTAATTTTTATTACTTATTCAAAGAATTTTTGAGAAATGCAAAGCATACAAAGCAAAAATTAACATACAAATTCATGTATGTTAAACAAGAAATATGATTTTCTTTTACTTTTAGTTTTATTGGTTTTTAAATTTAATACAATATTATACAGTACAATACCTAGCTGTTTAATGGGTTGCCTATAAGCAAGCTTCTTCTGTAAATCAAGGCAAGACAGTTTGCTAATTAAATTAGATTTCTTTAGATATGTTCCCATATAAACCAGTAAAATTGTACTGTTTTGCGATTTCATAAGAAAAAGACCGTGTATTTTGAGGTTTTTTATAAAATGTAAGGTAACTAAATAAAAAATTAAGTAATTTTTATAAAATCTAGACTTAAATAAAACATCCCAAGTTATATCTTGGTCAACCTAGTAACGATATAACTATAGTTTCTATTTTTTACATGAAAAACAGAAATATTTGGATTGAAAAACATAAAAGATATCATAAAATTCTGTGATGAAAGGTGGAAAATGGCACATAAAACGAGGTGAGCTAAATTCGTAGAATCTACAACGTAAATTAAGGCAAACCTACATACGTGAAATTAGGCAAACCTACATACATAAATATCAAACTAGGGTGATATAAAAATATCAAACTGGTGTGATATAAGGCGTTTTCTAAAGAACAAAAGAGTGTGCTAAATGTCATTTTCATAAGGGATCGTAGGAAAAGTCTTTTTCCTACCACCATTTATTAAACGACAAAGGAAGATGTCAGGAAACAGCGATTTTTGGCCTCTCTGCGAAACTTTTCTGACCCTTATAAAATCATTTTTTGGGGTCTCAGAAGACAGAAAATAACGAATATTTTTCACAGAAGTGAAGGGAACATTGTTAAAATGCACAGGAAACTTGGAAAAGTCGGTCAAAAATATGAATTTGTGCTTACGAGTGTTTTTGATAGCGCTGATGATAACGAATATGATTATAAAACTTGAAAAAATTCAAATCCCGCTTCATTAGATCGGTTATTTTTTTTTCTTCCGATTTTGTTAAAATTTTGAATCCGGGTTTGGATGTGATGACTTATGTGTGGATCCATACCCATAAACTCAAAATGACGTAGGAAATATGGCAAAAGAGTTTATTTAACAAACCGAGATGCCAAAACAGCCGACAAAAAATATCAAATTATTTTTTTTTATTACCTTTATCACTAGCGTAATTAAGACGAATCTTTTGCTGGCTAGAACGTTAAATCGGTCTAGTAGTTTGGGCTTAGGTGGGAACAAACAAAAAAACAAACCAAAAATATGCTGTGGTCGAATTAAATATTATTCTTTCTTGAGTTATCGTGTTTACAAAAATCGTGACATCAGACCGACGGACGGACATTTGAAAAAAAAAAGTTGCTTATTTTTTCATAAAACAAATTTATATCCAAGAATTTTTTGTCTATGACTATTTTTGATTTTTTTCGAAATAACCGAATATTATTCTAGCGCTGGCGCTGTGAATAATATAATAATATTGACCAACAGACTAGGTTGATAGGTAGTAAATACAAAATCATTATGTGGTTGCAACTGGGTAAGACCGGCGCACAGAGGCACGAAAACCAATTCCAACTAGACATAAGTAATAAGGTAATTATTTTTATTTGCATGAAAATCTGTAGTTCCAAATCCCCTCCCCTTATGAGCCGAATTTGCACCACTGGTGGAATATTTTAAGAGGCATATTTTTAAAATACAGTATTTAAAATAATTTTAAATCCTACTACTGCAGTAGTAGGATATACTGTAACAGTATATTTCAATGAGAAATATCACAACAAGGTTATAGAAGAGAAAAAGATACAAGTTGCTTGTAAAACAAGTTTACACTACGATATTTTAAAAACGCTTTGAGCCAGTGACTTGAAATTTGGAACAAAGATTTTCTAAGTAGTAAACAAATTTTTTTCCAAATTTCAAGTCTCTGTGTCAAAGGTTTCTTGAAATATCGTAGTGTAAAGTTTTTTGCAAGAGACTTGCATCTTTTTCTCTACTATATAGTCAAATTCACAGTTATTTGAACTAACGTCAACACAAAATAATACCTACATACCGTAATATTCGAAATTTCACCCATTTTACTGTGGTAATTTTCCATTGTGGATGATCAGTAGAGGATAGTCGCCTAATTTCGAATATCATGTAATTAATATTTATTTATTTATTACTTTTTGATATTTTTTATATAACAACATACAACTTAATCATTAAGAATTTTTTTACGAAATACTATAGGAGCCATAATTTTAGATTTCCAATTTCGGATATTTTAGTATCTTGAGTAATTTTCTCTTTTTCAGAATTGTGTATTTTAGTTTGATGTATCATTATAAAAATAATAATTAATGGTTGGTTATCCTGAATAACAATTACCCTTCGGATATCCGAAATTGGGAATCAAATGCACAAAAATGATTTACCCGAAATTAGGCAACTTTCTGGTTTTTAGATTAGAGATTTGTAAAATTGTTTAATTATGACTAGTGGATCAACTTACCCAATATCTTAACTTACACAAGACAAAAACACAAACTTTTAAAACGATTATTTATAAAATTAACAAGCATGCGAATGCAACTGGGCACAAACTGCCATTTGCAATTTAAACAATTTGTGCTGCCATTTAACGGGGAGAATCTCTACCGTTATCATATTACAGGACGGATTTTGTTTGAATTTTGGCTTCACATAAAAGTATGTTCCTGTTTACCTCTGCAGATAGTATTTTAAATACACTACTATCCGAATTTAAGAAACCATCCGAAACTAGGCGTCTTTCCCTGTAATAGCAAATTACCATTTTAAAATGGATGATAATATTATGTTATAGAAAATATGAAGATTTAGTTACTGTTTTGTGATGACGTCGGTCCGAATAGCTGAGAATTTGATTCTATATGGAGTTTGTATGTAAAATTATTTTTTTCTGTTCAGTAATTAAATATTATTATGTTTAAAAATAATTTTTAAACTATATTTTTAACTTTAGGTAGTAGAAAAAATAGTATATGCACCACGTATGCGAACTGTCTTAAGTATTCTCTGATTTTTGTCCTCGACTTCGTCTTGGCAAAAAAGACTTTAGTCTCGAACACTAAAGACTTGGTTCGCATACTAGATGCATAATGTACAATTTTTATAGCGGTCAAACTGTACGTATGGTTATCGCCCCACAATTTGTTTAAAATAAAAAGACCTTTGTCCTGCTAAATTAATTTTGGGACCATAGTGCGGTATTTTCTAAAAGCAGGTTACTGACTGCGTTGACTGCGCCTCTTAAGCTCACACCATGAAATCTTATATGGGCCATTATGTAAGAAATGGAACTTCAAGTTTTTCCTTTTATACTTTAGCCATACTTACTCGGCACTCTTTTTTTAGAAAATAAATACATTTCATGCACATATTAAAGAATAGCATTTTATATATATATATACAGTCTCATCGGCCCTGCCGCTTACTGTTTGTAGTAATAATAATAATAATAATAATAATAATATTGGAAAGTAAAATGAAAGAAATTCGTTCTTGGACTCGTTACATGAAGGGGCCGAGACCCCCCTTGGAAAATTGAGATTCTATGTTTGATAGTTTTGTTTAAAATACAATTTGTATTTATTTTTTTATCCAATACATACAGATAATAAGACAATTACCAGCTTTATTTTAAATAGATAAACTCAATAATAACCCCCGCGTGGCTTTTACTTTATTGAGTGGATAATTATTTATTTTACCCACTCCACTGTCACTTGTCAAATTATGTTCTTCTAAATGTCATTAAAATTTTTAATAAAAATATTATTTCCTAAGCTATTTATTGGATAAAACCTTGTATGGCACTCATGGGTAAACCGATATTGCCCTCTCTAAAATTAACCTACTTGGCTGACGCCTCGCAGGTTAATTTTCTCATGGGAAATATCTTACTTTACCCACTAGTACTATAAATAACTATTTTTGTATTTGTATTTTATCGTTCGTTCGTTATGTATGTTTTTAATATATTTTTTTTATTTAGTCAACATTTATAATTTTATATATATTTTTTTTTATTTCAAACAATTTGCCTAAAAAGTCGGTGCCTGCAGTCTACCAATAGTCCAATACGTCTGCCGCGGCGTGCCCTAAGGAGAAAACTCGTTCTAATTAGAACGAGTTCTCTCCAGCGTTAACGCTGGCGTTTAAATGGATATAGACTAGTTTTGGTGACTCGCTTGATTAGTAACACACGCATGGTTTTCCACTCGCCGATGTCAAGGTATTTGACTTTTTTTTTCCGACCATTACTTAATGCTGTAATCAGAAAAAATTGACTTTTTTTTGGAATGGCCCATATACACAATATTCGCTGCATGTCTTGTGTAGAGTAGACAAAGACGGAGAGTTTAAAGGGGACAGGAAATGTTTTCATTCTACTTACACTAAAACACGACTATTTCTGTTGTGAATATACAGTGCACGGTTTTGTTTTTGTACACTCCCTTTCAAACAATGCGATTTTTTAGTGGCAAATAAACGAAAATATTCTGGAATTGTACAACGGTACAAGGTATGAACAAGACTATAAATATTTACTATTTTACTACTAATTTGCACAATGTAGGTATTAATTATGTATACATAAATATTATGTATTTATAAATTATGGAGAAAACTATTTTTAGCAGCTAAATTTATAATACCTGGTATAATATGATACGCGGAAAAAAGTTCGGTTTTTCGTTCGCGCATCATGCAAGTACCGGTCGAACGAGCTTGTGAGCGAGGACAGTAATGTTGTAAGTCCGATTTTTTGTTCGTTTCGTACAAATGCCTCTATTCTACTTCTAATAGTTATTTTGTATTTTATACATCCTTTCAAACAATGCGATTTTTTTAGTGGCAAATGTACGAAAATATTCTGGAATTGCAATTGCAATTATTGTACATGTACAAGTCCAAACGTATTAATAAGCATATAAATATTTACTATTTTACTACTAACTTGCACAATATAATATTAATATTAATTATGTATACATAAATATTATGTATTTATAAATTATGTAGAAAGCTATTTTTAGCAGCTAAAGGAGGGTGTCGCATTTTGGGCTAAATCGCCTGCAACGATAAGACTTTACAAGCTTATAGATAGATATAAAATAAATACTTAGCGAAAATTTCAGCCCTTTTTACATCCCGGAACATACTTTAATTAATTATTTTAATTAAGAATTTGACATCTGTCAATGTACGATTTGGCAACATTGCACGAAACTTCAAGTGTCAAACGTCATCTCGTCAAAATAAAAATAACTTTGCACGTTAACTACTACAGTGAGGCCAAAGGAAAGGGTCTACATTTTTGTTTTACCTTGTACTATTTATTCTACTTATAATTAATTATATTAAGGCATCCTCTAAGTTTAGGACTTGTGTGGGTTTGTATTAAAAGGAACCGCCGGCTTTAACCGACTTTTAAACCATATTTTAGAGGGGTATCTCTGCTTTTCTTGTCACCTTCACAAAAGGAGACCCGGTAGAATAGCCCGTTTTTGGCATTTTGGATGGATTTATATATTTTTTAGAAGATTAGTGATAGGCGAACTCAACAGTACCAAATTTTAACTTAAAACGGAAGGGAACCATTTTTAAAATGCTGCTGAAAACTGGTTATTTATTAAGATTTTTTGTTGCTTACTTTTTATAATATTTTATACTTGCTACATTTTTACGATCGATCAAAAGGTGTTTTGAAAACACTGTTTTCCCATCTAAATCTGGATCAAAATCTTGCGTCAAAACCACAAATTATTTAATAGTTTCGATGCAAAAAGCAGCTAGTAGTATTTTATATGTTTACTTTTTCAGATTTGATATTTTATGTATTTTAGTACATATACAGGCCCTGTATTACAGGGTGCCCGTTTTTTGACCTTAAGCATGGGTATCTCGGTTGTTATAAAAGATACAACATTGGTTAAATTAGAAAAAAGTTGTGAATTTTTATGCTGAGCAATAATTTTTATTTTTTTTTAGAGAAAACCGACAAAGCTAGACGTTTTTAATTGAAATATAGCTCAGGTACTATTTTGCAAGGAATCTAAATCTGTTATCATATTTTTCAGGGTATTTTAAATGCAAAAGTTACAAACAACACTTAGCTTCATTTTTTCTTATGGGCGCTATTTTGAATTTTTACATTTTTGAATACGCTTTTTTTCTGATTAAGATAATGTATCACACGAGATGATCAAGTCTTACATGTTAGCGAAATTAAAAAAAAAATGGAAAATATGATATCTCGAGAACGGTTTACTGTATAAAATATTGCCTAATACCAATTTGTATAGAATTGTATGCTCTACAACTTTGCTAATAACTTAAAATGTCATTTGAAGCAAAGAAAACAAGATAATTACAAAAAACCGGTTTTTGTGAATTTGACCTTGAATATCTTGCGATTGCGAACTATTACTTTTCACTAGGAAAGTTCAAAGATACTAAAAAGGAATTATTCAAATGTAAACGTGATCACGATAACTCAAGAAAACTAAGATAAAAGCTACAAAGAAATATTTGGAACATAGGTTCCTAATCAAAAGTTTTTAGATGGGATTACTTTTGGTAAAAATGGGGTTGTATTACGGGGGTCAACGATAGGTAAAAAAAATATTTTTTGTTTTGATTTTTTTCATTCTTTTTTGTTTTTATTTTTGTTTTAGTTGATGCATAAATATAATTATATATTTATAAATGATGAAGAAGCCTATTTTTATAACTACATGTATAAACGCCTTGTTTGCATTTTTAATCGTTGTATCGATTAAAAAAGAAATTAAGTAATGATGTTTTAATAGGTCTATTTTTGGTCAAACGTTATAAAGTAAACTTAAACGCAATAGTTCTATTTCTCCTATTTTCTTTATTATACTACCCACTGAGCTTGCAACCTTGCCAACGTTGCTGTAAGCTTACATTTGCAAGCTTTTAAATACGTTTGTAAAATAATGTTACGCCAAGCTTTATATTCCTAACTTACGCAAGGTTTCAAATTAAAGCTTTAAGAAAGCTTTAATATAAACTTTCGGAAAGGTTTCTTATGAAACGTTGCTGTAAGTTTAAATTTGCAAGCTTTTAAAAACATTTGTAAAAAAAGGTTACGTCAAACTTTATATTCCTAACTTACACAAGGTTTCAAATTAAAGCTTTAAGAAAGCTTTAATATAAACTTTCGGAAAGGTTTCTTATGAAACGTTGCTGTAAGTTTAAATTTGGAAGCTTTTAAAAACGTTTGTAAAAAAAGGTTACGTCAAACTTTATATTGCTAACTTACGCAACGTTTCAAATTAAAGATTTAAGATAGCTTTAATATAAACTTTCAGAAAGGTTACTTTTGAAACTTTACGTTAAGCTTTAGCTTTACTAACTCATTAAAGGTTTCAAATGAAAGCTTTAAGAAAGCTTTCATTTTAACTTAGAATATAAGAATATAAGCCTATAGAAAACATGACTTGTTAAGTCATGGGAATTCCCATATAATTATGAAAGTACACCCAGGGCCGGACTTAAGGGTGGTATGGGGGGGTGTGACACCCCCCAAAATTTTCAATTTGGCAAATATTTGCAACCATTAGGCAAATTCTTTAGGTTTGTTCGGGATATGCTAGAATCAGTTCTGGACTACTGTTTATTGGTTATTTAAAGTCACATGCTTACAAGGATTAAACCTCCATAGGTCAAAACCAGTTCTGAGCAGTTTATAAGTCGAATCCCGAACAAGCCTTTTATTTATTCGGCAAAATCCCAGGGATGTGCGAGATCTATTTTTTTTTCAATTTCGGAGGCTTTTTTTAGTCATCAATCAAAACTTGCAACAGGGGTTCAGGAGGTTTGTTTTTAGTATGAATTTTTTCGCCAGGGACAAAGCTTTTTAAAAGCGAGATTTTTTTGTTATCAAAATTTTCGTCAGATACATTTAATTTTTTTTTATTTTTGTCAGGGAGAAAGCGAGCGTCATTTTATTTATTTTTTCTTATTTAAACATTCTTTTCAGCTTTCCTGAACCTTACGAAAGTAAAGTTTCCCAAAGATTTCTTGCTAACTTACCTTAAGCTTGATGTAAGCTTCTTTTAAGTTAGTTTTGTTAAGTGGGTAGGTGGCGCCACATACTCTTTTCTACCACTAAAAAAAGTTTATATACTGCTAATTTGATGTATATCATTGAATTAGTACGGAATCTACATGCCTGTGGAAAACTCTTTTCACTGAACAGGAGGAGTAATGGTAGTAATGGAAAGAAATTTTATATGAAATCCTGTCATAGGATCTCGTATTTAATATTGCCCTCTGTAAAATTAACCCACTCCGCCTCCAGCCCTTGTGGTTTAATTTTCTCATAGGCAAAATCCTATTTTCCTTTTTCATACCATAAATCACTATTAATTGGAGAGGTATATAAATTATTAGACCCAAACTATTAAAAAACGATGAAAAATCGGCTGTTAATTTTTTTTGTAACCTGCTTATTAAATTTTAAATAAGCTTATGATAACCTTCTGGTAAGCTTACTCTAAACATTATCTCAATCTTGCCTGAACCTTACAATAACCTGTTTATTAAACTTTAAATAAGCTTATGATAACCTTGTGTTCAGGTTACTCTATACATTACCTCAAGCTTGCCCGAAACTCACAAAACTTACAGATGCAAGCTTTAAAAAATCTTTTACAAGGTCTATACAAGCTTACTGTAAGTTTTTTTTCCTAACTTACACATTCCAAAGAAAGCTTGTGGTAAACTTTTCGTAAGGTTATTTTGCTTAGTGGGTATTCACAGCGCGTAAGCGTTAGAATAGTATAATACGATAGTTCGAGTTTTAAGTAATTTTGAAAATGTCCGTCTATCCGTCTGTCCGTCCATCCGATGTCACGTTTTTTTTTTGCACTGAGAGTTCGTTACCCTAGTAAATACTGAACGTTTTTTTAGCACTGATACTTCGTTACCTTCGTAAATACTAAACATTTTTGCATATAAGGAAAAAAAAAAGGTTTAGTAGACATTTTATGGTTGTTACAGTTACCAGAACTATAACAATGTTGACTATTACTGTAACAGCCAGTGAATGTTCCATATATGCAAAAACGTTCAGTATTTATTACGGTAACAAATTATCACTGTGCGAAATTTTCAGGAAAAATAAAGTTATGGGGGGTTAAACTTTTAAAAAAATCGAATAGAGCTGAAGGAAATGGTCTGCAATCGATTGGCGTAAGTTTTTTAGGAAAAAATATTTTTAATATACTTTTAAGTAGGGGTGACCGGGGCTAGTTGTCGCAGGGGTAAGTTGTCGAAGTGCTTGTATCTCAAAAAGTAAAATAGTTTTCCGCACAAAACCTAGTCACAAAAGTGACATTTATCATTTGTAAACTTAAAAGCAATAAGTTAAAAGAGCAGCAATTTAATCTAAAAAATGTCAAAATTAAAGGGTCCAGTATTTTTTTTGTGGTAAATATTTTTTCTTATTGTGAGTGATTTAAAATATTAAGATAAGAAAATTATATGTATATTAATATATTAAGGTGTATATTATTTGTTGATATTGTCATTTAGGAGTGTTTATTTGTTAATTAGACAGTACTTGATACATAAGGTAAAATTGACCACTGGGGCTAGTTGTCGCATTTGGTTTGGGGCTAGTTGTCGCATGATCTGGAGATATGTTCATGGTATGTACATTTCCTTTTTCGCATTTTTTTATTCAAAACTGTATTAAAAAGTGAAACTTAACAGGATAGCAAATAAAATCGTTTATTAAATTAAATAAAAAAAAAAAAAAAAATAGAAAAAATATTATTTCATTATAAAGTTGACAATTTTGGTACAAGAGTAAAAAGTTAGATAAGTTAGACGGGGCACGTTGTCGCATTTGTCGAGACTTCATAAAAAAAATCATAACTCTAATACCCTGTAAATTTTTCCATGTTTTATCTTATAATAATATTACTGAAACATGCAGCTAAAATTGCCAAACAAATAATAAAGGAAAAAACTGACTTTGAATGAAAAGTGCGACAATTAGCCCCGGTCACCCCTACTTAAGTGCTTAAAAGCATCAATCCTACCAATTAAAAAAAGATCTCCATTTAAAAACAAAAAAGTATATTTGTACCGGGTGATCCAAAGTTCCCGACCCAATCAGTTTTCTCCGAAACGGTAAAAGTTATGGACAAAATTTTATCGGGTTCTTCGATGGGGTCACCTAAGCTACAAATTAAGGTGGATTTGAGGTTTTCAGTTTATAGAATTATGGGCGTAGCGATAGTAATTTTTTTAATTTTTAGTGGCATGTATAGTAAAACTAACTTAAATCGAATAATATTTTAATTTTATATATTTATCACACAAAGTCTTTAATATACACACAAGCGTTAAGAAGTTATTTTATAAATATTATACTTCACCTTAAGTCAAGTTATTTTAAACGAAAAAACAGAGAGTCAGTGGTTCAGTTGGTTTAGGCACTAAAAAAGTTCAACCTCCAAAAATGGCTTGGGTTCAAATCTCAACAGCGGAACTACTTTTTTTAATATTATTTAAGTTTTTGTTATTTTTTAATAGTATTAGTTTTTTTGTGGTTTATCAATGTTCTATTAATTTTATTATACAGGGTATTTGTAGATTTTAAAAGAAAATAAATAGTTCAATTGTTTTAAATATAAAATTGGGTCAACACAATTTAAAATTTTAATTGATCACTAAAATTAAAAGAACTTTTACATTCGGGTTTAGACCATTTTTTAGTTTTAATTGTAGTAAATTGTCTATATATTTTTTAATGCATTTTAGCGCAAAAAAGGTCTAAGTAATAACATAATTTTTTTATTAAAATCAATTTTATTAAACCAACCTAATAAGCTATTTGAAACTTATCACCTTTTTAAAATGAATTCTTTAACAAAAAAGTCAAGTGCCAAAAAATGATGTTAATGTTTTTTACTTAGAACAGTACGGACAACAAAGTTCATAGGAAAAAACTGATGTCTTTTTTCTTATTTTAGGACTGCCTTGTAGAAGAATTAAAATTGAAAAGGCTATTTTTAGCACACTTTTTAGATAACATCAAAATGTTGAATTTTCTTCCCTATTTATCCTAGATCACTATAATGTGCAAAAACCCATTTTATATATTTATAATAGGCTTGAAAAAAATTACAAATTTTATAGCATTGACAAAAAAGTTTATGACTAAAAAAAAACCGTCCCACTTCTGCTAGAATTACAACTTTTATATTTTTAACCCATGAAATATACAACTTTTTCTAATTTCAAAATTCACTACTGCTAAAATTACAGGGCCCTAGCGAAGAAGATTTAGTGGGGGGAAAGGTCGAAAATTATTTTTTTTTTAGTCTAAAATTACAACTTTTATTCCCTTGACAAAAAAGTTGATGACCAAAAAAAAAGAACGTTTCCACTACTGCTAAAATTACAACTTTTTTGTTTTTAATACGTTCTGCCAAATACGAGATAATTGATAATAGTTGGCAGTCTGTTGCTGGAGGCTCACTTCGAGAATACTCGTTTAAACCGTATTAATTTACCCAACATGGCGTCAGCGAACAGACAACCAATTTACCCTTGGCAGTAAAGGTGTTAACCCATAAAATATGCAACATTTTCTAATTTTAGTATAGGTGGGGGTGGTTCTTCCTATACCCCCATAGCTACGGCCCTGGCTGTGCGTCACCTCTATTTTTTTATTCTAAAAAAATAGGGTGGTAATCTACTCAGCCTAATAAACAACTTTGGGGATAAGACCTCTAAAATAAAATAAAGGCAGAACCTCGGGCAGAACACTAGGCATCCTAATGAAACATCAACATAATTTAAAATTTTAAAATTTTACCACCACTAAAATTAAAAGGAAATTTAGACGGGCTTAGACCATGTATGTGGATTATTGTTATTGTATTAAATCCATCAACGTCTAAACCCGAAAGAGAACATTTTTCTACACGACACTCCTAAAATAAGATAAAATATGAAATTATGAAATTTGTTGTCCGTAAGGTTCTAAGTATAAAACATTAACACCGTTTTGGGTCACTTGGCACTTTTAAAAAGATGATAAGTTCCAAATACATATCTTATTAGGTTTGTTTAATAAAATTTATTTCCCTTAAAAATGTTTGTTATCGTTATTTACTAAAAATAAAACTAACGACCCATCTACACGTTCTAAACCTGAAATTGAAAGTTCTTTTAATTTTAGTGGTCAATTAAAATTTCAAATTGTGTTGACTCTTAATTTTTATATTTAAAACGATTGAACTATTTATTGTCTTAAAATCTAAAAATACCCTGTATAATAAAATTAATGGAACATTGATAAACCACAAAAAAACTAATACTATTGAAAAATAATAATAGAAACTTAAATATTATTAATAAAAAAAAATAGTTAGGCTGTTGAGATTTGAACCCAGACCATTACTGGGGATTGAACTAGTTTACTGCCTAAACCAACTGAACCACTGACTATCTGTTTTTTCGTTTAAAATAACTTGACTTAAGGTGAAAAATATTATTTAGAAAATAACTTCTTAACGCTTGTGTATATATTAAAGACTTTATGTGATAAATATATAAAATTAAAATATTATTCGATTTAAGTTAGTTTTCCTATACATGCCACTAGAAATTAAAAAAATGACTATCGCTACGCCCATTATTCACTAAACTGAAAACCTTAAATCCACCTTAATTTGTAGCTTAGGTGACCCCATCGAAGAACCCGATAAAATTTTGTCCAGAACTTTTAACGTTTCGGAGAAAACTGATTGGGTCGGGAACTTTGGATCACCCGGTACAAAAAAAAATAGTCGATAAAAAAATCACAAAATTGTTTTAAAAAATCAATATTTACTTTAAAATAAAATAAAAAAATGTTTTATAAAAAGCCAGAGTAAGCAAGCAAGAGTAATAACATTTACTGTTACCCCATTTGACTTCTTTAACCGCCCCAATATTTACTAAAAAAAATCCTAATCGAGAACTTTTTATAAAAAAAACAAGCAACTAAAGAAAGAAAAATAAAATATTAATAATTAGAAAGTTTTATAATTACTAATAATAATAATAATAACAACATTGATTGGTCTCCCAACTGGCTATAGATCTAGGTCTTTCTGCCTGTGAATACAATATTTTTAAGCTAACAATAATTGTACATAATAATTACTAATTTTTCTTATTTATTATTTTTTTTGAACGTACTGTATAATATCGATTTATTTATTAAAAATATTGACATGCAATAACCTTATAAACATACCTAACCTAAAACTGTATTTATCGAGGTATTTATAGAATTGTTTAAACAGTTAAAATTACTTATGTAATTATTGTTTGTTTAGAATAAATTTACCACTCCAAACTATCTTATACAAAAAAAAATCTAGAAAGCGAAAAAGCTCACGGTGTGAGCTGCGCGATATATACCTAAAAATATAGCGATAAAAGCGTTTGAAAAATACTCATAATTTTCATTATACGATTTTTAATAATCCCAATATAAACTATTTTTTATTAAACTATTGTAAACATTTAAAAATAATTGCCCCTGCGATAGTGACATTTTATTATAATAATCTGCAAATTCAGTTTCAGCGACCTCAAAAAGCTTAATATGCCAATTTTAAAATACTATAAAAAATTAAATACGGAAAAAGTCCATTTAGTATTCACTTTAAGGTAGAATTAGAATCCTCTTATAGCCGTGCAGCCATACTCTCGGATAAATTCGGGATCAATCGTTCTACGTTTACGACGCCAGTCGGGGCTATTTCAGGTGCGTAAAAGGTTGTGTTTTCAGTATATACTTAATTAATGGATTATAATGGATTATAGTATAATGGATAATTATCTGTATGTAGTTCCTCATTAAGGACAAGCAGACAGACAAATTTAAAACTCAATTATATAATTAAATAACTGTATAATGCAGGTTAAAATAATTTGAGAAGCTATGTAAGTCGACTTGACTTAGTAAAATGCATATTTGACATAAATCTTAAAATTTAATTAAAAGTTTTAATTATCCAATTTATACAAAAGAATTTTAAGTGTCCCCTTTTTTATGTGATATTTGGAATATGCGATTCTCAAAAATTGAATAATTTTATTATTTAACTGTTATTTAAAAATAATTTCATAATTAAAAATAAATATTAAATATTCATAAAAATAATTGCCGTTCTAATTAATATTAATTATTTGGAATTTGCATTTTACTTTAGATTGGCAATTAAAAAATACCATCATTTCTCTGAATGACGTTTTGTGTTATTTTCCATTTGATTTTAAAATTTTAATCAAAAATACCCTTATACATTTTTGACTACATGTATACAAAAAACTATAGTTTTTTGAATTTTCCCGAAAATTCTACAGTATTTTTTGTATAGGGGATGTGTTCCCCAAATGGGACATGTACCCTTTTGGATATATAAAAAAGAAATTTGATATCCACCATTTCTCTTCTTTTAATATATACAATATTACGCATTGTGCATAAAAGTGCATCTTCTCGCACGCTTGTAGAAAAAAAGTATTTTTTTTTATTTCAGTCGGTTTAATAACGGTTGTAGATACCCTTAATACAAAATTTTTCGAATAATTTTAAACTGCGGGTGGTTGTAATTTTTAAGCAATCGACCCTGAAAAACATATTTTGAAAAAAAGTTGTAGTAAAGTCGAAAAATAGTATTTCTGGCCAGTATAACTCGTGAAGTGTTAACATTTAACAACAGTAAAGAAAACAAAAATTAAAAAGTTTTATTATGTCCTACAATATTTGTATTAGTAGTTTTTGGAGTACAGCAATATTTAACTTTTAAATTATTAATGGAAAAAAGTTGCAATAAGCATTTGAATTAATTATTTATTTTTCGATCCACTCCAAATATTTATTTATTTATTTATTTATTTAAAAAACCCAACAGGTGTGAACACCCAATTACAAAATTAGTCTTAAATAAATAACAGAATAAATTAGATAATTACATATTATAGTAAATGCATTTACATAAAAAAAATTATATAATAACTTCATATATAGTAGTTATGACTAAAAGGCAATCTTCTTAATCTCGGATAAACTAGTACTGAAAATGTCCAGATTCCGCTGAATATCATTATAAGTTTCACACATAACTTGAATAGGTGAAAACTGAAATATGTTAGTATATCTCGCAATAGGGTGGACCTTATGTTTTTTATTACCTTAAAATTTTCACTTAGGTGCAACTAGAAGATTCTGAAAATATGAGTGATCAAACTTCTCCAAGTGTCCTAATTGGGCCCCTAACATTCTTAAAATTACCCATAAATCCCAAAAAATGTTGAAAACGAGCTAACAGCTCCTAAATAAGCCATATTATGAATAATAATAATTATTATTATTAGAATGCATTAAATAAAAATAAATTCAGTTCGGTTTGATACATTTTAAAATGTTTGGCTGTTTATCGTTTGACTCACGTTTATGGTAATAATTCGTAAATGTTACTGTTAGGGGCTACTTTGGCGGATTTTCGGTACGGATTAGAATATTTCGATCATTTCGAAATATGGCATATAATTTTGCATGCTCAAAAGAAAAATTTTACAAAAGTTTCATCACTCATATTTTCAGAATTATCTAGAAACACCTAAATGAAAATTTTAAGATAATAAAAAAATAGAAGGACCACCCTTAGGGAACGTTCAAGTATTACGTAACGCAAAATGTACCAAAATTCATACAGTTCATACCTCGGTTCTCGCGTTATTCAAGGCTGTAGAGATTTTATATTTTGGCTACCCCCTAATAATCTATAATAACGCGAGAACCGGGGTGTAAAGTGTATGAATTTTGGTACAATTTGCGTTACGTAATACTTGAACGTTCCCTTATCTCACAAACTAAGCAAGATATGAAAATTATAAAAAATTATTTATTTTTTTTAGAGGAGAAAATTAAGGTATACAGCTCTCATGAATTAAAGAAAAATTATTTATTTTTAAATATTGATCTCTTTTTGTGAAAATTTCGCCCTAGAAATACCAAACTGGACTCTTTCCAGAATTTTTATATTGTGCTTAGTTTGCGAGATATTTGGGGTGCATCGTTTTCAAATGATCACCGTGTATTATTATTTAGGTTTTTTTTTATATTTTATCTATTACTATCTATAACTCATCATTGTATAATTCCATAGATATACAATTATTTTCTATCCAATCCATTTATAAACAATTTAAATTAAACAAAATCAATTTTTTGCTTAGAAAGAGACCAAATATTCTATTCAAGTATTTGTGATATAGTTATACCTACATGTTGAAAACATAAAAATACTTTATATAAATATATTTAACTAATTATAAATAATTTAGTAATTTGTTTCAAGTTAAATTAGTACTTGTTTCCAAGATATTAATGTAAGTACTATTTTTAATATTTTTATTACTTTAAGTACTCAGTTAAATAATTAAATCAAATATTTTACTTGATGGAAGTTGAATACGTCATCTTACTAAGACCAAGAGGTTAAAACCTGAATCAAGTTTTGTTTGTTTTTGTTTTAACCTCGTACTATTCTACTTAATTAGGCATCCCCTAAGTCCAGGACTTGTGTGGGCTAGTAGTAGAGGGAACCACCGGCTTATACAGACTTTCGAACCAGTTTCCAGTGTCCGCTTTACGCCAAATTTCCTTCGCCAAATTTCAATTATTAAATAACTGAAAAAGGCAAATCGGCGCCAGTGAGAATCTAACTCACACTAGTTGTAGTAGACTTGTCATGTACATACGCGGTAGACCACTACACCAATCCTCCCATATTTTTTTGAAAAAAAAATATTTTTTCAAATTTTTTTAGGTTTTCAAAAAAAAATTTTTGCAAAAAGGAAATAAAAAAATGTTAAAAAATGTTTTAAAGCTTTTTTATTTATTAATTTTTTTTTTAATTTCAACTATTTGGGAAAATGCAATATATCATTTACTGTATATGCAATATACCATTTACTGTATATGCAATATACCATTTACCGTATATGCAATATACCATTTACTGTATATAATGGAATGCGTAGCATTACATATCTTTACGGCTTGTTTAATTCTATAATTTGAAATTATTTACATTTTTTTAAGGTGTTGACTTTTTAATTTTTTTTCTAAGAAAAACGATTTTTTGGATTTTTTAAATTTTTTTATTATTATCATTTAAAATTAAACACTTTTTTAACCCACTCAAAAAAGTGTAATAAAAAAATAAAAAATATACGATCCAATGGAAAATATTAGCTTTAAAATAATGTATTATACGTCTATTAAAAATATTCTTCCCCTTGTCCCTCTACCTCCATTGTGTGTATATCAAATATATATGAAAAAATATATGACTTATGTTATTTACGTTTTCTTGTTTATATCTAAAGCCGTCAAAAGTTAAAGGGGCTGACTTTTCACACGCACAGTATATAAGTCGAGGACGTTGAAAAAAAAACAATATTTTTTTACTGGTGCAAGACTTTCCCTGGGAAAAGTAATTAAGTATACAAAGTTTTTTTTTCCGCGTCCCCAGTCTAAGTAAGTGCAGCAAACCATATTCATTGACTATCTGCGGTCTGTATGTTTTGCGAATATATTTATTTTCTACGATATACGTTTTAACTAGAAAAGTAGGACAGATCGTAAAAGTAAAATTGTGACCGTGAGAAATACGTTTTAGGTACAATCATTAAGTCGATACAATGTGTACGTGAAGTCTAGTGTTTAGTCAAGACTTGTGATTTTAACCAATTATCAGTGTTTTACATAAAAGGGGCCGACTGTTAATTATATTTTAGAAGAATGAGTAATATTTTGTAACTTTCGTTACACTATTAAAAATCCATCGGTTTAAAATATTATGATACTTATAGAAATAATGTATAAATGTGAGTACTACTAAATCTTAATACACACTTTCATCTTATAACTACATTATTTACCCATTAGTTTTAGTAACTTAGTAATAACAAAGTTATTAGAAAAATTATTTTGCCTATCTCCAAAAAAGATTGAGCAAATTATACAATCGTTAAATCATTTTTATTACCGAAAAATGAAAGTTGATATATCACTTTACGCTCATTTTATAAACTGGGCTCGATTCCTTAGGCATTGAATATCTACAAATTTAGTTAACTTGATACAATGTGTACGTAAAGTCTGGTGTTTAGTCAGGAGTTGTGATTTTAAACAATTATGAGTGTTTCACATAAGATAAAAGGGACCGACTGCTAATTATATTTTAGAAGAATGAGTAATATTTTGTAACGTTCGTTACACTATTAAAAATCTATTGGTTTAAAACACTATGATACTTATAAAAACAATGTATAAATGTGAGTACAACTTAATCTGAACACTTTCCTCATAACTCTATTACTTTTAATCATGGAGATGACGAAGTTCATCGTTTTTTCATGAGCCTTGGGGAACTCCTATATTACTGTGGCTAGTTTTGGCTAAAATCGTGTTGTTGTTTACAACTTATATCAAATATTCACAAATATTCTGGTGTTGAAGATGCGGTATAGTCACCACTATGTACAGCTACACTAATGCTCTTTTGGATCTATTTTGAGTGTTTGAGAAGCTTCATATATAAGCACAGTTATCTTGACGAGTACCTATGCGTTAACTTTAAAACTAAACAAGAATTTTTTTGCACACCTGGATTTATGATGAAGACATATAGCGGTTTATTGGAATAAATGTCATGAATTCTGAGATTAAAAGTAATTGCAAAGGAGAGTATCGTATTTTGGGCTAAATCGCCTGCTGTAGATACCTAAAAAATAAATACAAAATTTCAGCACTTCTTATGTCCCGGAACAAACTTTAATTAATTATTTTAATTATGAATTTTGACATGTCAATGCACGATTTAGCAACATGCACGTTACGGTTTCATGTGTCAAGTGCCATTAAAGTAAATATAGGTTTTGTTAACAGACTATTAAAAATTGTTTTTTTTTTGTGTTCTGTGTTAAAAATAAAAATGTAAAAAGCTATTAAAAAATGCAGGAATCTTTTTTTCATGCAGTTAATGTTTTATTTGTTAAATATGAAAAAAATCATTGGTTTATCTTTACTGGTTTTTCTCTCGACCTTTCGATAAATAAAATTAGAGAAGATATTTCAAATACGTAAATAGGTAGGTAGTAGTATATTTTTGCTTAAAAAGAAGTGCCTATGTAATCACTTTGTCATATTTAGTTTTTAAACAAAAATAAATAAAAAAAACTTTGCACATTATGTCAATTGAATACCAAGCAAAAACATGTATTTTTCCTGTGGGGCTAAGGGCAAAGTTTCAATCCATTCCTCTTTTAATTCACGAATATATTACCTCAAAACTAAAATTATTTTCCCAAATCAATAAATAGCTACAAAATAATATGTATATTGAGGTTATTATCAAAAACACAAAACGATTAAATGTGGATTTATTACAAAAAACACAAAAATATACAAAAAATTGAAAGAATTTAAATTGTAAACATTAGGCTAAAGAGTCACTTAGCGCATGACGAGTTTTAAATGATACTTTGTTTTCAGGTTTACGATAACACAAAAATGAAAAGTATTTTTTATGTAATATTTTTTCTTCAAATAAACAGTTTTTATATATTTATTTATTTATTATTTTTTTTTTTTCATAATTTTGCACTCTTTAAACAAAAACATATTTTTCTCATTTAGCCCAAAACTCGCCTTTAAAACGATATCCTTTCTATTTTCTAAATTTCTGTGCAGTCATCATGTCTTAAAAAAATAATTACAGTCTAAATAGTAATAACTATAACTTTCTTATACATTCTTATTCATATTATCTTACGCAGTGATCTATCATATTTATGATATGTGTGTAAGAACCGTAAAACCTTGTTTGAAAGCTTTAAAAATTATTCAAAGATATGAAAACTTTAGTGATTTCCACAGACTAATCCAAAGTCTAGACTATGAAATATTTATCATTTATTGGCAACACCATAATGGTTATCGATAATGATTATCGTCATAACTAATTGTAACTAATGATCAGTCCCAACATTGGTTTGAAGTAGATCTTTATCCTACCCTATCCGTAGTCAAAATTTCTACAACCTTAAGACTATCTTAATCCAGTTTTTCATTATATAGGGTGATTCTACATCCAAGTTCCTATAAAGATTGGTATGGAAATAAGTCCAAAGGGAGCTACTGCCCTTTAAAATTGTACTTAAAATAACTTTTTTAATTCAGAACTGGTACTCTTTAAGCTAGAGCGACGAGCTTTTGTATTACTAGTATTAGTATATAGTATTACCTGGGTATTACCCAGTATTACCAGTAATAATAAGGGCAATGGAGCTCTCTACAACTATAATTATGAAACAAAAGACGTCTACCCTATCTCTATCTCATTTGTGCTACACTTTCCAGCCAACCAAATAAATACTGAATTTGTTTTTCATACAACAAATACAGTATTTATTTGGTTGGCCGGAAAGTGTAGCACTGACCGGCACGAACGAACATAGCTAATGTGAATCTGTAGAATAAGATAATTCTACTAAAATTTAGATGGCGCCAGTAATTTCTTTAATAAAAATAATAATATAGTTACACTTTTCGCCCGGCCAAGTAAATATTGTATTTGTTCAACAAAGAACAAATACAGAATTTGTTTGGTTGGGTGGAAGTGGGAGTGTATGTATGTCTTCTATCCTTTTTGGGTAGAACTTTTGTCCCTGTCTAATCTAACGGGAGAAATCGCCATTAGCTAATGTTTTTTTTTTTAAATTTATCTAGAGACTAGACGGACAAAATGTGTGAGGCTTAACACATTTTTGCCCCAAACTTTTTATATCTATGTTTTTAGATTTTTCTTAAAAAACATAGATTCTTTGAGTAAAAATTCATAAAAAATCTTATATGTGTAACACTGTAGGAGTAAAAAAAATGCAGTTTTAACTCCTGAAAGAGGAAGTAACATTTTGTCACACAAAAAATTTTACTTTTTAAAAGACTATTAATATTTTAATATTAAATTTGTGTTTCGATGAGGAATACTTTTTTTGTCAGTTTTAAATGAAAAATCGCACTGCAGCATTAAAATTTTATTGGTGCTTTTTTTGTTCCCCATTATACATATGTCCATCTTCGAAGGGCTTAGGGATTATTTCGGGATCAACATTTTTGGAAACTTTTTTTATATTTTTGGATGAATCACGCCTTAAATTTTGGCAAGCCAGTTACTGAACACCCTGTATAGTCTTGTCAAGGAAGTTACAAGAATAATCATTAGCCTCAAAAAAATCCAAGAATTTTGAAAATTTTTAGAGATGTAGTTTAGACATTCCTGATAAACTCATTAAAAAACAACTAAATGTAAGTTCGCGCCGCCATCTTCATTTTAATATATACTTTTGTTTTTTTACATGTTCATTACTTGTAAATGGTCAATTTTTCTAAAAAAAGTGTTAATATGAAAAATAAAGCTTATAAAATGTTCTACAAAATACGTGTAGGGAAAGAGGGGGATGGTTCAACCACTTTTTTATAAAAAATTGATATCTTTATAAAATATGAACATTTCGAAATAATTTTGCCATGTTCTTAAACTTCAAACCTTTGTTTATAAATAGCTGTAGTTAAAATTTTTATAAAATAATTATTTTATATTTTTTTTTCCTGTTTAAATGGCAAGCTGTAAAATGGTTGAATCTGCCCCAGAGCGAGGCAGATTCAACCAAGAGAAGGGGCAGTCTCAAACAACAATAATATAAGATGCTTTATGTTTTTATTACATTTATTAAATAAACTTTAATATTTAGGTAAAAACATGCAGCTTACAAAAACTTTAAACATATAAAATAAAATATCACTAAAAAAATATAACTTTAATAAATAAAATTTAATGTGAACAAAACTTCCTCTTATAAGTTAGTGAGATGAAATAAAAAGAAAAGTACAAATGTTTAAAACAGAAGTTTAAAATAGTATAGTTAAACCTTTAGTTTTTCACCATATGCAAAAACCATAGGTTAAATTTGCCCCAGCGCGTTTGGCTGAATTGCCTCAGGTGTACTTTTTGCACATAAAAATTATTCCCTGCAAAATTTCTTGTTTCAGGTTGAAAGTAACATCAGATTAACAAATTGTTATAATTTTGTAAAATAGTGAACCTTCTAACGTAAGAAATATATTAAACACAAAGGCTCTACCAAAAAAAAATAAAAAATACTAAAATTTTTACATGAAATTGCAAAAACCACATTTTTTTGTTTCACTTGGACACTAAATGAGATAGATCGGCCATATTACTCATGAACGTAGATTTTGCAAGGGAGAGTATTATGTGCCTTATGTAGTAGTAGTAAATTTTTTGGGTTGGCCAAAGCCGGACAACTAGGCCATTTCTGGCCCTTTTTGTCACCCCAGGCAATCCCAGCCATTTACTAATTTGAGTCCTCCTTGAACCTGCCCGTCCTTTCAATAAAGGTCAGGATATTGGCCCAGGGGAGATCTCTTAGTTCCTCTTGGTTGAGTCTTTGAGTTTCAAAGACTTGCAACCTGATCCTGTCGTATCTGACACACTCGGCTAAGTAATGAGAGGATGTTTTATCCTCTTCGCACTCTGGGCATAGCGGACTCTCTAGAATCCGCATTGTTGCCAGGTGCTTCCTTAGCCTGCAGTGGCCCGTGAGGACCCCTACAAGTTGTCTGAGTGCAGTTCTTCCTTTTTCCAGCAACCAGTCGGTCTTTGATTTGCTTGGGCCAGCCAGGAAGTCCCTAGCTTGCCGGCAACCGTCGACCGCTCTCCATTGCTCCTTTAGCTTGGTATAAGCCCACTCATCGAGAGCGGTCTTTACCTGCTTCCTTGTAACACCCAATATAGGTTCCGGCCCCGTGCAGGCCATCCCTGATCCGAGTCTTGCAAGTTCATCTGCCTTCTCGTTTCCGGGAATTCCACTATGACCCGGTACCCATACCAGTTATTATGTGCCTTATTTGGGCGCTTAATTCTAATAGTTTTTGAAGTTAGAGCGACTGGTTGAATGTGCCCCTTGGTTGAACCATCCCCCTCTTCCCCATAGGATATTTTCATAACACAGTGTTAATTAAACCCAACTTATTTTTCTATAAAAATTCAAACTAGGTAATGAGAAGCTTAGTACACACCAAACATTGATAAAGTTGATAATTGATAAAAAAGTATTTTTATAGAAAAAAAATACCGAATATAGGTACTAAAATTAATTTTAAACTGGCAGAGACCTTTGGCGATGCCGTAGTTAAGTAAAATATGAGTCACTAATTCGGATTTTAAGAGAAAGCATTATCACTAGTGAAAGTTCGTATCAATGTACTTTAATCACAACGTGTTTTATAATAATAAAACTATTTAGCTTTTTATGAATGGAGATTACAAGAACAAACTAATATTTACAGGGTTATCCAAAATTGCCCAGACAATTAAATACCTACAAATAAACATGTACTATACAAACAAAAATACTGCTGCCAACAAAACAATACAAAAAAAAATACTACAGTCGAAAAAAGAATACTTTTCCCTGCTCTGAGAGCTCGTTACCGTGTTAAATACTAAACGTTTTTGTTTATATGGAACCCCACGAAAATTTAGTTAACATTCACTGGCTAATAACACTAGGCAACAAATCGCAAATTTTTTTTGCCCCGATCGGAAAGTAATTTTTCTTACTAATTCGAGGGCGTAGAATCCGAATCTGACCTTAGAAAAATTCCAGCACCTAAAATTTTTGAGATATAAGTTCAGGTAATAATGACGTTTTTTTTCAAAATCTTAAAAAAAAAAGAGTAGCATTTTGAAAATTTTAGTGTATATTAAAAAAAATACGAGGAATTCAAAAATCTATATGTCAAGAACCTACTGTCATAGTAAGAACGCGAAAAAAAAAATAAAAAGGCTAAAATGAAAGTGCAGAGTTTAATTAATTGCTCATTTGTCGCAAAACTATCAATATTTTTAAAAACTTTATAGAACTTAATTTGTAGATTATAAAATTCTCTACAAAAATATTTATACAAATATTTTATTATTTTGCTTAGTTTGTTCTTAAAAAGTAAATAAATGAAAAAGATATAAAATTAAAGTACACAGTGTAAACTTTTTTCCCGAGCCCAAAAAATATATTTTTCTTATCAATTTAAAGGCGCAGAATCCAAATTTGACCTTAAAAAAATTCAGCACGTCTTATATTTTAAATTTGCAATTATGCCAATTTAAAAATAATTTATAAAACAAAATATTGTGTTTTTTTTTTGTTTTTTTTTAATGGTTCTACATCATAAATATGTTACTTTATTACATAATAACCATAATAAGTAACATTTTTTTAGTTCATTTTTGACCCCTTAGTAATGATTTTTGACAATTTTTAGCATGAGTACGTGGCGATAAGCTTGTCCCCTTATGCACCCTTCTTCTTACCCTCCACCCCTACTTAGTTTTGTCACATTATCCATTTTTTATTTAATATTTTTTTTTCATTGTTATGATCCGTATAATTTTAAAATTATATTTGGAGCTCTATTTATTCTCTTCATAAACCCATAAATTAAAATGAGGCATATTTAGGTCACACGCGCTAATGTTTCTGGGTGTGGTCCAGGCAAGAATATCTAAATGCCCCACTACCAAAGTTCAACGATTTTTACTTAAAGGCGTCCGAACAAAACCCGAAAATATCCGAAGTTACTCATGCTTACTTTTAAGAATTAGATCTTATAGGCTATGTATATTAAAATAAAATTTTAAAATTATACGGATCATAACATCATAATATCCCTATTTATTCTACCTATTAATTTAAAGTTTCTATGTTTTAAGTTGGGTATTTTTTAACTAATATTGAGTCGCCGAATCCAAATTTGTCCTTGGAATATTTTTGTCTCCCATGATTTTAGAACAAAAGAGGGATAAAATAATGATTTTTTAACATTTTTATCTTATTTTTCTCAGAAAACTTAGGTAATAGAAATATTCTGAGGCCAGATTCGGTTTCAGCGACCCAAAATTAGTTAAAAAACATATGACTCCAATCGGGGCAAGAAACCGTGTTGCCTAGTGTAATTGTATACAATTACCAGAACTATAACAACGTTAACTATTACTGTAACAACCAGTGAATGTAACTAAACTTTCGTGGGGTTCCATATAAGCAAAAAAGTTTAGTATTTACTACGGTAACAAGCTCTCAGTGTATTTAGATTTTTTGGATAAGTAATCTTCAGTATTTCGCTCAAAGCCTTCGTTGGCAAACTATGAACACTATGATTTAACTTTTTGGTTTTTGGGGAATAGGGCTTTGGATCTGACTAAAATTGTTATCTAATTTTGCTGTGACCATTCGACGATGGATTTTTGTTGTTTTCGAACCTTTATTGGAAATAAAAAAAAATATATAAGTATAAAAAAATACAATTGTTTAAACATTTAACTTAACCTTAAAATAACAGTTAAAAAATAAAATTAATACAGTGTACTTTATCTATTATATATATATATTATTTATTTGTTTAAATAATGTTTTGTTTATGTGAGTGTTTACTATTAGTGACAATGACTAATCTTTGGCTTTAATTCTCTGTAAGTTCTACTCTGTATTTTATTATTATTTATTTTAAGACTAAGTTGAATGTTTAAAGAATTGTATTTTTTTATGCTTATATATATTTTTTTATTTCCAATAATGGTTTGAACAACAAAAATTCATCTTCGAAACGTCACAGCAAAATTAGATAATAAAACAAAAAGTCCAAAGCCCTATTCCCCAAAAACTAAAAAGTTAAATTATACAAATCGGGCAAAAACTTTTTATTTTATGAACACTATGGTTATGGAAAACATAAATTTTCTCCTAGGGTTAATGAAAATAAAAAAAAATGGATGGATTATTTTTTTATTAATAGATAATTATAATAATTATAAACCTAGTCAAAGAAAAGCTTACAGTTTTAAATTTAATGTTTTTTTCATCTATTGTGCTAACAAATAGTATTGTGCTAATAAATAATAGATTAGCATAAATTAGATTAACATTTGCAATTTTTTAATTACCTACAATAATTTATGCATATTAGGACCACGACTTGTTAGCATAATGATAATAGGAAACGTTTATTTTAGTTTTTCTTTAAGTTTTTTTTTATGGTAGAATATACAAACTTTGTTAATATTTTTTTTTAATTTTTAACAGGTTAATTGTTTATTAACATGGTGTTCAGTTTTACAAATTCCACAGTACTAAAGAGCAACAACTAGCCTTCGATGGCAAACACAATAATTATGGATAGCATAACTTTTCTCCCAGGATTGCACAAAACTAAAAAAAAATTAATAAAAATTGGATGGATTATACTTTTATTAATTAATTACAATATTATAAACCTATTCGAACCAAAACATAACATTTTAACAGTTTTGTTTTTATCTATTGTGCTAATAAATACCACAGGACCACAAAAAAATATAAAGTTAGTTTTTCATAAATCAGACTATATTTTTTTATACGTATTTTTGGGCGATAAAAACAAATATGACAATGAAAAAATTTATTGACCCTCAAAATCTTGTTAATTTTTTACAGAGCCACAAATTTCAAATATGATACTTTTTTCGTGTTTTTCCAAAACATTTCATTAACAATTTTAATTAATTAACATAGATACAACCAAAAATTTATATATGTAATATTACTACATACATATTCTTTATAAAAAATTTACATATTTTTTTTACTCCAGTGGTGGAGAGTCTAAGGTTGATTTAACGTTGCAGAATATGCCACGCATATGCCAAAAGAAATATAAAATTATCTGATACCCTTAAACAGACTGTTTTTTTTTTTAGCGAATTAAACCAAATTTGACAATAAGAGACCTCCTGATCCCCAATTTATTGAAAATTTATTACTGTTTTTAAAATGAACGACCTCTAAATGCTTGTTTAACAGTTTTGCAAAAAAAAGAAATTATTTTCAGTTTTTACCAGGTTTATGATAAAGTTTTGGCCATTGTGCGTGTGGTTTTGAAACAAATTGGAGACCAGGGAGGTCTTTTATTGTCAAATTTGTTTAAATCGCTAAAAAAAGCTTGAGAAAAATAGTCTGGTTAAGGATATCAGACAATTTTATGATATATTTCTTTTGACATATTCAACATTAAACCCGCCAGACTCCCAACCACTGTAGATAAAAAAATATTCCTAAGGTTTTTATAAAGCATATATACGTAGTAGTATTAAATATATAAATTTTTGGATGTAACTGTATTATTTATATAAAATTTTTAATAAAATATATCGGAAAAATACGAAAAAGGTGACATATTTGGACTTTGTGGCCCTGTAAAAAATTAACTAGGGTAGGTATTCAAAATCTGCAAGTAATGAATCGTTTTTATTTAGCAATATTTCCACAGAACTTTTTTTCGGAAATCTTTCGATTTTTTTTTTTTTGGCCTTGAATGCATACAAAAAAAACCCAATGTGCGCTATATCTCAAGATTTTGAGGGTCGAGAATTATTTTCATTGCCATATTTGTTTTCAGCGCCCAAAAATATGTCGAAATAATAAAGTCTGGTTTATAAAAAACCTACTTTATTTTTTTTTGTGGTCCTGTAGATCAGTGTAAATTAGATTAAAATTTGCAATAGATGGCGCACAAGTCTACATCAATCTAATGGCTATATTCCTTTTGCGAATAAAGTCTAAAACCGTTTTCTTAATCAGCGTGCAGAGTTGACTCTCGGTACTGAAGAGGGCCAGCAGCCCGAAACTGTCAGTCTACCAATATCCCTGTACGATGATTAGAAAATAGATTGATGGAATAATAAAATTTGCAAATTTCTAATTAACTTAATTAATTTATGCATTATTAGGACCACGATTTATTAGCATAATTATATTGTTTTAGTTTAGTTTTTTTTTGTTTTTATTTTTATTTTTTTTTTATGGTAGGTATAATATAAGATTTTAAGTTTTAAGGTGCTTATTAATCTGTGGTCCACTAGTAGACTAGTTATTAGTTTGTTTGTGTTATTTAATATACCTAATAATAGTTATTATTTTTCAGTTGAAAAAGTTTGAATAATTTACTAAAGTTAAACTGTAAAAAAAGTATTTTATTTTAAAATGGAGAGTTTTACTTCCTTTAAAATGGTCCATGGAATTTACAAATTTTATTTTTTCCTAAAACAACATATTGGTATACTTTCTACAGTGTTAAATTTTTTAACAAATGGTATTATTTTTTATTTTTGGTATTTTGGTATTCTATGTATCTTATAATTAACCTGTAAAATTACATCATCTTTAACTGACTAGTAAATCAATGTAAATGCATGTAATTTTACATTATTGTTTTAATTCTAAGTAATCTTAAATTATTTTATAGCCTTTTACAAAAAGTTACTGGTCAGTCTTTAACATTATTTTACAACAAATTAAATTTATTTTTACTCCTTTATACAAATTTATGAATTAAACAGTCTAGTATAGTAAAATTACTTAGTAATTAAAGTAAATGTATGTAATTTTACATTATTTTTGTAATTTTAAGTAATCTTTAATTTGCAGCGCTTTACAAAATGTTTCCAGTGTTTTACATTATTTTACAATAAATTAAATTTAAGTTTCATACTTTTACACTTCATGAATTAAACGTAGTCACATTACTTAATAAGCTAAAGTACTTATACATTATTTTACATTCGTTTTTTAACATGTTTTATCATAAATAAGTAATTTATGATTTTAGTTATTTAAAATAACTAAAGTTAGAAGATAAACTTAAATATAACTACTATTCTTAAACTGATAGATATACTTTGACGCAGATAGATATACTTTGATCTGTGGCTACGGAAAAAATGTTAGGAATGTGTGTGCAAGTGAGAGGCCCGTTGTAAACACGTACGCCTTATAACGCTTTTGACGGAAAGAAGAGAGCGCGAATGATCCCTCCCCCATACGACGGAGACTTTGTTTCATGCGGAGAACTATAGCTATTTTAACATAAAATTATGATAGTCCAGTAATATTAGGATTTAGTTACGGAAAAATTACCATCTGTCTAAATTTTTGTGAACGCCTTCACTTTTTCATTATAAACATTGGGTTTAAAGTCCCCATGTGTGCGAAAAAATTACATTTTAATTTATTAAAAACAATCATAATTTTATGTTAAAATTTTGGACTGCTGAACACGAACCTGTCACAAAAAAAACGCAATTCATGGGCTTATTTTTTTGCTTCACTGAAAAATCCGTCTAAATAGTGAAAATATCACATCTTCAATTTCAGTGTAGCAAAAAAATGAGCCCATGAATTGCGTTTTTTTATGACAGATTTATGTTCAGCATCCCAAAATACATAATAATAATAGGGGGTCCTTAACCCCAGCACAACTTTTATTTTTTGTGGTCCTGTGTAATTATTACGAAAAAAAAATGTTATTGGCGTATCGGACAGAAAAGAAAATTAGAAATTCGAATCCAGACTGAGACTTAACTTTTTTCAATTTTTTTCTTGTGCTACTAGAATTTTCTTTCATAAAATATTAAGTTTCAAACCTTTCTATTACAAACTATTGTGACATATTATATAACTGTAAAATCAATTTTCTTCACCTATAGCAATAATTTTTTCTCTCCTAGTAGGAGTAAATTTTATAAACAATTGATTTCTATCACTTTAGATGTTTCAGTTCTTAGTGCAAATTTTACTAATTAAACTCAAGAAAATAGCTTGAAATAACTTGTTATTTATTAAATATAATTAATTATAATTATTATCAATTAATACAATCAATAATTAGCTAAATATTATGAAAAAAAATTAAAAAAAACTAAATTTTTAAACGTCAGTTAAACGTATTTATTTGAGAAAAGGCTACTTGATTTTTATGAAAATTTTAAGAACAATAATTTCTGTTAATAGTTTACTCTATTATTTGAATAAAAATGGTTAAATAGTGCTAGTAGTGAAAAAACTAATATATAAACTACGGTAGAGAGGACTATTATAGCCTCACACTCTTAAATCCCTTGCTGCTACGTAGCTGGGGATTTAATACGCTGGGTTATAAAAAATGTCTTCTCTACTTTGGTATATAATTACTATTATTTATATATCAAAATTAATATTTTTTTAAATGTTATTTTTTTCATTTGTTACAGATCCAGACGGGAAATATTTTTCCAAAGAAGACTTGATTTTATTAGATGCAATGGGATCGTGCCCCACCCTCGGGTGTTCTGGGAAATTTCTGACCATGCACAAACGGCGCCGCAAAAAATTGACGACGAGATCTTTGGCACAAGACCATGCCATTCTTGACGATATACACCATGGACAAGTACAGGTAAATTTAAAAGATTTAAGAATCATTTTTTATTTTTTCCTGAAACGTCGAGAAAAATTAAAACAAGCAAAACAAAAATGATGTCTGTCTATCGGTCTGTCGGACTTTCTGCCTCTATCCACGATAAATTAAGAACGCATTGAACTAGCGACTATTATCTTGGACAAGTTCGTATTTGAGCAAAATCGGATGAGGGAAGGGGGTAAAAGGGCGGTTAAATTTTTATTTTAGTCGTATTTTTTTATCATTAACATTAGAAGAAAAAATTTAAAACTACACAAAAAAATTTTGTTAAAAAGTCCAAAATGTAAAAAAATTTTTCTAGACATAACTTTTTTATTATTCACAATAGAAGAAAAATAAAAAAAAACATTAAAAAGTTTAAATAAAATTACATAAAAAAATGTTATTATCATTTTTTCCTTGAGGGGGGACAATCTCCCAAAAGGTAATAAATTGTTTCTGGACATAACTTTTTTAGTATTCCCAATATTGAGAATTTTTCTTCTCTTTAGAAGAAAAATTTAAAAACCTAAAACGCAAAATAAAATTACACAAAAAAATTTATAACATTTATAAGAAAACGTAACGTACGGACAAATGATCGAACCTTTTTAAAAATTATTTATAATTTTTTACTACATTGGTACAATTTTTTTATTTTGGGCAATTTTTTTCGGGATTCAAAGTACAATAAAGGATGTAGAAATTTTAAGGAACTAAAAGAATTGGCTAGGGATAGGGTGGGATGAAGAGCTGCCTCAACCCAGTCTTTAAACTAATAATAATAAGTAATATAATATAGGAACAGGCTGTTTATACGTTGGCGTACACGAAGCTGAGTACGTCCAGTTCGTCCAGTATTTTTTTTACCGATTTTTAGGGTTTTAAAACTTTTAGGGTAAGTATATTTTTTGTCAGAATTGTATTCTTTACATTTAAATGGGGAGGGGGTTAAGCTTCCCCATTAGCATAAAAAATACCAAACAGGCCCAAAAACCAACCTAAACCAAAGACTTAGGTTATGTTACGTCGCACGTATAAATACCGAGTTCACATAAAACACGATTCACTCACCGCAAAAATGAGAAGAATCCAGCGCATGCGCACTGATTTTCTTATTTTTGTTTTGACGTATGCCAAAAAATATTTTAAGGTTATGTAACATTCTTTTGCAGAATTTTACAAAAATATCTAATTTTTTCTTTGCGAGTTAACAGTTTTTTTTTAATTGGCTAAAAGTACTAGCTTTTAATAGTATTTTCGTAAAAAAAAATTGCAGAATATTCATTAATAAACATATATTTGATTCTTAAAATATATCGCCTTCTAAATTCTGAAAAATCGTATCTGAAAAATGCTTCCCATTAAAAAAAAACACCAAACCAGCAAACTACCAAACCAAACCGATATTAACGTAAACCAACTCCTCCCATAAAAAAAAAAACACCAAACCAGCAAACTACCAAACCAAACCATTCTTAACGTAAACCAACGCCTCCCATTAAAAAAAACCCAAACCAGCAAACTACCAAACCAAACCATTGTTAACGTAAACCAACGCCCCCATTAAATAAATCAAACAGAAATTCGTAAGTATTTTAAAAATCTTTTTCTATATATAGTCTAACAAAAAAACTGGATTTTCCGCACCTAATTATATTCAAGACAGTAAGTTTTAGTAATAAAACCAGAAATCAGTGCAAAAAATATAGTTCATGGACCTGATGCGCACCGTAACCCCACTCAAATTAAACTATTTCATAAAACTAAAACTGCCTAAACGGAAGCCACTTTTGACATCCGTCAAAAAAAATAAGCAAACCAGTGCGCATGTGCTAGATTCTTCTCATTACTGCGGTGAGCGAATCGTCATAAAACAGGCTATTTCTACGTCCGACTTACACGAAGCTAAATGTACGTCCAGTATTTTTTTTGTCGATTTTTTTATTTTTAAAGGTTTTAAGGTATACGCCTCTACCCCCCCCCCCCATGAGCATCAAAAACAACAAACGGACGTAAACCAAAGAATTAGGTTATGTTACGTAAAACGTTTAACTAGACAGTTCGTATTATACAATAGGAAGCCTCAGTAATAGTATATTCGAGTATTATTAATAATATTTATTTTATTTTTTTATTTATTTATTAATGCTTTACATGTAATATTCTATAAATTATTAATAAATTAACTAGGGGAAAGTGTTACATACAGTAAATCATAATTTAAAAATGCTTTATCTTACAGACAGATGTTTTTTTAATGCTAGCAAAGGTGCAAATTAATCAATATTTTTAATTTATTTTGCTTTCCCGTTAAAATTATAAAAATGCGGGATAGCCTTGAATTCGTGCAAAAATTATCATTGTGTTTTTGCCTATTTTTGCATTTTTTGTCGTTTTATATTCTTTACACAAACGCAGAAAAAATATTAATTGGGTATACTTAATACATATATTACAATAAATATATCTAGGACTTACTCTGAATAACAACATGTAATGGTCTTCTCATATTAAAACTCAAATTACAAAAAAATTTCACAGGGCTTAACTCGAGAAGCTTACAGCTAAAAAAATCAGGTATCAGGTGGATATCTTGGAGGTATTGCCTCGAGGAAAGAGTGACCTCAGAAAAAAAGGGGATTTTGTTTTTCAAACCTGATTGGAATTGATAAAATGTAACGTATAAGTGCTCAATGAACTTGTGCAGAAAGTAAGATTTATTGTTCTAAAAGCTAAATATCCCCTTAAACAAAGGGTTAGTTACTCCCCTAAAGTTTTTTTTGTAAATTTTTATTTTTCTCAATTAAAATTAGTTTAAAAGTATAATTTACGTCCTTTCATCATGAAATTAGTTTTAAAAAATTGTATGATTTTTTTTAGAAAAATATTTTCAACCCTATTTTAAACCCAAAAAAAAAAATTGAAAAAATTTAAAAAATACATAGTTAAATGGAGAATTTTATAACCTTATGTATTACACAACCCCCTTTCTATTTAAAAAAATACCCTCATGCCCCCCTGCCCACATTAAGAGCTGATAGTATCAAATATATGCTAAAAGATAGTTTAAGTTTTCTTTAATTGAGGAGTTCTAAATTTGAAGTCGATATCTCAACTTAAGAGGGGGGTGACTTTTGGACCGCTCTGTATAACTGTGGACCAAGGTTCGGATTTCTTGTAAAACTGTAGGTCCTGGAGGTAGACAGATAAATCTTAATACAGAGACAGGTGAAAGGTCCATATGGGTCTAGTTGTCAGATTCGACCTCCCCACTCCCCCCTGCATAAAAAATAAATATTTATTTCTAAACCTTCATAATAAACACATAGAAACTAATTTTAATGCAAATTATCTATTATCATTATACTAGGCCAAGGTTTTTACATGAATGCACGTAAATGAGACAAACTACACAGGACAACATCATGAATCCTTCCTTTCCCGTTAAATTACACAGGGCCACAAAAAAGAAATGTAATGTTTCGACGAGATATTTGGCTATGATTTTTTTTATGTATTTTGGGCTGCTGAATCCAAATATGGTGTCAGAATTGCCAATTTGCCTTTCGTTTTTATAATAATAAAAAATCCATTTTACGCGCGAAGGTGTAAAATGGGAAAGCTTTTTTACTGGGCAGTATATTTTTTACTGTATTCAAATTTATTTGTAATTACCTGAAACTTTACTACTTTAACAATAAACATTTCTTTTTTAAAGAATATATTCTAATGGGTAAAAAATTAACAAACTGCAGAAGCGTGAAATAGTTATTTATATACCAAGGGACTAAACTGGCTGTTTTAGTCCCGCTGCATTAGTGCGAGCGAGCGTAGCGAGCGAGGAAAACAGAAATGCAAGGGACTAAAACAGCCAAGTTTAGTCCTGAGGTATATACACTATTTTTTGCAGGACCAAACATAATTTAGGTAGGTAGATAAAATTAAAATTAAAAACCACGCGTCTAAAATCGGTTGTTTTATTTTCGTAATTTAATCAAGATGCCTGTAAATTGCGAAAAGTCAGTTTCATGGCTATCGCGATTTCAATTGTTTTTTAATATGGTTGACACAAACGTCAAAAAAATGGACGAAGATGATAAATTTTAAGTTATGTATAAATTGTTATAACAATGTTATTTTTAAAGGTTTTCTTTGTTAAAATCAAATAAATTGGTTTGAATCGCTAATTTATTACAAAACACCACCAAATTTAATTTTTGAACTAGCAAAGCACATAGTAAGTATAATATTTTAATATTATCAAGGTTGCCGTGATTTTTATTCCCTATGGAGAAAAACGGCAAGTTTAGTCCCGAAAATGAAAGCGTAAAGCGAAAGGTTTTAGTCTTGGTCGTGCAAAAAAAATATTATTGCTTTTTAAAAAAGATTGCATACTGACAATATTAGGAACCCATATCCCAAATATTGCTAGAGTACTGGCAATAATAATAAAGAACAAACTTACAAAAAATTAACAAATTAATAAGAAAATATTGTGGCACAATAACAATTTGAGGTGTTTTTAGGTACAATTCAGGCACTAAAATAAAAATTTGTCGGTTTCAACATGCCCCACTCACTTTTCATTACAATCTCATATCGGCCTGGAAATTCTTTTTAAATAAAAAGCAGAACTAAGATTCAGAACTCTCTGATTTCTTCGCTACTTTCTTTTCTTCTTGTTTTTTGTTTTTGTCATTTTTTCGCATGGCAATATTAGGAACACAGCTACTTAGACAACAATCTCAAAAAATTACCTTTTCATTTTTTTATTGGGCCACAAAAAAATAAATGTAATGTTCCTACGAGATATTTGTCCAAAAAGTCCAAATGATTTTTTTTTGTATATTAGGCTGATGAATCCAAATATGGTGTCAGAATTGCCCATTCGCCTTTCGTTTTTATAATAATAAAAAAACTGGCCCGAACCCCTAAAAATCTGAAGAGAGATTTTTTTAATTCAAATTAACTAAAGCCATTTTAATTCTCTACAAAAAAAGGTAGTATAGTTTATTTTCGTAACTTAAGTAATTTCCAAGATATCGGCCCTGAAAGCGAAAAGTTTTGAGCCATTCAGACTTTTTTTTACAAAAAAAGTAAGCCAATTGGTTAATCCTGACTCCATATTCGGATTCCCCTGGGCGGCCCAAAGAGTACCCTTTTGTTCAGATTTTGCAATTTTAATAAGGTCATTGTCAATAGCTTGCTACCATTCAGTTTCTAAATTAGAAAGGTATGAGTAGTTTTTTACGTCTATAAATAGATGGCGCACAAATTTACATCAATCCTCGTATAAATCTTTCTACTTCTAAAGTAAATAAAGTCTAAATTTTGTTCTTAGTTTACGTAAAAAAATCCTGTCCTTATAATTTTTCTTTTTTTGCAGAATATTTTGGCAAGATGCAGCGATTGGGCTTTCAATGCGTTCACGCTAGAAACCGTGGCCGGCGGCAGATCATTACCAGTTTTTTGTGTTCATCTTTTTCATTGGTATGGACTTTTGGATTATTTTAATCTGGATGTAGTCCGAGTGTGGAAGTTATTTGGTAAGTTCATTTTTAAGCTTAACCATCACTGATATATCAGATAGAACACTATCGTAATCAATAGCGTAATTAGGTTATAGAATACAACAATAAATAGTTGTATATGCGCCACTATATATTGCATAGAATACAACAAACAAGTAAACGCGTTTTACAAACGAGTGTATTTGTTCGATTCACAACAAGAAATTGTACGCATTTTATTTTAAATTCATATATTACATGTCTGTGCACATAAAAACTACATATCATATGTACATGCTTATCCTTAGGTATACCTACATATGTACATGAAAATTTCAACCCAAAATGCCTACTTTCACAATTTTGGTAAAATTTTTATTAGACAGCTGATTTTCGTGTATTTGTTCGATTCACAACAAGAAATTTTACGCATTTTATTTTAAATTCATATATTACATGTCTGTGCACATAAAAACTATATATCATGTGTACATGCTTATCCTTAGGTATACCTACTTATGTACATGAAAATTTCAACCCAAAATGCCTACTTTCACAACTTTGGTAAAATTTTTATTAGAGAGCTGATTTTCGTGTATTTGTTCGATTCACAACAAGAAATTTTACGCATTTTATTTTAAATTCATATATTACATGTCTGTGCACATAAAAACTATATATCATGTGTACATGCTTATCCTTAGGTATACCTACTTATGTACATGAAAATTTCAACCCAAAATGCCTACTCACAATTTTGGTAAAATTTTTATTAGACAGCTGATTTTCGCACTCTTTATTGATCATCCTTCATAAACACGGGTCGGATCGAAGTAGCCATTATCGGGGCCATGCAAAAATTAGAATTTTAAAAAACTCTTTTTTCAAGTAAATAGACACCTTAAACTATTGTTCACCAAGCGGAATGTCATGTCGACGCTGTTAATACTCAGTGAGTCACTTGGTCATGGTCCATGACTCATGGAGAAAGATTTTAATTATTTTTTTTTTGAAAATTGTTTTCCTTCTCAAAAATAAACAAGTCCTTCTCCATGAGTCATGGACCATGACACTGAGTATTAACAGCGCCGACATGACATTCCGCTTGGTGAACAATAGTTTAAAGTGTCTATTCACTTGAAAAAAGAGTTTTTTTAAATTAAAAAAAATAAAAACATTAGACATAAAAGTAACGAGAAAAATTGAATGTGTGTTATTCCATCACTTTCCTCCAATTTTAATGTAGATTTGGAATCACCAAGAAAAATCGGACAAATAGGGGAGGGTGGGCCACTATGAGACATGTGCCACCATGAGAATTTCATTTTTTTTTAACAGGAAAGGAAGAGAACCCCATTAGTCATATAATAGTTACCTCCCCTCCCAACCGCACATTCCAATATATTTTTGTTCACGGCCCGCTTAGCCTCGAATGATTAGTGCCTGTAAGTGGTGGTTTGGACTTTTTCGATTTCACTTTACACCAATACATTACATTACATGTATTACATTATTACATGTTTGTTTAACCTCGTACTATTCTACTTAATTAAGCATCCCCTAATTCCAGGACTTGTGTGGGCTAGTAGTAGAGGGAACCACCGGCTTATACTGACTTTCGAACCAGTTTCTAGGGAGTGTCCGTTTCACTTATCGCCTTCGACAAATTTCAATTATTAGTTAACTAAAAAAGGCAAATAGGCGCCAGTGAGAATCGAACTCACGATAGTAGACTTGCTATGCATACGCGCTAGCCACTACGCTATGCCTCCCATACTCTGTGCAATGGCTGCGAGTTTAAAATCAACTTTCAAGAGAAGATTTTTATGTTAATTTAAAAGACAACTAATGCCCTTAAGAATTATATAAAAAAATGCAAATATATTCTTAACCCTTAATTTGGTAATGTGTAGTATATGATACATGAATTTTAACATAACAAAAATAGTTATTTACAGTACAAGTGAGGTAAGTGGGATATTATTCACGAAAAAAAAGTTGACTGGGGAGGCTCCTGGGTCGAGTGGGTTAATTTTTGAGTGAATAATGTTACTTACCCCACGTGTGCCTTACAACATTTTATCCAATACCTCTTAAAAACACTTCTGCATCAAATTTCCAAATGACATTTCCACAAAATTTACTTGTCATTTCAATATAATGTCACTTTTCTGTAATTAGAAATTTCATAACACAACTTGTTTACAGGGTGATTAAAACGTCATTTTCATTGTAAAAAATGTCAAAGTCACGTGACTTTTTTTTAATATATTTTTTCCATAAATGTTTTACATTTATGTATCTAAATTTCCCCTTAAAAGATTTTTTATATACCTCATCCCAAAGAGTGTTTGCCAAATTAAGGGTTAAAAAAATATATATATATATTTTTGTAAATGTGCATTTGGGCCACCATGAGACATTTCGTTGTGGGCCCCATGAGACTGTGTGATGGTCGACAGTTTGACTTTCTTATTCGAATTATTAAAAATTAATTTGTTTTAAAAGTTTTTTTTAAATAATATGGTATTATTTTACATGTCTAAAAGTAATATTGCTTGCCTTATTTTATTTTATTATTCTACTGGTGTCGTTTTGGGCAACCATGAGACATTGCTAAAATAGCTTTTTTTATATATAATCCTGTTTTCTTATTCCAATAATCTTACAAAAATGAACAATGAAGAAGATTTAGTCTTGTATCAAATGGTTTAAAAAAAAAATACAACCTTTTTTTTTTGTTAACATTCTGTTAACACCTATGGTGCCCGGTCTCTGGGCCGCCATGGGACACGATATCGAAAACTAGTTTTGGATATATTTTTGTTGCCGAAAGAGATATTGGACTTTAGTACTTTATTATTGTTTATTTAAGGTAATTACCCAAAATTTATTTGACCGATATATTTTTAATAACAACTGAAATAATTAGGGTTGAATTTTTAAGTCTCATGTTGACCCACCTTCCCCTGTCGCACAAATTTTGCCAACTCATCTACAAAATTTGGCAACTGCCGCAAAACTTATCCCCCCAATAAAACCGACGACTCTACAAAAAAGGTCGCACTCTTCTTTAAATTTTGCCTAATGAAAAATTTTGAAGATGATATATATTGAAATGTTGCCAACTCGTACGTTTTGCCATCTCAGAAATTTCTTGGGGGACTAGCTGCTTCCCATGACCCTCTTAGGCCGGTCCCTGCCACCAATATACTTAGCAAACTAAGTTTATTTCTGGAGAATAAATTCTGTAGCTTGGTTCTAAAAGGACCAATGTCACTTTATCAATAGCAGCGTTTTCATATCTGTCTGTCTGTATACACGATAAATTAAGAACGCTTTGAGATAGAGACTTAAAATTTGGTATGCAGTAAATTTTTGTTTTGGCCTTAACCTTTTTATTATTGACAATGGGACTAAAATTTAAAAATCATCTAAAAGGTAAATAAAAATTACACAAAAAATTATTTTAACCATTTTTTTCCATGGCCCTCTGTACCTCAAATTTTAAAAAATTGTTTTTTATTAACTATAGAAGAACCGTTTAAAACCCACCTAAAAGCTAAAAAAATACACAAAAAAGGTATTATAACTATTACCATGATGGGATGGGGGAGGGGGCCCCAAAAGTTAATAAATATTTACAGAGGTATCCATAGAAAACAAAATAAAAAACATTATTAATCAACGATTAATTTTATTTTTTTATGAGAAAGTACTCTCGCTCATTCGAGACGGATTGTTTTAGCTCTTATAGAAGAAGGGTACCATAGTACGAACCCGTACCACAACTCGATCCACGCCACCGACGTAACTCAAGCAATGCACTGTTTCCTCCAAGAGGAAAAGATCAGGCAACACTTGACTCCGCTGGAAGTAATGGCGGCGCTCATCGGCGCCGTCGCCCACGATCTGGACCACCCCGGAGTCAACCAGCATTTCCTCATTTCCACTTCCAACCACCTTGCTATTTTGTATCAGGTGAGTATTTTTATATCTTGAGGGTAAAAATAAAAAAAAATTCAAGAACATTTTCTTACAAAAAAAAATTCTATTACTTTTCCCAAGAAAAGTCTTGCGTTAGTAAAAAAATTTATTGCTTTTTTTTACGTTTCTGGTCGTTTTATATTCAAAAAATATAATTTCCATAAAAAAAAATCTGTCGGTCTGCGTGTCCGGGAAATTTATGACGACGATAACTCAACAACGCTTCGGGCTAAAGACTTCAAATTTGGACCACAGGTTGATTGTCTAAAGTTTTAGGCTAGAATTGTTATTCGTAAAAATCGGGTTGGGTAAAATGGGGTAAAAACATTTTTTTTCAAAAACATTTTGTCAATTTATTTTTCGTTTTACGAAAAAAGAAGCTTTTTTCGAAAAAAAAAATTTGTCGAAGTTAAAAAATTTTTTGATTTTTTTTTTATTTTTATTTTTTTTTTTTTTCATTTTAATGAACCTAGGCCTATAGGGGAAAGCATTATTTTGTTGGCAGCAGTATTTCATTTTAATTTTGTTTTGTTTATTTTTTTTTTCAGAATATGTCGGTTTTGGAAAACCACCATTGGAGGTCCGCCGTGGGATGTCTTCTGGAAAGTGGAGTGGCCGAGCAAGTGATGCCTTACAGGGCCGAACTTGAAAAACAAATACGTGATCTCATATTAGCAACTGATATTAATAGACAACAAGAATTTTTAACAAAGTTCAAGGTAAGAAAATTTTTAAGTTATAACTTACTTAAGTAAGCTTATAAGTGAAAAATAGTATATTATGCACCTTGTATGCGAACTAAGTCTTTAGTGTTCGAGACTGAAGTTTTTTTGCTGAAACGGAGTCGAGGCAAAAAATTAGTCGAGAACACACAGTTCGCATAAATGGTCCATATAATATTTTTTCTACTACCTAAAGCTAGTAAATTTAAATATCTCTTAAAAACATAGTTAAAAAATTATTTTGACGTAGCTGTCAGTTTGAGAAATAAGTTGAAAAAGTTAATAGTTATCTTAATTTTTTTTTATTATAATGATTGACCTTCCTCAATAAAAATGCTCAACAACAGCCAATAATAAATAAGATCACTGATTTTATTGGTGGATAAAAAAGCCTTGACAACGGTAGATTATATATAAGCTATCACTAAATAGTAGAAAAAAATCTTTTTCTTCAAGCGTACTAAAATATTCATATTTTATAACTAGTTAGAAGTGATTTATTTTTTTACAGTAAAAAAATGAGTTCATTGTTGTACGCCGTAAAAAAAGTTAGTTAGCAAAACCACCACTGGCGGCAGCACTCTTTGACTTTTATGACAGCCATACTTCAAACTTGTTTGTTTATTATGTAAATAGGTGGTTGACTCGAGATTCTGTGCAAAAACCTTGTGTGGAATTAATTAAAAATGATTAAAGAAGACAAGTTACCATCGAAATCGCGAAAAGTGTACATTTAGCCTGGGAAAAAAATTTAAAATGAGCTAAGGAAGGTTTAAGTTTATTTCGAAAAAGTTTTATTGGCCTATTTTAATGACAAAACCATACTTTATTACTGAATAAATTAAATTCAATAATTAATATTTAAAAAAATATATATATAGGGTGCTTGAAGAAAAAATAGTATGTTCCACTCAGAGGAAAACTGTTTTTTTTACTCGTCTGTAGTTTCTACAGACTAGTAAAAAAAAGCTTCACTTTTCCTCTTAGTAAAACAATATACTATTTATTCGATTATACCTAACTAAAAACGCCACTTTTTGTATATAAAATCTGTGCGAAAATTTGTGTTTTCACCGAGGTTTTCGCACTAGTACGAAACCTATAATATTCGACGTTGATTGTTGATTGATATTAAAACTGGTGACATTAAATGTCAAATTTTAACCTTTTAACATCTTAATAATTATTAATATGTTAAAATCGAATGAAAATAGTGTATGATACAATGTATCATTGATACATGAACGAAATGGGTTTTTAGGGTGATCTTGGTTGGAAAAAAAAAATCGCCCTAAAATCACTATTTTTAAATGCATAAATCATAAATGACAATTATTTGAAAGTGAAAAAGGCAACTTAAAAGGCGCCTTTAAAACAAATATACACCCCTACAGTAACTGTTCTAAAATAAAGAAAACTTTTATTGTTTTCTGGGGCGCAAGAAAATTGTTTTTTTTTACGTGGTGCATTATTTAGTAGATTAGTTAACGCCTGAACGAAACTTAAGCTTTGAAAATAATCTTGTTTACCCACGGTGTTAAAAAATATAAAACTTTTTAAAACTTTTACTATAAACTTCCTCATCTATTTATAAGACAGACAGGCACGTTTCTTATGTAAATTGGCTATCGGTAAAAAAATCTGAATTTTTAGTATGATGTAGATTTTATACTTTTGACCAAAAGCTTCCATTGCCACAACTTAATCTGAACTTCAGATTCTTAAGGCTGGATTTGGAGATAGCATGCTATTTTCCAAATATTAACATTTTTTTGCACGAACAAGACCAAAACTTAATTGTACGCGTTTATTTGCGGGACTAAACTTGCCGTTTTTCTCCCTAGGGAAAAAAACATGGCAACCTTGATAATATTAATAGTTATTTATATACCAAGGGACTAAACTGGCTGTTTTAGTCCCGCTGCATGAGTGTTTCCTGAGCGAGCGCAGCCAGCGAGAGAAACAGAAATTCAAGGGACTAAAACAACCACGTTTAGTCCTGAGGTATATACACTATTTTTTGCAGGACCTAACATAATTTAGGTAGGTAGATAAAATTAAAATTAAAAACCATGCGTCTAAAATCGGTTGTTTTATTTTCGTAATTTAATCAAGTTGCCTGTAAATTGCGAAAAGTCAGTTTCAAGGCTATCGCGATTTCAATTGTTTTTTAATAGGGTTGACACAAACGTCAAAAAAATGGACGAAGATGATAAATTTTAAGTTATGTATAAATTGTTATAACAATGTATTTTTAAAGGTTTTCTTTGTTAAAATCAAATAAATTGGTTTGAATCGCTAATTTATTACAAAACATCATCAAACCTAATTTTTGAACCATCAAATCACATAGTAAGTATAATATTTTAATATTATCAAGGTTGCCGTGATTTTTATTCCCTTGGGAGAAAAACGGCAAGTTTAGTCCCGAAAATGAAAGCGTAAAATTAGGTTTTAGTCTTGGTCGTGCAAAAAATATTTTATACCTGCATACTACTTGCTTTACTGGTACAAAAATTAGGTTTGGTGCTGTATTGTAATAAATAAGCGATTCAGATCAACAAATTTATTTAATTTTAACATAGAAAACCTTTAAAAATAACATGTTTAAATCACTTAAAATTTATCGAAAAACTAACTTTTCGCGATTTACAGGTATCTTGATTAAATTACGACAATAAAAGACCCAATTTCAGACCCATGGTTTTTAATTTTATCTACCTACCTAAATTATGTTTGGTCGTGCAAAAAATAGTGTATATACCTCAGGACTAAACGTGGCTGTTTTAGTCCCTCGTATGAGTGTTTCCCCAGCGAGCGAAGGAAACAGGACTAAAACAGCCAGTTTAGTGCCTTGGTATACATATAAATAACTATTGTGATTAATTTTTCTTTAAGGCATTATTTGAGTTGGAGAAAAATAAATTATATCACATTTTATCAGTGTTTTATATGGGTTAAAAATAAAAAAATTAAATTTATTGTTTCTAGAAAACTGTATAATTATTCATAAAATCTCATCAATCTCTGGTATTCCAATTAATCATTTTTATTCAACTAGAAATAAACTAGGGAATTTATAATAATTATTAATGAAAAGCATTATAATGGTTTTATGCAACCACACTCTTAAAAGTAAAATAAAATACTATTTAATTCGAGAAAGATTATAAAATAAATAATCCTGTTAATTAAAATATACAGTGCGGTCCAAAAGTCACCCCCCCCCCCTTTTAACTTTTGAACGAGTTGAGATATCGACTTTAAATTTAGAACTCTTAAATAAGACAACTTAAACTATCTTTTAGCATATATTTGATATTTTCAGCTCTTAAAATGTGGGCAGGGGGTATGGGGGGACATTTTTTTAAATGGAAAGGGGGGTCGTGTGATACATCATTTTAAAGCTTATAAAATTCTCTATTTAAACTAAAATTTTTAAATTTTTTAAAAATGTTTTTTAAGATATAAATAACTTTCACTTTCGGGTTTAGACCGTGTTAATGGATTTTCACTTTCCGACGTTTCGTCTCTTACTACTAGAGACATCTTCAGGGATTAATCTGAAACTGAGAGACGAGACGAAACGTCGGAAAGTGAAAATCCATTAACACGGTCTAAACCCGAAAGTGAAAGTTATTTATATCTTAATGGCCGTGAAAGCTTAAAATCTAAAAATGTTTTTAAGGTTTTGATTTTTCAATTTTTTGTGCTAAAACAATCGATTTTTTAAGTTTTTTTTATAATTTTTTATTTATGTCAACTAAAATTAGTTTAAAAATATAATTAACATTTTTTTATGATGAAATTAGGCATTTTTAAAAAATTATTTGTTTTTTTTTATTTATGTCAACTAAAATATAATTAACATTTTTTTATGATGAAATTAGGCATTTTTAAAAAATTATTTGTTTTTTTTTAGAGGAATTTTGACATTAATACCCATTTTCAACCCCATTTTAAACCCAATTTTTTTTTTTTTAATTTAAAAATATGGAGTTAAATGGAGAATTTTATAAGCTTTAAAATGATGTATTACACGACCCCCTTTCCATTAAAAAAAATGTGCCCCCATGCCCCTGCCCACATTTTAAGAGCTGAAAGTATTAAATATATGCTAAAAGATAGTTTAAGTTGTCTTATTTAAAAGTTGAAGTCGATATCTCAACTGTTTCAAAAGTTAAGAGGGGGGGGGGTGACTTTTGGACCGCTCTGTATAATTATTGACTCTTAAAAAAGTTGTATTTATACTAGCATTAAATTTATTTTATTTAAAAATAATGATTATATTAATAATATTAGTAATTCTAAAATAATTGATTCATTTTTCCTAGGACCCAACACTTACACATAAAAAACTAGATGAAACGTTGCAAGCACCCTGTCACGGTTCACCTGGGCGATTTTAAATAAAAATTTCGTGGACCCCTACATTTTTTGGACTAAAACATACCTGATGACATAAGAAATCAATTTCCATTTGAAAGAAAATCGTAAAAGATACACTTTTTTAGAAAGATTAAAAAACGTTTTTTTGAGTAATAGAGTGTGTCAAAAAATCCCGATTTTCGAAATCGAAAACGCTCTCTGGCTCAAAAGTGGCTGCTTAGTAAAAAACTGTGGCCACTCAAAAATGAGCCAATTTGATCAATATTTAGAGGTAGCTCAAAGCACTCAAACTTTGAAAAATATCGGTACCTGTTTTTCGGATAAAAAGTGATTGTATATAAAATTAAGGAAATTTTGAAGGGTTTCTTTGGTAATATTTAGAAACAATACTAATTGTGAGAAAACTAAAAAAATTATATTCCTTCTCCCCTTAAGTTAGAACATAAAAAAACGCCAATTATTTGAAGATTTCGCGAAAATTTATTAAAAATGGGCATATTTAAAAGAACATAACTTCCTTAGGAATGATTTTTTGACCAAGGAACATATAAACTTTTTCTAGGTTTTTAATGTTAAATAACCACCCATTACTAAAATATTTGTTTTTTGCTTTATATTTTTTAATTTTTTTATTTTTGGTTCTTCATGCGTAAAAATTTACTTTTAAATGCATTTATCTTTAAAACGGTTAAACCTGCGATGTTAAACCACAGAAACTTTTTTGTATATTTTTACATAAAAAAATATTCCAACCAAAAAATAAAAAAAAAGTAGGGGAGAGTGGGCCACCATGAGACATGGGCCACCATGAGAATTTGAAATATGCTTAAGCGGGAAAGAGATTGAGTGCCACTGGTCATATAGTAGTTACCTCCCCACCCATACGCACATACCAATATATTTTTGTACCCGGCCCGCCTAGCATCAGTTGAGCTGTGGCTGTGACCGGAGATTGTGAGTGGCAAAGTTGTTCGCGCTGATACGTTTAAAAAACCACGGTGAGTGTAAAATTAAGTTTCAAGCTAAGGTTTTTATATTAATTTAAAGTACAACTAATGGTCTTTAACATTTTATGAAAGAAATGTTATTTTTTTGATAAAAAAATTTTATTTTTTTGTACACATGCATTTGGGCCACCATGAGACATTTTAGCATGGGCCACAAAGAGACTGTCTCCTGTTGGCCCATTTTACTTTTTCATTCGAATCATTTAAAATTTTGTTTTTTAAGTATTTTTATTATTATATGGCATTGTTTTAGATGTCTAGGGGACGTAAAAAAATTATTTTAGTATCTTTTTTTGTATATGTGCATTTGGGCTACCATAAGACATGGGCACCAAGAGACTGTCTCATGGTGGCCCATTTTACTTTTTCATTCGAATCATTTTAATTTTTTTTTTTTTGAAGAATTTTTATTATTATATGGCATTGTTTTAGATGTCTAGAGGACGTAAGAGAAAGACTAGAAAAGGAACATTTCCGGAACAAGCAATGCGAACAGCAGTTTATCAGGTGTTAGAAGGCGAAAATGGCGTAAGACTTTCTTTACGTAAAGCTGCTGAAAACAATGGTGTTTCTTTCCAAACTTTACAGCGTTACGTAAAAAAACAAAAAAATAAAGAACCCAACGTGGAAATTTCCATGAAAAGCAATTTTAGTCATCGGTTGATTTTCACTGCAGAAGAAGAAAATGAATTGGTCGACTATATAATAACATGTTCAAAAATGTGTTATGGACGAACAACCAAGGATGCTAGATCCCTTGCCTACGAAATGGCCAAAATAAATAATAAAAAGATTCCCGAAGTATGGGAACGGGATAAACTGGCAGGCATTGACTGGCTACAGGGGTTTTTAAAAAGAAACAATGAAAAGCTACGTATACGTCAACCGGAAGGATGTAGTCTCTCAAGAGCAACCTCTTTTAACAAAAACAATGTTAATATTTTTTATGACAATCTTGAAGCAGCTTACACTCGATCGGAACATTTTGCTGACGGTACTCGAGTATACAACCTAGACGAAACCGGTACTACTACCGTGCATAAACCAAAAAAAGTTTTGGCCTCAAAAGGCATCAAACAAGTAAGTCAGTGTACCAGTGGGGAACGAGGCCAACTAGTAACAACCTGCTGCATTATAAGTACCTCTGGAAATTCATTGCCACCCATCATGATATTTCCAAGAAAGAATTATAAAGCTCACATGATAAATGGTGCTCCACCTGGCACTTTGGGCCTTGCAACTCCATCTGGTTGGATGAATACAGAGCTTTTTCCTATAGTAATGCGTCATTTTATAAAGTTTAGTGGATCTACTAATGAAAAACCAACAATTTTAATACTCGACAATCATGAGAGTCATCTAGGCATTAAAACAATAAACTTGGCTAAAGAAAATGGCGTTATAATGGTAACTTTACCACCTCATTGTAGCCATAAGCTACAGCCGTTAGACGTGGCAGTTTACGCCCCATTAAAAGCACATTACAACAGTGCTATCAATACCTGGATGACACATAAACCTGGAGTACCAATGACAATTTATAATGTTGCAAAATGCTTAGGAATAGCATTTGAACGTTCTATGACTCCTAAAAATATAAAATCCGGATTTAGGAAATCAGGAATTTTTCCATTTGACAGAAATGTTTTTACCAGTGATGACTATTTATCTAGTTACATAACTGACAGAGATTTGCCCTCAAATACTCCTGTGTTAAATGAAGATCTTCACATTCCATCCAGATTAAAACCAAGAGATGCAATCCCTTCCACATCAAAACAGAAAGAACCCCTTAACCTTCCTAGTAATTTTAAACCGGAAGAAGACGTCTTCAAAAATGCCCAACCACCGGTAGAAAAAGATAGAGAAGGCGTACACGAAGACGTAGACAAAGACGTAGACGAAGACGAAGATGTAGACGAAGACGTAAACGAAGATATAGACGAAGACGTAGACAAAGACGTAGACGAAGATGTAGACTTAAACGAAGACGTATTTAAAATTGCTGAAACATCCGATATCGAAAAGGAAACAGAAAAAGTTATTGACTTATTTCAAAACATTTCTAATAGCCGAGATTCTGAACAAAGCGCTTTAATAAATGTAAGTTCTAACGTACTGTGCATAAAAAGAAGTATTGATAATAAAATAAATAAAGGCATTATTAGTCCAGCACAATTTAAAGGATATCCTAAAGCAGTAGAGAGAAAAGTGAAAAATAATCAGCGTAAGAAAGCTAAAAGTATGATTGCGACTGACACACCTGAAAAAGAGAAAATAGAACAAAAAAATATGGAAAAGATGGAAAAACAAAGCCAAAAACGTAAGAACGAAGCTAAAAGAGCCACAAAAAATATATTTCTCAAGAAAAGAAAAATGGAGATCAAGAAAATATCTTCCAGTGAAGATGAAGATTACAGTGAAGATTCTGAGAAAACACAAGAAAATATTTATTTTCAAGCAATAGACCCTTTAAAATTTAAAAATATAGACAGGTCTCTGCATCCTAATGATTTTGTCCTTGTACAATTTAATTCAAAAAATATATATTATATTGGTAAGGTAATGGAGAACCAAAAATCCGAAACAGACATTCAAATAAATTTCCTACGAAAATCGTCGAAAATTGAAAGTTATCTCTTTCCCTCCATTCCAGATATAGGAATGATTCCTATTACAGATATTAAAATGATTTTACCTCCTCCTTTCAATCCAGGAAACACAAAGAGATTAAAGTCTTATTACAAATTTAATGTTAATTTAAGTAAACTTAATATGCGCTAATTTTAATTAACGCGCTTCAACCAAAAAATATTATTTCTTGTCTTATTTTATTGAATGTTCTATTTCTTTCATAAATAATATAATTTAGTTTTATATATAATATGCTTTAGTTTCATATATAATATGCCTTAGTTTCATATATAATATACTTTATTTTGTTTTACTGTTCAAACAGTTTTGCTATTTTGTTTTAATATTATATTTTATTGTTCTGATAATATATAAGTTCTTTTCTGTTCTGATAATATATAATAATGATAATAAAATCTTGAATGATTTTTAGCTTTGTATGGGCCACCCTGAGACACTATTTTATGCCAAATATTCGTTTTTTTTTAAATTTACCTATGTCTTATGGTGGCCCTATGGGCGGGCCACCCTGAGACACTATGCCGAAAAAAACAATTTTGGATATATTTTTGTTACCGAAAGGCTTATTGGTATTTAGTATTTAGTAGTACTTAATTTATTGTTACATTTAGGTGACATAATTACCCAATTTTTTATTGTTTTTTTTTAAATTTACTTATGTCTTATGGTGGCCCCTGTTAGCATTTATCTATGTCTTATAGTGGCCCTATAGGCGGGCCACCCTGAGACACCATGCAAAGAATTATTTTTGGATATATTTTTGTTACCGAAAGAGTTATTGGTATTTAGTACTTTATTTATTGTTACATTTAGGTGACATAACTACTCAAAATTCTTTAGTTTTTTTTTTAAATTTACTGTGTCTTACGGTGGCCCTATAGGTAGGCTACCTTGAGACACTGAGCCGAAAACAATTTTTGGATATATTTTTGTTGCCGGAAGAGATATTGGATCTTAGTATTTTTTTTATTGTTTATTTAAGCCAAAATAATTACCCAAAATTTATTTCACTAATATATTTTTAATAACAACTGAAATAATTAGGGTTGAATTTTTAAGTCTCATGGTGGCCCACTCTCCCCTACACCAAAAAAAGTTTTAGGCAAAAAACAGAAAATTCACCCGGTTCCTAATCGAAATTATTTTTTTTTACTCAACTTGAGGAAAAAAATTATGTCTTCTGTATAGTCATGTAGGTTAACATGTATATATGCTTATATACTAATAAATAATTTTAAAGATTTTTTATTTATGCACTTTTAAAAACTTGAAAAAATTAAATTTTCGCGAAATCTTTAAATAATTGGCGATTTTTTCTTGTTCTAACTTAAGGGGAGGGGGATATAATTGTTTTAGTTCTTACATAGTAGTATTGTTTCTAAATATTACCAAAGAAACACTCCAAAATTTCCTCAATATTTATCGGTATCAGTTCTTATCCGAAAAACAGGTATCGATTTTTTTTAAGTTGAGTGCTTTGAGCTAACTCTAAACATTTATCGATTTGGCTCATTTTTGAGTGGCCACTATTTTTTACTAAGGAGCAACTTTTAAGCCAGAGAGCGTTTTTGATTTTAAAAATCGCGAGTTTTTGACACACCTTATTACTCAAAAAAACGTTTTTTTATCTGTCTAAAAAAGTGTATCTTTTACGATTTTCTTTCAAATGGGAATTGATTTCTAATGTCATCAGTTATGTTTTAATCTAAAAAATGTAGGGGTCCACGAAATTTTTATTTAAAATCGCCCAGGTGAACCGTGCTGTCAAAACATCGGCACTATTGGGAAAACTAATAACATTATATTAGTTTCATCTATTAAAACATTATATTCTAGCAAAAAACTGTGTATAACATTTGTTATAGGGCTTAAAAAGAGCTTTTATTTAAAATATAATTTTTTGAAATAGGATAATAAATATGTGAGATATGCTAAAAAAACCTTTTACTGCTTTAAACGCCAATATCTCGAAAACAATGCGTTTTAGGAAAACGTTGTTTATAACATATATGGACCAATTTAAAATTATCTTTTATGTAAGTGCTAAATTAACCAAATACAATAATAATTGCCTTAATTATAAACAAAAAACGCTAAAAATAGGAGTTTTACCCTATTTTTACCCCCTTACCCCCAATCGTTTACCCCATAAATCTAATCAGCTCTTCGGAATACGATAAGAAACAATATGCAAAAAACCGCAAGTCGATATCTCATGTATAAATGGAGTTAGAGAGTTTACACTCAGACACAGACAGACAGACAGACAGACAGACAGACAGACAGACAGACGGACTTTTTTTTTTTTTTTACTGATTTCGACTCAGAATGGTCTAAAACGTCGAGAAATGTGAAAAAAACGTGGTCAAAGATTTTGACTTTTCGGCGAAGATTTCAATACATCGGCACTCTTAGTAGCACTAAGTGCCGATGTAAAACACAAAAATTGTCATTTAACAGCAGATATGTAAAATCAGCTGATTGTCACTTACCGACCGCTGTCATGGCAACGGCTGCAAAATAAGTACTAACAACTAACTATAGGTCGTAGGAAAACACAAACTTTACTTCATAATATTTTTAAGAAATTTTAAAAGTTTTATAATCTACAATTAACAATATTTTTTATTTTATTTTAGAGACATTTAGACGAGGGGACATTAGACTTAAGAAAAATGGAAAACCGGCAGTTTATTTTGCAAATCGCACTCAAATGTGCCGATATTTCCAATCCCACGAGGCCGTGGGATATCTCCCACAAATGGAGCATGAAAGTGTGCGACGAGTTTTTCCGACAGGGCGAGTTCGAGAGAAAGCTTAATCTTCCAGTTACTTCCATTTGCGATCAACAATCGACTTCTGTTGCCAAAATTCAAGTTGGTAAGTAGAAAATTGGAAAGGTTTATTTTTTTTTGAAAAATACAAGATATTTCCTTTCAGTGCTAACCAATATTCAAGTAGCAAACTACGCCATTTTTAAGTAAAACTGAGCTTTTCAAACGTGCTCCTACAGTCCCGACACCATAATACCCAGTAAATACGTGAGGTTGCAGATATCCCGAAGAATTCTTAAAAAGGAATACATTGTGACTTGTCAGCGCAACCACTATGCAACTTTTATAAAACGTTTTTCTGTGATAACAATTTAATTCTTCAGCACTTCTTGTAGAAGTTTTGTCTACTTCCACTGCTGTATTTGTATCCTACCAGTAATTTTTCAATAAGTACCTAACTTAATATATTAATTTTAGTTAAGGCCTAGGTCATGCTAATTTAGTGCAAATTACTGGATTAATCCAGTTTACTAATTAGTAAATAAATAAATATAAATAAATAAATAAATAATCAATTTATTTCATAATTTAAAACAGGATATTTGCCATGGTACACACATAAATAAACAATTTTGAATACGAAACACGTCTAAAAGGAAACATACATAAAATGTATAGATAAATTTACAAATAAATATATAAATAAAACACATAAAATAATTTACGTATCACATATTTAGATATTCTAAGATTGAGTACGGTTCAAGACTCATTAACAGGTTAAATACCAGGTTTTTATATCTCTTAAAATTTCTTGTACTTTTTATAGTTTCTGGTAGTTTGTTATAGACTGATACACATGCGTAGAAGCAGCTCTTTTCATAAAGTGTTAACCTATGAATAGAGAAGTTATAGTCCAAGCTTCTGGCACTTACACTCCTATTAAAAAGGTGAATATTTTTATACATAAACATTAACAGTTCATAGATATAAACTCCTGTGAGTGTTAAAATATTGTTTCCCCTGAAATGGCCTCTGCATGACTCGTTAAAGTTTAAGCCTATCATGACTCTAAGCGTTCTTTTCTGAATTGCAAATACTTCCTGTACGTTAGTGCTCTGTCCCCAGAAGACTATCCCATATTTTAAAATAGACTGGAAACTAGAATAGTAGACCACCTTTAGGGTCTCAAAATTTATGTAAGATTTAAGTACTCGAAGGGAATACAGGGATTTGTTTAACTTTTTGGTTACCTCTTCTAGATGTAAATTCCAGTTGAGGTTTTCATCTAGAGCAAGACCTAGAAATTTTGTTACACTTGTGGTACTAATCATAATATCATCGAAAGGCATAAGTTCTGGTGTTACAAAATTTGATCTAGAGGTTTTAAAAAACATGATGTTTGTTTTATCATTATTCAAGATAAGCTTATTTTTTAAAAACCATTTGAGAGTATCTTTTATTCTAACTTAAAAACTGTTCCGGAGGTCCGTAAAAGTTTTTGCTTTTATTATTATATTTGTATCATCTGCAAAGTTTACTGATGATATTATGTCGTTAATATATATAACAAAAAGTATAGGTCCAATTATACTACCCTGTGGTATTCCCACCGAGACATAAATTGGGTCTGAGACATGAGTTTGATCTTCTTTAATAAATGGGGACCCTCTGTGCCTGCCATTGGGAATACACTATGTAGTCTACAGCTTTCCCCTTTAACAAACAAGCTTGTTTGTTACAAAAAACTTGCAAGTTGCGAAGTTTATTAGAAGTACATATACATATAAATATATAAAAAAAGTAATTGTTACTATGTATAGAATTCTTTATGAATATAATGTACATCCCTACAGTAAAACTTAGAACACAAACGTGCAATTTGCGAAGTTTTGTAATTCCTGGCGTGGCGGACATTCGTAATTCTCCAGCAAGTTCTGAAGAACGAAACAAGAAGTCTATAAGAAGTTGAACTTCTTGATGCAACTTTGTGTGAACTTTTTGTAGAAGTTTTGTGTTTACTGGGTAGGATCGTTAAATTTACCAGTAAGCATGACGCGTCGCTCCTCTCTAGAAATAAAGCGATGACGCACCGGTGCGTCATCAGTACTAAAAGTGTTAAAACGGTGTCTAATACTTTAAATTTGATGAGGTTTAAGCGAAGATATTTAATTCAAAAATTATGAGCTAGCCGAGATGGATGCGCATCGAACGTCTTCTTTTTACAGTTAGTTAATCTTAGGAAGGGTTTTGCACTTCATGAAATTCTATTCAAAGTTCTATTCAAAGGGAATTTTTCATGATATTTACACACAATGTAAAAATTGTGGGTAAAATTAAAGTGTGATAATAATATTAAATTGTAAAACTCATAAATTAAACTGATTTTTAACTGATTTTTTTTTAATTTACCCTTTAAATTAACAATTTCAACGTAATTTAACGTTTTATCGTTAACTTTTAAAATTACAAAATTATTTTAAAATTACGTGAACTAGAGAAATTTTAATAAAGTCTATAATATATAGAGGGGCTAAGCCCCCCTGGCCTTGGTTTGAGCCCCCCCATGGCATTTTCGTTGAGCCCCCCACTGGTATTTTTTAAGTCACCTACCTTGGGGTGCCAATTTTTTTTGCAGGGGCGCCAAGTTTGGTAATTTTTGGGGCGCCAATTTTTTTTGTGGTGGCGCCAAGTTTAGGTTTAAACCGTCAGGGACAAAGCTTTTTTTTTGAGGGTGCCACTCTGGGGGCTGAGCCCCCCTTCTGGTTACGGCCCTGCATTAGCACATGATGCAGGTACATGTAACTTATACAAACATGATGTACATGATGATTGGTAACTTATACAAACTGCAATTTATTACTCGAATATAACGTAACTAATTGGAATAGTTAATTGGAGTTGGTATATTCATCATGTACAGAGGTAATTGATGCAAGGAACCGAACATTATTATTTTTTTTTTTGACATAAGATATTTCGAAATTTTCATGAGAGATTTGTGTCCGCTGAATCCGAATCTGGCCTCAGAATTGAGCTATTAGGTCTAGTTTTCCAGATAAACTGTGTAAACATGAAGAAAAATCGAACTTATTTTTCTTGAAAACCTGGCGTGATGGCAAAATTTTGCAATCAGATTCGGACAACACAAAATCTAAAGGAACGTATTTTTTTCCCTTAGGATTCTTCCAGTTCGTAGTATTGCCACTGTTTTCCGAATGGCACCGATTTCTGACGAGCACGCTTTCCACGCACATGATGAAAATCCTACAAGAAAACCGAAAGAAGTGGGAGGAGCGAGAAAAGGCGGAACAGGCCGAAGAGACTCAGACGGAGTTGTCCGAGGCCGAGCAGGATATCAGCGACGAGGAGGAGCCGACGAAACGGTCGTCGGAAACTCCGAGTATTATAGACTTTATACCTCCACCTCCCAGGTAAAATATAGTTTTTTTTTGCACTACCGAGAGTAAAACGTTATTTTACTCCCTCTTTCACGGGACTAAACTTACTGTTTTAGTCCCGCATCTGTATCATGTTATTTACGATAGCAGTACACTTTTAACTTGATATTTGGATGGCAATAAATTTAAAATAGCCTCTGCTGCCTGTTTCTCAATAACCCCATGTTTTGATAGGCTGCAGCATTATTTCATTAAAATCCATATTATTTCTTTTTCTTCAAAACTTGGTAAAATTTGTTCAACAGCGTGCCACATTCAAAATTTTACTTTCATATTAGAAAAAAACAATTGAAAACGGAAACCTGTCATTTCGCACTCATGGCTGTCTTGATTTAATTTTAAAAGAAATTGTATTGCATATATAGATTATTTTCTTCTAAATAAATGTATTAATTTAAATTTTATGTAAATGTACTGCCCTCCTTAGTTAAAACGCCCTAACTAACATTTTTGCCATTTTGGGCTTATCTGCATAAACCGGTTGCTCTATGCCATATTTATAAATATAGATAGATATATCTATTCTCCAGAATTCCCACCAGTCAGGGGTAACAGGAAAGTCAGGAAAAAGTCAGGGAAATTAAAATTGAAACCTGGAAGTCAGGAAATTTAGCCGTTTATTCGAAAATTTTAGGGGAAATAGCAATGTTAGTTGGGACGTTTTAACTAAGGAGGGCATATATATATATATATATATATATATATATATATATATATATTTTAATTTTAACACGTTGATGGACACACCCTATTGTCTGTTTTTTTATGAGAGTAATTTTTTTTTATATAAAAAGACAATGAAACATTTTTTATACGATAAATACGATGCGTACCGTTTGCAGCCTGGATACACATTTTGACACCGCACAGCCTTGTGTTCAAGTTTTCCAATATAGGCATGGCGCCAGTGTCCTTCAACGTGTTAAAAAAAAACAAAAAAAAAGTCAAAAGATTTTGAAAAAGTCATAGCGCAATTTCACACAGCCTCACAACTATAATAGCCCATTAAAAAAATATGTAAAACAGGTTTGGGCGACATCTAGTATTAAGTATACTTAATAGGCGTAAGCTAATGGTCTAAAGAAACATATTTCCACGTGAACTCACGTTCCGTGAGCATTTTTTTTAATACGCTGCTCATGGATTATAGTTGTGTGGCTGGACTATTGTCGTGTGAAATTAAGTTACCTTGTGTATTGGAACCGGTTTTCATCAAAAAAAATTTATAGGGTACTTACAGTATTATTTTTTTTATGATGCCTTTCTTTCCAATATATTGGAAACACAATTGGCCACACATAGGTTGTGGCTGCCTGAAAACATTTTTGATATATTCTTTCTTACAGCGAAATTAGAAGACAATCACTGGCGGTACCGACGCTGGAAAGTACTTTGGGAGTGCGCAGGCACTCGGTTCCAGTAAATATGGACCAATCACTGCCAAGGACGATTTACAGACGGGAAAGTTTGCCGGTGAGCCGGGCGGGAAGGGCGACCGTCAGTCCGCAGACGGAGTCCCGGGCCTCCAGCGGGCTGAGGGAAGAGGACGAGCTTTTGAAATACGGATCGCAATCTTCAGACATATCTTCTAGTCCACATAATTCTTCAGGTAAGATAACATTTTACAATTCAAAAAAAGCCACATAATAAAAAAACATCCAAAGCTTTAATATACCTGGAGGTTTTTAAGTAAAAACGGCAATCTTTTATATACCTGTTGGTCCAAGTCTTCATTTAAGATAATAAGTAATAATAAATATCTTGCTGAGGAACTCAAGGATTGTCTTCAATAGATTATACTTTTTACTTGATTTTACTAAGGCCTTTGATTGTGTACGCCCTAAACTTACACTACCTACGTAAACTTTATTTTTACAACTTTAATTTAAGGAACAATTAGGGTAAACAATTAACTTTATGAAGAAAAATAAAAAAATGTTTTTTTTTTCGAAATCGGCCCAAACGATTTTGTTCATTATTCCACAATATGACCCCATTCGTTTTTCTCGGAAAAGTCAAGGGTTGTAAAAAAGGGTAAATTTTTGTTTGTTTGTGTTGTTTTTTCCTTTACCAAATGTTAAATAAACTTCAGCGATACGCACCTCCTACCTGTGTAAAACGTCATAAATTCAAAGGTCTAAATTCTCTAAAACGTTGTATATGAAAGTAAATATTTGTCTAAAGTTAAACCATAGCACTACACGCGTCCTACTTTAGTAAGAAAGTATCATTGAATTCTTAGAGGTAAACTTTGATACATTAACTATTGTACAAATAACTGATTTATTTTTTTGCAGTAAATGATGATAATCCAGAACGACCACTCAGCGCCGAGAACCTGCTACCAGAACCAACCATCGCTTCGATGTCAAGCAGCGCTGCAGTCGGACGGCTGTCGTCAGTACTACAGGGTAACACACCGCAACCATCAAAGTGTCTAACCAGGCAACAGACCTTCCCGCCGCCTCAGCCGTACATGCGGATGAGATACATGTCGGCCACGGCCGAGATGTCCACTTGCAAGGAGATTGTCCATGAAGGTAAATTTCCGTAAAAAAATAAAAAAAAAAAGATTTTGATCATATCGCCCTTACCTATAAATTTCGAAACACCGTATCTGCAAAAAAAAATATTTTCGGTTCTGTACGTGATGACCAGTCGACTGGTAACATATACAAACTCCAATTAACTACTTCACTTAGCGTAACTTACGCTATATTCGAGTAGTAAATTGGAGTTTGTATAAGTTACATGCTGACTATGTACAAAGTTAATTAGTACAAAAAACCGAAAAAAAAATTCTACGATCTAATAGAAAAGTTAACATTTCTGCAAAAACAAATGAAGTTTTCAGATCACAAAATAACCTATTTCTTAGCATTAGGCGATATGTTTCTAATAAACCCTTAGATGTGTTAATGCCCAAGCTAGTTTTGTTATTAATAAGAAAAGAATGTTCCTATGCCATAATAATAATTAAAATTATAATTTTTATCAGTTTTTGGTCAAAGCGTCAAAAACAACTCGCCCTTTGTATCTACTCAGCGCAAAGTAGCGGGTTGTTTTTGATGCATCAATATATTTTAATATTCAGGGTTATTGTTTTAAATGGTCCTCCCGTAAAATTTGAATGGGATAAGATATAAACTTCAAACTTGGAATGTATATATCATACAACAAAGAATTGTATTTGAAGACTACACGACAAAAACGCTGAGGGTCACAGTGCGAATTAGGTCGACTTTTGCACTGTAAACCGTGCTTATTTATGTGAAAGTCGAACTTATTCGCATTGTGAACCTCACCGTTTTTGTCGTGTAGTCTTCAGTTGTAATATTTTTCAATCTCGTCGTGTTACTTTCTCAGTTGTATCTCCAAGAAATCGATTTTCGGTTCTTTGCACTTATCAACTCTGTACATGATGACTGATCCCAATTAGCAGGGCATGACCGTAGGATAGCCCCTAGGTCATAGGATATCCTAAGGCTGTCCTACGGTCAGGCCTGCTAATTGGGATAACATATATTAACTTTAATTAACTATCCCAGTTAGTTACCATTCATTATGTACCTATATGATTAGTGCAAGGAACCGAAAATCGATTGTTTGGAAATACGACTGAGAAATTAACAAGACGAGATTGAAAAATATTACAACTGAAGACTACACGACAAAAACGGTGAGGTTCACAATGCGAATAAGGTCGACTTCCACATAAATAAGCACGGTTTACTGTGCAAAAGTCGACCTAATTCGCACTGTGGCCCTCAGCGTTTTTGTCGTGTAGTCTTCAAATATGGATATGGAGATTGAGAAAATAGCACTACGACATGCCTGGTAAAGAAATAAAAACCGAAACGTTGGTGAATCAAAACCATTTTTAAACTTAATACGGATCCAAATTCATAATAAAAATCTATACCTACATTTCTCTGGATTTTTTTCCGTTGAATTACTGACGATCAATATTTCATGTAAAAAAGCCGAAACGTGGGAGAATTAAATGTCATTTTTAAATTTAATATGAACAGTATGATACCAAATTAATAATAAAAATCTATTGATGTCGTTGATTTTCTGTTAAATTCCTAATGATAAAAATCAGTATTATAGGAACATGGAATTTTGTATAGGCTATGCCATTCGCGTGATCAGGACACGAATGTTTTGACGCCTCGTTTGGACATACAAACACGTTAAAAACATAACCCTCCTTCTGTGTGGCTGTATTTGGGAAAAAATAACATATTCAACATAGGTATTAAATAAATTATTGGATGTGTTGATATCTAAGCTGATTTTTTTATTATTTAGGTACTGATAATAGTTACAGTTTTGGTTAAAGCGTCAAAAACAACTCGTTTCTTTACACCTAAACACCGCAAAGAAACGAACTGTTTAAGGGGACTTTTCGTTTCATAATTGAGAAAAAATAAAAAAATTTAATTTTTTTTTTGTGAAAAGAATATTGTATTTATTGAACTGATTTCTTTTGGATATATTTATAAAACATATGAAGAAAATCATTTTTTTTTGCATTTTTACTACATCTTGACTACTTCAGAGGGCGTCTTCCCTAAGACACTTTTTAAACGGCTTCCTGTAACACATAGAGTAAAAATTCCAACGGGATTCTATTCATAAGTCTAAATACTAGTAAGTAAACCTAAAAAATATTCTATTTTTTAATATTTTTATCATTTTATAAAAAAAAATCTGAAAAATGGAATGGCCCTCTAAAGTGATCAAGATGCAATTTTTTTTTCTATTCTTAATATGTTTTATAAATATGTCCAAAAGAAATCAGTTCAATAAATACAATATTTTTTTCACAAAAAAAAATAGGAAGTTTATTTTTTTTTTTCAATTATGAAACGAAAAGTCTCCTTAAGGCGCTTTAAATATAATAATATATTATTATAATATTAAAAATAATAATAATTCTTTATTTAACAGTTATTTTTTGGCGAAAAAGATAGAAAATACAAAGGGTCTTAATATAATAAAATGTTCTTCTATTTTCAGATAGTAGATCTAGCTCTTCTCACGGCTCATACGAAAACATATCAACCAATCACACTCAATACACAATTCCGACAATAGCAGTACTTAGCCCGAACAACGGGCGTCCGCCAGAGTTGGTTTCGCCCGAGGGACCATCGCAGAAACCACCGTTCAACAACCACAAGAGAGAAACCGAGGCTGCAGATAAGGAGAAAAGTTTGCAAGATAGTCAAGTTATCCTCAGAGTCAGGCCAAAGATACGAAAAGGAGAATGTGGATCCTAGAAGATTGCCCACAACTGTAAGTCCACCTGGTTTAATCATTATTAACTGTGGAAAACCCGTTACTAAAATCGAGAGAAAAATCTTTTTTTTTGCATTTTCGGCTTTAGAATATTATGAAACGTCGAGAAAATGTGAAAACAAGCGGGTCTTTCACCTAACGAATCAGAACCTTTGTTATTTTCGTCATCAAATATGGTTACAATAGGCGTAGGATAAGGGGGGCAAAAACGGACAAAAAACTATAATTTTTAGTGATATCTCACTTATTACTATAGTAAGAAAAAAATTACAAAGTTAAAAATAATTTATATCATAATTTCCGACAAAAACATATGTAATAATTTTGTTGTAGGACTATTAGTTCTCGAGATATATAGGCGCCTAGGCATTTCAATGTAGGTATTTTGATATTTTTTTACAATAACATTTCACTTTTGACATCTGATCATAATTAGATGTCAAAAGCCAAATTTCAATTTTTTTTTAATAAATTTTCATTTGATAATGGCACGGCCGAGTAAAAAACAATTCGATAAAACTGAAAAAAGAAAACTTATCATCATCAACATCATAATCACCATGACCAAATTTTTAATTTTCATAAAAGTTTCTGCATCCTATATACTTTGTTCTTTTGTATTACATTCTCCAAGCTCCCTCTCTAAATTTTCTCTCAAGTTCTCTTGTCTAAGACATGACATGATGTCTTATTGCATGTCCCACCATTTCATCCTCCTATTTTCATACGTTACAAGTTACGCTTTTCTAGAAACCTCTTTAATATGCTCTCGTTTGTATTCCTATCTGACCATTTTTTCTTGAACATTATCCTGTAAACTCGGCCCAGTGGTTAAAAAATTACTTCTAGTGATATTTTTATTACACATTGCGCTTTTGATAATTGTTTGACATATAAATTGACTGTCATTTTAAGTAGCTATTACAAATAATTTTCAAAAGTTTTTAGAAAGTGATAGTTTGTTAAAAATTATAATTATAGTAAGTTTTATTCATAATAGCTGACCTGGTGATACCCAAAACTTATCTAAAATTATGTTTTTTTAAATACAATTATGGACAGTATTATTTTTAACTTGCGAGAAAATCTCTGCACATTGTTTACTATGAGACTTATTAAGCACTGAGTTACATTGACTTCATCTAAACGAAACATTTTTAGATCCATTCATTAGGTTTAAAGACTTTTCTTATTATTCTAGTTTCTCAAAAAAATATTTGGATTTTTTTTTAAATGTCAAAAATATGATTTGATTGACAATGAATTTGAAACAATACAGCAACCTTACATAGGGAATTAAATTTATTCTACCAATTACACAACAAAAAACAAATGAGCATCAACCCACATAGATTCTGCGCGGAGTTTAACACCTGGTTAAATATTTACTTTTTTGTATGACATGCAAATATAACTATAGGTTTAATATATAAAACCATATTCAAACGTTGTCATTAGGGTAAACCATTTGCTTTATTGTTTTTCTATTAAAATAAATGATAACCGTTTTTTTAACACGTTTTTATAAAATTAGTTTTTTAATATTTATGATTGTTATTTCAGAGACGAGGGTCAGCACCAGTAACTTTACCAGTAGTGAAACCAGATGATTTTCTACTCCCTGCAGGCGGGGGGCTCCAGTCATCTGATACACAATCCTTCAGAAGGGGTTCAGTGCCAATTGAATTTGCTCATTATCGTAAGTATACTGAAAGGTCCCAATACCGAACCTTGCGGACAACAAATTATAAAGATGTTGAATGCATAGTTAGCCACGTGTTTTGACTTGAAAATTACTTATGGCTCGAAACCCATAAATCTTGTCACGATTTTGAGATCGAAAAACGTTACCATAGGCTTGTCACGATTTTTTGATCGAAAAGCGTTTCTGTAGGCCATAGGCTTTTCACGATTTTGTGACCAAAAAGCGTTACCATAGGCAATGGGAATCTGTTTTGACATTAAAAATGTCTTATGGCTCGAAATCCTTGAATTTTGTCACGATTTTGTGTTATCGAAAAACCGTTATCATAGGCCATAAGCCATAGAATCTGTTTTATTTGTTTTACCGAAAAGCGTTACCATTTAATGTAAGAAAAAGTTCCTTGTTGATATCGCAATCGTCAATGAATTTCCCATAAGACATTTTGAATACCTATCGTTTTTCTAATTTAATAAAAAACCCGTTGAATTTTTTCACAATCAAATAATTGAATGTACATTGTTTTTCCATGGTTGTTCTATAAAACTTAGGATTTGGGTATTGTTATTGGTTTCAATGCTAGGTTTTAGATTTTTCCTATTGAGTTTGCTCATTATCATAAGTATAAGAAACGGACCCAGTGCAGAACCTTGTGGAACACTAAGTTATAAAGATAACTACATGTTGTGTTTACATGAATTTTCTTATTTTTTATTTCCTTTAGAAAGGGTGCCAATTAAATATTTAAATGTGCAAAAAGTCCATGAATATTCTGTATTGTTATTTGTTTTAATTTTAGGTTTTGAATTTGTTTTTGAATTAGGTTTCCTGAATCAAAACCAGTAAACGTATTTTTCATGAAGCTTATAAGGTTTCACCTCGGTTCTTTTTTCCAGATACCTACGAAGACGAGAACCAAGAACCGGTAATCAACATCACCCCCAGTCGAAACGACCCGTTCCTTCTGGCAATACCAGCGCCGCGGCTCCGCCCCGCTGGATCTGCCGCCCCTGTCGAGCAGCGAGCGCGGCGCGAACTGACGCGCCACACCAGCCTGAACGGCAAGGGGCCGACGCGGCAAAAAGCAGCTGCTGCGACGACAGTTCCGGAGGCCCGGAAACCGTCTGTTTCCCGGTAGACGCCGAAGCCTTGTCTCGTTTGTTGCTACGGAGACCTGAGAATCCTGATGCGCTGCTGGCTCGGCGTCGCGGATCACTGCCTATTGAAGTCCTGACTGTTGGGCACTCTGGTAAGTCATGTCAAAATATAATAAAGTGCAACGCCCTTTAATATTAGATTTTTCGTTCAAGTTTTTCTTTGTCACCTAAATCAAGTTCTATCATTAAATTTAAACATTTTTTATTTTTTTTACCTTTAAATAAATATTCACTTTAGTACGTGCTAAAGTTATAATTAAACACCTTCGCTGCTTTAGTCACTTTTTGGCTCCCAGCACAGACTGCGTTTCGGGGCATATAAGTCCCGAACGTACTTTGCACAGACTGCGTTTCGGGGTATATATGGTACGAAAACGTACTTGTACATAATTGGATTCTGTGACCTAGAGATCTTCGTTTAGACAAAAAATACAAGTCTTGTTAAGGGCATATTCATAGGCTCGCATAACAAAAAAGTACATTTAATTTTCTATAATACTATTTTTTATTTTCCACACACAATTGTGTGACTAAAGCCAACAAAAAAAAAAGTTGTCTGTGCTGTCTTATGTATTTTGGGATGCTGAACACGAATCTGAAACAAAAAAAGCAACTCATGGGCTCATTTTTTTTGCTACACTGAAAAAACTGTAAAATTGTGAAAATCTTATATTATTAGTCTTAATAGTCCCCAAAATAAGAATGCTGTGCAGTTACATCCGGAATGTACTAAAACTCCGCGCATTTATTCTTTTAATTCTCTTCTTTTTATACTATGTTTTTATACAATTTTATTTTATTTTTTTTTATATTCAACCAAATCAAATAACTTTAATTACTTTAATTACTCATTAAAATGTACTCTTTTTAGTAATATGTATATATATATATATATATATATATATATATATATTTTTTTTTTTTTTTGCGATGTTGGCATTAGGCTAATACCAAACTTGTAATAAGATAAATCTTTAGATGATACAATAAAAAATCTAATCTAATCTAATATTATTAGTCTGCAATTTCAGTGTAGCAAAAAAATGAACCTTTGCTTTGCCTTGCTTTTTTTATGGCAGATTCGTCTACACCACCCCAAAATACACAAGAATAGGTGAGTCTCAACCCCAGCACAGAAAACTTATTGTTGTGGGCCCGTGTTAGCTACTGTGTTTATTGGCATATATGGGCGGTGGTTTTAATATAAATATAATCTGGGGTGTGTTTTGGGGTCTATATGGGTAGAAATATTGTGACCCGAACCGCACACAGAAACTAAGTTGGTTTCATGTGCGTTTCGGGGCATATATGCCCTAGTAGCAAATGATGTTATTTCACTGAAAATTAACATTAAATTAAAGTGAATTTTTTAACATCATTGAATAACATCACCACAACATCATTATCAGGTTATTTAGTAAAATAAAAATAATTCACTGGAAATTAACATCAAAATGATGTAAATTTTGAAACTAAATAATTATGTTAACAGACAACATCAATACGACGTTAGTTTTTCGTCACCTTTTAACATCAATTTATTTCCCTGCAAATTAACATCTAAATGATGTGAATTTTGAAACTAAATAATAATGTTAACAGACAACATCATTACCACGTTAGTTTTTCGTCACCTTATAACATCAATTTATTTCACTGGAAATTAACATCAAAATGATGTGTACTTTGAAACTAAATAATAATGTTAACAGACAACATCAATACCACGTTAGTTTTTTGCCACCTTTTAACACCAATTTATTTCACTGGAAATTAACATCGAAATGATGTGAATTTTGAAACTAAATAATAATATTAATAGAAAACATCGTTTTGACGTTCCATTGGTTACATCATTTGTGAACGTTGATGTAGGTACGGCGTTATCTCGCCATTTTATGTTTGTGAGTGTTTTATCAGAAATAAGAACTTTTGTCTCTGGATTTATGATTCCAAGCAAAGTGATACAATATATTATATATATTTTTTGGATACAATAGTGAATATGGATAAAATAGAGCAAAAAGTATGTAAAATATTAATTAATTAAATTTTTGTATAATGTACGTGCATTTGAATTTCCTAAAAGTTACATATAACCTCAATTCTTTGTTAATAATTTTAATTCTGAAAGTTTAAGAAATAGATTAATGGAATATTTGTTTAAAATTAAAAAAAATCTGTTCCTTAAAATGGTACAATTACGTCTTTAAGTAAAAGTAACTTCTTCCAAAAATCAAATCAAAACATCAAATTCATGTTATATATGTGATATTACAATGACGTTATTTCAAGAACATCAAATTCATGTTGTATAGTTGATATCAAAATTACGTTATTTCAAGAACATCAAATTCATGTTATATATGTGATATCACAATTACGTTATTTTAAGAACATCAAATTGATGTTATTTTAAGGACATCATCCTGTGATGTTATTTGGGGAGGAAATAGGACATCCATAACATGTGGAAATGATGTGAAATTTCACTAAAATTGTAACATCACATGTCACGTATTAACATGATATTCACGTGGATTTGATGTTATTTTGCTACTAGGGTGGGCCAAACTTGATTTATGTAAAAGTAAGTTATGTACGCAATTCTGAAACTATAGCTACAAATAATTTTAAAATATCTTTAAAAACACATTTTTTAAGGCAAACGCACCAATCGCAGTTTCATAGAAGTGTAGCCGCACTCTGAGCAGGGACATATATGCCCCGAAACGCAGCGAACGTGTTAACATCAAAGCATCAACACATGTTGCACCACACTCTAAACAGCTGTTAGGCGACATAACAAAATTGGCTTTCAATTTGCGCTAATAAATTGCGCAGGAAACTATGGAGGTTAAAACAAAGTTACATTTAAGTTACTAAGTTACTTACTAAGTTACTTACTAAGTTACTAAAACAACATGTTTAACGTTTATAATATACTTTTATTAGCTAAATTATATTGTGTCCATATGGTTACATAATAATATTATCAGGGGTCAGGGGAAAAACGATCATAGTCCATTTTTGTCGAAAATTCGTTATATACACCATCTTGTAGTTCGCGACCCAAGCTTTCAGGTGACTATGTCGGTTTTAAGCAAAAACAATTACAGTCGCTGTAACGAATTTAAATAGAAACGATATACAGCGTAAGAACGGTCAGAGTCCGAGCGATACCATAAAAAACAATTAAAGTCCATAGTTTCGCATCGGTAACTAAGGAAACGTATTTTTGATTGTAAATGCACTAAGCCTGTTGGGCTGTTTTATAACATAAAAAAGCGATCAGAGTCCTGGACTGTGATCGATTTTATAAAGTCATATGTGTAGTTCTGTTGCATCTTTCGCTTTGAACCTCAAAGGTAATGTTAAAAACCTTGGTAGGTAATATTATTTTGCTGTGAAATAAGTATGTGACGAGATGAAACAATAATTGACGTGACTTTGAAACTGTAATCATACAATATGAGTCTGTAAACCTTAATTTCGCTATTCTGTGAAAAGTAGTTATTGTGACTCTGATCGTTTTTCCCCTGACCCCTTGAACGATAACATATTATGTTATCATTCATCATGTACAGCGTTAATTAGTGCAAGGAACCTAAAATAGATTTTTTTGAGATACGACATTTCAAAATTTACTAGTCGATATATTATTCTTTAAACATCTACAAAATGTAATTTTTTTTTCGAAACCTTTTTTACAAACTCCATTGTATTTTATTTCTTTTTCAGTGTTTTGACGGTTGCCTCTGGCGCCCATTGGGCACGGACAAAACCGTCCAATGTGCAATAAGGACCAACCAACATTCACCGACTGACATCTAAGTTTTCATTAGTTAGCTCATTGTTTATAATCATTAAGAATTTGAAAGAAGTAATAGATAAGAGGGATTGCGTTAAACGAAAAGGCATCAAGCGCCAAATACACATTCTTGTTAAAGGTAAATTACATGTTAATAATATTACTTTAACTTGCATATCATGCCAATGGCGATAAGCTCTTCCGCGTAATATATTATATAGGGCGGAGTTTCAGGAGTCTTCGGGTACTCATATTTCGAAAATACCATTTTGGCACTCAATACCTTTTTGTTAAACGCTATCCAGAGTTAAAATAAACGCCAAATAATCATAAATGTTCTAGTTGTCACATTATTTGAGATTGTTAGAATTTTTATGTTAAATAATTACTGAAAAGTGTTTTGTCGAAAAAAGTTTTGAAGAAGTCCCGAAACCAGACTAGATGGGTTGTAATAAATTCTTGGTTCAATTTTGGAATCACTAGAAGCCACTCAGTATGAGTCGCAGCATAGTTGTTTCTTATAACGCTCCCCAGGGCGAGAAAGTCGCATTGTGGGCAAGTTACAAATGTTATAACCAAAACTCATAAACTTCTGGAACTCTGCAATTGAGTTGGAGGTTTGGAATTGCCACAGCTTGTTCTGGTTTGTGGATACTTCAAATTAACAAGGTGTTTCTATGTTTGGATATTTTTTAAAGAAAACTCGCTGGTCGAATGAATTTTTAAATATTTTACATCTGCGCAGTGCGCACTTGTTGAATTTTACTAAAAAAATTGACGTTCTAGTCACTTTTATCAGAAATATATCCTTTCCATCTTAGCGACCCGTTATTTGGCACTTCCACCTTTCTTGGTAAAAAGTAACCTAAACTAATATGATCTAGTGTCCGTAGCACTACGGACTATATTATAAATAGTTGGTATTTCTATTCGGTAAGTCTAACTCGAAACTTCCGACCAATCAGATAGTTATTCTCAAATCTGCATGAAATGTGAAAAATTTTCACTTTGTAACAACTTTTACCCTAAGAATAAAAATACAAATTTTGATAATATTTTTGCACGAAATAATTTCTTTGGAATGTTTATGAGAAATACGCACTGCGATTTCTTTAACGAAAATTTCGATAAACTGTGCCTGATACATATGTATCAGGCACAGTTGCATGTAGCATGTACATGCTACTCAAATTTTATGAAAAAATATATTTAAACTTTTAATCTTATTTACCTATGGTTCCCACTAGGTTCCCAGTCACATTTATAAAATTTTAATAGGATCCAAAATAACTCGTTAAACGAATAAACACAATTTTTCTGAGCTTTATGCTTCTATGACACCTAAGTGTCATATTATGACCATAGATAAGATGCCAACATACAGTAATACCAAACCTACTTTTCTAGTTAGTAATGCTACAAAAATATTGCTGTACTAAATGTTAGATAGTTAGAAAAAGAGAAATAGTGTCCAGGCTCCTTCAGGTGAGAAAAGTGTCAAAACATAAGGGCCCTTCGCAAAAAAAAATCGCAATAGTTACCAGGTTTTCATTTTATATTTATTGAATCCGAAATACTTGAAACACTGAAAAAAATCGACAACACATTTTTTTATGTTTAATAATGCGCAGTGTATGTTACGTTCTAAATGTAAGAAAAAAATCTAGGTATAGGTATTTATTTGAATTTATGAATTTTTAATTTGTTGTTGTGCATATCCATTTTTTACGAGTGACGTGTAAGTTATTTATTATTCGATAAAAAACGTCGTAAGTTTAATAATTGAAAATTTTATTGTTTAACCGTTAAAGAAAAACAAATACTGCGGTAAAAAAAATAACCCAATTTTACAGAAGAAAGAAATTATGGGGTTTCTAATAAAAAATATATATATATACGTTATATTATGACTCGCATATTTTTCGAAATAAACAACCTTTAACTTGGGAGTAGAGAAAAAAACGGGAAATCTCCCATAAACCCCAAGTTTGAAGTTTGGTTTTTATGCTTTAAACGGTATGACAGAATAAAAATCGATAAATTCATAAAAATCGGAAAAACATTTTTTTTAACATAGCTTCCCAGGTAGCAAGGCATGTTATGTTACAAGAAATTAACATCACTTTTGGGTGTATTTTTAAACTAAATCATAACATCACATAATATTGAAAAATAACATGTATTTAACATCACATACAACGTAACACGTGAGACGTGACAACCATGTTATTTAATAACAAGTATTTAGCAACGCTGTGAATATATCGCATGTCACATATTAACGTGGCTTTCACGTGAATGTCATGTTATTTTACTTCTCACCGACGTTCGAAGCAAAAAAAATCGATATAAGATGATGTTGATAGAGTAAATTATTATAAGGAAATTGTATACACATTATACGATTTCCAATGGATAGGGGCTCTGCCGGGCTTCTCAAGACCACGGACACGGATTAAAGGAATATATTCTGCAATTTCGTTTTAGAATCTATCTGTTTTAATCTGTGATTGTTTCAATTACTGATTGATTTTAAATCCGATTTTTTTTTATAGGGTTATAGCGTTTTTAATTGTTTTATTTAGAAAAAGCTAATATCCTAGGATATGATTCAAATATTAAAGTTCTAGTAACGGCATCCATAAGATATTAGATATAACAGCGCAGGAATGTGGATTTATGATGTCACAAACACGTTATTTTTGGGAAGTCATTGTGTGATGTTATTAGGGGCGGACTTAGGACATCCCCACCATGCTACATTCTTGTTAAATGAGACTACAATCTTAACATCACATGTCACATATTAACGTGGCTTTCACGTGAATGTCACGTTATTTTGCTACCTGGGTTTCGTCTCTCCAAGGATGCTCGAAAGTAAAAAATTAAAAAGCAAAAACATTGTTTATTTTAATTTATTTAATATCAAAAACTTTATTTTTACAATATTTTTTCTGATTTTTTAATTTTCTTTTTGTTAAAATGAATTATAGGGCATTTTTAACTTTAACGGTTAAATAATTTAATTCGAGAATAAATTATAGACTGTTGAAAACCCCAACAGTAATATTTAATAATATTAATTAATTAATATTAATGATATTGTTTATTTTCATGGAGACCTTAAGTCATTTTTTTGGGACCATTTTGAAAAAAATGCTTGAAATTTCCTTTTAAACGGTATCTTACACTTAAAATTTGATGCCTTATGAGACAAGAACTACCCACTTCGGGGCGGATCCCCGGCAAATATTCCAAACGCTAAATAAATGAATGAATAGTCGAGATATTAAAATTTAGAAGTACAACTATATAAAATTTGACGTCATCTATTGGGCATCTCGACAATCTACTGCATAATTGTATACAGGATTAGTCCATGTATCATGACAATCCTTAATATTTTAATAACTGCTATATCAAAAAAAGTTTTAAACAAAAGTTATAACAGCTTAATGGGAGTACAAAATGGTGTATATTTGATACGGTTTCATGTTTAGGGGGAGGTAGGGGGCAAGGGGGAACTTTTTTTTAATGGAAAGGGGGTTGTGTGATACTTCATTTTAAAGCTTAATAAATTCTCTTTTTGACCATATAATTTTATTTTGTTTATTTGAAGAGGGTGGAATTATTAATTTCTTTGTTATAAATGTTATTTTTTTAAATTTTTATTTACATAATTTAAAATTAAATTTACGTTTTTGTATCATAAAATTAATCATTAAACACAGAAAGATTGATTAAAAAAAAAATTAAAGGAAAATTCTCATGTTCAACACTAAAATAATGTTTCCGTTTGTTTCCCTCAGGGCCTCAAATTCAGTGTGAGATACCGTTTAACGTTTTTTTTTTGGCATTGGCCCCACAAAAAATATAACGTTTTTTTTTGGCTATGGGCCCCACAAAAAATATTTATGGTCCCCATTTTAATTAATTTTGCATTTGGCAAATGTTTTACGAAATTTGACTACAATGTAATCGTTTTTTTTATATAAATATTTTTGGTGTTTTATTGTTTATTATTATTATTGTATACCATACCCTTATGATACATTACTCAATAATAATAAAAAGATTTTGGTACAAAAAGTGATATTCTACCATTTCACTGATATATAGAACTGAGGTAAAATTTTGAAGACTAGCTTAAGAGAATCCACATTTTTGGCGCAAATAAAAAAAATTGTGCGCAATTCTTAAGTAAAATGCTTTTAGCGCACTCCAAACCAAGTTTTTGAATATACATATCTTTCGTAATTTGCACTAATAAGTAGTAGTACTTTTTAGTGTAAGTTATATAAGGTTTTTGAATCAGCTGACACCTTGTCAAAAAACTGTCAGCTCCATTTTGCACAAAAGTCAGTTATATGTCCAAAAAATTGTCAATTGTCATTTTTTTGTACCAGAGTTTTTAAACAACTGTTAAATGTGATTTTATTTCGTTGACGTGCATCAAATTAATTCTACGCCAAGTACTGACACACAAATTAGAGTCCAATTTAAAACGCAAGGCGCCTTTTCCCCGGTTGCCCAGCCGCCCTACAATGTAAGAATAAAACATTTCAAAGAGACGATTCTCAAAAAGTAAGGTTACTTGTCAAATAATTTGACAGTGGAATACTTGATTCCAGTTGGTTGGATCTTTTACAGAATGTATCAATAAAATAAAATAACTGACGCAGTCGATAAAATTAACTTTTCCTTTCTCGTTGCAATAGACTTTTTTAAGTAAGTAGAGCACAGACTGTGTTACTACTTGGTGTGAATGTGCTTGGGCGTGTATTAATGAATGTACTGTAGTAAATTGTTGCAAAAATAGTTAAAATGATTAATAACACAGGACCACAAAAAAAATAAAGTTAGTTTTTCATAAACCAGAATCTATTTTTTTACGTATTTTTGAACACTGAAAACGAATATGGCAATGAAAAAAATTCTTTACCCTCGGCGCACAATGTGTTTTTATTGTATGCATTCGAGGCCGAAAAAAAATGCCAAAGATTAAAAAAAAATCAATGGAAACATTGATAAATAGAAACGATTCAAACCAATACTTGCAGATTTTAAATATCTGCCCTAGTTATTTTTTTACAGGGTCACAAAATCCAAATATGGCGTTTTTTTTGTGTGTTTTCGATATATTTTATTAAAAAAAATTTTAAAAATAATATACAGCTAAAAATTTATATACGTAATACTACTACATACATATTCTTCATAAAAAATGTACAATTTTTTTTATCTCCAGTGGTGGACAGTTTGGGGGGCGTTTAAAAATAAGAATTTATTTATTTCAGAGAAAATTCCTTTACATAAAATAACATAAGGACATTGAGTGAAATATTGTCAAGTTTTAGGTAAACCAATATAAAAGTAATTAAATAAATAATACAAATAATAGTAAAATTTTATATATTTTGTTTTTTTTTTAAAGAAAAAAAATCTTGTATTGTATAAGGTTCTATTTTGCATATATATGAAAATAATTTGTTCTTGAATGTTTTTTGTATATTTATAGATTTAATTTCCAAAGGAAGCTTATTGCACATGACAAAAGAAATATCATAAAATTGTCTGATACCCTTAATCACTGTTTTTCTCAAGTTCTTTTTTGGCGATTTAAACAAATTAGACCAACCTTTCCTGATCCCCAATTTGTTTCAAAACCAAGCGCACATTGGCAAAATTTTATCATAAATCTTTTAAAAACCGAAAATAATCTTTTTTTTTGTAAAACTGGTAAACCAGCATTTGGAGGTCGCAAGCATGTGTATGTAGTCTGCCCTGTTAAGTTACATTTTTCGTATAGCGGCCTTTTCACGTCAACTCTGATGTAATATTTTGAAATCGCTGCTATTGACCAATATCACTTACTGCCCTTTACTTTATCAGGGCAGTAGTAGTATTAGATATATAAATTTTTAGCTCTATCTATATTATTTACATATAAAAATTTTAATAAAATATATCGGAAAAACACGAAAAAAGTACCATATTTGGAATTTAAGGACTTGTAAAAAAATAACTGGGGTAGATATTTAAAATCTGCAAGTAATGGCATGAATCATTTTCATTTAGCAAAATTTCCATTTTTTTTTTCGAAATCTTGCAATTTTTTTTTTTTGGCCTTAAATGCATACAAAAAAACCATTACTCGCTATATCTCAAGATTTTGAGGGTCAAGAATTTTTTCATTATTATATTCGTTTTAAGCGACCAAAAATACGTAGAAAAAATATAGTCTAGTTTATAAAAAAAACTAATTTAATTTTTTATTTTTGTGGTGTGTAATAAATCCACAAAATTCTAGTAATAATGATAAACCAGTAATTTTAAAATAGATACAAGGTTTTCCCTATTTTTTAAAATTAATATAGGAAGGCAATATCAAACAATACAATCGCAATGTGTTCATAACATATTTACTCAATTTTAAAAAGCTAATAAAACTGCTTTTTAAAATTTTTAAATAAGAAATTTGGCGAAAAATGTTGTTTAATTAAAAGTACATTAGTGGCGTTTTTCAGATTTTTAAGTTTTAAAATAAAGTATTACTGCAGCTATATAATTAGAGTCACTCTAGATCGCCACTAGATAGGGTTACTCTAAGTTATATTTTAAATAAACGCAGTTTGAAAGATTCATATTGCTTTTTGACTAGACTTTTTCTATTTGACAAAATACTTTCGTTAAGTGAAATTGGTAAAATATGTGTTTTTACAGCAAGTCTTAAAGATTCTATACTTCTCGCAGTTGCAAGTATTTCCTGGTGAAGCTTTAACTTAATTTGAATTGCATTTTAATTTTTAAGTGGCGTCTCCTATAATTTTTTTGTTTTATTTTTTTTTTTAATTTAGAACAATTTCAGGGCTCCCACCGAAATTTTTTAGATTTTTTTTTATGATTTTATGACAAAATATTTGGACAAAAAAGCGGGTCTTCCATTTTAACCCTTATTAGCACTCTATCTCTAGCCAGGGCCGAACCGAGCCAGTCGAAGTTCCGTAAAAATGCGAGAAAACCCTAGCACCTCAGGCGATTTTTATTTATTTAACGTTAAGTTTTACAAACTTGAAAAGTGACGACAAAAAAAATGGCCGTCAGCCCTCCATCAACTAAGTTAGCGCCGCAGTCGACATTTTTTACGAATTCTGTTAATTGACGTTAATTTAATACTGTAAAAAAAATGTTAAAAGCCTCGTTAAAAGCCCTAGTGCCAAGGCGAAAATTTTTACGAATTTAAAGTCTATGGTCCACCTAGAAAGGACTCGCATATTTGCTCATCAAATAAAGTATAAACTAAAATAAACTGTCGACGTTGCAACTCCTTGAACCCGGGTCCCGGGGAAGCTTCCCTCTAAATTCGGCCCCGCCTCTAACATCCCTTTCCTTAGATATAACCCTTTTAAAAATACGTTATTTGCCCATTTGCCCCATCCCGATTTTTACCAAAAAGAATTCTAACCGAGAACATCAGGAAGGAAAGGTATGTACTAAAATTACCTCAAAGCATTTTTGAGATATCGTGCCCACAAGAATTACCGGACAGACCACCCCAGAGGGGTGGTGGTTTTGGATCAGAAATGGTTTCAGCGAACTTGGAAACCCCTATATGCCAATTTTTACGAAGATGAAGTTAAAACAGATTCAACTCAAAAATTTAAAAATGATTGCCTTTCAACTCGTTTTGTTTAAGGGGTCTTTCTACCTTATACATCCAAACTAAACGTGAGAAAAAAAAAACTTCTCTCCCAGGTCGCTCTAAAGTATAGAGTATGAGTATTTTTATGAAATTTTATGACTTTTATGACAGTAATTTTATTTTATGACAATTTTAGGACAAACTGGGTCATTTTATGATTTTATGACAAGTAATTTAATAAAAGCATTTTTTTTTAAATAAACGACGTTGATAGCACGTTTTCTTCTACGCCCCCCATTTAAACAAGGAGAATACAATTCTGATGGAAAATATACTTTAAAACCCCTTATATAAATAATCAGCCAATAACAATACAGGAGGTATACGTCGGACGTATAAATAGCCTGTTCCTTAAAAATATACGTTTTTTGCCACTTTTTTTTAGTTTTTTTTTGCCACTGATGTACAAAACAAAAATGTCTGTCCACTGCAAAATAAGCATTTAAAGACAAAAAAAACATTGTGTTGAGAATATTAAAAGTAGAAAAGTAGTCACATTTATTGAATAAAAACCCTTAAAATTTTTCTGAACTGGTTTTAAAATCAAAATAGACCATATTTTCAATTTGTGCTTACAGTTTCTTTTTAAATTTGAACAAAATAGCAAAAAAAGCGCTAGTTTATTTATGGACACAAATCAAAAATATAGATCTATTGGGTGGATAGAAATTACCTTTTTTGTTCGTTAAAAACTCAAAAAGTTGACAAGACTAAATAACTCTAATCTTGACTTTTCCCTCTGGTAGATAAGTAGGCAAGTGCTGATTTAAAATCATATTTTTTACAGTAAAAATAAACAATAGACCGGGAAAAATGGCGGATATAATTTTCGTCGTGCCAATTCCGGTTTCGCCGGAAGTAGCATAAATGTTTCTTTTTAAATGGAACACCCAGTATTTTTTTTTAATAAATTTCGATTTATATAACAATTCTGAGAACAAGTATGTACCACTTGTAAATTTTTGACAGGTCAAGTAATTTTTTATTTAAATTTTCAATTTAAATCTAGAGTGCATTGAATTAGCTTATGCGCTAAATTTTTGGTCTAGTATCTTAAGAAAAATACTATTTTGATTCTTATCCCAATACTCACACAATACAATTTCGAAAATCATATGTACTTTGGTCCATAAGTCATTTGTTTCAAATGGAAACAGGATGACCATCAGGTTAAAATGAGAGAATTTTCTTGCGAACATTTTGATACCAAACATAAATAGTTTATTTGGAAGAACTTGGCATTAAAACTATAAAGATTTAAAATGAAAATTTAAATAATAATGACATGACCTGTCAAACATTGACAAATGACACATGCTTGTTTTTAGAATGGATTTCTAAATTTAATTATGTAAAAATATACGGGGCGTTCCATTAAAAAAAACATATTTATGCCACTTCCGGCGAAAAAAAGAATAAATCCGCCATTTTATGGCCAATGTAAAATTATATAAATCACCAAAGTTTCATTTTCACTGAATGAAAATTAATCTTAATTTTACGGGTGGACATAAACAAAACTTCCGGTATACATCGCGAATTTACTATTTTGTTTGGACTTTTTTTTGTATCTGAGAAAAAATGTCAATTTCTATACACCCTAATCTCGATTAAATCAGAAAATTCGTTATTGACCCGATAGTTAAAAAACCCCAGTCTTAAAATACCATTATAATTTTTTAATACAGATAAAATCTAATTCAATTTTAAAGTTATTTAATTAAAAGTATTTAGATTAGTTTTATAAAAACTGCCAAATATGTTCTAAATGGGAAAAAATTTTGAATTCCATAATCGTTTTTTAAAAATATATAACCACGTGGCTGTTACAGCCCAGGCGTTCTCCACAGAAAAATAGACGGTGCTTACAGTCTTATGGCATATATTAAAGATGATTCTGCATCACAAAACATGAAACCAGCATAGGAACATAGGAAAGCTTAAATCCAAATTTGCACCCCTTTGCGATTTTTGTTTGCATAGTTATGTACATTTACGCATTTTTTTTGCTTTTGGTTCATATCTCGGCTTCTATTCGTCGCTCAACAAAAAATGAACATGATATTTCTTCGTTATTGAATTCTCTACAATTTTTGTACACTTGATTTCAAAAATAATGGAAAAGTGCGTTTTTGCACATAACTAGCCAAAAAAAATCTCACAGGGTTGCAAATTTGGATTTAAGCTTTTTATCCAAACCCCTTTCGATAAAAAACAAGAAGGAGAGTGTGCCTTTCATTGCAAGGTAAGGCCCTTTTACATGACTGTTCGACTGGGCTATAAATTTCAATAATAAAAAAAATCCTAAGATGAGGGACCGTAAAGTTATGTTAATGCGCATTCAAGACTGGGACATTGTAGGAGGTTTACCCTATACCCTGACCAAAATCAGGTTATTCCCTGACTCAACATAAAAAAAATCGGTTATAAAAAGTGCTAGTATATTCAGGGTGGCCACAGAATTTTATTTGGAAAATTCCCTGACATTTCCCTGATTTTAAAAAATTTTCCCTGTAAAATTTTCATATTTTTTCCCCGACATTTCCCCGACTTTTTTGTATTTTAGGTAAAAAATATATGAAAAACAATTAAATAAGAATTATTATATTTATAATATTATATATATTTATAATATTCAGGGCCGGATTTAAGAATTTTTTTTGGGGGGTGTGACTGGTGAAATTGCCGATTGGTAATGGTCAAATGCCAAAAATCAAAATGAAAATTCCGAACGAAAATGTTTAAAATAAAAAATGTGTTCCTTATGAGGGTAAGTGCTAGCCAATTATAATTATAAGCGGTCAGGTTTTGCGTGTCTGTAAATATCGTCGGCTTACAAGTAAAGAGCACTAAGTCCAAAAACATAGTTTTGAGATATTGACAAATTTAACTTTCATTGTTGTTTTTTAATTTTTGTAATAATTGTTTTTGGAAAAAAAACTAGCGCAAATTGCAATGACATGTTTGGCATAATAATGTCTCATTTGCAGTTAAATAAAGAAAAATTGAAGTAGTTTAATTCAACTAAATTTGAAAAAAGACATGGACTTAGTGCCTTTTACTTGTAGGCCCACGACGTCGGCTTACAAGTAAAGAGCACTAAGTCAATAAAATAATATAAAAAACAACTATTTAAAATTAAAACCCTTCTATTAATTAAACGTAATGTATGTATTATCTGATAATAAAAAAAACCAATGAAAATGAAAAATAATTTATTACCTACACATCGAAAGTACACGTAAAAAGCATTGTCATTTACAGGTAAAGTTCTGTTTCTCTGTTCTGTCTCTATTCCATCAACTTTAACATAGCAAAATTTGAATTCGTTTGTCAGTACAATAAATAACGTGATATTGTATCATATAAATGATTCAAGCAATCATATTTTTATAAATAAACTCTTTTTAGAAAGTCGCTTAGTGCAGAAACATTTGAAATAATCTACGAGTAAAACGCACTAAGTGACTTAGTGCCTATTGCCAGATAAAATTTTAATCAAAATCAAATTGGTGCGTTTTGTATAGTGGGTAACTCCCTTGGCAGTCCACCTAGAAGTTAGTTCGGTTTACCTATACATAGATCATCAAAAATTAATTACAGTGCCATTAAAATCCCACTTTTGCAGAAAAGTGACTTTTACTTGTAAGCCGACGATATGCTCTTACTAAAACTAAAGTTTTACATTCTTAGATTAAGAAAAAACGCGAGAAACCCCTAGCGCCGCAGGCAATTTTTTTTCGAATTTCAAATTAAGTTATACAATCTTAAATAAAAAAAAAAATAAGTAAGAAAGCCATAGCGTCGTAGGCGAAAATTTTTACGAAATACCTATAGGTAAACAAATTTGTTATTTTTTAAATAAAACAGATAAAAAATTGAATTTTTTTTAAATATTTTAAAATTCCAGGTTTTTTAATAAAATTCCCTTATATTTAATTTTTTTCAATAAAATTCAATAAAATTCCCTGACATTTCCCTAGGCTGGGATTTACTGTATACAAAACCGTCATTAAAAAATCAATGAAACCTGAAAGCGAAATATCCCGATTATCTTGGAGCAGACTAATTTTAATTATACTCCTAATATACCTTACCTCTGATAACCCTACTCCATAAAATCCCTACTAATTAAGAACCCTACTCCGTATAGAAGGAGTTATGTTATGTCGGGATGTTATTAGGTTATTCTACAGTTAATTTTAACAAAAACGAAACATGAAAAAAGTAGTTTATAAAAATGAAGGATACAAATTTAGGTAGGTACGCAATTAGATTTTACCTGTATTAAAAAAGCCATTCCTATCTCAATAATAAAATCTTAAGAGATCGATGTTTTAGAATAGTTTGAGATAATAATGACTAAACAAATGGTATATTTAAATATCTAAATAAGTAATAATAAAACTAGTTAATAATGGAAAAAAAAACAAACATTTCAGCGTATTAAAATAATGTAACTAACTAATATCACTATCTATTGATGATTTCATTATATTCAATTTGTAAGTATTGATGTCTGAAAAATTACAATTTTAATAATAATTTAAGTAAAAATGCATAAGAGCCTTTTGTCATACATTTATCATATAAAATAGGGACACGTGTAAGTCGTTTTCAATATACCACTACGGTGGTCCAAAAAAAAATTATTTACTTAATCTTTTCTATGTGTCGTGGTTAGAACGCCCTTGAGTAAAAATTTATAGAGACAACTCTAAGGCGTACATTTAGGGCTCCCTAAACCCTAAAATCACGCAATTATCGATAAAATTCGTATAGAACCATGAAGCTTAAGTTTGCAACGTTTTTTTTTCGCATCGAAAATTCAAATAGTATATTAAAGCACTTATTCCATAACACGTTTTTAGCGCACTAGTACTTAAGAAAACTCCCCGCAAGCGGCTTGTTTTCTTAACCTGTACTCGTGTGCTAAAAACGTATGTAATGAAACTAGTACTTTAATATACTATTTGAATTTTCGTTGCAAAAAAACCTTGCAAACTTCAGCTTCATATAGAACCAGCCCTAGTGTTTGTAATTACATCGGCACTTAGTACTACAAAGAGTGCTAATGTATTGAAATCTTCGCCGAAAAGTCAAAATCTTTGACCATATTTTTTTTTCACATTTCCTGACGTTTTAGACCTTCCTGAGTCGAAATCAGTAAAAAAAAATTTTCGCCCGGCTGCCTCTGTCTGTAAACTTGTCCAAACATCACTTCTAAAAAAGATATTGACAAGCGGTTTTTTGAATATTGCTTCTTATCATATTTTAAGTACTACAATAAACATTTACAAAAGCACATGTGCAAGAATGCCTTTCTTGTCCCTTTAACTGAGACAAATTCTTAATGTTTGGCATAAAACCTAAGGGTTGTTCTTTTCTCGTTTCAATATTCTTTGTACCGCAAATGAGAACAAAAAGAAGGTGTTTCATACTTATTCTCAGTAGGTTGCTTAATGTGACGTTTTTTGTCAAGGAAACCTCAGATTAGGGCACTGTAATTTCCAATAAGGAACTGCAAACGCCAACGTAACCTATAAATTCAATATCTTTTTCCAAAAATATTGAGAATATTTTCAAAATCTTCCATAGATGAAACCATGGAAAACGATTTGCTATTACAAAGGGCGCCGGACTCTACAGGGAAAAATTACCGCGAAGACCATTACCGCGCAGTCAATTACAGCGAAAGCCATTACCGAGACAAGTCATTACCGCGCATTTACTTTTACCGCGAAGACCATTAGCGAAAATCATTTATTGCGCCATTTTTATATTTGATTTTTATGTAAGGGCTTTTCCGCGGGATTGATAGCAGTTTGGTTTAGGTTTTCAAACAAAAACCGACGGCGAATATTTAGTATTTTTATTGATAAAGTGGTACGTTTACTAAATGTACCCACATGTCTGTGTTTGATTTTTCTGTTAAATTTATATCGATTGATTTTTATTAATCATCATGTCGATAGAAAGAACACGCTGTATATAAAAATTTTATGTACATCAAAAATTCTGTTTAAAATATTTTTTTGGAAGTGCGTGATTTACGAAGTTCTTTGCCGCAGGGGCGTTTGCATGCTTCTGACGAAATGTTGCAAAGAAAATTAGCCAACCCGGACCCAGTAGTGTAAAAGTGTTTTAAATATATTTTGTTTTATTTTTGAACTATTTTTCTTGTTACAATAAAATGTTTGGTTTTTCTGGAAAACAAAAAAAAAACAAAAAAAATAAAATTTAATTTTTTTTCTGCTAAATCATGAAAATAGTTATGCGTGGTAATGGTAGTCTATGCGCGTCCTGGAAAAAGAAACGACCCTTTAGGCTACTTGAAATTAGGAAATTTATAGGCAACTTTTTGCAGTGTAGTTTGAAATGAACAATCTGAACACTAAAAGTTTGGTTCTATTGCAAAACAACCATGAAAATAGGTCAAAAAAATATTACATTACTCTTATCTCAAATTAATTCATAAATAACGTTTTGGTAAGGGCACATCCACAGGCTCTTATGCGAACGTTATGAGCCAGCCAATCCCTTAAAAAAAAAGTAGAGACCAGTAGGATCCAGTAGATCCCGATTTATTTTCTACTGGCCTTTACTGGTTTCTACTTGTTTTTTTTTACAGGAATGTTACGTATTATGCTTCTTATGTGAGCCTCTGGATGAGCCTTAACTCATTTTTTTTGACAAAACATAATACACGGTTCGCCGTTATTTACTTTTAGATCGACTGAAAAACAATCAGTTTTCTTGTACACTTTGTTTTCTTATAATGTAAATATTAATATTAAACCAAAAATTAAATAAACTATCGGGCGAAACGTTTATTTGCAAAAAACTGCCACGTGACCTCCGTAACTTTTTAATAAATAGGTTAATTTGAACAAAAATTACAATTTCTTATCAATTAATGTAACATACAAGACGGTTTAATATAAAAAAAGTTAAAAAAAAATAAAATGTTTTCTTAATATTTTAATTTTTTAAAAGTTTCGAAATTTATTTTTGTTTTTTTAATTTATTTTATTATTTTATATTAAACCGTCTTTTCTTTTCGATTATTAAGTAGAAGAATGTAACTTTTGTTTAAATTGACCTATTTATTCAGAAGTTATGGAATTCACGTGACCCTTTTTTGCGATTAAAAAACGTTTTGCTCGATAGATTATTTTATTTTTGGATTTAAATCAATACTTACATTATAAGTAAACAAATTATACAAGAAAAATGACGTAAATACGTGAATAACGGCGAACCCTGAATGTAGATTAATTGTAACCACAAGAAAACGTGAGGATCAATCTCGGGACCCTTTATCTTTATAGCAAATTTACGGATTTATACCGAAATATAATGAAATCATCTTCAGGACCACACGGTTGAACTAACAGGGTTAACTTTAAGATATGTTAAAATAAGACTGCTTAGAAAGAGAGAATGGCATTTAGGGAGGTATACAAAGGTTACGCTTAAAATCAGAGTTCAACATAAGTACTCATTTTTGTGAAATGGTTGAAAAAATAAATTCATGTTTTTAAAATATTGTTTTGTTTTATTTATTACCTAAACCCAAAACTTAATAATAAATTAGGTCTAAGCAAACAAATATAACCCCTTCTCACACTATAGTTACGTAAACCACAGATGTAACAATTAGCAAATATTTGAGGGGGCTATCAAGCATTTGGGGGCTAACTACGAATATAGTGTCATTTTAAATATGATTTGCCCTAAGGGTATTTCCATTATTACGGGATACTTTTATCCGTTTTTTAGTTTTTATTAGTAAACAGATTGACAAAGTTTTGTGTTCCTAGTGCTTAATGCTCTAACAGTACTACAAAGTTATAAGAAAAAGGTCGAAATATTAACAGCTGCTAGTCTACCAAAAATAAATGCGGGTGGGACTGTATATACTCCCATCTGTAAAACTCTTTTTTTTAGTAAGGTCAGTGAGTCAATTATTGCCATGTTCCTAATATTGCCAACCAATCTTAAATTTGTTAGTTCGTCCTCTGTCATAGATGGCACTGCCAGTATATTTGTTACATCAAAAATATGCCTGTAAATATAATTTATCTGTATCTAGTTGGCAATAGCGTATCAAATTGTGCTAACTGTCGCTCGCAAGCTAGTTGGCATCGATTATTGCAGAGCAAGAACGTAATAAGATAGACACAAACATGCACTTTAATATTGTCATGCGAAGTACAAGTAGTTGACAAAATAAAAAAAAAACAAGAAGAAAATAAAGTAACAAAAAAAGAAATCAGAGTCCTGAATTTTGGTTTTGCCTTTTATTCGAAGAGAATCGCCAGGCCGATATGAGATTGTAATCGATACCTACATAGAGTGCGTGGGCTTACTAAACACGACAAATTGTTATTTAAGTGCCAAAATTGTACACAAAAGTAGCTGAAATTGTTATTGTGCCGCAATATTGGGACATGGGTTCCTAATATTGTTAATATGCAATCTTTTTAAAAAAGCAATTTATATTTTTTGAAGCTTGCAATTTGTTTAGGTAGCCAAAATATAAAATCTCAACAGCCTTTAATAAAGCATGAAGTGTATGAATTTTGGTCAATTTGTGTATCGTATTTTATGGACGAGGTAAAGTCGGATTTCTTTAGTTTTTTTTTTTATTATATTAAGATATTTCCTAGAACAATAATATATTTCTCCATTCTTCAGTCATCATATTCTGTAATTTCAAGAAAAATAATGAGAAAGAAAAAAGAAATTTTTTTTTATCAAGGTTTTTATATCAGCTAAAAATGTCAACAGTTTTTTCTGAAGAGGTGTCAGAAAATAATAGTAATATTTTATCATAAGAAAAATTGAGTAATACCAATTTTAAAATGAAATTTACCTCTGAAGATCAATTTCCATATTTTGCTTGATTTTTATCAAACTTTTTCTTCGTATTATCGTTTCTGCAAAAAACAAAAATAGTGTTAAAATATATCATTTTTATTTATTAATATAAGTTGCAGTCAATATTAACATATCAGATTGATATAAATGTTTTCTCAACAAAGTTTTTCTGCCAAGAGGTGTCAGAAAAATAATTAAATCATCATTTAAATGACTGTGGATCAACAAACACAAAATTTTTACTGTTTCCCCGTCTTTAAACGAAAAAAAAAAAAAAAAGAAATATATGTCACGTTGAGACCCCTTTGGAAGCTTAAAGTAGAAGCTGTTTACCCCTAAAATTATTAGCATTTTAATTACCTTGAAGTATAAAGATGTCACCAGTTTTTCATTTTATCACCAGTTTCTGTAAAAAAATAAAATACATTAACTTTCATGTTAAATAAGTATAAAAATATAATATTTAAAATTTGTTTTTTTTTTGTCAGCTAAAAGTATCACCAAAGTATATTCTGAAGAGGTGTCAGAAAATAAAAGTAATATTATTTCATCATAAAAAATATTAAGTAATACCAAGTTAAGTTTAAAATAAAACTCACCTTTGGATATAAATTTCTATATATTTCTTGATTTTTCCTCATCAAAATACTTTCCCCCATAAATTTCTGTAAAAACCAAAAATAGTGTTAAAATATAATTTTTATTTGTTAATGTAAGTTGAAGTTAATATTAACATATCAGATATATAATAATGTGTCTCAACAAAGTTATTCTGTCAAGAGGTGTCAGAAAAATAATTAAATCATTTAAATGACTGTGGATCAAAATTTTTACTGCTTCCATTGCTTGACCCGTCTTCAGTCTAAACGAAAAAAAAAAGAAATATATGTCACTTTGAGACCCCTTTGGACACTTAAAATAGAAGATGTTTACCCCTAAAACTATTAGCATTTTTATTACCTTGAAGTATAAAGATGCCACCAGTTAAAGTTCTTTATTTTATCACCAACCAGTTTCTGTAAAAAAAATAAAATACATTAACTTTCATGTTAAACAAGTATAAAAATATAATATGTAAAATTTGTTTTTTTTTTGTCAGCTAAAAGTATCACCAAAGTATATTCTGAAGAGGTGTCAGAAAATAAAAGTAATATTGTTTCATCATAAAAAATATTAAGTAATACCAAGTTAAGTTTAAAATAAAACTCACCTTTGAATATCAATTTCCATATCTTTCTTGATTTTTCCTCATCAAAATGCTTTCCCCCATAAATTTCTGTAAAAACCAAATATAGTGTTACAATATAATTTTTATTTGTTAATGTAAGTTAAAGTTAATATTAACATCAGATATATAATGTTTCTCAACAAAGTTATTCTGTCAAGAGGTGTCAGAAAAATAATTAAATCATCATTTAAATGACTATGAAATAAAAAACGCAATTTTTTACTGTTTTCCTAGCTACACACCAAACGAAAAAAAAAATCTTAGCATTTTTATTACCTTGAAGTATAAAGACGTCACCAGTTAAAGTTCTTCAGTTTATCACCAACCCTCGCAACAACCAACTTCTGCAAAAAAATAAAATATATTAATTTTCTTGTTAAACAAGTACAAAAAATATAAAAATTTAATTTTTTTTGTCAGCTAAAAGTATCACCAAAGTATATTCTGAAGAGGTGTCAGAAAATAAAAGTAATATTGTTTCATCATAAGAATAATTAAGTAATTATTGAATATTAAATACCAACTTAAGATTAAAATAAAACTTACCTTTGGATATCAATTTCCATATCTTTCTTAATTTTTCCTCATCAAACTGCTTTCCCCCATAAATTTCTGTAAAAACCAAAAATAGTGTTAAAATATAATTTTTATTTGTTAATGTAAGTTAAAGTTAATAATAACATCAGATATATAATGTTTCTCAACAAAGTATTCTGTCAAGAGGTGTCAGAAAAATTATATGTTTTTTTTAGAGGAATTTTGACAATAATACCCATTTTCAACCCCATTTTAAACCGATTTTTTTTTTATTTAAAAATATGGAGTTAAATTGAGAATTTTATAAGCTTTAAAATGATGTATTACACGACCCCCCTTTCCATTTAAAAAAATGTGCCCCATGCCCCCATTTTAAGAGCTGAAAGTATTAAATATATGCTAAAAGATAGTTTAAGTTGTCTTATTTAAAAGTTCCAAATTTGAAGTCGATATCTCAACTGGTTCAATGGTTAAGAGGGAGGGGGGGTGACTTTTGGACCGCTCTGTATAATAATGTTTCTCAACAAAGTTATTCTGTCAAGAGGTGTCAGAAAAATAATTAAATCATCATTTAAAGGACTATGGATAAGAAAACGCATTTTTTACTGTTTTCCTAGCTAAACACGAAAACAAAACCTTAGCATTTTTATTACCTTGAAGTATAAAGCCGTCATCAGTTAAAGTTCTTCAGTTTATCACCAACCCTCGCAACAACCAACTCTGCAAAAAAATAAAATATATTAACTTTCTTGTTAAACAAGTACAAAAAATATAAAAATTAAAAATTTTATTTTTTTGTCAGCTAAAAGTATCACCAAAGTACATTCTGAAGAGGTGTCAGAAAATAAAAGTAATATTGTTTCATCATTAGAATAATTAAGTAATTATTGAATATTAAATACCAACTTAAGATACAAATAAAACTTACCTTTGGATATCAATTTCCATATCTTTCTTGATTTTTCTTATCAAACTGATTTCCCCCATATTATTTCTGTAAAAACAAAAATAGTGTTAAAATATAAAAATTTTATTTGTTAATGTAAGTTGAAGTTAATATTAACGTACAGATGTATCAGATATATAATAATGTTTTTCAACAAAGTTATTCTGCCAAGAGGTGTCAGAAAAATAATTAAATCATCATTTAAATGACTATGGATAAAAAAACGCAAAAGTTTCCTAGGTTGCCATTCTAAAAGAAAAAAATTACGTCACGCTGTCGCCCCCTTCGGACACAAAGTAACTTTATAACTTAAGTAACTGAAAGTTAAACTTGTTCCCCCCAAAAATTATTCTATTTTATTACCTTGAAAAAGTTGCCACTAGTTCTTTATTTCATTACCAACCAAATTCTGTAAAAAAAATAACATTTATTTTCATGTTAAAATTGTACAAAAAATATAATAAAGATTTGTTTTTTTTTATTAGCGTACCTTTGGTGGTCTGCTTCTTAATAGATCTGCGATCCCTCATTTTTGCATTTCTGAAAATCGAAAAAGACATTAACACTGTATAAAGTTTACATTTATAGTAATTAAGAAATATTTTCAATCAGTATATAGGTGTTGTCACCACTGAGCATTCTGAAGAGGTGTCAGAAAATATAATAATATTTCATCATAATAAAATTATAAAAAAAAATAAAAAATAGAAAACGTTCTACTGTACAAGTAAATCAAAACCGTGATAACATTAATGTTTTAAGCTTCCACTTAAACCTATTAATGGGTTGTTGTTAGAAACCGACCCGACCCGAAATATTTTGGGACACTTTTTCGTAACGGTTTCAGCCAGCCCGGTCTTAAACACATTAATGTCAAAAATATAAAAAACTCACCTTTATGGTCTAAACTCCCTTTAAATATTTCTTCTTTTGGTAAAGTGGCTGGTGCATCGCGCATCTTCTCTCGCTTGTGTGCTGTGGTTTTTAAATGATGGCAAAGACATATCATCAGGTTAGTTACCAAGTTGTATGTGCAATGCACAAACAACTTTGTGACTCTAACCTAACCATATGTCTCACAAGTACTCTATTTCAAATTGCGAATGATTTACATCAACATAAATTAGTATTTCATTCGCAAACAGTAGAGACCTCTGCATTACTCGTTGTGTCTCGTTTGCTCGCTGTAAAATCCACAGCACACAAGCGAGAAAGCACGAGTGAGGCAGCTAAATCTAATGTTTGCGAATGCTTTAGAATTTAAAAATGATCGATTGATTGCTTATATGATCAGTGATCATCGATCACTCATCATATGAATTAAATAAAAAACAAATAAAAAAAATGATTTTTATAATTTTTATATATTCTGTAAATTTTACAATACAGAAAAATGTAAAGATATAAAATTAACGGTTAGATTTAGCAACACGTTCAAGTTCATCCTTCTTCTTGATTGCGTATGAGTTCGACGATCCCTAAAACGAAGAAAAAGTTAAATTAACTTTCTGTTTACAGACTTATGTCATTACTTTTTCCTTCTCCCTTTAATTCAGTACATTTTTGGATATACAGGGTGATCAATAACTGGCATGCCAAAACTTAAGAGATAATTCTACATCCAAAAATATCAAAAAAAGTTCCTAGAAAGTTTGGTCCGGAATTAAGCTCTAAGGGAGCTACGACCCCTTAAAATTTTTATAAAAATAAGGTTTTTAATTATTAACCCTTTAAGGACGGTTGACATATATATCTGACAGTGGGAAAATTGCCACACAGACGGCTGACCGATATATAGGTCAGGCTTTTTTCAGGCTTTAAAGGCGGCTGTATGATAAATCAGCCAGAATTGAAAAATTATATTGGCTGTGGGCCGACTGACTGATATATCATGACTGGAAAATTTGGCGTATGGACTAGCGCCATATATATCGGCCACTGTCCGATATATGTGACGCTCGTCTGTATGGCACACACTCAACAAGAGAGGCGCGCGCGCATTTCCCCACATTAGTTCCAGCAACTGAAGACAAAAACTGCCTCTAGAAGATGTGTTGTATGCTCACACGCAACAGCAAAAGAAAAACAAAGAAAGGTCTCCAGATATATGTGTAAAGAATGTGACAAAGGCTTGTGTGTAACTCCATGTTTCCAGATCTACCACACAAAGGAAAACTTCTAATAAATATTTTAGGCATTTTTTTCTAAAAGTAAATGAGTTTTATGTTTATATTTAGGAATATTTTGGATAAGTTTGATTATATCTTTTAATATTTTTCAAATGTTTATTAGTTAAAAAAATATATTTTGAATTAAAATAAAGTTTTTTGATTAAAAAAAGTAATTTTTGCGTTTTTATAAAGGGTCCCACAAGTACATTTCTGTGACCGATATTTATGACATTCGTCCACAGGGCACGTGAAAAACAGCCGTCTGTGTGACACTCTGCGGCAAAATGGTGCCGTCCTGAAAGGGTTAACTCTGCTACCCTTTAAGCTAGAGCGACGAGCTTTTGCATGTATACTTCTATTAATAAGGACAATAGGTTTATGTAAATTTATTTTTTTGAATTTATCCAGAGAGCGTGCCTAGACGGACAAAATATGTGAGGCACATTAACACATTTTTGCCCCAAACTTTTTTATGTGTAGTTTTTTTTTTTGTAAAAATATAGATTTCTTGAGTAAAAATACATCAAAAGATTCATATAGTGTAACACTGTAGGACCGTTTTAAAAAAAAAAGCAAATAAGAGAAAATTATATTTTGTGCCACCAAAAACGTTACTTTTTAAAAGACTATTACTCCTTTAATATTAAATTTAGGTGTTTTGGTGAAGAATTCTTTTTTGTTTAGTTTTGAATTAAGAATCACCCTACAGCATTAAAATTTATTGATGCTCTTATTTGTGTGTGACTCATTTCCGGACCAACCTAGAAACTTTTTTTCATATTTTTGGATGTAGAATCACCTTTTAAATTTTAGCATGGCAGTTACAGATCACCCTGTATAACGGGAAAAATATTTTGAAAAATCTACGTTTATTTTTTAATTCTTTTTTTTTAGAATAAAACAAGATATTTAGATCGGACTTTTCAAGTTCAAGCCCCACAATTATTAGAGCTTGGTGCTCATGGAGACTTTTAATAGTCAATTAAAAACTAAAACATATTTAAATCTGAACCCAGGAACATTTTCCATAAGGTGTGTACGTGGTACTTTATATCTGACATACCGCAGCCATAAAATAAACGTGGATAAAAGTCCATTAAAATAAATTTTGGTGACTACATTATTTACATATGTCGGCAATAGGCTTCTTTATTTATTTGCCACAGTTATGAGTAAAAGTTTGTTTTAGAGATGGCACTACAGATACACAAAAAAAACCGTGCGTGCCATATATGGGACAGTATGCGAGAAGTGGTTAACCCTATAATGGATATTGTAGCACACAGGCTACATACCATTAAATCTTTCATATTTGATATAATAAAACTGATACCTACAATGTATTATGTAACATAACTTTCATATTTTAAACCGTAATTTTTAATTTTTCTGATATTATTCCTTAAATTGTCATAAAAATACCTTGAATTTTATCGTTATCTTGAAGAATATTTTTGAAGTATCAAGGGTGCAAGAATTAGTGAACACTAATAAGTTGTCGTTAAACAATTATTTTAATTCAGTAAGCCCAGTTTCAAAATACCTTGCCCTAAAATAATGCTTTATTTAGAAAAAGTTTGTTTTTATAATTAAGATTAAAAAATAATTTTTAAATCTTATATTCTATTTAAAAAATTAAGATTTGTTGGTACGCCATAAAAACATTGTTTAAGTAAATAATTCAAGAATATTTACTTAGGATTTTTTTAAACTATTTTTTAAGATCCTTTTTACACATAATTTTAAATTTTATTTTTAATTCTGAAAAATCATGCAATAAAATTTGTAGGGTTAATAAATTTTTAAATTTCCCGACTTTTTCCAGACGCTTTCTGACCAAAATCATAAAACTCAATGATTTTTACTTTTATTTTTTTGTTTTATTTTTACTTTTTACTATTGTGATTTGTTTTCCTAAATCATCTTATTTTCTTTTGAAACCCCGAAAAAAATCAAAACAAGCTACAAAAAAAAAAATGATGTCTGTCTGTATCCACGATAACTTAACCCATTCGTAGCCAAGCATTTTATGTTCATAAAAATAAGATTACAGATACATATTTTTGCCCAGAGTCACGGAAAAATATTTAAAAAATTCTAGTCTTTTCATTTTTTTTAGTTTCGATTTTAAAAAAATGTTCCATTAGTCATAGAAGCGTCGGCATTTTGAGTCTTAAAACCTACAAACCTAATAATAATTGTTAACAATAAACAATTATAATTTTACTCTCAGTGCTGAGAAGTATGATAAATTTTGAAAAAGTTAATAGCATGCATATTTACTCCACATATACCACACCCTATAGTAGAATTATTTTTTTGCATACCCTGCATATTCTTTGCTTATTTTTTTTTAATATTTGATAAAACACAACACAGGCACTGTTATATGACTGATCAGTAACTGGCATGCCAAATTTTAAGCGGTGATTCTAAATCCAAAAATATGAAAAAAAATCTATAAATGTTGGTCCAGAAATGGGCCCTAAGGAAGCCAAGGCCCTTCGAGGATGAACAAATTGAATGAGGAACAAAAAAAGCACCAATAAAATGTTAATTCTGGAAGGCGATTCTTTATTAAAAACCAAACAAAAAAGTATTCATCACCAAAGCAGCTAAATTTAATATAAAAGGAGTAATAGAAATATAAGAAATATAAAAGGAGTAATAGACTTTTTAAAAGTAAAATTTTTGGTGGCACAAAATGTTATTTCCTCTTAACTGAATTTTTTTTAAATAGTTGCTCCTACAGTGTTACACTATATGACATTTTTTATGTATTTTTACTCAAGGAATCTATATTTTTTACAAAAAAATCCAAAAAAAGTACATATAAAAAAGTTTGGGACAAAAATGGCACGCCTCTGGATAAATTAAAAAAATTAAATATATATAAATTAAATGCCCTTAGCAATACTAGTAGACATGCAAAACCTCGTCGCTATAGTTTAAAGGGTACCAGAGTTATTAATTTAAAACCTTATTTTTAGTAACATTTTAAAGGGCCATAGTTCCCTAGGGCTTATTTCCGGACCAACCTTTATAGGAACTTTTTTATTATTATTATTATCTTTGACAAGTTCGTATTTGAGAAAAATCGGGTAAGGGGGGAGGGCAAAAGGGGGTTAAATTTTTGTTTTGGCCTTAACTTTTGTATTATTCACAACAGAACAAAAATTTAAAAACCACCCAAAAGGTAAATAAAAATTATAAAAAAAATGTTATTACCATTTTTTCCATGGCCCCCTCTGTCCCCCAAAATGTAAAAAAAATCTCGATCCAAACCAAAAAATACGCAACAAATTTATTATATTTTTTTTCCATGACGGGATGATGGAGGGGCCCAAAATGTAAAAAAAATATTTACAGTGATATCCATAGAAAATAAAATCACAAACATTATTAATTATACTAATATATATTATTAATACATTATTAATTATACTAATATGCCTTTTTCAGTTAATTAATAATTGAAATTTGTCGAAGGCGATAAGTGAAACGGACACTCCCTAGAAACTGGTTCGAAAGTCAGTATAAGCCGGTGGTTCCCTCTACTACTAGCCCACACAAGTCCTGGACTTAGGGGATGCTTAATTAAGTAGAATAGTACGAGGTTAAACAAACATGTAATGTAATATATATAATATACATGTCAATAGTTAAATTTTTAAAATTTTCTGTTTTAAATTAATCGTAAACGGCCACGGTGTTTTAGAAGAACTTTTAAATGACATGACAACTTTTTTTTCTTTTTGGAATTTGTTATATAAGCTCTAATTAAAAAAATAAGATAAAAATTTTAAAAATCGTTGGAGCCGTTTTTGAAAAAAATATGTTTTTTAGTAAATATCTATGATATTTCACGCTAACATACTCGGTTTGCCCTCGATGTCTCGGATTTTGATCAAACTTGGCATAGTGGTACCACTATGGTACCTAAGAACTCCATCCAATTTTTTTTAAAAACGGTCCATCCGTTCACTATACTGGGTGTCCCACCAAGTTCTTGAAATAGCTTATCTCCGTTATTTGAAAAGGTATTAAAATTTGCAAAAAATAGCATTAAATCAAAGCCAAAAATGATTTATTCAAAACCGCCCCTTGCTTACCCACTCCCTTGAAACTACCCTCCAACTTCTGTTTTTCAAATAGCACCCCTTAATTCTTATTAAAGACTATGAAAGTGCACTTTATTCTGAATTCAACCATTTATTAAAATTAGATTTTAAGGGGTCCTAGATAACAATTATTATTTATTAATAGAAAGGTGATATTTAAAACAAAATTGCGGGTAGTTCCAGGAGACTGGGTTGTTATGAGTTGGTTTTGAATATATTAATCAATTTTCTTTTGGGTACAATTTAACGTAAGTTTTTGGAAAATTTTCTGGTTATATTTAAAATGAAATGTGCCTTTATATTCTTTAGTAAAATAAGGAAGTGCTATTTAAAAAACTAGATGGAGGTGGTTCCTAGCGGGTGGGTTAGTAAGGGGTAGTTTTGAATGTCAGTAAATTCTACTTTGACTCCAATTTAATTTTATTTTTAACTTTTTTATATTTTTAAATAACGGAGATATAGCCCGTCTAAAACCTGGTGGGACATTATTATTAATAAATAATAATTGTTATTGGAAGCCCCTTAAAAAAATAAGATACTATTTATAATACATGGTTTAATTCAAAATGAAATGCAATTTCATATTCTTAGATAAAAATGGGGGTGGGAGGTGTTATTTTATCAGAGGGTGGGGTGGTTACAAGAGAGTGAGTAAGCAATGGAGGGGGGGGGGGGTTGAATAAGTCAATAAAATCTTTTTTGGCTCCCATTTAACGCTATTTTTTACAAAAAATTTACCTTTTCAAATAACGGAGATATAACTTGTCAAGAACCTGGTTGGTGGGTGGACACCCGGTGTTGTGAATGCCAAGTTTGGTCAAAATTCGAGATATCGAGGGCAAACCGAGTATGTTAGCGTGAAATATCAGAGATATTTTATAAAAAACACATTTTTTTCAAAAACGGCACTAACGATTTTTAAAATTTTGGTATTATTTTTTCAATTAGAGCTCATATAACAAATTCCAAAAAGAAAAAAAAATGGAAGTGGTCATGTCATTTAAAAGTTCTTCTAGAACAGCGTGCGGCGGTTAAAACTTGGGTTAAAACTTGGGAGTAAATTGGATTAATTAATAATATTAGAAGAAGCAAGAAAAATGTTTTCCAAGATATTGGTTAATTTTGGTAATTTTTGAGAAATATCTGATTTGCAAAAATTTCTTTGGCGTGTATCTATGGTTTATATTTCTTATCTAAATTAATGGAGAGCCCCTAGCACAAGCTTAAAGCTTAATTTTTTTGATGAGAAAGTACTATCGCCTATTCGAGACGGATTTTTCAACTTACCTTGGCGGCGTTGATAAGTTCATCAGCCAAACATTCGGCGATGGTCTTGATGTTACGGAATGCAGCCTCCCTGGCCCCGGTACACAACAACCAGATGGCCTGGTTCACCCTACGGAGGGGAGAAACGTCGACGGCCTGTCTTCTGACGGTACCGGCCCTTCCGATACGGGTGGAGTCTTCACGGGGACCAGAGTTGATGATGGCGGTTACTACGACCTGGAAAAAGGGAAGGCGTTATATAAAAATGGCATAAAAAATCAGGTTAAACAATGGTTTGGTAAGGTTGTCAGTTATGGTTTGTGTGTATCAACAAGTATAGTTCTGAAGAGGTGTCAGAAATATATAGTTTGTTTCATCATTAAAGTTTTTACAAATGTAGAAGGGGAATTTTTCTCACTACTTCCATGAATATTATAAAGAATAAATAAATAATTATAACCATTGTTCCAAATGAAACAAAAACCAAGCTTATGAAAAGAAAAACCCAGGTTTTAACCAGGTTAAAACTCGGCCGGGATTTTCTTGAATTTTGGACACACTAATAAATATGTATACTTACTTGTAATGGATTTTCACCAGTTAGCAAATGGATGATTTCGAAAGCGTGCTTGACGATTCGAACGGCCATCAATTTTTTGCCGTTGTTTCGGCCGTGCATCATCAGGGAGTTGGTCAGCCTTTCGACGATCGGGCATTGGGCTTTGCGGAAACGCTTGGCGGCGTAACGGCCGGCGGAGTGGGGAAGGTATTTGGCGTTCTTTTCTTTTACTGCAATGTAATCCTAAAAAAAAAAATTGCATATAAAATTTTTATGTAGTTTGCTATAAACTCGAAAATTTTAGGAGCTTTTTCATTTTAGATTTATTTAACCCATTTTAGGAATTCTTTTCTGCTCATTTTATGATATTTGGAGAATTATATTTTTGTAGCTTCACTTAGGGGCACATTTTGTTTCTACATGTGGTAACTAATAACTGCACTATTTGTTGACACTTCTTATTCTTTTAAGTTTAAAGTTGTGGCTTTTAACAGGCAACCATTACAACTTAAAAAAAGTACAGTTAATAATAAGTGTAGTAATAAAGTTTGGCCTGATGGTATGTAATTCTTAAATTTAAATAGTAGTGGGTTTTTTCATAATGTGGTCAAAATGTCGAATTTTTCTCAAAATTAAATAGCTGCCCACCTTCAAGTGGCAGGTAGCTTGATACAAAAAAAGGCACCAAACTGATATCTGGCGCCACCTATAATTTTTTTAAATTTTATTTTGACAAAAATTAGCTTTTAAGCAAGCAGGGCAAACTCCCAAAGTAGTTTTTCTTAATTTGAAAAAAAAAAGGTCATTTTGTGGTATTGTCAAATCGACACACTATTTTTGATTGTTACTAAGTTCTTATTTAAATGTCATGTCAAATTTTTGTTAAATATTTCCATGACAACAGTTTATTCTTGATACTATACCGTGGTTTATTAATAAAATTAAGCATATAAAAATTTACTTTTATTTAAGAAAGTCTGTTGCCCAGAACAAATAGGCAAAAATTAATAAAATGCTTCCCTGTGTCTCACAAATTACAAATAAAGTAATTCAGTTTTTAAATAATGGATAATAAGAGTTGTGATGGCACTTAGGACCTTTTTTAAATTGTTTGCTTTTTAAAATTAATTAGTATTTATAAAGCTAAAAGTAACACATTTTAAACTTTTTTTAATATATGCAATGGTTAAAAAATTAATGAAGCTGAAGTTTGCAACGTTTTTTTGCAAAGAAAATTTAAATAGTATATTAAAGTACTAGTTTCATAACATACGTTTTTAGCGCACGAGTATAAGTTTAGAAAACAAGCCGTTTGCGGCGATTTTTCCAAAGTACTAGTGCGCTAAAAACGTGTTATGGAATAAGTGCTTTAATATACTATTTGAATTTTCGATGCAAAAACACGTTGAAAACTTCAGCTTCATAAAAATTAGGAGTAATTAAGTAAATTTTGACAGCCTATAACTAGAAAAAAAAAAAATAAAAAAAATGAGCACAGAAAAAAAAAAGAGATGAAACTGAACTATTTCAATGTAAAGATCTTTTAATTTCACAAATAAAAAATTGTTTACCATGGGGAAAAAATATAGAGGTCGCACAGGGCCAACGAGTATTATTATGAAAGCTTCATTAGGTATTTAAATTGTAGTATAGGTGAGCCTATAAAACATTGTTCCTGAATTTAATTAATATCCCTTACCATTTTCTAGAAAAATGATGAGGGCGGGAATTCTGGATTGCCCTGTACATTTAATAGACATATTCCCAGTGTATATCTAGTCACAGTGTTATTATTATTATCTGATTTACCCCCCTAGGCTTTCATTTTGTATATAGACCTGGCTGCACATAGAAAATACAATTCTAAGGATAAGAAACACAAAAATTAAGACCCTGAAATTCCCAATTATAATTTTATACTGCAGTATGACAACAAGACTATAGTGAGAGTACTTACTTGGAGCGACATATCAGAAACTTGAACATCATCACAGTTCCACCTTCCGAACAATTTAATTTCAGGCAATTCAGCCATTTTTGGGGCCGCGGCAATGGCCACTGGTTCCTCATTCCAGTCATCCATGATTATATTTTGTCTAAAACAATAATATAAGTAAATATACACTCACCCAAGCGTTGAGAAACATGAAAAATTAGGTTATGTTCAGAACCATACTGTCGTATCAACAAAATTATATTTCTGCCAAGAGGTGTCAGAAATTAAAGTTAAATCATCATTAAAAACACTTGGTGGAATCATTTTAAACATTTTATCTTTAATAACACCTTTAAACACAAGAAATACTATATAAACACGTGCTATATCAAATTCAATTGTGCAAAAAATGTTTATATACACCACAAAACTTTTAAAACTATAAATTAACCGATGTAGAATTTATTATTCTATCCTAAATTAATTTTACATACCTTAAACTATTTAAAATATAGTTTTATTTCTTAAAAATTATTGACGTTCACGTCTACTCATTTGCAGCGTGAACCGGAAAGAGCCATTTGTAAAAAGAAATGTCGAATCAGAGGAAATATCGTGGCGCCCTCTATCCGGCGCGAAATTTGAATCTAACAACAATGTAAACATTTAAATTTGTTTAAATAAACAGTATTAAAGGATTGTTAATCTGTATTTAATTACGTAATACAAAAAGATTTGTGTTATTTATTGAATTAAATATAATTGAGGTATTTATTAAAAAGTAAAATAAAAGTCGTCAAAAATTTAGGGGTTAAAATGTCTAGGGACTTTTGACACAAAAGTTTGACAATGTCCGTCATTATCAGTGACTTTTAATAGTGACAATGAACAAGAACAAATAAAATGTGTTTTTAACGATAATAAATCGATGATTTGAAGAAAATATTGCATTAATTGCAGTAGTGTTGTTAAATAAATAATTTACAGATTGACATGACTTTGGAGGACCCATTTTTTGTAGTAAAAGAGTAAGATCTTTGAACTGCATGAAAATATAGGAAACTTTGTTGTTTTGGTGTTTAAAATTTTTTTGCACAAGTATTATTGCATGTATGTAGTATTTTATTACCCTTTAAGGTATTTTACAGCTTAATTTTTCTAATTGCTTTTCTATTGATTATTTTTTTATTTTAAATTCATAATAATTTACATGGCTGCTCTTAAAACACTCCCTGATTGATATTAGATCTATTTATATTTATAATATTTCATTAGAATATTTATAGCCAATCATATATCACCCTAGTATAAACTTTAGGTTGAAACAACATTTATTTAATGTTATCTGATAGGTGAACCACTAAAAAATATTTGTAGAGCCATTACAATATGAGTGCACATTAACATATCTCAGTCCTGCTTCGTCTTGAAAACTTTTTTTTTTTATCAAAATTTTATAATAAAATGTTTCTAAGATGGGACAGGTTGGAGTTATGTTAGTGTGTACTCAAGGCTGCACATTTGTGAGACATTTTACATGCTATACACAGGGCTGTAGGGCAAAAGATTTAGTGGGGGGGGGGAAAGGTTGAAAATAACATTTTTTTTTTGAAATTACAGCTTTTAACCCCTTGACAAAATGACTAAAAAAAACTTTCACTTCTGCTAAAATTACAACTTTTATACTTTTAACCCATAAAATTTACCACTTTTTTGAATTTGAAGATCCACTTCTGCTAAAAATACAACTTTTATTCCTTTGACAAAAAAGTTGATTTTATATTTTTATCCCATGAAATATCCAACTTTTTTGAATTTTAAAATAGGTGGGGGAAGCCACCCCCCATCCCCATAGCTATGGCCCTGGCTATACACAAACTTCTGAGATTTCTGTATGGCTACCAAGACTTTTAACATAAAAAATCCAAGATTTTTGAGCTTTTTAATAACATACCACAATACTTTTCCGGCTTTGCAACATATTGGACTTTTTCTTCAATACCACTGGGAGAGTTAGGGGTTCAAGGGTGAATATTCCTGGGGTCATAGGAAGATTTTTGAAAGATTCTGAAAGTATAGTAAGATATTTATGGCTATGGTTGTGACCTCTCAACTTAACGGCTAAAACGTCGTAAGGCAGGTTGAGTGCAAGTGACAGGGACAATACTGCATCCTAAAAATTCTGAATAAACATGCATACAAACACAGTTTAGTTTCTACCAGGGTAGGCTACAATTTTTTTTATCATATATATTCTATAATAAGGTTCTTTTATCAAATCTTTAGTTAAATTTTATTAAATTGTTTATATATTTCCTAAAAATACTGTAATCATGTATCTTATATTATGCAACCCAAAATTTTAAATTTATTTATGTTTTTATATTATTGTATATTCTGATAATTGTATTATCCTCACCCTGTAATTGGCTTCAGCTGTTGGGTGATGTATCTTAATAAATAAATAAATAAAATTTGAATTTTGTAACTTTCCTCTAGGAAAGTCCTGCATGAGTAAAAAAAAACTCGCTTTATTAAAGGCTGTAGAGATTTTATATTTTGGCTACCCCCCTAACACCCCCCTATTGGGTTTTTATTTTGGCTACCCCCAACAACCCCCCGGGTAGCCGAAATGTGAAAACGTATTTTATGGACGACCCCTTAATTGGTTAAAGCAAACAAAATAAAAAAAAGGTCGACCTTAGGAATTGCTACAAAAAAAGTCGTATATTACACTTTGAGAGAGTGAGTAACGCTTAGAAATATTATTACATCTCATAAATTGCCTCCGTTCCTAATAAAAAAGTAGATTTTCTCAAAAAAACTAAAATGAGGATACGGCCTTTTCTAATCAAAAAACAGGGAAAAATATAGGGAAAACTTGCCAGGAAAGTATTATTTTTGTCAGTAGTATTTTTTAATATGTAGCTTCTATAATCGGACTTTCCAACTTTCCTGTATACAATTAATGAGTTTTTGGCATCATAGTATGTGTTGCTATTTTTTCCCTTCTCCCCGTATTGTTTTAAAGATATTATTTATTATTTTCTTTTTTTTTTAGTTTAAAGATCTTAGCCTTACTTTGTATTTACTATATGTTGTTCTTTGTAATATTTTATAATATTTATATGTATTGACTTGCAAATGTATGTATCCTAAACAGTAAAAATAAATTATTATTATGTTTTAGTGAGGTGTTTAAAGCTCTAAACAAAACAAGAGGTTTATACCTTAGATGGAGTGAACTTCAGGAGGATCCGATTTGTATTACAAAGGATGAAATTGACTGGACCAATACCGAACTGAAAAATTCATTGCGCAGTATAGAATGGGATCTTGAAGATTTGGAAGATACAATTGATATCCTTTTTATGTTTAAAACAAAATCGTAAAAAATTGCCCCCCCCCCAATTTTGCTAAGCCCCCCCAAATCATACTATAAAAGTCTCACATACAGACAAATATAAAAATTACGCATATTTAGGGGTCTCAATCCCCCCCCCAAATTTGGACCTGCTTACCCCTATGAAACTATGTTAGTAACATAAAACCAATCATTGGATCTGAAAAAACAAAAATAAAAGTGTTTGTGCATTTTTGTACTAAATTTAAAGAAAACTAACCTTTCAAAAAATCCTAAATTTAAAAAATCCATTTTTGGGCATTTTGAGAAAAGCCTTATGGAAGTTAAAAGTTAATTAATAATTTAAATTTGGCGAAGGCCTACAGGTAAAACAGAGTCACTCCCCTGGTTCAAAAGTTAGTTAAAGCCAGTGGTTCCCTCTACTACTAGCCCCCACAGTCGTGAACTTAGGGGATGCTTAATTTAGTAGAATACTACGAGCTTAAATAAACATGTTTATTTAAGTTAAAAAGAGGAAAAACCCTATTGTTAAAAATATTCCCATGAAAATAAAAAATGTTCAGGGTTCAAAAAAAATTAATAGAAAAGTTTGATACTAAAAATTTTCAGAAAGTCTCAGTTTAATTAAAATAACCATTTATAAAAAAAATAAGTTATAGGGGCGCCACTTTTCAAAAATAGATGCAAAAGTCTGATAAGGTCCAAATTTTCAGACAACATTACTTTGATAAAACTCTTGAATATTTAAGGCTCATACCAATTTTAAATAAAAAAAAAAACGGTCATAAAAGTTATAAGGGCGTTAAGTTAAATTACTCACAATTTTAGTCAAAAAAAAAGTTGTAATTCAAATGTTTTTTAAATTTTTTCCTTAATAATGCTTACATATTGTAGAAAAAAATCCAACTAAATTCAAAATAGACAACAAAGAACTAACAATAAGGAAAGGCTTTATTTCTAATACCAAAGAGGAAGTCAAGGTGAATATAAATAAATATTTACCTAATTTAAAATTCAAATTTTGAAGTAATCATATAACATAACCTCTTATTTTAGTGCATGAAAGATAAAATCACCATGAATAGGCCAGGAAGGGATCATGATAGGACTTCGAGACAGGTAAAAATGAAAAGAAAAAAATCTGAAATGAGTTTCAAACTGAGAATGATTCTTGTCTCGGTTTCGAGTTCAGGAACCTCAGGATCTATTAGATTAAACTTTTACGATTAAATCATAAAAGTTTAATTCTATCAGCAATTTTCTTGTTATCGTTTTTAACGGATTTTCTATATTTTCTATATTTTTGGACAATTTTTTTTGTTCTTTCTTTCAGCTTTATTCGATTGTTTTTTTTTTTTTGTTTGACGAGGCCATCAGACGTGAATAAATTAAATGCCTATATCTCGGAAGCTAATGGTACCATAAATATGTTTTTGTAGGGAATTAAATATTATTTTTATCTGTGCAGACTATCGAGATCTCCGTAGATCAAGCGTCAGCATCGTGCTAAGCCATCTTTTATGATGTGCCTCGTGTATTTTTGTTTTGCCATCTTTTATGATGTGCCTAGAGTAATTTTATGTTAATGTTTTATGTACAAGTAAAAGTGAACCATATATATGGTTATTAATCGTGCGAACTGTTGAATTTTAAGTGAATAATAATGGACGTTTGAAGATAGTTTTTGTGTGTGTTTTTAATGATAACTTTTTATATTAGCGTGGAAATTACTACAGTAGTAATTTATCAGTGATAGTGCGCAAGTCAGAATACATATCCGATTAGTACTTGCGCACTGGAAGCCTCATGATTATATAGAGAAACCCTGGTTAATTATTCGGAAGAAAAAGACCAAATAAATAGAGAGAGAGAGAGAGATCTCCGTATAGGAAGTGGCCTGCAGGAGGATAAGCCCCACCTTGTGGTGGATTGAACTGCATTTAAACTGATTAGTATGCACTTAATTTTAAGGCTCTATAATATCTAGACCTTTACTTAATTTGAGTTCCATAGGATGATGGGAACATGATTGAAATGGGGTCTTAAAGTTCAATGAGACTGACGATTTTTTATTCGAAACAGGTTGAAGATACGTTACAATGTTAAAACCACTCATGGTTTTAGATTGATCATCATGTGAGCTTTTAAGGGACATGAAGCAATCTACGGGGAAACGCTTATTTTAAGCACTTTATTGGCCTTACATCCCATTCATGTCGGAACCAAGCGTTTCCCTGCAGATTGCTTTGTGTCCCTTGAAAGCAAACATGATCCATCTAAAATCATCAGTGGTTTTAACATTGTAACTTATCATCAACAGGCCAATCTCGGTAGTCTGATTTTTTGTCCTACTGGTAAATAATAAATAATAAGTGAGATATAGCTAAAAATTATAGTTTTTGTCCGTTTTGCTCCTCGTTTCCGTACGCCGATGTTAGGGACCCTAAATAAAGTGACATTAAACTTCACACAACGTTTAATGTCATTATCACGGGTCCGATCGAAGTAGCCATTACCGGGGGGTGTGCAAAAATTTTAAAATTCTCTTTTTCATTTTAGATTTTAAGCTTTCACGGCCATTAAGATATAAAGAACTTTCACTTTCGGGTTTAGACCGTGTTAATGGATTTTCACTTTCCGACGTTTCGTCTCTTACTACTAGAGACATCTTCAGGGATTAATCTGAAACTAAGTTTCGAATCAACTTGTGTCACTATTTATGACGAGTTGTGGTTATTCACCCGTGACGAGGTTTTTCCTATCAAAGACTTCCATATTGCAGGTAAGTGGTAACCAGTGTCCCGATTGATATTGTTAGGATGCTTGATGATTTCTATCGATTCCCGTATCTTCCTTGGCATTTTTCTGTTTTCTGTTAATATTTGTTTTGTTTCAGACAAATTGATTTTATGACCTGTTTCATGTACATGTTCGGATACTGCCGATAAGGAAATTTGTTTCTTTCTTATATTGCGCTCATGCTCTTGAAGTCTTGTAGAAATTTTTCTCTTAGTTCATAGGGCTTTCATGATTTCAGACAAGAATTCCCTAGACACAGAACTCCTTAAACTAACCAAAGCCTTGACAATGAACGGTTATACCAAAAAAGACATTAATAAGACCATATACAAATACAGAAATCCCAGACCCAAACAACAGGACAATAGTGACAATGACAGACAGACACAAGTTATACTTCCCTATGTAAGCGGTATCACGGATAAAATAGGTAAACTTTTGAAGAAGTCAAATATTAAGCCTATATTTCGGTCCAACCAAAAATTAGGTCAATGTTTGACTTCAACAAAAGACAAAATACCCCTGAGTTCAGAAGGCGTATATAAAATACCCTGCTCCTGTGGTACGGTTTACATAGGTGAAACTAAGAGAAAAATTTCTACAAGACTTCAAGAGCATGAGCGCAATATAAGAAAGAAACAAATTTCCTTATCGGCAGTAGCCGAACATGTACATGAAACAGGTCATAAAATCAATTTGTCTGAAACAAAACAAATATTAACAGAAAACAGAAAAATGCCAAGGAAGATACGGGAATCGATAGAAATCATCAAGCATCCTAACAATATCAATCGGGACACTGGTTACCACTTACCTGCAATATGGAAGTCTTTGATAGGAAAAAGCTCGTCACGGGTGAATAACCACAACTCGTCATAAATAGTGACACAAGTTGATTCGAAACTTAGTTTCAGATTAATCCCTGAAGATGTCTCTAGTAGTAAGAGACGAAACGTCGGAAAGTGAAAATCCATTAACACGGTCTAAACCCGAAAGTGAAAGTTCTTTATATTCTCTTTTTCATTAAATAGACACTTTAAACTATTGTTCACCAAGCGGAATATCATGTCGACGCTGTTAATACTCAGTGAGTCACCTGGTCATGGTCCATGACTCATGAAAATTGTTTCTCTTCAAAAAACGAATAGTTAATACAAAAATATTGTTTTTTATTATTATTCGTTTTTTGAAAAGGGAAAAGGTTATAATCCTTACAGGTACTTTCTTGCACCTTTTAGTTTAATTATATATTTAATAATCAATTAGGCAATAAAAATAATGCAGCTTATGTTCACGTTTCGTACGTTACAAAATTTGGAATTATGCAGTTAAGTAAATGAGAATGAAAATGTGCTAAACTGATTAGATTTTTTAATTTTTTATTATGTTCGCTTATTTTGTGAAAGATTTACTTTCTAATAGGCATATGGGATAATAAAAAAATAAATAAATATGATTTTTAGAAATTATTGTAGTTGTTTATAGTTGTTTCGTATGGTACAAAAAAATGTTACTTATGTTAATTGAGGGTTTTCACCAAATTTCAAACTGAATTTGGGAAAACTAACTATACGTTAAATTGTTCTTCCTTAGGACAATATACTCCAACATTTTTTTGCTGTTGATCGTGGTTTATTTAGGGGTCGTTTAGGGGCCCTAAACTTTCAATTTTGGCTATTTTACAAGTTTATTTGAGCTTAGTATTTCACCACAACAGTTTTGAAAATGCTCGATGAATTTTGAACTAAAACCTTACCCATTATCTAAATTAACATAAAAAAATATTCAATTTTTGATGTTAAGACAAACCCTCTGAACAATCCTCTAAAAACCTTAAGTTTGAGGTTTGATTTTGATCTCTCGGTATGGCCTGTAGGCCTTTAAAAGAATGGACATCGAAAAATTTAGATTTTATAAGGGGGTCAACGTGGGTAAAATGTGTTTTTTATGTGGTAGTTGGTCAAATGAAAGACAATTGTTTGTTTGTTTGTTTGTTTGTTTGTTTAACCTCGTACTATTCTACTTAATTAAGCATCCCCTAAGTCCAGGACTTGTGTGGGCTAGTAGTAGAGGGAACCACCGGCTTATACTGACTTTCGAACCAGTTTCTAGGGAGTGTCCGTTTCACTTATCGCCTTCGCCAAATTTCAATTATTAATTAACTGAAAAAGGCAAATCGGCGCCAGTGAGAATCGAACTCACGATAGTAGACTTGCTATGCATACGCGCTAGCCACTACGCTATGCCTCCCAACATTGTAATTGTAATTGTAAAATGGAAACTTTTTTTTAACAGAAATTTATTTACCTGTCGTTAAAAGCAAATGAACAGGAAACAGTGGATAGTACCATTTCAACCTTTTTGGGAATCATCAGCACTGTGTATCCTGTATGTTGTTAATATTTAAATAGGATACACAGTGCTGATGATTCCCAAAAAGGATGAAATATGAAATATTTTCGGCTATAAACCGTGTCCAAACCGTGCAGTATATATATATTTTTATATAGACTGTCAATTCTTAACTTATTTTTTTTAACAGTTACCTATTTTTTTTTTATTTTAGCCCTTATTGGATACAAGCCCAGTAAGGCTGGCAAACCATGGTCCAACCAAATATTCGAAGTTAGAAAACCAGCTGGACAGTCCGCAGAGGCATTTTTTAAATGAAACCTTGGCACAGCAACAATACCTAACCAGGAACCAAGAGGAGCATTTAGAAGCTATATCTGATTCTATAGGGTCACTTAAAACGGTTTCGAGGCATATAGGCATTGAGATTGACGAACAAGCGGGGTACGTATACATACTTTTTTAATTTCATTTTATTCCGATTTTTTTCTAAACAATTTTTTTTTTCGTGTTTTACTTTTTCATAAATAATGTATTGTGATAGAATAAAAAAAAGTGTTTTTTGCTTAAATCATCTTATTTTTTCCTTAAACGTCGAGAAACGTCAAAATAAGCAAAGAAAAAATTACGTCTGTCTGTCTGTCTGCATCCACGATAACTTAAAAAGGTTTTGAGCTAGAGACTAGAAATTTGGTATGCAGATGTATTTTTAATATATTTTTGGACCAGTTGGTATTTGAGTAAAATTGTTTGGGGGTGACTGGTGTAAAAGGGGTGTTACATTTTTGTTTTGTTCATAACTACAATAGAAGAAAAATTTAACTTAAAAGGTAAATAAAAATTACACAATTATTATAATTTTTTCCATACCCCCAAAATGTGAAAAATTGTTTCTGGACATAACTTTATTATTCACCCAAAAGGTCTAAAAATACACAAAAAATAGTATAGAATTTAGAATTTAGAATTTGTTGCTGCTTATGTAACTTTTCAGTTTTACCGTTGTCGGTTTTAAAATTAAACGTTGTAAATATTGCCTAAGGCTTATAAGATAAAAGAAATGTTCAAAATGTTCAAAACTGGGGCAACGTATTATGATATTACATCAGGTAATATATTGACTTGTATCGAGATTATTAAAATTGAATGAAGTGTATTCTGAGATAGAATAAAAACATTTGCTGATTAGGAAGGATTTAACAGCTCTTTTAAATTTATTTAATGTTAAGTTACGCATAGATAGTGGCAGTTTGTTATAAAGTGTAGGACCCCAGTAATTGTGGACATTGCGGGTTCTGTTTATTCTGTGTAGATTAACGTGTAAATTTAAATTGCTCCTGGTAACTAGATTATTGCGATTTAGCCTAGTTTCATACGAGTTAATATTTTCCTTAACATATGTGAGAGACTGACAGATATAAAGACTTGGGAGGGTAAGGATGTTAAGGTCTATAAAGGCCTGCTTGCAGTCAGCTTGTATAACTGTTTTCCATGACGGGATCCCGGAATGAGAGAGGGGACTCCAAAATATAAAACATTTTTTGCAGCTATATCCGAAAATAAAATCACAAAAAATACCCATTAATGATTAATTTTACTTTTTTTTATTAGAAAGTACTCTCGCTTATTCGAAAAGGATTTTGTTTGTTGTAAAGGTGAAATATTGCTTTCCCATTTTGAAAATTTTCAAAATTTCCTTGTATTCGTGCAAAAATTTTCAATTTTTTTTGCGTATTTTTTGTTTTATGACGTTTTATATCGATATAAATCAATTTAAAGCAAAAAAAATTGTCCGTCGGTCGGTCGTTCTGTCCGGGAAATCTTGTGGGTAGGATAACTTTAAGCTAGAGACTTCAAATTTGGTAAACGTTGGGATGGGGCAAGGGGGCAAATAGGGTAAATGGGGTAAATACAATAATTTTTCACAAAAATTTTAAAATTGCTATATAGGGGTTTTTGAGGTTGCTGAAATTGAATATAATAATAAAAAAATCTAACTCCACCCCACAGGGATGAGGGGGTAAATATTTTTAAATATTTTCAATATTTTCGTCAACGTTGGTATATAGGGGTTTTTGGGGACGAAGAAACTGAATTTGATAATAAATTTTTTCCAATTCCACCCCCTAATCGGTGAGGGGTAGTTTTCGTGAAAATTGATATATAGGGGTTTTTGATTTAGCTAAAAGTGAATCTAATAATAAAAAAAATCTAACTCCACCCCCTGGAGGGTGGGGGGTGGTTTTAGTGAAATGTTGTATATTGGGGTTTTTGAGGTTGCTGAAAGTGAAAGTAGACTACTTTAAGTAGTAGTATTTTTAATATCTTTTGTATTTCTATATTTTTTTAAGCATGCTGGATGAGTTTGGTACTGATCTGGAAAACGCAGATTCTAAGTTAGATTCTACAATGAAGAAGGTGGCTAGGGTTCTAAGGATGTCTAATGGTGAGTAAAAAATAGTTGCAAAAAAAATTTTTAGAAGAACATAAGTTTAGTGCCTACCAGAGCCATAACTAGGGCGTGGCGAAAAAAAAATACGTAAAAGTTTTCACCTGCGGCGATAAGACCCTTCTTATATTTTGGCAAATTTCTAATTATTTTTTTTTTAATTAGAACAGCTCATCATAATTTGAATCAAACATAATTTGTAAAAAACATTATTCGAAACTGTATATGTAATACATACACTACATGTATTAATAAAGTTTGGGAAGTACGTGATTTCTTACTGTTTTCCACACCTGGACCTGACCTGTAATGAAAAATAGAGATCAGTAAACTGTTACTGGTATGCAATTTAAATCATTAATTTTCGGTGGATGGTGCCACCGATTAAAATATAAAAATATAATCTAATAAATTTCGTTTAAAATACTTATATGTACAGTTTTGTTAATGTTTTTTATTTTTGAGACTGTAAAGGATACTAAATTTTATAAACGGTGCCTTGTGAGCTATCAAAAAATGTTTTTTGTTGTTGTTTAATTGGGTTACGCGTATGTGGAACTTCTGTTTTAGATGATTGTTCTTTTCTTGTAAAGTGCAGTGCAATATTTGTGGTAAATATGAAAAGAACTAAAAAACTAAGTATTATAGTATTATTTTCTTCGTTTTATTTCAAACATCTAGGTTTAAAAAGAAATGGTACTGAATTAAACAGTTAAACAGTTGCGAATAAAATAGTATACAGGTCTCCCGAAAAATGGTACTTTTCCTCGACCTATAGTCTCGGCACTCCGTGCCTCGCCCATTAATAAAGCTCTCGAAAAAGTACTATTTTCCGAGTCGACCTGTAATCTACTATTGCTAGAGCTCATTACGTGTTTTTTTTTTTTTAATTTAAGATTGTAAAACTATAGCTTGAAATTCATAAAAAACTTCGCCTGCGGCGCTAGAGCTTTCTTATATTTTTATAAAATGTTAAATTTTAAACAGTTTTAAAATTTTCCGCGGCGCTGAAGCATATATAAAGCTTTTATAACCTTAACAAAAAACGTAAGAAATTAAATTTTAGCAAAATTCTTAAAAAAAATTGCGGTTACTTTTTGTCAGGAGGGACGCCACTTCGTCGTCAAATGAGATGGCTTTTTTATTTTTATTTTTTTCCTCGCTTACTTAATCTAATAAAAAACTTAAAAAAAATCAGTTGTTTTTATATTGGATAGGTGGCGCTAACAGCTCTAGTTACGGCTCTGGTGCCTACTGATTATTTTTAAACTTCTTATACTGGATTCTGTCTTGGATTTTGTTTGTCCGTCCTTCTGTCTGTCCCACCTAATACTCACTAACCCACTTATAATATAAAGGGTATTTCAAAAACACGCATTAAAAAAATAATTCCTCCTCATGTCTTGAAAAATACCATAACAAAATGCTATGGCAAATTTCAACTCAAAAACATTAAATTAAAAAAATTATAACTAGGATACTTGATTTTATATTTGGTATCGTGCAAAATGCAAAAATTTAATTTTTGGCTCAAACAAACGAAATTTAACTGCACCTACTTAACCCTTAATTTGGCAAACACTCTTTGGGATGAAGTATATAAAAAATCTTTTAAGGGGAAATTTAGATACATCAATGGTAAACATTTATGAAAAAAAAAATATTAAAAAAAAGTCACGTGACTTAATACTGACTTGTATCATAACTGACATTGTCAAATAATTTTTTTTTGCCAAATAATTTTTATCCAATACCTACTATTAATGTTAGTTTACAATTGACATTTTAATCAATGAAAATGACGTTTTAATCATCCTGTAAACAAGTTGTGTTATAAAATTTCTAACCGAAAAGTGACATTACATTGAAATGTCAAGTAAATTTAGTGGAAATGTCATTTGTAAATTTAATTGACAAGTGTTTTTAAGAGGTATTGGATAAAATGTTGTAAAGCACACGTGGGGTAAGTAACATTATTCACTCAAAAATTAACCCACTCGACCCAGTCAACTTTTTTTTCGTGAATAATATCCTACTTACCTCACTTGTACTGTAAATAACTATTTTTGTTATCCTAAAATTCATGTATCATATACTACACATTACCAAATTAAGGGTTAAAAATATAAAAATAATAAAAATTAACTGTTAAATATTTTTAATAGAAAAAATATTCTCTGCCAAATTTTAGCTCAAAATAATTAAATTAGCCTCTTCCCACTTCATTTGAAAAGTTTGAAAAATATAATAATTGATTTTTTATTTTTGAATAAAGCAGGTGGATGCGATATTTCTTTAGATGAAATTTGGCACGACATTTTCTTTTGTGGTGACAGAAACTTTTTGGCTAGGTGCCATGGCGGTCATTTTAATAAAACAAAGTATTAAAAAAATCCCCGTGACCATGTTTTCACTAAATATATTATTTTACAGATAGCCGCCAATGGACAGCTATTTTAGTTTTAGTCGTAATATTGTTTATTGTGATACTGTTGTTTTTCTTGCTGTGATTTTTATTTAAGCCTAAACTACTTTATTTTTTATTTTTTTAACTGGCAGTACAAAATATCTTGTCTATATTTTTTGAAACACTGATTTTTACTTGCACCAAATGTTATTCTTTTTTTACTCTGATATTATATTTTGTAATTATTTGTGCCATATTAATTAGCACTATTTTATATTTAAAGTATATATTTATTTTTGTCTGATATTAAAAAAAAAACTACTCCCCCCTTATAATTTATGTTTTTATAGTGAAGGGAACATGCTTTAGCAAGGTTTATGACAGACACATAATTTACCTACTTTTCTGAAACTTTTCACCTTTGGTTTCACCAGAAATACTTTAGGTATAATATGTTTTAAGATAAAACTCAAAGAAGTATTTGCCCATTTAAAAAAATAGTCTGTTTATGGTAAACATAAACCATGGATCAGTATATGGTGGATAAATCAAAATATTAAAAAAATGTTATGATAGTTATTGATTAAAAAAAAAGATACTTTGCTAAGATTTCTAACATATCCAAATATATATCGTCGTTTTCCAAATTAAAAATTTCCAAAGAATATTGCACAGGAATTTAAATTCTATCTGGAATTATATTAAATTTATCCACCATAAAACTATATCTTAATGAGCATACCATTATGCCCGTGTAAATAGGGGGGAGAATCAATCGTAGTGAACTTTTTGAACAGAAAAGTTTTCTGTGAACCGCTGTGAACTTTTTGAGCAGAAAAGTTTTCTATTTTTTGGCCTTGGGCCATATTTATTGTAATACTTATACAACTTATAAAAGTGTCAGACCTGTCTACCATCTTAAATTTGAGGGTTGAGTACGGTTATCTCGGTAAAATTCTTCTTACGATAAAAATGCTTATTATCAATTTTGCTAAGAAAGAAAAATCCAACAATTTTTGTTTAAATCATTTTTTTATTATATTAATAACAATCGAGTTATAAATATTCAAAAATGGCCATGTTCGGAGTGAAATTGGCCTTTTCGATTTTTTAGCCAAATTATCGGAAGATAAAAAAGGTTATAAGCAAACTTGTAGCTCTTGAAATTCTCTATAATTTTCATATATAATAAAGTTTTATAAGTATTTTGGTACAGTTACAGGGGTCGCTGAAAAGAGTTGCGCCCTCTGTAACCGTACCAAAATACCTATAATAATTTATAATATGTGAGGCGGTGGAAAAAGGACCCCTTTATCGGCGATTTTAATTTTTCAGTACAGTCGAAATTAGGTAACGCTTAGTTTAAATTTTAAAGATTTCAGTATATGAGATATATTTTTATTTTGTTTAAAAGAGGACATTTTCAGCTTTTGTTTCATACTTTAATTATTAAATTAATTATTGAATGTAAAAAATAAGATTCTGCGTTGTTTGGAATTTTTTAGTGTGTTTGGACTTTTTCATTTTATAAAATTCAAATGCCCGTAACTTAAACAAAAAAAAAATCACAGAGACATGATTTTTGCACCAAATTGTTTAGAATTTAGAGCTTAATTCAAAAATATCAATAACTAAAAACCGGAAATTGTCGACAAGAGATCCCTTCTTCCTTTCCACTTCACATATATGAAACTTATAGAAAATTTTAAGAGCAACAAGATTGCTTATAACCACTTTTATCCTCCGATGAATAATTTGGCTGAAAAAGTCGAAAAAACAATTTCACCTCCAAAATGGCTATTTTTGAATCCAACTCGATTGTTATTAATATAATAAAAATTATTTAAACAACATTTGTTGGAAGTTTGCTCCTTAACAAAATTGGTAATATATTACCAATATTACTTATATGTATTTTTATCGTAAAATGCATTTACCGAGATAACCGCACTCCTAAAATTCAAGAGCACACCTCTTACGCAAATCACCCTTTAAAAAAGTAACAGGAATATTCCGTAACCATCCACTACTACTACCCTTTAAAATATCAGCCCGTGTGCATGTTTTGTAATTTAAATTTAATTTAAAACAAATCTTTTTATATTTTACCAGTCTGACACTTTTATATTTTACGGTGTGATGTGTGACCCCTATTTTCAAAAGTTATGGAGGACGCGTGACCATTTTTTCCAATTTAAAAACAAAAGAATCGGTAGATTTAAAAAAAAAATTGTAAAGAAATCTAGAAACGATTAAAATGTTTGCGCATCACACATTGCACTTTGATATATATATTTTTAAAATATTTACACAGCAATGCATTTTAAATCTAGTTTAATTAAAACTTAAATTTTACCCGCTATAAAATAATTCATACCAGTTACATATATCTCAAGGTTTTTAAAGAGTCACGTGGCATAAAATATACAGAGAATTTAGGAAGTCTAGGTCACTTTTCAAGACTTATGCGAAGAGCTTACAAGTGCGAGGAGGGGCTGTGAGAAAAAGCAGATCAGACAAGAAAGAGAAAGACTAAAGGCTACAACGAATCGTTAAAGGCTAGCCGCGGCTGTGCTTTAGCAAGAGGTTTTAGAGTACTGTCAAACAACAACAACAGGGGCGCACTAAAATAAATTTATTTTAAACTACAGTACGTTTAGGAAGTCTCGGTCGTTCTTCAACATACAAAAAGACTTGTGCGAAGAGCTTACAAGTTCGTGGAGATATAAGAAAGACCCGACCAGACAAGAAAGAGAAAGACTGAGCTAAAACCAATCGTTTAAAGGCTAGCCACGCCCAGAGGCGGGCCTCCGCTGGCGTTCGCTGACAGTGTTCTATGATAGGGTCTTCTTTACTTCTATCTCTCTCTTGCAGCTTACCTTTTATCTCTTTCTGCAGCCTCACCTAATGTTGTAAGCTCTTCGCTTCATCGCAATCTGTACAAGGCTTGGAAATCAAACGGTATATGTTATTATTTTTGTTAGTAAATTTTTATTATTATTTTTTTTATGTAACTTTTATATAAATAATAAAAAATACAAACCAAATGTATAAACATAGGACATGCGTATAATAAAAGCGTGTAAAAAAATTGCGACTTCTTGCGGCCAAATTTATAATGGTTTTAAAGAGTTATAAATAAGCTATCCAAGAGTTAAAAATTTATTAGCGAAATTAACAGAAATCAAATTGTAGATCAAGCAAAATAAAATATTTTGATAAATTTTCAAGTACAATAAAAATTAATATCTAAGTTAAAATATTTTCGTTAAATAAAAAATAAAGCCAGCGATTTAAAGTACATACGTTGATCTTAATAATCTATAGAACACAAAACTTAATATTACCTTTAATCATCCGTACTGTACCACTTAATGCAGCTAACAAAAACAGATTTATTTTTACTTGCTTATATGCCGACTTCAAGCTTTATATAAATATGTAATATCCAAGGACTTTCCTCAGTCATTTTAATGTTAAACTTTAACCTCTTCAGGGACAAAGGCACATACCCTCAAATTTCTGTACGCGAGTTCTGGAACAGGCTGTATGTGTACGTTTAAAAATAAATTCGGCAAAATGAAATTCACCGAATTCCTTATTGCTCAGTGTCTATAGGTGTTGCCATTTGCTATGTTTCCAATCACAAGAAATATCCAATGGCCAAGATTCGCATATCTTCAGTTGTTTACTTGTTTTGATAATAAAAATCATTTTTAACTTTAGCTACTAAATTAATTTAAACAAAAAATTCATCCCTGAAGAGGTTAAACAGTTTATTTTCAGGTAGTAATACTTTAATCCGTTTATTTAATAGTTGGTTTTTCTATTTTTGTCCTGCTAGATTAGAAAGATTCCCCACCGTGCGTACATAAAATACTATTTTAGGCGAATTTGCCTTCAAGCCAGTGGTATAACTTTTAAGTTATTATAATAACAGCTAACTTAACTCTATAGAGTTGAGTTAGCTTATGCCCATAAAAAAAATGTTGTGAATAACAAAACTAATTCGTAAAAAACTTTTAAAAGCCAGCCCTGCACCTTAGTTATTCGAGCGAAACGTAAACTTGTCTATTATAGTAACAGTGTTGCCAGTTTTAGCATTTTTAATGCTTTTTAAAAAATTTTAATTGTATAAAAAATAATACCTCTCTTTACCAGATACTAAAACAGACTGAACCATCATATAATGTTCTGTCTGTTTAAGTATCTGATAGAGAGAGGTAGTATCCTTTTATACCAGTATAAATTTTAAAAAGCATTATTAATGCTAAATCTGGCAACACAGTTTCTATGATAACATCATCATAATGATGTGAGAGGAGGTGGGTCCGTTGCTGGCGTTCGCTCGCGTTGTTCCACCTTCTATCTTTCTTGCAGCTTCACCTAATCTTGTAATCTCATCGCTTCATCGCAAACTGACCTAGACTTCAAAAATACTCTATATAGTAAATATTGCTATATTAAAAAACTACAAAATCAAATCAATTTTAGTGTGTAGTGATTGCTAAAAGTCAGCTAAAACACCTGTTGCTTATGATTAACACTACTGTAACAGTACTACTGTAGTACTGTAACAGTAATAGCGTAATAAATCTAAAAGGTCACGTGGCTGTCTAATAACTATACTTTTTTGCATTTTAGGTACCTTAAATAAAGTGACATTAAACTTCACTTGTGTAAAGTTTAATGTCAGTATATATAGGGTATAGGGTCTCTATTGCATTTGTATCCCTAAAGAAATGACATTACGACATCAATACGGCGCCGACTTCGTGTTTACTTCGTGTTTATTTCTTTAAGGGTTCAAGTTAAAAATATTTTGAATTTTTTTCAATAGTTTTAATCCAAATGTAGAAATATTGTTGAAATATGATATATTTAAACTAAAATAATAAAAATTGTTTTAGACATCACATATTTATTAGTAATTGTGTGTTGTGTAGTAAATTTGTATAAATATTGTAATTTATTATATTAATTACATATGATTATAGTAATAAAAGTTATTTATAGAGTGCTAAATATTTTTATTTATTATTTTTATAATTTCTTCTTTGAAATTATTTTTTAACAAAATTATATCCTTCAATCGAATAAAACGGCCATGTTTAAAAGTTCTCAAAATTTTGACGAGATGACACTATGCTATATTTCCTATAGTGACTATAGGCAGGCGGACTTCGTGTATTATAGTCTATTATTCGCCGCAATTCCACAGTGACTAGTATTCTTCGCGTTAAAATTTTAGCGGCATGGTACCAGTCATATGTTTAATTACGGCAATTGATATAATCATATAGGGCACCTGCCAGTAGTGTCCACTTGTAAAATGTTTGTGGACTTTTAAATATGGCCGCTGTTAACCTCATATATAAGAAATTAATTATGTATATTGCACTCATTTTTTGACGTTTGTATTATATTTTTGCAACGAAAGCGACGATATTTATGACTATAGCCGGCGCAATTACTATAGACGATTGTGTCTCTCACTTGCACGCATCCTGCGTTACGAAGGATAAAGCGTAAAGTTGAGAGCGCGAGCGGCTATAGTGAAAATAATTACTATAGAAGATTTCTACGCTCGAAGTCAGTGTTCCGTAAGGTGGCGCCGCCAGTAAAATTAAGCAGAACTACACAGTGAATGTTACTCTTTATGTAGATTTAAAAAATCAAACTTTGCCTAGATTTTGTTCAAAGTCTATGAAGAACATAATATATTATATGAAGTATAAATTATCAGATTTTTACAATGATTGGTAAGTATGGACATTAGGGTGGAGCGAAAAACGAATGTGAGAATTTCAAAACGCCTGATAGCACAAAATTCACTACCTACTTGATTTGCAAGTGTTCCACCAAAATTTGAACCCCGAAATATTTCATCTTCCTTTGCCAGTGTTTGTTTGAACTTAAAAATGCATGTCTGCATGTCTCCAAACCAAACATTGAATTTGCAAGCTCAAAGTCTATAAAAAATAGAGGAGTGCTATTTGAAAAAATAAAATTGGGGCAAGTTGTGGGAGGGGGTGTAGGGGTAGATTTAATTTTGGTCTTCTTTTTATAGACATTGCTGTAATTTTTTAACTGGTTTTTGCAAAAATCAGAGGGTTGTTTTTAAATGTTTTTTACTACTTTTAAAACTTAAAAACAGCAAGTATAATATACCATTGTATTTGCAAGCTCAAGGTCTATCCAAAACAAACAAAAAAATATAGGGGTCATTTAAAAAAATAAAGTTAGGGCTAAGTTTGGGGAGGGAGTTGGGGAGTGGATTTTATTTTTGGCTACTTTTTTTTAGATATTAATGTCCCATTTATGGTGGTTTTTTCAGAACTTCATTATCTCTTTTAGTTTTTTAGAAAATCGCTGCCTAAGTAGTAGTAAAATGTATGGATTTCCTTGTTTTTTTTTATTAAATTTCTGATGATAATATTATCGAAACATAGAATTTTATATAGCCTGTGATCAAGACGAATATTTTGACGCCTCGATCGTTAAAATCGTCCCAGTAGTTTAGGTTATAGAGGGGAACATGCTTGCTACAAACACGTTAAAAACATAACCCCCCTTTTGCATTGCTGTAGTCGGGTAAAAAGCAACAAGAATAAATGTAAATGTTTGCGTTTTTTTACATTTTTATTTTTAAGGTACCCTAATGCCCCTCAGGGATATTTAACAAGGGTCGTACTTTAGGAGCTTTTTAAAAAGCAGATGATAAAATGATTTAAAGCCAAAAAAAATTGGGCCACCCTTATAATTATAATCTAGGAAAAATATATATTAATTTTAAAACACCTTCGATCGAAGGTCCCGAACGACTTTAAATAAATAAATAAATAAATAGTAGTGACTTGCAGACATGCATTTTTAACTTGAAGCAAAAACTGGCAAAGGAATATGAAATATTTCGGGGCCCAACATTTGGTGGGACACAAGTAGTAACTTTTGTGCTATCATGCGTTTTGAAATTCTCAAATTCGTTTTTCGCTTCACCCTAATAGACATTAATCAGTTTTAGGGTGACTAAAGCGTTAAAATAAGGCAGTCTAATAGTGGCAGATCAGAATTTCCCAACTAAATATTAATGAATTCCGCCTACAGAAAAAAGTTTTACCCCTGACGGAAAATTTTGATGACTAAAAAAAAAAGTCCTCGCCTCTGCGAACTTCCCAACTGTACCGTTCCAATTTTCCCAACTTATAAATTTACTAACCAAAAAATAAAAAAAGGTCTTCGCCTCAACCAATTTCCCAACTTTGCCAATCAAATTTCACAAATATATTTTATTCTGTTTCAAAAAAATTTAAGTTTATGACTATGTCCAGTGGATCCTTACACACACTGTATAAGAGATTTTGCGCATACACTGCACACATGTATGTTTGTATGTACGTATTTATTAATTTTTGACAACTGTCGAGAGCAGGGTTTGCTCCAGCGACAAGGCACTCATGTATGTATGTATTTATTAATTTTTGACAACTATTTGGAGCAGGGTTTGCTTCAGCGACACTTTAGCGCCTGATAACTATGTCAAAGCAACTTGCTTTGTGCATCTGATGTTAAACCTGTTGCGGGGAATACGCAATGCGAGAAAGTGGAGGGAGAAAACTAGGGGCAGCTTTCGCTTCAACACAGAGTGCAAAATTTACACCTAGGAAATAATTTTTGCCATTATTTTATGGTAAGCTATGTCTGTAAAAATTAACACACGGTTTACCAGTCGTGAAATGTTCTTTACCATCATGTTATTTTTTACTGTGTAACCAGATTTGGCGCATACAACGCACACAAACTTACTCTACCGTCTGCACGTTGCAAACCATTTATTATCTATAAATAAACCGCTGATTCAGTGGCATAAATGACATTATTCAGTTGTTTTTAGCCGGTCAATGATCTCGGCGGGCGCATATAAACACGGCCCAGACAAAAGTATCCTTAGATCAAGGGCGTATTAAAAAAAGCTATTTCAGCGCGATATACTGCCCTTGTAAGGAAGAGTGCGATATCTACATAAAAAGGAGGTTCTGCGACCTGGAAAACCGAAAGTGGATTTGTATTTCTTTAAAAAGCGAGGGGCTGACCGCGAGAAAATCTTTTGTACAAGCCAAAGGAACTCAGGAGGAACTCTGAAGGAACTCTGGAGGAACTCCGAAGGAACTCTTAAGAAGTCAGAAACAATTATTATTTATTACCCATGCGCATTAACGTTTTTATTTTCATACTAGATGAGCCGTTACAAACACCTTATCAATTGGTATTTTTTAAGTCCACCTACCTTTGGGCGCCATTTTTTTGCAGGGGCGATTTTTTTGCAGGGGCGCCATGTTTGGTAGAAACCCTCAGGGACAAAGCTTTTGAAGGTAATTTTGGATTTTGGGGCGTCAATTTTTTTTTGAAAAGAGACGCCAAGTTTGGTAGTAGGGACAAAGCTTTTTTTCATGAACGTATTTTTTTGGGCGAAATTTTTGTTTGTAGGGGCGCCAAGTTTAGTTTTGGTTGAAACCGTCAGGGACAAAGCTTTTTTTCTTGAAGGTAATTTTGAGGCGCCAATTTTTTTTTGTAGGGGCGCCAAGTTTGGTTAAAACTGTCAGGTAAAAAGCGTTTTATGTTGAAGGTAATTTTTGGGGCGCAAATTTTTTTTTGAAGGGGCGCCAAGTGTGGTAGTAACCGTCATGGACAAAGGATTTTTCCATGAAGGATTTTTTTGGGCGCCAATTTTTTTTGTAGGGGCCAAGTTTTGGTTGAAACCGTCAGGGACAAGCTTTTTTTTGAGGGTGCCTCTCTGTGGACTGAGTCCCCCTTAGATTTTTTTCTGGTTACGGCCCTGTGCCTACAAGATAATCCTGGCACAACGACCGACAGATCAACCGACCGATAGACCGACAATTTTTTTTTGCTCAAAATTGATTTATATTGACATAAAAACACAAAAATACGGAAAAAAAATGAATTTTTTTGCACAAATAAAAGGCTCTTTTTGGAAAGCACTCTTTTATTGACAGTAGTGCTTGTATAGCGGTAATTTCTACGGTTTATTTCCCAAAAAATACCCCTTCCAGAGAGGAACTCTTAAGGAACACAGGAGGAACTCCCAAGGAACTCGGAGGAATTCCGAAGAACTCGGAGAAACTCTGGAGGAACTCCAAAGGAACTCAGAGGAACTCTTTGCAAAAAGGAACAAATTTCAGATGCGGTCAGCCCCTCGTTAAAAAGTAACTCAAATATTCACGGAATGTGCTCATAAAAAAAAACATAGACTGGGCCATGCTCTAACATCCCTGTTGAAAATGACGGGTCTGGGCGGATATAAATGGTGCACAAACCGTACTTGAGCGGATGAAATTCACCCGCTCAAGTACAGTTTGTGCACCATTTATACCCGCCCAGACCAGTCATTTTCAACAGGGAGGGACTAAAGTAAACCGCTGATTGATTTAGGTTATCTCTCGAGTAAATAATATATAATAATAATAATATATAATATATAATATTAAATCTTTTATTCTCTTAGGTAATTTTCAAGGTTTTTCAAGGTAATCTCGAAGGAAACTGAGAGCAAATCTTAAGCGATTACCCCCTAGAAGGAATTCAGGTGTACAATTCTTTTCAGCGGTTTACCCCTGGACTAAAGGCCATTCGAGGGGTGGTCATCAGTTTTTAATTGGTTTTCAGCTTTTTTTTATCATCAACGCTACCTGGAAAACTAAAAAAAAGTGGAAATGTATTTTTTTTAAAAGTAACTGAAATATTCACGGAATTCGCTCATAAAAAACATCGACTGGGCCAGGCTATAGCATGGATTAACGCCAAGGGGTAAACCGCTGATTGATTTAGATTATCTCGAGTAAATCTTTTCTTTTTTTAGCAAATTTTCAAGATTTTTCGAAGTAAAGAAAGAAATTGAGAGCAAATTTTAAGCGATTACCCCCTAGAAGGAATTCAGGTGTACAGTTATTTTCAGCGGTTTACCCCTGGACTAAAGACCATTCGAGGTGGTCATGAGATTTTAAGTGATTTTGAGCTTTTTTTTGTTATCAACTTTTAGCTGAGGGGCGTGAAATTTACTCAAAAACTTATAACGGTACTTAAGGATAACAAAATATTTACGATTTATTGCATCTATATATTGAAGTGTGCCAGTTATGCTTACAAAAACCTAAATCTGTTCGTTACAGACTCTTTAAACTACAACTATGGAACAAGAAATAATGAACATCTTAGGATACCAAAACATCACTCCAAAACGTATAAGAGGTCACCATATTACAACTGTGCTAAAATATTTAACAACCTGCCACCTTCAATCTCCAGCCTAAAACCGTACCGTACATTCAACATAAAACTAAAAGAGTATCTATGGGAAAAGCAATTTATTTATTTACACCTAAATGTTTGTACTTGACTTGTATCATGTCATTTAATATGGCCAGAAGATTAAATAAAAATTATTATTATTATTATTTAAAAATAAAAACCAGTCAGGTCACCTCGCATCCCGACACCTACGAGGTGACGAGCTGGTGAAAGACCAATAGCTGCTCTCCACGTCCATGGAGTAAGCAGCTACTGGGATCGATTCTCATGTGCTCTGAGTAGATTTAGGGACCCAAGGATAATTGCTTTTTGCATGCGACCGGCTAAGATTTCAGCCGAATAGCGACATGCTGGTATTGTCTTTAAAGCAGAGAGAAAGCTAGCGTTTGTACCACCGAGGGATCCTATAATTAACACCACCAACTTTATAGTTTGGCCTGGATACAGTCTCTGGAGCGGGAGGTAGTTTTCGTGAATATTGGTATATCGGGCTTTTTGAGGTTGCTGAAAGTGAATCTGATAATAAAAAAATTCTCACTCCACCCCCTGAGGGGCAGGGGGTAGTTTTTGTGAAAATTGGTGTATTGGGGCTTTTAAGCTTGTTGAAAGAGAAACTGATAACAAAAAAATCTAACTCCACACCTAAGAGGCGGGGGATAGTTTTCGTGAAAATTGGTATATTTTTAAGGTTGCTAAAAGTGAATCTGATAATAAAAAGTCCATTTTATGCGCGGAGGTGAAAAATTGGTAAGCTCTTTTACTGGGCAGTGTATTTTCTTATTGGGGCATTATAAGTGAGCTTGCATCGTGTTGTTTCACTTTGGGTAAAAGGCGTCACCATCGTTGTTTGTGTATTATTTACACCGAGATTTACACTCTTGAATGTCTAAAGGGCTCAACAGATCTTTTTTAATTGCTTTTATTATTTTTTTTTAATAGTATCATGGCAGAAAATTTAATATTTATTTATTGGTTATATTGGGGGCAGGGCAGACACTTCCAAACTAAAATTTAAGAAATTTCTCAACTGTAAAAAATAAGCTTTAAGGGCGCAAAATTTTGATGACTAAAATGAAAAAAGCTCCTCGTATCTAACAAACCAAACTGTACCTACCGCACAGAGAACGATTTTCAAAATTAGGGGGATTTAAATAATTGTTTAACTTAATAGTATGATAATTTTTGAAGTAATAGTGATATATTTTCATCAACATTTTTAGTACAGTGGCGTCCGCAGAAGAAAATTTAAATAATATTTCAGCATATCATTACCAGGTTTGGAACTTGGTAGTATGTATAAGGTTTTTAAAAATTAAGGTAAAAAAATAAAAATTTAATACAGTGGCAAATAAAACTAAATTAATAAAGATAAAATTATAATTTATACAGATAAGGGTAATTTTTTAAAAATTTATTAATTTTATTAAATATTTATTTAAAAAAATAATGATAACTCATTAAAAATTCAGTGAAAGGGGTCAATAAATATGCTTTAAAGGAGGAAAAGCCTAAAAAAAGCAATTTTAAAATAATTTCTAAAAAAAATCGGGTAGTATAAAAAAATTGACTTGATTATTTTAAACTGGCAAAGGCCAAAGTTATAAGAATTACTCCTCCCAAAAAAAAATATCTACGCCCCTGCCAAATAAATAAAAAATATTCCTACGCGCTGTGAATAGTATAATAACAAACCGATCAGCCTTTACCAAAAAATGAGTTTAAAATTAATTTTTTGGTAGCGACGTCTTCCTGTGCTCAGGCCCGTCTGGCTGTATCCGGCACTGCTCAAACCAAATAATTGTGTGGTGTAAACAGTGTAAACGTAGCCAATGATATTAGGTACAATTTAAACGCGTCCCGGATAAGGAAACGGTAAAACGGCTAGTAATGATATAATTTTTAAAGCATTGAAAAAGTTGTGTTTTCGTAAATAATCTGCTCCTATTTCCAGACTCTGCGGTAATTGGTGTACAATTAGGCAAACGTCTTTTATGTGTGTTTTACTTATTTTTATTGTTTTAACGTCGCAGTTCTAAGAATAATTTAACCCTGTCGCGTGCAGTTCAAGGCATGAAAATTTGCAGCACGCCAACGAATTCCTTTAAGTCGCATCTAAAATACAAAGTCTTGAGTCACTCCATCTAGTGGTGGTTAAAAAACAACCCGTGATGATCAGTATTCGGAATAAACTCAGTTATGACTCATCAACGTTGAAAATAAACACAGAAACATAGGCTTACGGAATAATTTTGCCGAATTATGAGGGAAATTTTTATAAAGGTCACTAAATCGAAACATTTGACGACTAATTTGTTACACACAACAATATTGAATATACATATTAACTATAAATATGTAAATATATCGGTGTTTTTAAAGAAAATAAAAATATAAATATTTAAAACCTCGCGTCAACGCTAGAATCGATGCGCCGTCTATGCGAGCACTGGAAATTCGCCGATGAGTGGTTATGACTCATCAACGTTGAAAATAAACACAGGAACATAGGCTTACGGAATAATTTTGCCGAATTATGAGGGAAATTTTTATAAAGGTCACTAAATCGAAACATTTGACGACTAATTTGTTACACACAACAATATTGAACATACATATTAACTATAAATATGTAAATATATCGATGGTTTTCGAAGAAAATAAAAATGTAAATATTTAAAACCTCGCGTCAACGATAGAATCGACACGGCGCCTATGCGAGCACTGGAAATTCGCCGAAGAGTGGTTATGACTCATCAACGTTGAAAATAAACACAGAAACATAGGCTTACGGAATAATTTTGCCGAATTATGAGGGAAATTTTTATAAAGGTCACTAAATCGAAACATTTGACGACTAATTTGTTACACACAACAATATTGAATATACATATTAACTATAAATATGTAAATATATCGATGTTTTTCGAAGAAAATAAAAATGTAAATATTTAAAACCTCGCGTCAACGATAGAATCGACACGGCGCATATGCGAGCACTGGAAATTCGCCGATGAGTGGTTATGACTCATCTACGTTGAATATAAACACAGAAACATAGGCTTACGGAATAATTTTGCCGAATTATGAGGGAAATTTTTATAAAGGTCACTAAATCGAAACATTTGACGACTAATTTGTTACACATAACAATATTGAATATACATATTAACTATAAATATGTAAATATATCGGTGTTTTTGAAAGAAAATAAAAATATAAATATTTAAAACCTCGCGTCAACGGTAGAATCGATACGCCGTCTATGCGAGTACTGGAAATTCGCCGATGACTGGTGATGATTTGGGGGTCTGGGATACAGGGATGAGTGCAGGGAGAAATTTATTGAACTGAAAATTCTAACATTTCCTTCTCTCTTTATTTATAACTGTCTTCTGCATGCCCATTCTGTCCAGTTTAATAACAATATCTCTAGAGGTGAGGATATACACAGGTATGACTCTCGTTCAAAAGGTGATATTCGTCCGAAATTTCTTAGGCTTTCAAAGACACAAAATGGTCTGAACTACTATGGCTTCAAGTTTTTCAATAAACTTCCTCCTTCCCATCGCTCTCTTCCAGTGGCAAGGTTTAAAACTATCGTTAAAGGTTTTTTAATATCGAATGATTTTTTTTCAATAGAAGAATTTTTGAATTTTAATGTTAACTCTACTCTCTCTGGGTAATTTTAATTTTATTTTATCAGTATGCATTTCTGCTTGGTTTTCAATGCTGGAGTTTTCAATAATATATATATTATATATATATATATTTTAAATATTTTAAATACTTAAGTTTTTTAATGTTACTCAAGGTTTTAAATGCCTGAGTTTTGAATGTTGCTTGTATTTCTACTTGTATTATTATAAAAAAATGACTTGTGTAAATACTACTTTGTATATCACCAAATAAATATGATTATGATTATGATTATGATTATGATAATGTGCATTCCATTATACAGGGTGATCATTTGAAAACAATCCACCCCAAATATCTCACAAACTAAGTAAAATATGAAAATTTTAAAAAATAGGTCTTTTGTTTTTTCGAGGGGGAAATTTAAGTATATTATTTTGGGTGTTGTGACTTTTACCCCCAACATTAGAATCTTAAATAGCAACCTCATCTTGTGATACGTTATTTGAAATAACCTAAAAATTATATCTTTGTACGAGTTTTTGTATATAAAAAATACAGGATTATGAGTTGTAGATTGGATGTTGCAAGCCTAAAATCGTCTATTAAAGTACTAGTTTCATAACATACGTTTTCTAAAGTACTAATGTGCTATCAAACGAGTGATTTATACTTTTTTTTCTATTTCGCTCTAAAATTTTAAGAAACTTATTTAAATTAATGACTGATTTAGGGATTTTTGTTTCGGGTTGGTATCAGTTTTCGCCATGTTTAAAATTCTAAGAACAAAAGATATTTTGATATATTTTATAGTCGTGTCTTTTCTTTTTCACTGCAAGTAACCAAGCCACAATTTTAACACGGTAAAAAATAACCTAAACACAAAATTTTGTAGAAAATTAAACTTTAAACCGACGTTGAGTATTATTTATTGCCCTTTACTTTAACAGGGCAGTATAGGCGAAGGGAAGAACACGGAAAAAAAATTATAGCTAGGAGCGCTATAACACACATACCAAGCAAATTATAATCGCTTATTATATAAATACAAGGCTTTCTCTTACAATTATGGCAGTCAGTGTAAAAATTTATATGAAATACTTTAATTGTTTAGTAAATAATAAAATATAACAAATAGTATGGCATTTATAGCTTAAATAGATTTAATTATTGTCCGTGCTAATAATTTTTATAATATAATAAAATTTCTGTAAATTTATAATAGTGCCTGTAATAAATATAATCGTGTCTGTAATATATATAATCGTTTCCAATTTATTTTTAACATTATTAGTTATTGTGTCCCTTATAATCTATAGCTTAAATCACTATAATTTGCCACTGTTACCAAATATCTTATAATGTATAGCGTAGAGCCCACTAATTTCTTTCCGTGATGTTACAACCTCCATGAATCCAAATAAAATTATTTATTTTTAAATATTGAGCTATTTTTGTAAATATTTGTACCGATTATTTTGAAACAAAATCATTCAACCGTAAGTGTTGGTATAGGATATTTAATTTTTGTTTTAACCAAATCATATTATGAACCTACAAATACAAAAGCACATTTAAATGACGTATCACAAGATGAAGGTTGCTATTTAAGATTGTAATGTTGGAGTAGCTAGAAGTTAAGGGCGATAGAGAAAAAATAATGATTTTCAAAATTTTAAAATGAAAGTTTATTAAAATTTTCTTTCTACTTTTTATTGTTTTTGGAGAAGTTTGGCATCTGTTAATTTTATTTTTGAAGTAGAAAGTTTTTTTTTCAAACACAATAGACTTTTTCCTCCTAGGATTTTTTCTGATAATTTACTCTTATGACGAAAATGCCGCTAGATAGAGTGACCAACAAAGACAGGTCAAAGGGGGCAATTACCCCCTTCGTTTTATAAAAACGTTTCAAATTGCCAGTTGGTGCGTAATTAACTCCACTTTTTTGAATGATGGTTTCCTAAGAAATAGTTGCATGTAGTTTTGTTTTCGAGCGACCATATGAGCTGAGGGGTAAACCGCAGAGAAATTCAGATGGAGGTAATCTGGAGGAGCTCTTTGAAGGTTACGAGGTAATCTGAAGGAAATCTTTAAAGATTACCTCTTTTTCGGAGAAAATCTTAGAAACTACAGGTAATTTTTTGAGGTAATCTGGAGAAAATCTTTGAAGATTTCCTCCTAAACGGAATGCAGGTGTACAAAATTTTAGAGAGTTAGAGAGAGAGAGAGAGAGAGAGAGAGAGAGAGAGAGAGGGAGAGAGAGAGAGACAAAATTATATTTAATATTATTATGTTTGAAAAAAAATTGATATTTTTGTAAAAATAACATTTAAAATTACATGAAGGTCAAATATTTTTTTTAGTACAAGAGAGAGAGAGAGAGAGAGAAAAGTCCAAACGAAAATCTTAGAAACTACAGGTAATTTTTTGAGGTAATCTGGAGAAAATCTTTAAAGATTTCCTCCTAAACGGAATGCAGGTGTACAAAATTTTAGAGAGTTAGAGAGAGAGAGAGAGAGAGAGAGAGAGAGAGAGAGAGAGAGAGAGAGAGAGAGAGAGAGAGAGACAAAATTATATTTAATATTATTATGTTTGAAAAAAAATGGATATTTTTGTAAAAATAACATTTAAAATTACATGAAGGTCAAATATTTTTTTTAGTACAAGAGAGAGAGAGAGAGAGAGAGAGAGATTTAAAAAGAAAAAAATCAAACAATTTTAAAAGGTTATTGATTTGATTTGATACAAAAATCTAAATTATAGAGAGAGAAAAAAAAATTCTAAAAAACTTAAAAAAATATTTCAAAATCTTTCATTTTTTTTTATTTTTATTGATTATTTATTATTTTTTTTTGTAGAATTGATTCTTATAATAAAAGTAATTTTTCCTCAAAAAATTACGTTAATCGGAATTTTCTTTCAGCATTTTTCTATTTTTTTAAAAGTTTAACCCCCCATAACTTTTTTGATTTAAGAGGAATTACCTTCAAAAATAAGGGATCTTCCCTTCATAGAACTTGAATTTTCCTGAAAATTTCAATACGATCGGATTATTCCTTCTTGAACGAACTACAAAAATCGTGATATCAGACAGACAGACGGACGGACGGACGGACAGACGGACATTTGAAAAAAAAAGTTCCAAACAAATATATATCCAAGAATTTTTTTCCTAGGACGATTTTTGAAATTTTTTTGAAAATTGGAAACTACCGTATAATATTATTCTAGTTCTGGTGCTGTGAATAATATAATAATTAATTTTCCTATGATTGAGATTTTACTAGTGTCACAATTTGACATCTAATTAAAAATGTAAAATTACAGGGTGTATTTGAAATAGGGTCCGAAATTTTAAGGGGTTATTCTACATCAAAATATATGACATAAATATAAACATAAGGGAGCTAACCCACTTTGAAAGTGGCTAAAAAATTCGGCTATTATTTGATAACCCCGTTGAGTTATAGCAACGATCTTTTGAACGTGAGCTAATACTAATAAGGCCCATCTTTGTATGATATTTTTTAAAATAATTTTTATGTACCTACTTATTCTAACCAAGGGTATGCAAATCAGTTTTTCGTCCCAAACTTTTTTCTAATTTTATTTTTGGAATATAATTCCTCAGGTCAAAATACATAAAAAATATACTCTTCCTATCCAAACGTTGAATAAACGTTATTCTAAAGTTATGTGCAAACGTTAGGCATCTAACATTCAAACCACATTCAGCTAACGTTATTTAACCCACTTAATGACGGAATGCAGGTGTACAAAATTTTAGAGAGAGAGAGAGAGAGAGAGAGAGAGAGAGAGAGAGAGAGAGAGACAAAATTATATTTAATATTATTATGTTTGAAAAAAAATGGATATTTTTGTAAAAATAACATTTAAAATTACATGAAGGTCAAATATTTTTTTTAGTACAAGAGAGAGAGAGAGAGAGAGAGAGAGAGAGAGAGAGAGAGAGAGAGAGAGAGAGAGAGAGAGAGAGAGAGAGAGAGAGAGATTTAAAAAGAAAAAAATCAAACAATTTTAAAAGGTTATTGATTTGATTTGATACAAAAATCTAAATTATAGAGAGAGAAAAAAAAAATCTAAAAAACTTAAAAAAATATTTCAAAATCTTTCATTTTTTTTTATTTTTATTGATTATTTATTATTTTTTTTTTGTAGAATTGATTCTTATAATAAAAGTAATTTTTCCTCAAAAAATTACGTTAATCGGAATTTTCTTTCAGCATTTTTCTATTTTTTTAAAAGTTTAACCCCCCATAACTTTTTTGATTTAAGAGGAATTACCTTCAAAAATAAGGGATCTTCCCTTCATAGAACTTGAATTTTCCTGAAAATTTCAATACGATCGGATTATTCCTTCTTGAACGAACTACAAAAATCGTGATATCAGACAGACAGACGGACGGACGGACAGACGGACATTTGAAAAAAAAAGTTCCAAACAAATTTATATCCAAGAATTTTTTTCCTAGGACGATTTTTGAAATTTTTTTGAAAATTGGAAACTACCGTATAATATTATTCTAGTTCTGGTGCTGTGAATAATATAATAATTAATTTTCCTATGATTGAGATTTTACTAGTGTCACAATTTGACATCTAATTAAAAATGTAAAATTACAGGGTGTATTTGAAATAGGGTCCGAAATTTTAAGGGGTTATTCTACATCAAAATATATGACATAAATATAAACATAAGGGAGCTAACCCACTTTGAAAGTGGCTAAAAAATTCGGCTATTATTTGATAACCCCGTTGAGTTATAGCAACGATCTTTTGAACGTGAGCTAATACTAATAAGGCCCATCTTTGTATGATATTTTTTAAAATAATTTTTATGTACCTACTTATTCTAACCAAGGGTATGCAAATCAGTTTTTCGTCCCAAACTTTTTTCTAATTTTATTTTTGGAATATAATTCCTCAGGTCAAAATACATAAAAAAGATACTCTTCCTATCCAAACGTTGAATAAACGTTATTCTAAAGTTATGTGCAAACGTTAGGCATCTAACATTCAAACCACATTCAGCTAACGTTATTTAACCCACTTAATGACCGAGGCCCCGTTTTAAATATTTTTTTTCCGTAATAGGCAGTATCTAGTCACCTTATAAATTACTTACATAAAAAAACGAAAATAATAAAAAGATCGCAAGCAGCGCATAAAAAGCCAACTGCGAAAAGGATAAATAAAATTAATCATTCGTGTCTATATAAAATAATAGAGCTCTGTACAACTAGAATTATGAAACAGAAGACGTCTACCCTATCTCTATCTCATTTGTGCATGGCACGCCACTACCAACTTAAATAAATTAAAATAAATAATGCTTTTTTTTCAATTTTTATCAACAATTACCGTTGATTTTTGTAAATAAAGCTAAAGAAATGAATATTTTTTGCTAAGAAATAAAACTGATGATATAATAGTAAAATAAAAAATGAAATATAAATCCTATTAATTGTTCTTAGGTTGGTTGCTTAATCTGTTTATTTATTTACAAAACATAACCTCAAATATGAAAAGATAAATATGAATTTATTTAATTGTTTATCATATTTATTATTAACTATATATTATTATTATAAATTTTATTATCGTTACCAGTTTCTACATTTCAAGAAATTAATTTTATGGCGAGCGTTATTTCTGTTATAGCTACCAAAATGCCAAGATGTTTTTACAAGGTTTGCAAAAGTCCAAACGAATTTCGCCTAGGCTTTAAATCTAAGGTATAAAGAAAGAACTTACCTTTGGTAAACAATATTTAAATATCAAAACTCGTAAAAGTACTATAATAGGCAATAAAAACACAATATTTACTAAAACACACAAAAAACTGAAATCAAAACAATATCAAACGCAGCTCTCACAATGACAGTGGCTAAAGAAAATGGAGTTACTGACAGTGCAGCCAACATAAAACCTAGAAGATTTTTTTTCTTTATGTTGGTGATATTACTTCTATCCTTTTTGGGTAGAACTTTTGTCCCTGTCTATTCTAAATGGAGAAATCTCCATTGACAATCGTGTGTAACCGACAGTCGACTAGTCGATGTAAGAAATATTGCTAACTGTGACATGCAAAAAGGGTTTAATTATTTGTATACACTGGTCAAAAGAAAATAATTGAATATTGATTGATTCTGGTTATTTGATAAAATATTTATTTGAATTCTTCTGCGAAATTTAATTTTATGTCAAATTAAGAGACCTCTTGGCAATGACGTATCCAGGGGGGGGGGGCGGTGTACCCGGCCCGAAATCTTAAAAGTCCTTTAAGAAAATCTAAAAATTTATACTCCCCTAAATAAGGGTGCCAAATTAAGCAAATATGTAGGCCGTTTTTCGTAAATATTTTCGCCTGCGCGCTAGGGCTTTTTTTATTTTTTTTATATAAGCTTTCCGGGGCCTGAGTTTGATGGTCCTCCAGAACGATAAGGGCTCCAAAACCAGCAAATATGCAGGCCCTTTTCCAAGTGGACCATATAAACTATAAATCTTCAAATTCTCAAAAATTTTCACCTGCGGCGCTGGGGCTTTCTTACTTTTTGTTTTATTTAAGGTTATAAAACTTAAACGTAAAAATTGTAAATTGCGTTCGGCGCTAAAGCTTTCTTGCATTTAAGTGAAACTTTTAATTGCAACACTTTTAAAATTAAAATATACTATGAAATTTGAAAAAAAATCGCCTGCAGCACTGGAACTTTCTTGCATTTGTATATAAAATGTTTAGAAAAATTTAAAAAAAAATATTTAAAATCTTCAAGTACCTTGAAGAAAACGATTCTCGTGGAAAACTACTTCTTACTTTTGTATGACCAGTTTAGACGGATTAAGTTTAAATCGAAAATTTATTATATGATAGAAACACATTTGTTTCCAGACTTTTGCTCCCGAAGAATCAATCCTTCGACAAAATGCTGTTTACATCGCTAGCAATATAATAAATATATTTGCCGTCATAAACTTAAAAAACATAACTTGACGATATTTAGAAAAAAAAATAGCAACAAGCCCAGGTGCCAAAAAACTTGACTACGAAAAATGTCTGATGAAGAAAATAAAACAGCCAAAACGTGGGCGAATAAAATTTTATTATGACACCAAATTCATAATAGATTTCTTTAGTTAAATTCCTGATGACAATATTTGCCGAAACATGGAATTTTATATAGCCTGTGCCACTCACGTGATCATGAATATCTTAACGCCTCTATCGTTAAAATCGGCCCAGTAGTTTATATATGAGGTGGTTAGTGGTAAAGTGGGACCAGTGCCCTTCTAATATTTAGTTAGCTAGTTATGCTTGGTAGCGACATCTTGTGTACAGAAGATTTATGTCTAAATTGATTGATAATTGATTCAATAAACATACATACAAAACCATAAACGAACTACTTTATGAACGGAACTAAAATTACACTGCCCAGTAAAGGAGCTTTCCCATTTTTCACCTCCGCGCGTAAAATGGATTTTTTTATTATCAGATTCACTTTCAGCAACCATAAAAACCTTAGTATACCAATTTTCACGAAAACTACCCTCTGCCCCTTTGGGGGTGAAATTAGAATTTCGTTATAATCAGATTCCCTTTCTACAACCTCAAAAACCCCAATATACCAATTTTCACGAAAACTACACCTCACCCCTCAGGGGGTGGATTTAGAATATTTTTATTATCAGATTCACTTTCAGCAACCTCAAAACCCCCAATACACCAGTTTTCACGAAAACTACCCCCACCCCTCAGGGGTGAAATAAAAAAAAAAATATTATCATATAATATTGAAAATATTTAAAAATATTTACCCCCGACCCCCGTGTGGGTGGAGTTAAAATTTTTTTATTATCAGATTCAATTTCAGCAAAAAAATGTATTTTTCCCCATTTACCCCCTTGCCGCACACCAATGTTCACCAAAAATCCCGAGCGAGAACTTTTGGTAACATACCTGTATGCCAAATTTCAAGTCTCTAGCTTAAAGCGTTCTTAAATTATCGTGCCCACAAGATTTCCCGGACAGACCTATCTACCGACCGACCGACAGATCGACATTTTTTTTTTGCTCGAAATTGATTTATATCGACATAAAACATCATAAAATGCAAAAATACACAAAAAAAAATTGAAAATTTTTGCACGAATACAAGGCTTTCCGAAATTTTGAAAATTTTCAAAATGGGAAAGCAATTAACTACGCAGATTTTTACTTCTAATTCTGTTAAAACAGTCACTTGTGCCAGTTTTCGACTGACCCCCTCATATATTTTTTGGTTTAGGCTATAGTGAGGAAGAAACAAACATGGTGATAAAAAAGTGGTTTTGTAGAAAAAATTCCAACTTTAGCTTCGCTAACAATGATTATTTTTTCTTTTTGGATAAAGTTAGTTATTTGGTAAAAATATGGAGTTAGGGGTATTAAGCTTCTAACGGTATTATAAATGGCATCGCCTAGCCGTAATTATTGATTTAGCTTTAAGTTAAGTGGACATTTTGAACAAATTTATTCTGATTTTTGCCGTAGTTTAGTTTATATGTATGGGCAGTCTGCCTAAGGCAGAATTTCATAAATTTCTCAGTAGCAATTAGGGAACGTTCAAGTATTACGTAACGCTCCTAGGGGGGGTCATTTTGGAGTATTACGACCATGTTAATTGTATAGGAAAATAGCGTTACAGGAGGGGTCCAAAATGATCAAAATTTGCGTTACGTAATAACTGAACGTTCCCTTACAGTATTGAATAGGGCATTTATTTAACGGATATCCATTTAGCCCAGTCAAATAATAAATGTAGATTGCAATAAATGTACACGGGCTGATATTTTAAAGGGTAGTAGGCTACTACTGCTACTACTAGTAGCAGATGGTGACAGAACACTCCTGTTAGTTTTTCACCGGGTGATTTGCGTAACCCCCTCTATCTTGAATGTTAGGAGTGAGTTGCTTAATATGCATCTTACGATAACAATTCATATAACCAATTTTGTTCAGGAGAAAGTTTTCAGCAATTTTTGTTTGGATTATTTTTTTAATATATTAATAACAATCGAGGTAATTCAAAAATAGCCATGTTGGACGTGAAATTCTTTTTTCCATGTTCAGCTAAATTATAATTATAATTATTCATCGGTTGTTATGAGCAAACTTGTAGGTAGCTCTTGAAATTCTCTATAAGTTTCATATATAACTCAACTTTCAGCTCCCACTGTAACCGTAACAAAATAATTATCAAAAAGCATAATATATAACATTTATAGAGAATTTCAAGAGCAACAATTTTGTCTATAACCACTTTCATCGTCCGATAAATAATTTGGCTGAAAACTATAAAAAACCAATTTCACCCCCAACATGGCCATTTTCGAATATTTATAACTCGATTGTTATTAATATATTAAAAAAATGATCATAACAAAAACTGTTGAAAATTTTTTCCTTAAAAAAATTGGTAATTTGAATTTTTATCGTAAGATGCATATTTAACCGCACTCACCCCTAAAATTCAAGACTTTACTTACGCAAATCATTACCATCCACTACAGTCCTTTAAAATATCAGCCCGTGTACATTTATTACCATTTAACTTAGGAATATCTCGTTATTTGACTGGACTAATTTGCGTCTAGATTGGTATATGTTTTAGAGCTGGTACCTGGTATCTTATAACAATTCTGCCTTACATATTAAAAACTTTACCCTGCCCCATCCTACGAACATTGTTTTATTATTATTGAAATTTAGTGCCGATGCCATTAACTTTTAATAAAAATAATGTTTTTAGGATGGGACAGGGTGGAATTACGTTAATACGCACTCAAGGCTGATTTTTCATAAGATATTGTACCAGATTTACAAACAATACTACCTACAGTTTGGTCCAAAAGTTACCCCATCTTAGCTTTTAAACGAGTTGAGATATCGAACCTAAATTTGGAACATAACGTTATGTTATAACATAACTTAAACTATCTTTTTGCATATATTTGATATTTTTAGCTTTTAAAATGTGGATAGGGAGGCATAGGGGGAGCGAGGGTCGTATGATACAATGCATTGTTTGAAAGCTCATAAAATTCTCTATTTGACCCTATATTCTGTATTTTAAACTCGGTTTTATTAAATATTTTTTTAGGCGATAAAAAAAATGTTGAAAATAACATAAATTATAGTTTTAAAATAATTGAAAATAATATAGATAAAAATTTTCAATAAAGAATCTTAAAAAATTGCAGCTTTTAGCAAAAAAAACCACAATCCCTAACCTGGGTAATGGCCTTTTTTAACATTTGTTTTGTCTTTTGTATCTATCGAAAAAGGTATATGTTTTGCTTTCCCATTTAATTTTTTTTTAAAATTTTGGGAAAGCCTATAAAGTAAACTTATGAACTTGCAAAAATTTTCAATTTTTTATATGCGTTATTTTGCGTTTTATGGCGTTTTATGTCGATATAAATCAGTTTCGAGCAAAAAAAAACTGTAGATCGGTCTATCGGTCGGTCGATCATTTGGACTTGAGACTTGAAAATTGGTATACAGGCATGTTAAAAAAAGTTCTCACTCGGGATGGGGAAAAATACATTTTTTTACAAAAATTTTAAAAATGCTACATAGGTATTTTTAAGGTTGCTGAAATTAACTATGATAACAAAATTCCACCGGCAAGGGTGAGGGGGTAAATATTTTTAAATATTTTCAATATTTTTGTCAAAATTGTTATATAGGGGTTTTGGGTGTCGATAAATATGAATCTGTTTTCGTGAAAATTATTATATTGGGCATTGACAATGTATTGGGGCTTATCAGGTTGCTGAAAGTGAATCTGATTATAAAAAAACCTAACTCCACCCCCTGATGGGTGGGGGTAGTTTTCGTGAAAATTGGTATATTGGGGTTTTTAAGGATGCTGAAAGTGAATCTGATAATAAAAAATCCATTTTACGCGAAAAATGGGAAAGCTCTTTTACTGGGGTGTGTATTTTAATTTTCAGGAAACTTTTATGAACTATTCTCGTGTCTTAATGTTTGTTTATTTATTTATTTATTTGTATAATTTTTGGGATCTTTGAAATAATTATACCACAGTGTTTCACAGTACTCTAATAATTTAAAAGTTAATTTGGATTCATGGTTTTTATGACATTTTTTCTATGAAAATTATTTCCATTTTTCAGTCGTGCTTTCTGTTCCATATATTCGTTTATCAAACTATTTCTTTTGCTTTGTAGTAGGTAGTGGAAATAAAGGCATTAAAACAGTTCATTCATCGGCTAGACCAAGCAAAATAGATAACTATAAGACAACATGGAGTGGCGGATAGGTCCTAGCTTGGAACTCCCAGGGAAACGTGGGTAACAGCCCGGTGAGCGGATGTTCAGACGGGATAAAAATGGTCCAATTTTTAAAATAATATATTATTCATTTACTGTCTCGAAAAAAATTTGCGTTTCTCAAATGCGTTTAATCTAAAATACAAGTATTTTACTTGTATTTGACAAAAATAATTTAATTATCTGTAACTATAAAAAAAATTGAATTCAAAATCAATCAGTTATTAAAACAAACCGAATAGATACAGAGAGATAGATACGTATAGATACGTTAATCCGTTCTATCTGCATATAGCCTAGTCCAAACGGTCTTGTGAAAGGGCCTCACCTTGCAGTGAAAGGCACACTCTCCGGTTTTTTTTATTCGAAAGGGGGGTTTGCATAAAAAGCTTAAATCCAAATGCACCCCTGTGCGATTTCTTTTTTCCATAGTTATGTGCAAAAGCCCATTTCTTTTTCTTTTTGCTTTTGGTAAATATCTCGGTTTCTATTCGTCGCTCAACAAAAAGTGAACATGATATTTGTTCGTTATTAAATTCCCTATAATTTATGTAAATAACTTTTTTGTTTAAACAATCAGAAAAAAAGTTAAGCTTTACAAACGAGGGGCTGACCGCGTCTGAAATTTGTACAAAAGAGTTTCTTTTTGAAAAGAGTTCCTCAGAGTTCCTCGGAGTTCCTCCGGAGTTCCTCCAGAGTTCTTCCTGTGTTCCTTAAGAGTTCCTCTCTAGAAGCGGTAATTTTTGGCAAATAAGCCGTAGAAATTACCGCTGTGCAAGCACTACTGCCAATAAGGCACCCTCAAAAAAAAGCTTTGTCCCTGACGGTTTCAACTTGGAGTCCCTAAAAAAAAGAAGTTGGCGCCCAAAAAAATACCTTCATAAAAAAAGCTTTGTCTCTAACGGTTACTACCAAACTTGGCGCCCTTCAAATAAAAAATGGCGCTCCCGATTTACCTTCACGAAAAAAAGCTTTGTCCCTGACGGTTTCTACCAAACTTGGCTCCCCAAAGGTAGGATTTTTAATAGTGTTTGTAACGGCTCATCTAGTTGTTTGAACATAAAAACGTTAATCCACATGGGTAATAAATAATAATTGTTTCTGACCGCGTCAGAAATTTGTACAAAAGAGTTCCTTTTTGCAAAGAGTTCCTCCAGAGTTCCTCCATTTTGCAAAGAGTTCCTTCAGAGTTCCTCCTTTTTGCAAAGAGTTCCTCGGAGTTCCTCCAGAGTTCCTCCAGAGTTCCTCGGAGTTCCTCCAGAGTTCCTCGGAGTTCCTCCAGAGTTCCTCCTGAGTTCCTTTGGCTTGTACAAAACATTTCCTCGCGGTCAGCCCCTCGTTTCCAAATGAACCCCTTTTAACTACAAAAAAAGTGTGCATTTTATTGCAAGGTCAAACTACCTTTCGACGGTACTAATATGCAGATATATTTTGAATTAGTATCAATCCGTATATACAGATTGAGAAATTGAATCCGTATCTATCTGAATAAACAGGTTGAATTGCTTCTAGCATACGCGTCGCGACGCGTCGGTCAGTCGCGAAGTTTGAAGCAAAAAAAAAGTCGATATAGCCGTCGCAATTACTATAAACTATTGTGCCTCTCACTTGCTCGCATCCTGCCTTACGAAGGTTAAAGAGTAAAGTTGAGAGCGCGCTCGTCTATAGTGAAAATTATTACTATATACGGTTATGTTTGCAAACAAATTTGTTAAGTAAATTATTAAAAGAAAATTGTACATTATACGATTTTCAATGGATATGATGCTCTGCTGGGCTTCTTTAGACTCTTTATAATATAGCATAAGATCTTTTTACTATATTATAGCATAAAGATCTCAACATATGCTTAGACCTTCCAATTTCATGGGACCTTAAATCTAAGGTATTTTAACCACAGGATTGGTAGTCTAACTAAAATTTTAAATTTTTAACTTCTGTAAGTTCCATGCATTTAATCTGCAATTTCGTATTCAGAATCTATCTGTTTCAATCTGTTATTGCGTATTCAATATCCGTTCTGTTTCAATTACTGATTGATTTTGAATCCGATTTTTTTTATGGGGTGACTTACCCATAAGATTGATTGATTTGAAGTGTAAACACATAAACTTTTTAATCAGATTTGATTTTTTTTAACTGTTGAAAGTTCAAAATGGCTGGCCTTAAGTTAGCAAGACGACAGCCTGTCATCTTGATAACTTAAAGACCTAAACTTAGTGTCCCTAGGGTAATATTAGGTGAGTTATGGAAAATGATAAAAATTAACATGTAGGGGTTTTCGAGGACGCTAAAACTCTATCCATTATCGACAATTAAAAAATCTAAATGTGGATCCAATATGGCGGTAAAGTTTAATAACGTTTTAATATTTACAGATAATACAAATCCGTAGGCCGTTTGTCTCCATCACCCTCTAATTTTTTGATATCGTAAAAAAAGTTAAAATTAGGAAAATTGATTTTGTGTAATTACAAGAAAATGCTTTGACTTATCACATTAAAATTTAGTACGGTTAATAGTGGTAATATAAGTTATTTATTCCCCTACTTACCCAAAAATACAATTGTGTGTATGTCAGAGGCGTGCGTTCTAAAGTGTTTCTGTAATATATTTCTCCAACAAAATTTATGTTTAAGAATTTTACAATTTCGATAAAAAATTATTATTTATTGATTAATTTTACCTAAAAAACATATTGGACCTATTGATCAAAGGTCAATAGTTTTCGAGAAAAATAGGTTTAAACATATCTCTGCAAGTTCCACTAAGAAAAAAACTGCTGCCAACAAGATAATACTTTCTCCTATAGGTCTAGGTTTATTAAAATAAAAATAAAAATAAATAAATAAATTAAAAAAAAAATATTTTTTTTTTCCGAAAAAAGTCTCTTTTTTCGTTTGGATGTAAAAAGTCCAAACGAAAACTATTGACCTTTGATCAAAAGGTCCAATATGTTTTTTACGTAAAATTAATCAATAAATAATAATTTTTTATCGAAATCGAAATTGTAAAATTCTTAAACATAAATTTTGTTGGAGAAATATATTACAGAAACACTTTCGAACGCACGCCTCTGACATACACACAATTGTATTTATGGGTAAGTAGGGAAATAACTAACTTATTATACCACTATTAACCGTACTAAATTTTAATGTGATAAGTCAAAGCATTTTCTTGTAATTACACAAAATCAATTTTCCTAATTTTAACTTTTTTTACGATATCAAAAAATTAGAGGGTGATGGAGACAAACGGCCTACGGATTTGGATTCAGCGAATCAAAATTAGTATAAACCTATTCCGATACCCCCAAGCAACAAAGCCGTAACTCATATATTGTCATTTTTCACGACGAGCTAAATTTATAAAATATTTTTTTTTGTTATTTAAGGGTGGGTAAATGATTGAAGTGGAAAAGCAAGTCATGTGATACATCATTTGAAAGCTTATAAAATTCTCTATTTAACTGTTTAAGTATTTATTGTTTATTTACTGTTTGTTTCTGATAATATTCAAGTTTAGAATTTCTTACTTTAGTGATTTTAAGTAAACTTTTGTTTAAAGTGGACTGTGGAGAAACCTGAGTAGTACCACCATGTGTGTCTTTTTTCAAGGCGTTTACCTATGAGTATAACTCAAAATGGGTCTAACTTGAGTTACATCCTTGTTGCTTGGGAGTGTCGATTTCTGGAATCTCAGTTAGAGAAATCTTCAGATTTGTCGACCAGTGTAATTTATCTTTATACGCCCGGGATCTTTAGGAATCCCAATCCGTGCCTGACAGCATTCAAAAAGCTCATCCATTTCTGTTCAGGATCCAGACAGTGGCGCCACCCAATTTTCAACCTGCAAAAAAAGTTTGTCCTGATTTTAAACTTTTAAAATTTTCTACCTTATTTCGCATCTAAGAAAATTGCTAAAAAAAGTTGAAATTGGGAAACTAAACATCCAAAAAAAATAATTAAATTAAAATTCAATCAATGATTGGTAGACCTGTAATTTAATTATGCAATACCAGCCAATTGCCTAATTAGCCCATTAATGGGGAATAAAATGCTAAAAAAATTAGGGCGTAGCTCAAATTTTAAATCGCAATTATTATACGCTCGTTGAATAATATTCTATTAATTGTTTGATTATAAATGCGTTGATAAACTTTTTTTGTCACTAACTTTTGATAAGGGTGCTAGTCGGATGCTAGTTGAAAATTGTTCATGAATGCGTTGATGACTAGGTATGACGTTTTTTTCATTAAATTTTTGTCTCGCAAACCTTGTCCTCCGACAGGGGTCGGAATGTCATCTTTTGCCTACACAGATAAAAATCACACAATCACACAATAAGTTATGTAAAATTTCACATAACTTATTGCTATATTTTAAAAATTTACATAATATAATGTACATAACATATTATGTAATTTTTGAGGCGCTTTATTTACAGTACATAACGTAAGTAAGAATATTACAAACGTTAAGTTATGTGATTTTTACATAATATGTTCTGTAAAATGTTATTTTACATAATTTTTTTCCGTGAAATTTTATATCACATAAATTTTTACAGAATATGTTCTGTCACATTTTATTTCATATAAACTTTTACAGAATGTGTTTCGTAAATTTTTATTTCACATAACTTATTATGAAATTATACAGAATATGTAATGGAAAAGTCACATAACTTAATGTTGGCAATATTCTTACATATATTTTTATCAGTGTAGGGGCTACTTTAAAGGACAATTTCAACTCTAAATACTTCAAGTAAATGAAGCAGATAGAATTTAACTCTTAATAGTGTTAATATTTTATTATATTCTCATTTTAAAATTTCATAAAGGTACACAATTCTAAAATATAGTAGCTACTCTGTAAAAAATACGCATGCGTCTGCATGTAAATTTGATTCAATGCGTAGATACATGTAAAATTTACTAGTTTTTCATGCAATTTTACAATATTACATGTAACATTCATATAAAACTGTAAAATAGTGAAATTACCTGTAAAATCCAGTAAATTTTACATACATCTGCATTGCATCACATTTACTAGCAGAATTATTTGTAATTACCACAGGTCGGATCGATGTAGCCATTACCGGGGGCATGCAAAAATAAGAATATTAAAAAACTTTTTTTTCAAGTAAATAGACACTTTAAACTTTGAGTCACTTGGTCATGGTCCATGACTCATGGAAAAGGACTTTTTTGTTTGAAAATTGTTTCTCTTTTAAAAAAGCGTATAGTTAATACAAAAGTATTGTTTTTTTATTAATTATTCTTTTTTTGAAAGGGATACAATTTTCAAAAAAAAAAAAAATTAAAGTCTTTTCTAGGAGTCATGGACCATGAACAAGTGACTCACTGAGTATTAACAGAGTCGACATGACATTCGGCTTGGTGAACAATAATTTAAAGTGTCTATTTACTTGAAAAAAGAGTTTTTTTATTCTAATTTTTGCATGCCCCCGGTAATGGCTACTTCAATCCGACCCGTGGTAATTACATACATGTATTTTTTACAGTGTATAATTGTATCGAAGTTTTTGTTGGTAATCTTGAAAATCCTCTTAAAATTTTCACTAAGGATCTCTTCCATAATCTTATTGCCTTAAATCTCAATCTTGGTAATATTCTTCCTTGAGTCCTTAAAACCTTATTCCTTTAGATGCCATTATTTAAAACTGACGTTGCGGGTTAAAGCCCTTATCGACGCCTTTGAGCACAACAAGCCGTAAAGATACGTAATGCTTTACATTTCGAAGTATTTACTTCGCAGTTATTTTATATTAAGGAAGTAAGTTACTAATTTCTTTAGCAAGTTAAAAAGTAAGTTACATAGTAACCTTGGTGGAAAATAAGGTTAGAACGACTTGACCTAAAGTTAGATGAATCTGGTCCAAATTTTAGAGGCCTAACGTTAGGGTCTAACATTAGGGTAAGGTTTATCTAATGTTAGAAGTTTTACCAAACGTTAGATAAACCTTATTTTAACGTTAGGCAACTAACGTTAGAAATTTTAACGTTAGATATCGGGATATTTATATCTACATATATCTGCATTAACTAAAACAAAATGAGCTATTAGCTTAAAGTTTAAAGCGCCAAATAAAGCGCCTAAATATTTGGCGCTTAGCTCGTTTTGTTTTAGTTAAATAATTTTAATAATATAAATAATTATTAAAATGCATTAAATAAAAATAAATTCAGTCCGGTTTGATACATTTTTAAAATGTTTGTTTACCGTTTGACTCACATTTATGGTAGAAATTTCTAAATTTTAGTGTTAGGGGCAACTTTTTGAGTGTTACGCCCATGTTAATCGTATAGGAAAATAGCGTTACAGGGGGGGGGGAGGGCGGTGAGGTCCAAAATGATCCAAATTTGCTTTACGTAACACTTAAACGTTCCCTAATGCGCAGAAGGTAGAATTTAATATTCCCCCGTTTTTCACCCCGTCCGACAGCCCCCCCTGGGTGCGCCACTGCTGGCGCAGTCAGTAGAGTTTAATAATAATAATAATAATATATGTTTATTCCGACCACTAAAGGATCATATAAAAAAAATACAAGTGAAAATAATAATAAGAGCATATACATATATACATGAAACATAATTAACATAAAACCTAAGTAAAGCATAAAAGGCACCAGTTAGCGATTACTGGAGATTGCCAGAAGACGTCAGATTCTATTAAGGCTCTAAGCAGGGTGTTGGTAAACAACTTCCAGCAATGTACGTAGCTAGAGTTTTTTACGGCGTAGAGCATCCAAAGTATCTACACGAGCAAGCGCAAACATTTCCGAGGCACTATTATATCTCGGAAGTCGGTGCAGGATGCGAAAGGCGTCATTAAAACATATACGCAGGGTACGCCATGATGCAGCGGTATGGTTACACCAAAGTTCACCCGAGTAGAGATTGTAGCAGCATGTTTTAAATAAAAAGTTTTTAACAGTTGTTGAACACTTGTTAAATTTTCTTGCTAGCATATTCGCACGAGTACATAAAGATTTGTAATGTCTTTTAATATCCGAGTTGTCACTAACTTTGTCGTTAATTATATGTCCGAGATATTTTATTTTCCCGCTTTCGCCTACATACATAATACTCTTCATCTGGAAAGAAACGAAGAGTATGACAAACGAGAACGCTGAACGACAGTAAACAAGCGACCTCTGCAGGGAATTCCCTGTGCATCACGGTGCATCCTGCCATGGAAGGACTCTGAACTATCCTGCTGCAGGAGTGGGGATGAAGCGACGTGTAAACGTCATTCTGACGGTGGGATGGCCTAACCCTGCGCTGTTGCCACGGCATTTCGTGCTGAAGGGGCTTCTTTTTTCGGGGTTTTAACCAGATATTGGAAAATGATCAATAGCTACACTATTAAAAACATTCATGAAATTAAAAATAAATTCTGCTGCCAGAAGAACAGTTATTTTTGAAAAAATATGTATGAAAAATTGAAAAAAAGTTCCTGAAAAAAATTGTCAATAAAATATATTTTTTATTAAAAAAAAAAAACATTAAAGGACTTCCTGCCATATAACGACTCTGAACTCTCCCTGCTACACACGGTAAAAATAAATTACACAGTCCGTAAATGGTAATATGTTGCCATCGACAGGTACGTTAAAAGTTTCATAGTCCATAATGCATATTGTACACAAGGGCGTAGATGTTTTTCTTCTACGGGCAGGGGGGTAATACCAAGATTTTAAATATCTTTTCCGGGATTAAAAATGAAAAAAAGGCAAATTTATATTTTTTATAGGATAATACAATAAAAAAACATATATTTTTGTTCTATGGAGGCTATAAATCTTTTTGGTTTGGAGACGTCATTCTGTCGGTGGAATGGACTAAAAAGGCGCAGTTGCCCTTTTAAAGGGGCTTGTTTTTTGAGAGTTTTATCTAGGTTTGGAAAAATAACGCAGGCCCACAAAAAAACAAAAGTGGTCTACGCCATGGTTAGGACCTATGTATTTTCGCTCGCTGAAACCGAATCTGCACGTCCGGATTTTTCTCTACAGCCGCACTATGCTATCAAACGGGAAAAAAGTGACCAACATTATTTTATTGTGTATTTCAACTTTAAATGATTATTAAGACATATAAAATATTTTTTTTTCTTTATTTTTTAATATTTTTCATTGGAGGATTTAGAGTAATGAGGAAAAAAACGGAAAAAAGGAACCAAAATTATTTTATTGTGTATTTCAACTAAATGCGAGTTTTTTAATATCTTCCATTGAAGAATTTATTCTTATTATTATTAACATATTAAAAAATGAAAAAAAAACATATTTTTTAGGTCTTACTAATCATTTAAGGTTGAAATGGAAAATAAAATAATTTTGGTTACTTTTATCCCGTTTTTTTTTCCTTTTTACTCTAAAATTTTCAAGGGAAAATATTAAAAAATAATTTTGGTCACTTTTTTCCCGCTTAGTAGCGCAGTGCTGCTGTAGAAAAAAAATCCAGACGTGTAGGAGTTTAAGGGGGCGAAAATACATAAGAATATCATGGTATTATCCATGGCGCAGGCCACTTTTGTTTTTTTGTGGGCCTGTGTAATCTATAGGGTTAACCATGGGCGGATATGAAGAAAGGGAGCTATGGAAACTTAAGCTCTTACTTTGCCGATATTTTTTTATGTAAACAATATATTTTTAGCTTTGGAAAAGGAACTTTTGATCCAAATTCAAAGTCTAGCTCAAAGATTTTTCGAATTCCAGGTCATAAACTTCACACACTGACCGACAGACATTTTTTTAACTCTTTACATCACCCCGATTTCTAGCAAAACAATATCAGTCGAGAACTTTCCCTTTTACCTGTTTATTATCACAGGGAAAACAAATAAATCACCATTCAAAAATTGTTAAGTACATCCCTGTCTCCCAAAAATTTGGCAACGATGTAATCCTTGCAGGCACCCAGGGATGCAAAGCGGGGGCGGTGTGGAGCGAGGCAGACAGCGGCGGCGGCGGCACCCCCGCCCCCAAATCGATTTGGCACAATGGGTTAATCGTTCTCACATGTTTCAAACTATTCCCACTTTATGAGATACTTAACCGTTTGTTGATGAGACAATTAGACACCCTACAATAGTGACATCAAAACCATTTTCTCTACATATCTGTAACTTGTTGTCTTACTTAATTAGTTTATTACTATCTAAAGTCAACTGGTGCTTGATTTAATACAATACAATTAAAGGAATATATACTTAAAAAAAGAATTTGTATCCTTGGCAAGCTACCTTAAATAAGTACCATACTACTCAGTAGCAGACGCATATTGCGTTCAGGGAACGCCGATTACTTCGTTCGTTGTTCTTGATGCAAAAGGAGATATCTCCTATCTAGATACGAATTCTTTTAAGTGTATACTAAATCCATGGATTATCTGTATCTTATTCATTTGTACACCAAAGGAAAAACAACATTTTGGAAGGTATGTGCACACTGATAAAAAGGTACTGAAAATTACAATATTTGTTCTGTGAAAAATGCCTAACTTACTAAATAAGTTTCAGTTACACTACAGAGTGCTTTTTAATTTACGCTCTGTGACGTGGAGTCGCATTCTCAGATTGTCACGACTATAGTTCATTATTATCCAAAGTCAACTTGTGCTTGATTTAAATACATTACAAGAATACACAGATTATCCACTAATTTAGTAATCACTTTAAAATATTGTTGGTTTTAAATGCAGTTATACAGATACTATCTTAATCTATTATAGAGCATTGATTATTTAGATATAGTTAAGGATATAGAAATAAAATCAAGTTTTTCTATTTTGCGACTCTTATAAGCTCATAATCACATGCATTTTGCTTCTTCTTCTTCTTCTATTTGTTTAGGCCTTGATTATTATCCATATCGGCCGGGGGTCCGTGTCAAATCCTGGGTGAAAATTTGGCTTTTTTTTTGTTTTTATTCTATTCTTCTTTTTCTATTTTTTGCAAGGAGTGAGGATTGAGGTTAGGTTAAGGAAGACGGAGGTGTACCACAACCAAGTGGGGTATGCTAAGTTGACATTCACAATAGATCTCGTTGGTCGCAGTGATTTGAAAGGCAGTACCATGCCTCACAACCCCACTTATATTGTATTGAATGCTAAGCTGACTAAACTAAACTACTTTTGCTACAGCTGGATTTTGATGGAATCTAAAAACCTGACTACTGCTTTAATTACTTCATACGATGTGTTCCCAAGAATTGTGCTGATACTAATGGGGTTATTCACTAGGAAGCTTAAATGATTGTAGAGTTTGTTGCTTTTATCTGTATGAAGTGGACATTCGAATAATATGTGCTGTATGTCTTGAGTAGGTGATCCGCTGGAACAAGATGGATTATCTGCCAGATGTGTTCGATGAAGGTGGGCTTTTGTCAGGCAGGGTCCACTTCGTAGACGGAGAAACGTGGAGGTGTGACGTCTATCAAGCTTGGTTATAAGTGCCCATGGTTTGTAAAGTTTTTTAGTATGAGTTGCATAGAATCTTCCTGTGTTGGCTAAGGATTGTGCGAATTCTTGGTTCTATTTATCTTATTTATCTTTAATTATTTGTTTAATGAATTCTTGCCAGTGTACTTTTACATCGACAGGTCCTTCTAAATTATTCCCAATAGCAGCGAGTTGATCAGCCTGATCGTTAGCAGGGATCTCCAGCAAAGTTCAATTTTTACACCGCGTTTTTGTAGGTCAAGGATGATGTTTGAGAAAGTAAGTTTGTCTTTTTTTTTGCAGAGTTTTTTCTATTACAGATTTTGTTTAATGCAGAGAAGTCCGAAAATATGATAAACTTGTCTTTTTGATTAGAGTGAAAAAGCTCAGTGCCAGTAAAATTGCCTTATTTATTGCGCATATTTCAGCTGTAGATATAGATACATAATTGGGCAGTTTTGCTGCAAACTAATATTTGGTGGAAGAAACATAAACTCCTATTCTAACATTGCCTCACGCATTTTGCTTGTTCTTATAGGCCCCACAGACGTCTCTACTTTTTTTCCTTTTGGGTTGGCAACAGACAAAAGCCTATCACTTGACGTTTTCCGTGCTAATGTTAACGTCGGTTTAAAGTTTAATTTTCTACAAAATTTTGTGTTTAGGTTATTTTTCACCGTGTTAAAATTGTTGCTTAGTTACTTGCAGTGAAAAAGACAAGAGATGACTATAAAATATATTAAAATAATATTTGTTCTTAGAATTTTAAACATGGCGAAAACTGTAATGCCAACCCGAAACAAAAATCCCTAAATCAGTCATCAGTTTAGATGTAAGTTTTTTTTAATTGTAGAGCAAAATAGAAAAAATCGTGTAAAGCTTTCGTTTCATAACACGTTTTTAGCTCACGAGTACAAGTTTAGAAAACGAGCCGCTTGCGGTTATGAAACTATGGTCTGTTTTTTCAAGCAAGATAGTAAATTAATAATTATTATAATGGCACAGTCAATATTTTTACAGGTATGAATAGTATATGTTTCTATACACAATTTAGTTATGTTTTATGAAATAAACTACGCAGTATATTCGCACATCCAGTATTCGAACCTGTTTTGAAAATATTCACTGTGCGATTTTTAATTTACTATCTTGCTTGATGAAACAGACCATAGTACTTTAATATACTATTAAAGTTAGCACCTAAATTAAGATAATAATCATTATAATCAGTGAGCCTAAAATGACTAATGTTTATGAGATAATTTCCCTTTTGTTTTTGAGACAATTAGACCGTGTGCAGCAGTTGTTTAAAGTGACAGTGAAACTATTGTCTCTCTATTCTAAATGTATAACAACTTTCCGTATCTTGTTGTTGTTGTTGTCTCTTCCAAATTACTTAATTAGTTCGTTATTATCTAAAGTCAACTGTTAGTTAATTTATATACATGTATAAATTTATATACATGTATAAATCCTGTAAATAAATTTATGGAATATATCTATTTATGTTTAATTTTCATAAATATTAATAATAATATAGTATTTGCAGTTATTATTATTTGCAAGAATTCCTAACAATTTTTTTTAGGATTGATACAAGATTAATTTTAAGTCTTATAAAGCTGTAAGTTATACCTACATAGTTCTACATACACTGAGATAAATTTTTACATCCACGTGCATGGGTAATTTACTTCCAGCTGCTGCTGATGTGAATTTACACTCGAAGCGTTAATATAAATGCGGTGTGTATTATATTTTTACATCCAGTGTGTATAGTTTACACCAACGCGTAAATATACTTTTTACCTAAAACCCTTCAATGTATTGAAAAAAAAAATAGAATAACCATTTTGTTATTTTTCTATTTATGAATATTGTTTTATGAAAAAACCACGCAACAGAAAAATAAAACGTATATTCGTAATCAGCGCTACAAAAAGCACCAATATAAGATAGAAACAGAAAACATACACAGGTCTTAACAACTCAAAATTTGTAGGCCAGTGTTACCGCCTAAATAAGTAAAATATTATAAAATGTATGTTTTAAGGATATTGTATTAATCACACTTTTTAAATATTTACTTTTAATCAACACTTACCAATTCTTTCTTTGAAAAATCTAGCACATACAAAATTATACGTACGCTCTTACAAACGTAAGTAATTATGATAGTCGACAGCCACCAGACACGTGACTAGCTTAACGCCCACGATTGGCTGGCTTGTACATCAGAAGTGTGATTTTTACACTTCGGTTGTATTGTTGCTAACGGTATGTTTATAAAAATACACTTTCTTGAGCTCCGAGTGTATTGTTGCAGAAAGTATGGATGTAAAAATACACACTCTAGGTCAAAATCACCTCACGTGTGTAGTGCCACATCAATGTTGATGTACATTTATATAAAGGTATGAAATTTACACATTTATAGAGTGTATTTTTTACACCTTTTCAATGTAATTTCTTTCAGTGTACAGGTATTTATACAAAATGGGCGGAATAAGAAACAGTTATATTTTTGATTTACAATTATTCCAACTATTTTCCAACTTATGATTCATAATTATGTAATGTAATAAAGTGCAATGAGTTCTTTAAAATAGACATTAAAGTGAATTCTCGTCAGATAAGGGTCCATATTTTCGCTCCAAACTTAAGATATATAAGCAATTTTACAAAATGGCGTCAAAATTGTTCCATTATTGTTTTTTAATAAAAAGTTTTTATCTCGGTTTTTATGATAGTTTAACAGATGCTCTATTTGCTGGTGTTCAGTTTACACTTGAAAAGTTCAAGTTTTCTCCGTTAAAAATTGAATAACAAATCTTATTGGGGCAATCAAACAAGCATATTTGTTCAAAAATTTTCACCCATGTTCAGATTAGCTAGAAACTTAAAATATGTGTCACATAAATACAAAGCACCCCATCTAAATTTCACAAAAATATCAAACTAAGGTTTGTATATCTTTGATAACCAAAAATCTTGAAACTTCACCGAAAAACGATCTTGTTGGGTCAACCAGATTAATCGTTAAATACGGACTGACTATTTTTCTGGTTGCTGCAATCATAAACCTGGTAAGGGCAACAAAACAACTTGTTGTGGTTACCAGAAACTAAACTAGGATTTTAAGAACCTGAAAAGCAACATTTTTTTGTTGCCCTTTCTAGTTGCAGCAACCAGAAAAATAGTTTGGATTTTTCTTCTGTATTTAACTATTGATATGGTTGCCCCAACCAGATCTTTTTTTAGTGATCCAGTTAGAAATGCACTTTTTACTTTAAACGAAATTTTATTTTAGCTTTGAAAATAGTTATTTTTGTATTAAAAGCGCAAAATGACTTGAGCGTGGAATTTGCTGATCGAGGCGTTCAGCCGAGATCAGCAATCACGCAAAAGCAGAAAACACATTTTGTACTCCTACAACGTTTTTTTCTACCATCTAAAATAAATAAATACATAAGGCAGTAAATTTATAACCTTACAAGGTCGCAGAATTTACAATTTTTTGCAAATCTGGTGGTTTTGAAGAAAAACCCTCATACCCTGTAACTCTCCATAATTGCTTCATAACAACAAATATTTAACACATAAATATTTAGCACACGAAATTGAGATTTGATTAAAGATAAATAATAATTTTATAAATGGCAGAACACAACGTCTCATAGCATAGACTTGCAACTGTCAAGTTGACAGCTGTTTGACGATTGACTTGCCGGTTGCCTACACTCTAGCGCGCAAAATTCAATTTTGCGCTTGCTGTCATGGTAACGAGCAAAAAAGTAAAATGCTGAGAAAAAGGTCATTTTTTGGTCAGAAAACTTCATTTGTTTTTGTAGAAATGTTAATTTTTCTATTAGATCGCAGAAAAAACTATTTATGTATAGATCAAGACCAAACTTATTTTAAAAGTTAAGGGAAATGTCTAGGTAACCCCTAGAGTGCCTTAATGTGATGTTTTCTGAAAAAAAAAACAGAGGACACGAAACAATCTGGTAAAAGTTGTTATTTGTTGATTAGTAACTATACTTTGGCATTAGATGTCACAAATAACATAACATTTTTAAAGAAAATGTTTTTATGCAAACCAAACCAAAAAGTACAAAATGATCAAAATTTGCGTTACGTAATACTCAAACGTTCCCTAACCCCCCAGGGCCCTATAACTCCATACAGACAATAAGGGCCCTTTTCTAGTACAAAAATAACAAATTTATTGCAACATTTAATAAACATAGATCGTAACGAATCTTGAACAAATTACAAACGTATAATCTGAAATCGTAATTAAACCGATATATCTTAATTGCATGTGTGTATATAATCGTTTTAACGTCTATTATAACCAATGGTTATTAACCATGGTTTATGAATGAAACCATTTAAGTACGATCTCTAGAGAGGATTATGGGACTGTTCAATAATGACGTCACCTTCATAGGGTGGAGGGTGGGTTGGTCAAAAGGTGACGAAAAGTGACGTAGGGGTGAGGGGGGTCTGGCTAAAAGTGACCTCACCTTTAAAAAAGAGGTATATTTAAAAAAAATAGTGAAAATACTTACTGATTTATTATAAAAACAACTACCTACGACATAAAAGACTACAGTAAATTTTACTTTAGGTGTAGCTCAACAAAAATCGTATTTATTTTTTCCTTGTTCCTTAAAATAAGATATTTTTTAACGGCTTTTAAGGATTGAATTGTCAGAAGTTCTGGGTCTAAATGGCCTGTTCAAACATTAGTTCGTTACAGACCCTGTAACCAACTAAGATTTTGCGTTATTTGTTGAACTATCTATTAAGTTTAAAAGTTTTAAATTAAAATATGTTAAAATTTAATTATTTTATATTTTAGTAGGTATAGCTATACTGCCCTACTAAGCTAGAAAGCAGTAGCTACATTTTTCGCCTAGCGATGTTTTGACGTCAATTCTGATGTAATATTTTGAAAACGGTGATATGCGACAAATGGTGTTACTGCTTTCAGTATAATACCGCCCTACTGAGCTAGAAAGCAGTAACTCCATTTGTCAATAACACAAAAGGTAATATTTATATTTATAAATATTTATGTTAAAAGACATTTTTCTAGTTAATTAAACATTATGTTGCAAAATCTGATACGTCCCTCTATAGGGAGGGGGGGGAGGGTGTTCCAAAAGGTGACGCCATTTTTTTCTATTTCATAGGGGGCCAAGGCAAAAGTGACGAAAGTTGACAAAGGGGGAGAAGGGGTCAAAAATTGTTTAAAAATAGGTGACATTATTTTTGAACATGCACTTAATTCACGTAAAAAAATACTGCTTCCAGCAAAATAATACTTTCCTCTAGAGCTCTATAAGCCAACTTCTACTTTTTGTTATAGCTCACAAAAAATTGAACGCAGTAAAAAATCCCGAAAACCTCAGTAATCTCTTCTGGAATCCCGAAAGGCTTAAAAATAACTACGGAAATCTTGAAAATCTCTGAAATCATAGGGGAATCTCAGTCTTTGTATGAATTTTCACCCTTCGATTTTATTAATTTTTTATAATATATTTGTTAGTGTAGGTGAAATAATTTCAATAATTCCTATCTTATTAGGTACTATTTAAGAAGTTATGATAGTTTAAACCAGGCCTACTAAATCAGTAGTACTTCTACTAATATACTTTTAACGGTGCATATTTTAACTGTATATTACAAGCATATCTACTCAAATTATTTTAATTACATGTGTTGTATACTACATATCTATAGATACGGGTACAAAAGAAAATAAAAATTCAGAAAAAATACCCATGCACAACAATAATACCTAATGTTATCCACTTAATTACAAGTAATTTAAATTTTATAGGAATTAACACATTCGCGCAAACGTGCGTGTTTTCTCGATGTATGGTTAATTTTTAATTTATGGTTGTTTAATTATTGTTGTGGTGATTATTACATTCTAGTTAAATTAATATTTTTATCTTCTTGTATTAATTGAACACGGTGGTCTTGATTCAAGACTCTTGAATAAGGACAGGGAAAAATACAAATGACAGTTGTCAAAATAATGACAAAGTGTTCGTGAAATGTAATTAAATTTTCCAGAAATATGGTAAAATTTAACTTATAAATTCTTCAGAACCATAAAGATGTAAGCATCAAGAAAATATAATGTAAAAATTAAAGCTGTACAAGAAAATTTGCAAAGATAATGTCTACTTTTACACGATAAACAACTATAGGAAAGACGCCTAATTTCGTATGGTTTCCTAATTTCGGATAGTAGTGTATCTAAGATACTATCTGCAGACGTAAACAGAAACCTACTTTAATGTAAAGCCAAAATCCAAACTAAATACGTTTTGTAATATGGTAACGGTAGAGCTTTTCCCCGTTAAATAGCAGCACAAATCGTTTAAATTGCAAATGCCAAAACTTTGGCTCCTATAGTATTCTCAAAAAATTGCTTAAAGATTAAATTCGAGATTAACTTCTTATTTGCAGAACAAAATATCAAGAAATAACAAGAAACATAAGCAGTGGGATCCAGATCTTCTCTTGAAAAAAAATTGGATGCCCGAAATTAGGAACCCTTTTTCAAATGCACAATAATGCGCTAAGTTTTTTTTACCGTATTTTTTTTGAAAAAATAAACTGTAATAAAATTGTTTTCATAATAAATCATGATTCGTTATAATATAATATATATAATAATAAAAAGTTATATGTTGTTATATAAAAAAAAAACATTAAAAAGTAATACCGCCTATTAAATATTGGATAAATTGTAAATGGTATTCGAAATTAGGCGACTTTCCTATACCGTAGTTATAAATACTGTATTTCTTAACCCCTTCCGATCCAGCTAGTTTTTCGGCAGACTAACATTTCTACTCTAAATTTCTCTACTCCCTAACATCCCTACTCCATAACATCCCTACTCCACAACAACTCTACTCCGTAACATCTCTACTCCATAACATCTCTACTCCGTAACAACTCTACTCCACACCATAGACACTCGATTAGCCACTTGTCTTAACTCAAAAGAATATTTGTCATGCTATGTCACTGTCAAAAATGAATTCAGTTTATTAATTACTTACATATTAGTGCATGTTAAGAGTACGCGGTCATTGTTGCTTTTAGAATCATTCATTTATGATTGTTCTAGATTTACATTTAAAGATAAACGTTTTCTAGGAAAAAAATAAAATAATCTAGAAGAAGAAGATTCTTTGTTCTTTGAACTGCTCATTTATTATTAAGTGGCTAATAAAGTGCATATAGTGTGGAGTAGAGTTGTTACGGAGTAGAGATGTTATGGAGTAGAGATGTTACGGAGTAGAGTTGTTGTGGAGTAGGGATATTAGGGAGTAGAGAAATTTAGAGTAGAGATGTTAGTCTGCCAGTTTTTCAATGTATACCAGATTAAAATTTATATGGAAAATTCCGTATACGAATATCCAACTGTGGATATTGTGGTAAATTTTGCTATACCTAAAAATATCCATACGTAGATACCAGGGCCGGCCCTGGTATCTACAGAGCCAGCCCGGGCTCGGGGTAACTTTATTACCGGCCCCCTCATTTTTGCAAAAAAAGTCTTCGCTTCTGAAAAAAAGCTTTAGGCCTGGCAGTAAATCGACGCCAGGCCCCCTTTGGAGGCCCGTCCCCGGGGAATCTTTCCCCCCTCCCCCCCCTGAATCCGGCCCTGGTGGATACAATAGAGCGGAATAGGTTAATAATGTATTTAATCCAGAGAGTTTATACATTACCAAAATATGTTACAAAAGTTTTTCCAGCATTCAGAAAAACACAACACTACCTAGAAAATTTTCTGCTTTATATTCATTCAAGTGTATGGGGTAATTTGTTTCTTTTGCCTAAGGTTAAAAATATTGGTATTTAGAGCCCTTTATCACCGCTAAATCCTGATTATTAAGCCCGTTATTCAAGTGTACTTCATTTATAACTCCCGTATTCACGAAAAGTGTGTTTACATGGGAGGTCCCGTTTAATCACAATGTCGTATTTTAACTAAGGTAGTTTTTTTATTGTGTACGCGTAGTCAGTGACTTGAATGTGCCTTTGATGCGCCTTCGCCAAAATTGCAAATATGGTAGATTTATTTAAATAGTAGGGGAAGGTGGGCCAAATAGTTTTCGGTATCGAGACCGGGGCACCATGAGAGATAGGTGTTAACAAAATTTTAACAAAAAAAAAAAGTTGTAAATATTTTTAACCTTTTGATACAAGACTAAAACTCGTCCATTGCACATTTTTGTAAGATTATTGGAACAAGAAAACAGGATTATATAAAAAAAGCTATTACAGCAATATCTCATGGTGGCACAAATCTAAACCAGTAGAAAAATAAAATAAAATAAGGCAAGCAATATTACTTTTAGAGATCTAAAACAATAGCATATTTTTAAAAAAAAACTTCTAAAACAAATTAATTTTTAAAAATTTAAATAAGAAAGTCAAATTGTCTACCATCAGTCTCATGGTGCAATGCAAATTTACAAAATATATATTAAGAATATACTTGCATTTTTTTATATAATTCTTAAGGGCATTAGTTGTCTTTTAATATAAAAAGCTTCTCTTGAAAGCTGATTTTAAACTAGCAACCAAAGCGCAGAGTACTGGTGCAAAAAAAATCGACCTTCAAACCAACACTTACAGGCACTAATTTGAGGCTAAGCGGGCCGTGAACAAAAATATATTGGAATTTGCGGATGCGAGGGGAGGTAAATATTATATTACCAATGGGGTTCTCTTCCTTTCCTGTTAAAAAAATCAAATTCTCATGGTGGCACATGTCTTATAGTAGCCCACCCTCCCCTACCCACTTACTATAGTATACTTGTTTATGAGTTCGAAAATTAATAGTGCGAAACAGAACTATAATAAATAAATCAATTTAAAACCAAGCACAATTTTGATTTCCTACAAATACCTGTATAATTACATCCGCACTTAGTACTACTAAGAGTGCCGATGTATTGAAATCATTGCCGACAAATCAAAAATTTTCACCATGTTTTTTATTATCTCTCGACCTTTTAAATCTTTCTGTGCGAAATCAGTACAAAACGTATGTTCGTCTGTTTGTCTGTCTGTAAAACTTGATAACTCCATTTCTAGAAAAGATATCGACAAGCGGTTTATGGTCGATTGTTTCTTATTTTCTTTTGAATAGCTAATTAGATTTTCAAAATAGTGCCGATGTTTTGATAAGATGCAAGCAACTGTTCATCTAATAACACAAAATGCATAAATTCTTTCTGCAGAAACAATGAGGAATTTCTATATTTATTCAAGACCTGGCTTCTACAAGATTTTACGTAAATATAATTAATTTTATAATTTTAATATACTCGAAGTTAACATTAAATGAGGTATTTAGGTCCAAACTAATATTCCGAAATCCAACAATGTGGGTCTTACAATAAAATAGTATATTCTATAACTAGTATGGAATAGACAATATTTCGCTCGAGCGGAAAGTTTGTCATACGAGCCGGCAGGCGAGTATGACAAGGATAAAAACAATGTATTTTGTGGTCAAAATTGTAAATGCAACAAAACACATATTTTTAAATAAAGCAATTAATGTTATTTAATAATTTTATTAAATCAGTACTTAAAAAAGATTTTTATTTAGTTTTAGCACATACTTACAAATTATAATGCAAAAATTAAAGGTTATGTCAGATTGTTATCAGGTTTGAATATTTAACAATAGATGGAGCAGTTTTAATTTTAAATTGATAAAAAACTGGTCAAATATTAACAAAAGCTAATAAACTGTATGTAATTTTAACTCAAAACTTTAAATTGCATTAAATTATTCAATATTTCATGGTAAAATGTATATATTTTTGCTAATTTTGCTACAGTTTTCTTTACTTTTATAAACAAGAGATGGCACTACATGTGCTCATTCTAACACTTGATACGGAATATTCATACCGTATCTAAAGCTAGAATGGATTCATTTTGTGTTTGAAAAGTGTGTGTATTTGCTTACATTCTAAAGCAGTCGTAGAAAAAAATTATTTTTTTATAATTTATAATGTATATAGTCGTATTAAAGTCGCAAGTGACTTGCAAAATAGCTTTACACTATGATATTTTAAGAACGCTTTGACATATAGACTTAAAATTAGAACAATTTTTATTACACTTAAAAAATCTTTATTCCAAATTTTAAGTCTCTGTAGAAGTCTTCTTGAAATATCGTAGTGTATAGTTGTTTTGCAACATTAATACGACTATAATTCTTTACCTCAACTTAGTTACTGTTTGTTGCAGTAACAATAAGAGAACAGCGCTATGTTTTACTGTAACAGATTGCGATGGGTTTAAAATATACATGATGATTGAAATTAGGTAAAATTTCCTAATATTTAAACTCAAATATACCTATCATACTAAAAACAAAAAAATAAAAAAAAAGCTTTGTGGGGCACTTTATTAATAACCGAGAATTTTCTGATCAAAAAAAGCCTTACTAATGCCAAAATTTGCATTATAACGAATCGGAAACGGGTCCAACTCACTCACACATACATGCTTTATTTTTTTTCCATAATGGACAAAAAACTTTGTAGACTCTTTTATTTGACAGTAATAAATTCTTAGTGTAGGTATGTAGTTCGTTGTATCAGAACAACAAGGTTTCATCTAACATTTTTTCAGGTTTGAACTTTTTTGCATTTTTGCCTGTACTGAAAAAATAAAAATATTATGCACATAACCCATTTTATTTACAATACAACCATGTTCTATGTGCGTTTTTTGAGATTTTTTTAGTGCAACGAGGTTCTAACTGATAATAAAGTTTAATTTGAATTTCTTACTTAAAAATCAGGTACTCTGTTAATGAAAATTAACTTAAATCACATCGATGTCACTAATGCATAAATAATTTGGCCTGTCATTTTTACCAAAATTATGGAGGGTGATGAGGAATACTTGTGCGAAACAACTATTAATTATCAATTTTAATAATGATTAATAATAATTTATGCAAAATATTGCATTTATGTACGAATTATTAAAACAAATAGCCAAAAAAAAATGTGAATTTAAAAACGGTTTTTACTCATTTACATGTTGTATAGTTCTCCGCATGAAAGAGAAAGTCTCCGACGAAAGGGGGATGAATCATTCGCGCTCTCTTCTTTCCGTCAAGAGCGTTATAAGGAGTGCGTACCTACAACGGGCCTCCCACTTGCACACACATTCCAAACATATTTCCCGTAGCCACAGATCCGTGGGTCAAACTATACTACTACTTTTCATAGATTTTTGGGTAATCAAAGTTCCAACTGATTATTTATCTTAGCTAATATTTAAACAAAAGACAAAATACCCCTGAGTTCAGAAGGCGTATATAAAATACCCTGCTCCTGTGGTACGGTTTACATAGGTGAAACTAAGAGAAAAATTTCTACAAGACTTCAAGAGCATGAGCGCAATATAAGAAAGAAACAAATTTTCTTATCGGCAGTAGCCGAACATGTACATGAAACAGGTCATAAAATCAATTTATCTGAAACAAAACAAATATTAACAGAAAACAGAAAAATGCCAAGGAAGATACGGGAATCGATAGAAATCATCAAGCATCCTAACAATATCAATCGGGAGACTGGTTACCACTTACCTGCAATATGGAAGTCTTTGATAGGAAAAACCTCGTCACGGGTGAATAACCACAACTCGTCATAAATAGTGACACAAGTTGATTCGAAACTTAGTTTCAGATTAATCCCTGAAGATGTCTCTAGTAGTAAGAGACGAAACGTCGGAAAGTGAAAATCCATTAACACGGTCTAAACCCGAAAGTGAAAGTTCTTTATATCTTAATGGCCGTGAAAGCTTAAAATCTAAAATAATATTTAAAATATTAACAAAATGTGTATTATAGGTACTAATTTATCTTAATATAATTATATAAGCCTATCCCAGCATAATACACCACTCAATTATGAAATTTAAGGTAAGTTTCATGATTTTAAAGTTTTGATTGATCATAACTCAAATCTATAATCAACATTGTTGTTCTCATACCACGAGTTAACAAGCAGACATTTTCGTCGTACAGACAATAGTAAGCTAGTCAGTGTTTTCATTACCTGCATCCTTGTTCTATCCCGATGTTTACTAAAAAAAAAATCCAAACTGAGGGTTTTTAGCATAAAATCTTTACTTAGAGCGTTCTTGGGGAAAACAAATGTTAAAATGTTTTGCACAAGTACAACTTTGCCTTTTTTCTATAAAACAAATAAAAAAATGCTTTACAGGGATTATCCTAAGTACGGTGCGTTGCAAGGCGTCCTTTACTGAAGGACGCCTTGATCGTAGCCTCGTCCGTAGCTTCAGAGTAGTAGTATTCCCTACGATATTTTAAGAAAAAAAATCTGTAAACATGTGTCCGGAAAAGGTAACATTCCGAGAGAGAGGCCAATTTTTGTATTTAAAAAAAGTATTGTATTCGTGCAAAACTGTACAAAATTAAAAATTAAATTACATCCAGAAATTACGCACCGTACTTAGGAAATACTCTTATAATAATAATAATAATAATAATAAATTTATTGTGTCTAAAAAAAAATTACATTACAGAATTTTTTTCATTACAAGGGTTGAGTTATAATGAAATTAAATAAAATATAATCATGCCTATTGCAATAAGTTTTATAGTACTGTATACAGTAACCTATCAAAAATGTATGCTAAACTATCATATATTATTCCTATACTAAGCATATACACCTACTTCTCATTTAGGAGAAATGACCTAAGTTTTAGAATGCTAATTATGTAGTTCACAATAACTTTAGTGTTTGAGAGAGAAATATTACACAGCCCCACAAAAAAAAAGTCTGGATCTCTAGACCAGACATGTGTATCCTTATGTATTTTTGCCCGCTGAATCCGAATCCGAGGTCAGAAAAAGCCCTACATCCCAGGAATTGGCCCCAGAGGCCGAAAATGGCCGCTGAAAGGTGTGAAACGGGAATTCCGGCATGACGGATGCTCAGGGCAGGTTGAGATTGCATTCTCAAGGCAAAGTCGAATTAGTGGCTAACGGTGGTTAGATCCGACAGGCATCGCGGCCCCTGAGGCCGGAAAATGGGCCCTTGGGGCCCGAAAAATCGAGATTTTCAAGTCGGGATCGCAGTACTTGGATTTTCTTGAAACTTCAAACTGCAGCTACGTAAAGAGGCTGGAACCTCTTCCAGGCCCATTGAAATTCACGCCCAGGGTCCGGAAAATGGGCCCTCAGGGCAGGAAAATCATGACTTCCGATGGGCTTTGAACCGTTCCACCATCTTGGGTGTTTCTCAAGTTTAAAAGTCCGTAGAAACCCGAGCGCGGTGATGCCGGCATGAAATTTTGATTTTCTGGTCCTAAGGGTCCATTTTCTGGGCCCGGGCATGAATTACAATGGGCCTCGAAATGTTGCTACATTGCCAGTGTTTCCGTGAGTTTTAGAGTCCATAGAAATTTGAGTGCCGTGATGACGACGTGGAAATCTTGATTTTCCCGCCCTGAGGGCCCGTTTTGCAGTTTGAAGTTTCAAGAAAATCCAAGTACTGCGATCCCGACGTGAAAGTCTCGATTTTTCGGGCCCCAAGGGCCAATTTTCCGGCCTCAGGGGCCGCGATGCCTGTCGGATCTAACCACCGTTAGCCACTAATTCGACTTTGCCTTGAGAATGCAATCTCAACCTGCCCTTAGCATCCGTCATGCCGGAATTCCCGTTTCACACCTTTCAGCGGCCATTTTCGGCCTCTGGGGCCAATTCCTGGGGTGTAGGGCTTTTTCTGACCTCGGATTCAGATTCAGCGGGCCAAAATACATAAGGATACACATGTCTGGTCTAGAGATCCGGACTTTTTTTTTTGTGGGGCTGTGTTATCAATAAGAAAACAAAATTGTTTAAATGCGCTACACTAGAAAATATATTGGGTTTTAAATTATAATACAACGGGCACTCTATGAGCAAATGATAAGTTGTTTCTGGAACTTGTAAATTACATATTGTACAGTATTTTTCAGGATCAATTTTATAAAGAACGCCATTATATGTTTTCCGGACGTGCGTAACTGAGCCAAAATTTTTGCAATATAAATATTCTGTCTGTAAAGTAGATATGCCTGTGGTAAAATTGGTCGGTTTTGTAAGTTTGTCAGCGAAAAATTACAATAAAAATTTGAAAACCCAGAATTTGCCAAACTATGTAGGTCGTCAGACAATAATTTTTCTTTAAAAGTTTCTAGTAAACGTTGTTTGTTATTTTTGAGGCTATTGGTATTTAAATTTTGCCAAAGATCTGAAGAATCTATATAGCCAAACAAATTTTCAACCTGTGCAACCCAATTATATCTGATATCTACAATATTAAGCGATTTTAATCTTAAAAAACACAATTTGGGGTATCTGTTATTTGGCATAGATAATATCTTTTGTAACCATGACAAAATTAAACTAAATAATTTAAACTTAGGAAATACTCTTTATATGTTTTTCGATATTTGATAGTAAAGGCTTCATATTTTGATATACCGATTTTAATTAAAATTCCTTTATAACGTGCCGTAGGTAAGTATAGCAAATATTTTAGTTTTAGTTAATATTAAAATTGAAATATTTATTTAAATTCTAGGAAAATCAAATTCGTGAAATTACTTGTAGAGGAAATGCGCCTAATTTTGGATGGTTTCCAAATTTCGGATAGTAGTGTATTTAAGATACTGTCTGCAAAGGTAAACAGAAACCTACTTTTATGTGAAGCCAAAAGTCAAACTAAATCCGTCCTGTAATATGATAACGGTAGAGCTTCTCCCCTTTAAATGGAAGCACAAATCGTTTATATTGCAAATGGCAGTTTTGTGCTCAGTTGCATTATTATGCATGTTTATTTTATAAATAATCGTTATAAAAGTTCGTGATACTGTCTTGGGTAAGTTATGATGTTAGTTAAGTTGATCTCCCCTGAGACTGCCGCCTTGACGAGTGGGTCATTGGGCCCACATCCCAATGACTCCGGTGGGGGAGCTTTAAAACTGATCAGCAGTCAAACCGGTACCCCTCTGTGTGCTGCAACGACCTCCCCTAAATGGACAGGGGGTAGCAGTGCCCCCACAGGGACTGCACTGATCTCCCATGTCCAGGCAGGGGGGTAGTGGTAACAGAGGGACTGGGGATCGTGGTCTTGCCTTAACCGGCTGGACCAAAGTGGAAGGTACCACAGAAAAAACCCCTCAATCTCAAGGTGAGCGTGGTATCGCGCCGAGGAGATGCATGGGTGATGAGGAGGATCACCGTCTGGCGACGCCACCTCCCGGGCACCGGGCGGAACCCGGGCAGGAAATAGCCTTCACTGGTGAAAGCCGTGCGACCGACAAAATCGTGCACTTTCGTGGGAACAACATGGAGAACAGAAAGCTAAAAATTTTAAAAAACCTTTCAGGTATTACACCATCCACCTCTCAGGGTGCAAGCAGTGGGACTTCTCAGAGGCCCCTGCCGCAAACAGAGCAGGGTGGATCCGCGGTGCAAAATGTGGGCAGTGGGGCGCATCTGACGTCCAACTCAAACCCGCAAGCTGCATCGACGAGCAATCCAGACCCCCAGGGCAATCTCCCGAACACTGGAGGTAGGGCTGAAAAACCCGATCTTAAAGTGCAGACGGAGAGAGTACTGGAAGGTCTGCAAACATTCCGCCTGAGGGAGAAAAGACTCTCGGGTGCACAAAGAAGGAAGGCTGCAAAACAGAAGGCAGCACTAGAGACGCAAAAGCGAAATCTAGGTGAACCCGGTACAAGTGGAGGAAAAGCTGGGGGCGTGAGAATGCCCCCAATTACGCCGAAACCTGTTACCGCGAAAAAACAAGGGGGGAAGGATCAGAAAGCTCCCAAAAGGAGCAGATCTGAATCGAGAACCCCACAAGGAAGAAGGCCAGCCAAGCTCAGCAGGGGAGCGGAAGCACCCAGCTACAAAGCGGCCTTATCAGGGTTGAAAATGGCTATTGTAGCCGAGGGATTCCCTGAGAATGCTATTTCTGAGGAGCAGACAGAAGCACTCAAAGTAGCAATCGTGGGCAAAATTGATGACATATCCGAAGGGGGACCGTCACCTATGTTTGAACACGTATATCGACAGGGAGGGGCAGTGATTATCATCTGCACGGACCAGGACACCAGCGACTGGTTGCGTGCGGTGATACCACAAACCCAACCCTGGGCAGGGGCCAAGCTTGCGGTAATGAAGGCAACGGAGTTACCCAAGCTGGTAAGGGCAGGGGTATGGATCCCGGGACCGGTAACGGAACCGGCCAAAGTCCTGAAAAGGCTGCAGACCCAAAACAAGGGTCTTCAGACTGCCGGTTGGAAGGTCGTTGATGCCAAGGCCGACGCAAAGGGTCAGAACTTGGTCATCACCATGGACGAAGGCTCATGGAAGACGATTCTGGATCGGGGCAACAAACTCGCCTATACCCTAGGCAGAATACAATTTTGGGCCATCGGTGGAACAAAAGAAAAGGGGGCTGCAGCGAGTAAAACTCAGGGAGAAGCAGCGAAAGGGAATGCCGAAGGGGAGGATCCGACAGGAACTCCCATGGAAGTAGACCCTAAAACTGCGGAAACCGGGGCGGAAGTTGCAGTCCCTGGTCCGATAACAGGACCAGAACCCATGGCCCAGCAGGAGCCTAGCGATACTGCAGGGCAAGAAATTCCATCAGGGTCAGCAAATGATCCAGAGCTGATGGAACAAGAAACTGGGGGCGTAAGTGGACCAGACACCAGAAAGGGAACGGAGGAACCTGCTGGTGAGAAGCCTGTAGAAGAAAGCCAATGCTGAAGATCTTACAGGTAAATTTACATAAGTGCAGGGCGGCATCTGCTGCCCTGGGTGCATTTATAATAAAAAATAATATTGATATTATTCTGATTCAGGAACCCTGGGCGATCGAGGGGAAGATCAGAGGGATAGGGGCGATCGCAAGAGACTGGGCTATATACAACCCGGTGGTAAGCAACCCTCGTGCATGCATAATTGCAAAAAAAAATATTAATATATTGCCCTTATGGGATTTCTGTTGCAGGGACCTAGTGGCTGCAAAGATCAACTTGACATTGGAGGGAAAGGAGGAAGAAGCAATTCTGGGATCCATCTACCTACCATACGATCAAGCAGGTGCCCCACCGACGGATGAGATGAGGCGCTTAGTAGCACACTGTGACAGTAGAAACCTGGAAATACTACTCGGGTGCGATGCCAACGCGCACCACATCGTGTGGGGCAGCAGTGACATCAATAACCGAGGTGAGTCTCTACTTGAATTTCTTCTAGCTAATAATCTAGATGTTTTAAATCGCGGGAATGAACACACCTTTGTCACAGCAGTGAGAGGGGAAGTAATAGATATTACCGTGGCAACAAGGCACTTTAGCGATTTAGTGAAAAAGTGGCATGTCTCAGATGAGCCGAGTTTATCGGATCATAGATACATACGCTATGACCTAGACACACAACACGAGGAAGCTCTAATGTACAGGAATCCCAAGAGAACCGACTGGGCATCCTATGAAAGGGAACTAGATCGGGGCCTAAGGGAATGTCCTGGGGGAAGAATCACCAGTGTTGTGGACTTAGAGATTGCTAGCGACTCTCTACAGTCGGCGATAATATCAGCCTACGAGTCCAGCTGTCCACTAAAACCACGCAGGGTTTGTAAAAATGTTGAGTGGTGGAATGAGGAACTCTCAGAAATGAGAAAGGACACGAGAAGGCTGTTTAACCGAGCTAAAAACACGGACGAATGGGAGATCTATAAAGCATCTCTCGCCCGATATAGCAAAGCTATCAAGACCTCAAAGAGGGAATCCTGGAGGAAGTTCTGTCAGGGTATCGAAGATACACCTACATGTTCACGACTCCAAAGGGCCCTCCGAAAGGAAAAAGATTACAACCTAGGATCTATAAAAACCGAATCAGGGGCCTACTCTGAAACGGCAGAAGAGACGCTAGAGGTTATGTTAAAAACTCACTTCCCAGGGTCTGAAAGGAACCGGGGTAATGAGAACAATAACATACAGACAGAAGGCTTAAGGAGGCCCACCAGGGCAGACTGGAAGCTTGCATCCAAAATAGTGGATGCTAAAAAGCTTAAATGGGCCGTGAATTCATTCAAACCATTTAAGGCTGCTGGGAAGGATGGTGTGTTTCCTGCTTTGCTACAGAACGGGATAAGCGCACTAACTACACCAGTAGTTAATCTACTTAGGGCAAGTATGGCCTTTGGATATATACCGAAGGGCTGGAGGAAGGTAAAGGTAATTTTTCTACCTAAACCTGGCAAGGCAACATATGCCGAAGCCAAGGCGTATCGACCGATAAGCCTAACGTCATTTCTCCTAAAAACATTAGAGAAACTGCTTGATAGATACATAAGGGACAAGGTCTTGAAAACAAGACCCTTGCACAGGCTCCAGTATGCATATCAAGCAGGTAAATCCTGCGAACTAGCTATACACGAGCTAGCAAAAAGAGCAGAGAAGGCAATTAAAGACAAAGGAATTTGTCTAGCTGCTCTATTGGACATAGAGGGGGCATTTGATAATACCTCATATGAATCAATAGAAAATGCACTCAATAGACATGGGGTACCAGATACAATATGTAGATGGGTAATGACCATGCTGAAAAACAGAACTATTGAGGCATCACTCCAACAATCAATGATAGAAGTGCTGGTCGCGAAAGGATGTCCTCAAGGAGGGGCGTTATCGCCACTCCTATGGTGCCTCGTGGTGAACAGTCTTCTGGAGGAATTGGAGAGACATGGCTTCTATGCTCAGGGATATGCTGATGATATAACGGTTCTCGTATGTGGCAAGTACGGCAAAACTGTATCAGAAGTGATGCAGGGAGCCCTAAAGGTCATAGAGAATTGGTGTAGAAGAGTGGGACTGTCGGTAAACCCTACAAAAACCACACTTATTCCATTTACCAACAAAAGGAAACTCTTAATTGAGCCTCCAAGGTTATTTGGAACTAAGCTGAAGTTAGTGGGGCAAGCAAAATATCTAGGAGTAATCTTGGATAGCAAGTTGTCTTATAAACCCCATCTAACAGATAAAACCAACAAAGCTATTAGAGCACTATGGGCCTGTAGACGCATGTTTGGTAAAAACTGGGGAATTAAACCCGGAATGTTGCACTGGGTATACAATGTAATTGTAAAACCCATAGTGACATATGGGGCGTTAGTGTGGTGGCATAAAGCCAATTCCACTACTAACAGACTGATTCTAAGCAAGGCACAAAGACTTGCCTGCATCGGGATAGTGGGGGCAATGAGCACTACTCCCACCGCAGCACTAGAAGTCCTACTGGACCTACCTCCATTGCACTTGGTGGCAAAAACAGAGGCACTTATGGCAGCGTACAGACTAAGGATTAACGGCATGGGAGACCGCCATAGAGGGTTGGAACATACTAAAATCTTTGAGAACATTGACAATACAGATATACTATCCATGAAAACAGATAGGATCGCTATAGTCTATGATTTCAGGCAACCGGCAAAGGCTGAGATACCTAGCCGGGATGCATGGAAAAATGGACTATACCCTAAACTACTAAAAGGTGAAACCTGGTACACAGATGGATCCAAAATGAAAGAAGGGACCGGAGCAGGAATCCATGGACCGGGCAAAGAAATTAGCTTAAACCTGGGAACCAAGGCAACAGTTTTCCAAGCTGAAATCTATGCGATTTATGTCTGCGCACAAGAAATGACATCGGCGTCCTACACGGGTAGGACAGTAAATATCATTTCGGACAGCCAGGCAGCGATAAAGGCATTAGACTCATATGCCTTTAGCTCAGAACTGGTATACGAATGCCACAACGAGCTATGTAAACTGGCTGAACATAACAAAGTAAATTTGATATGGGTTCCAGGACATCAAGGTATAGATGGTAATGAGAAGGCAGACGACCTTGCGAGAAAGGGAAGTGAAGCTGTACTCACAGGACCAGAACCGTGCTGTGGGGTATCATATTCCACGGCCAGACACGAGGTCAGGAGAATGTTGCGGGATGAACACCAGCAACACTGGATAGATGCTCCTAGAATGAGGCACTCCAAACTCTTCCTAGGAGGACCTACCAAGAAAAGAACCAGCTTACTTCTAGGCATGTCCAGGAGTCAACTGAGAACAATAACGGGTATAATAACTGGACACTGCTTACTGAACAAGCACCGACACGTAATGGGACAGATTACGAGCCCCGTGTGCAGGAGATGTGGGGAAGGGGATGAAGAACCCTACCACCTCATATGTGAATGTCCATCGCTAATAGGCCTAAGATGGAAGTACTTTGGGAACGACTCTCTGGAACCAAACGAGATCATGAACACTCCCCTGAAACCATACCTGGACTTTTTAAAAGAAACAGGGATGCTCTGAGGAGGTCTGTGCGGTAAACACAAAGGTCCCTAGGGACCAGGTGTTGAGGGCTATGAACCCCGCATTGAAACAACTAAACTAAACTAAACTAGTTAAGTTGATCCACTATTCATAATTAAGCAATTTGAAAACGTAAACATTCTACAAATTTCTAATCTAAAAAGCAGAAAGTTGCCTAATTTCGGATAGACCATTTTTGTGCATTTGATTCCCAATTTCGGATATCCGCAAGGTAATTATTATTCAGGATAACCAACCATTAATTATTTTTTTTATAATGATACAACAAACTAAGATAAACAATTTTGAAAAAACGAAAATTACCTAAGATACTAAGATATTCGAAATTGGGAATCTAAAATTATAGTTCCTATAGTATTTCGTAGAAAATCGCTTAATGATTAAATTACGTCTTAAATGTGAAGGAATAACAAGAAACATAAGCAATGGGATCCAGATCTACTCTTGAAAATTTTTTTTCGGATATGTACGAAATTAGGAGCCCTTTTTCAAATGCACAAAAATGCGCTGATTTTTTTTAACCGTGTTTTTTGGAAAAAATAAACTGTAATAAAATTGCTTTTATAATAAATCATGGTTCGCTATAATAAGTTGTATCTGGTTATATACAAAAAATATCAAAAAGTAATACCGAGTATTAAATATTGAATACATTGTAAATGGTATCCGAAATTAGGCGACTTTCCTCTATACAGAAAAATTCTGATGAAAACAAAATAATTTTCCATAAAAGTAAATACAGAAAAAAAGAAAAAAGTTTTATAAAATAAACTATAAAATACCTATATATAAAATGTTTGCTTTATTGTTTGCTAATTAACAGTAAATTGGACAGAATTGAGAAAAGGGTTAAATTATAAAAAAGGCTAAATAGGAGAAGGTCTCAAATGCTGGGTCACATAGTGACATGAGAGCCCACTTTGAGATATTTAAGATATTTTAGATCATCCATTATCCATCCCTGCACTTAATTAGTATTTTGTTATTACTATAATATTTTGTAATTACTATAATTGTTTTTTGACAGCTATAAAATTTACTAATAAAAATTTGTAGCGGCGTACTATGTTACCTAGGGAACGTTAAAGTATTACGTAACGCTCCTAGGGGGGGTGGGGGTCATTTTGGAGTGTTACGCCCATGTTAATGGTATAGGAAATTAGCGTTACGGGGGGGGGGGTTGTGGAGGTCCAAAGTGATCAAAATTTGCATTACGTTATACTTGAAAGTTCCCCCCCTACGGGAAAAAATTGTCGATAAATGAAATTTGGAAATAAGGATAAAAACCATTTAAAGTTAGTATATAATAAATTATATAATTTTCTACATTATTAAAACTTATTTATTTTATTTGCATTAAATTTGGGATATCCGCCAATGCAATATTGATGTCGATGCACAACGGTTGCTCAAAAATATATTTCGACATGTTTACACAAAACATATCCTAATTTCCAAACAAACTTACATTTTTGCTTAAAATTTGGCAGAAGTATAGTAAGTATATGACTTTAAATACATAACAAAAAAACATTTTTTATGCTAAATTCTAGAGATAATTTTGCAGCATTTCAGAATAGTTTCGTTTGTCCAAATTCGTCCATCAGGTATATGTACGTAAAACTATTCTTAAATATGTAACAGTAATACTGTATAAATATTAGAGTGCCCAAATTGGCCCCATTGGAAGATATAAGCATTTCTTTTGCGATATTTTTTGACGGTTTGTACATTTTTAAAAAATTTATATAAAAAATTTCCAGTTTTAAGTTTGGGTACTAATTTCCAGTTGGGTACAATTTTCAGTTTTAATCTTGGGTACTCATTTCTTAAAAAATGATTGGGCCGAGAAAGTTAAAAGTTAGTATGAAGGTAGTTCTTACCCTAAATAAGCGAAATGTAGTTATTTTAACGCATGCAAAAAAATCTGTCAACTGCTCTGCGTAGAAAAATAAGTAATAATCGAGTAAAGGAAAATTAAAGCTAGTCTAAAAATTTGGTTGATGAGGAGATAAAAAATATATTTTTTTCTGCATTTTTTTATTTTTATTTTTATTTTTAATTTTTTTTTCATTTTTATTTAAGGAAATAAAATATAGGAAAGCTTGTTATTTTGTTGGCAGTAATGTTTTTAATAGATCCGATCAAAATTCATAGTTAATAAACGACTATGTTCATAATATTTTACATAATAAACCGTCATTAGGCCCCGCTATCGCCACATACGACCATATAAGGACACCAACTACTTGTTTTTCTTCTCCCATTTTTCGCGTTTTTATGCGTGTGGAAACAGATTAGGGTGGCTAAAAACATGAAAATTTTACGTTTAAATAATTATATTGAAAGAGGCCATGCTTAGTACTTCTTAAATATTTTTATGTAACAGCAAGGTATGGATTTCAACTGTAGGTTCCGGAGTATAACAACCAAGAATAAAAATAGTATACCGAGGTGGAAACTCTTTCCTAAGGGAAACTTAGCAAACCAAGGAGTGTAGCTCCGAGATTTGCTAATTTCCGAAGGAGACATGAAATGTTAAACCGAGGTTTGTATACTATTTTATTCACAACCTGCTTAAAAAAAGTCCAAACCTGCTTAATTTACAATTATTTGCCTTCTTTTCCGATACAAAAACTATTTTAATTTTGACGCCATATTGAAAAGTTTAATTGCAGTGAAGTTTGTTACAAATGTTGATTTTTGAATACAGAATAATAAATAGAAATCAATAAAATAAACTTTTTTGTTAATAACAATCTTAAAACATTTATATTTATTCAGTAGAAATTAAGTAGTACATTTAAATGTTTTTCTATAATAAAGAAATAAAATACCTACGTTACTTCGATAGTTTAGCGATATAGGGCAGCACCTGTTTTTCTTTTTCTATATTGTGCTTACGTTTATTGAGAAATGATTACCTAAGTTAATAAATAAACTATTTATTTATAGTTTTTGGTGTAAAATACGAAGAAAAACACAAATTTAAACCTAGCTAAAGCCTAATGACAATTTTTATTTTAGTAGGCATACACTAAAGAAATACTCTGAAGTTAACAAATGACGGCTATCAAGGTAAATAAAATTCTTGAATTTATCTTACATTAATTTAAAGTTTAAAACTATTTTTGGTTATTTGTTATATTAAGTTAGGTACCTTATACTGTAATGCATTTTTTTTTAACCAAAGTTAATCACATTAAATTAAACCCCAAAATAGTGATGTAATAACCTATAAAGTTGAAAGTCTGTTTATTTTTCATAAATGACAAAAAAATATAACTTAAATTTTTATGTGATGTTATTTTATAAAAATAAATCATGAATAAATAAATAAATAAATAAATGTATTTAAAACTGTTTTGTCATAAAATTCAAGTCAATAAATTCGAATTTTGGTTTTAACATACGCTAAGTTAGCTATAAAAGCTTTCCCGACCAAGGGAGGAAAATGAGATATTTCTAACTTTTAAGGAAGTTGCAGTTAAATAATTAATTTACCAACTTTTTTGTCGTTAGCCAATTACTAAATGGTTGTAATAAATTAGTACTACCAGTGCACCGATGCACCGCGGTGTGAGAAAAAAGTCCAAAGTATGTCGGGTGCTATAAAACTATATAAACCCGCATCATCGATGACTGGTTTGAAGCACTTTTTTTTTTAATATTCGTCTATAATTTCTTATGAAATAAATGGGTAGGTATTCCACAATCACCGCCTTTAGTCTATTGAACATCAAGTTGCCTAGCCTCAATGGAACCAAATCGTCTCTTCGGGACGGGGATGGCTTTTGTTTTACTATAGGTACATATGAGGAGGTGACTTTCAAAACGCAGTTTTTGACATTTTTTGAAAAATTGAGATAATGATGGTGTTTACACTGTTGCATATTCGATCCTTTTATATATCGGCTTAATATCTTTCAAAATATCTTAAATATATCTAAGGATGATTTATGCAAAATGTCAGCTTAATCTGATTAGGGTTTACGAAACCCCTATTTATATACGCCCCAGTTTTTAAAATCAGCACATATCATTTACCCAAAAACGGTTACAAAAACTTTCACCTCAAACAAAAAAAAAAAAAAATAAAACGCAGACCAGTACTGCAGTGTAATTATTAAGAATTATTTATAATTATTATAAATAAGTTTTGTCAAACACAGTTTAAGTTGTAGAGTTTAAAAAAGTTCCATAAAGTTACAAAAATTGTATGTTTAAGTTAATAAAATTTTATTTTTGAATTTAATTTAGGTACTTTCATTAATTTCGTAAATAAAATACACTGCCCAGTAAAAAAGCTTTCCTATTTTTACATTCAATTTTAGCAACCTTAAAAACAAAAAATATAGCAATTTTCAAATTATACTATTTTTTATTTTTCCCCATTTGCCACCCTTGCCGGACCCCAATGTTCACTAAAAACAATCCCGAGCGAGAACTTTTGGTAACATACCTGTATGCCGAATTTCACGTCTCTAGCTTAAAGCGTTCTTAAGTTATCGTGCCCACAAGATTTCCCAGACATATCGATCGACCGACCGAACGACCGACCGTTCCACAATTTTTTTTGTTTATTAATTAATTTATATCGACATAAAACGTCATAAAACGCAAAAATACGCAAAAAAATTTTTTGAAAATTTTTGCACGAATACAAGGCTTTCCGAAATTTTAAAAAAAATTAAAATGGGAAAGTAAAATAGGCTCATACATTGAGAATGTATGTATAATGTACAATATGGGTCTATTTATAAGTTACGTAACATTCTGGAGGGAGACCCCCTCTCCCCCTAGTGTCATGTTGTGTGTTGAGTTAAACGAACAAAGCGTTACACAGAGAGGTCCAAAATAGTAAAAAAAGGTTTTACATAATATATGGACAGCCCTTGTATACTATTTGTATCTATACTTACCTAAAAAATATTTAAAAAATCAATATCACAAGAGATTCTATTAATAATATTCATATTCATTTAAATGCTGGACTTTCAAAACGCAGTTTTTGATTTTTTTAATATGCAATTTTTTTAATAACTAGTGGAACTGATTTAATTCGCCAATGTAATTTAACTATTCTCTCTAAAATAGATAATACCTGATGTTCATTGGTACTATAAAAGCTGTTATAGTTCCTAAATTAATACTTGGTTGATATCTCGAAATGTGTTATTTGTCAAAAACTGCATTTTGAAAGTCACCTCCTCATATGCTAGAAATTTAATGCCTTCTAAGATTTTTAGACTAACAAATTACACATTTTAAGATTTTTTTTTTATTTTGCGACTAAACCAAAACCAAAAAAAAATCCTTAAATTATAATACTTTATCAATGGACTGCTGTCTATTTAGATTAGATAAAGAGAGAAGTTCTACAGAAAGAGATAAAAGTATAATTATTATTGTTTTAAAATAAAATTATGCATATTTTAGGTAAAAATAACATTTTAGATTATATTTTAACTTACATTAAGGTAAGATATTTGTTTTTTTTTTTAAGTAAAAAACTATTTTTTTTTTAATTTTTACACAGCTATTTGTACAGTAGGTCTAAAGTTTCCTAGGGAATTTATGACCTACTCCTTAATTTGACAGTCATTGATAATAAATACCCCGTTGTGTAAAGATTTTGTACTTGTTTTTGTGTTTAATAAGCTGTTTTATGTATTCTTTAATAATTTTGCATATAGTGCACATTTTTTGTTGCACTGTGATAAAATCCAAATATAATATTATTAGGGAATTTTTTTTTTGGGTTGGTATTGAAGACCTAAATTTATGTTGCCTAACGTATTGGACTGTTGTCCATTTAAATGTTTTTTTTTGGGCTTTTTTTTTGGCAACATAAAAAAAAATATTTGAAGCACTCGTTACATAATACGTTTTTAGCTTGAGGCGTTATTAATATTACTTTAATATACTATTTTTTGTCCCACTCTAATTTAGATAAGCACACACAAACATGTACGCATTATGCTAATTCATTCGGACAAAAAAATGAGTTGATGGAAATAGGGTCTCGACTGCTAATGATGGAAATTTCAGCTGATTTGAACGACATTCTGGTTGGATTTTAATTGATATAATGACTTTTAAGATCGTACAAGATTCAGGACTTGCTCTATATTAGGATTATCTAAAGGCAACCGGTTTTTATTATTCTTATTATTTCAAATATGTGCCTATTTAAACGATTGATTGCATTTTTTATACCCGACTAATTTTATTGCCAATTCAGAAAAACGCTTTATAAAATAATGTTTTATGATACAAGTGCAAAATAGTATATTACATAACTAGTGTGGAAAGTGACATAATTCACGCAAGTGGGAAGGTTTACGAACGAGCTTCCAGGCGAGTGAGAAAACCCCACGAGTGTATGAAATACACTTTTTCGACTACTGCTTTAGAATATAAGAAAATACACACACTTTTCAAACACAGAATGGATCCATTCTAGCTCTAGATATGGTATGAATATTCCGTATCAAGTGTTAGAATGAGCACATATAGTGCCATCTCTTGTTTATAAAAGTAAAGAAAAAGTTTTGCGTTAAAGTTACATAAAGTTTATTAGTTTTTCTTAATATTTGACCAGTTTTTATCAATTTAGTTCAAAAAATTAAAACTGCTCCATCTATTGTTAAATATTTAAACCTGATATATATCACAACAATCTGACATAACCTTTTAATTTTTGCATTATAATTTGTAAATATGTGCTAAAATTAAATAAAAATATTTTTTAACTACTAATTTGATAAAATTATTAAATACATTAATTGTTTATTTAAAAATATGTATTTTGTTGCATTTACAATGTCGAGTCACAAAAAACATTGTTTTTAACCTTGTCCGCAGTTTAAAGCCATACAGTGTTTCATATTTGCAGTCGAAGAAAAAGTATAGTCTACAACCCGTATGGAATAGTCATTCCGCGCTCGAGGGACAGTCATACTCGCCTGCCGGCTCGTATCACAAATTTTCCGCTCGCGCGGAATATTGTCTATTCCATACTAGTGATAGAATATACTATTCCATGTGTTTTTTTTGCCGTGTCGGTACTAGGTGCTGGCTTCGAAACAAATTTTCTGTCCGCCTGTGTATCTATATATAGATAATTCTTATCAGATGACAGGTCTGCCAATATCTAATGTAGTACTTTTGTGCAAACATTAGATGGCGTCACCAATTTGTACGCACTCTATACAGATATACTTATTTTTAATAACTATTTTTAAATTTTCTACATTCAGTGCGAAAGCCACCATACCAATATATGCTCTCTGATGATCGCAAAAAAGCGTGAAATATATGATATTTTGGCACGGATTTTCTCATTGTGAAAATCCTGTAGTAGAGCAGTGCAATTTCTTTATAGTTTGCCGTCTGTAAGGCACTAAACTTTATTTTTATTTATATTTATATTCTTGACAACAAATCGAATTAAGAATTCAAATGTCATCTGTTTTAATATGAATCAAACAATCAACGTGAACTATTTTACTTTTCACACTAGTGCGGAAAATAAAACTTTTCGAACAGATTTATTACACAAAAAGTGACAATATAATAAAACAATATAGAAATAGATATTTCCCTCTAAAGATAAAAGTTCAGCAATTGAAGTGATCAATTCAAAAAATGCATGCAATTTTAAATTCAAATTATTCAAAACTACTAAATGGAAATATGTAGATGATTCTTGAATCAAATCCGTAACTAGGGGAATGGCCAAAGGGGGGACTGAGCCCCCCTGGCGTTGGTTTGAGCCCCACTGGCGTTTTCGTCAAGCCCCCTGGACGTTTCGTTAAGTTCTCCTTAAAAGTGGAACCTTCCGTTAAATGAAATTTATATGTATCAACAATTTTTAAATGCTTTATTCGTTTTATTTTAAGTTATGCTGTCAAAGACTTATTTATCTAAGTCTTTAAAACGCTAAGGAGGAATCACGGAAATACTTAAGTAAGATTTCTTTACACTTATAAAACAGTGTAAAGTAACAGAAATCATTTTTATTGACATGTCGATTATTTTTATCGGCAATCGCGGTTATTTTTATGACGGATTATGACGAACGGATGTCGTTGCTGCTGTGCAAAATACCAAACCTGTAAAATTATTTCATGGCAGACTATTTAAATTTGCAGGTTTATAGCAGGAATAACATAATATTCAAATTATGCAAATTGTGCTTTTCCACTGATTACACTGCTCTACAAAAATATACTTTTTTTATTTGCCGCGATCATTTAGTTGCGTCTGGCTATATTCAATGCGCTGTTTTCGGAACCTTTTCTGTGTTTCTCGATCAGCTCGATTTTTTGAGATATAGCGCACAGTGTTTTTTTTGCCTATAGTGGTAGTAAAAACAATAATTAAGGTCCAATT